>CM030848.1:4905300-5505300 GCA_018105865.1 Metaphire vulgaris | reverse complement strand
TAGTATTTATGAAACTCAGCAGACAGGGCACCAGAAATATTTTTACACCCCTAACACCCCAACACCCTCCACTTGAGAGCGACACCCCCAGCACCCCTAATCTGAGCTATGGGATGACCTTTCTTGCTTGTCAGAGTTTTTTGGCAGTGGACCCCAGAATCTACGGACATCCCCCAAATTTATAATCCTAGAAATAACCCAGCAGGGCACACAGACTGAAACGATATATAGGCTATGCAGACTATGCTACTGTAATGCTAATCAACAACATACAGTAGTGCTAACTTAGCCTGGACGACTAGAACATCTGCGAATATATCCTTGAAATAATGGAAAATCTTGTAAAGTTTTACACAATAATTATGCATTAACGTATCGTGATTCTCTTCTCTGCACAGATCCACTGCTAATTAATTATTAGCAGAGACTGTTTCAATCTTTAACCTAAATTCCAAAACTATCTCAAAGATAATGATTCTCATCTTAACCTCTCTAATTTCTCTACGTTATATCTAAATTACAGGAAAATTATGTGCTTACCACGCTTCAAAAATTTTTTAAGTCTCTTACAAAACCCGACTTTCAAAACAAGACATTTATGATTATAATTACATGACAGTTACAATCGCCTAGGAAATAGCATCGTCCACTTTAACACATAATTAGAAATAATCGTTCCGCTGATGGCCTGAGAAACCCACCAGTGAACCTATAGATGGCTATTCAAATTGATCTTGTATTTGCGTTTGCGTTATAGAAGCAGATCATTCATCGGAGACGGATTCGATGAGAAATTTAGAAGAAGACTCCACCGACATCTTTCAGCGTAATATATATATATATATACAGAATATACACAGATATATTACATATACAGTATATATTAATTATATATACAGGGTGGCGCAAAAAACCGGACTATATTAAATGCAAACCTGAATGTGACTAGTCCGATTTTTTGCGCCACCCTGTATATATGAACACACGTGTCGCTAGAGGTTATGACATCATGTGACTACTGTGCAGACTATAAGTCTTGGACTAGAAGATTGATAATGACGACTGTTGCTTTATCATCGAGACATTAACGATGATGACAACAGCATCATCGATGATGATACCAACACTGACGATGATAAAGAAGCTTATTTCAGGGAAGATGGTCATGATGCTGATGACGACGACGATGACAATGACGTTTGTCGCTGCGATTGACGCGCTTATTAAATGAGGTAATTGCGGGGAAAGGTTTCGACGGAGATGATGGTAGGTTGTTCGGTAAAGTGTTAAGACGGTCGCTGCATGATCGTTGTTTGTAGTCGGTGGTTCGCAGACGTCCATCGGAACGGTGTTGATCGTTGGAGTTTCTGTCGGCGTCATACTCGGCATCTGTTTCCTTTTCACTCTCAGCTCCGTCTGGTACAGGTAACACGGCACGAAAGAAGACAACTGTTTCCAATAAGAAACCACAACTCTCCTTAATCAAGTAGCACATTTCTGACTGGATATGTCTATAGGATCGATTATAATATTAGCACCTGTGGCGACCTCGGTCCGCGGTCTCGTCGCGCGACCGGTAGTCGGGCGGCCCATTCGCCCGATCGGTTTTCCGATCGCCTTCCGCCGCCGTCTCTGCCTGATCGACGGCGTCTGTTTCACTTGCCACTTCACAGCCATCAAACGAGGTGTCCGCGGCTGCCGGACAGGCCGCATCCTGAGGATGACCGCTCCTGAACACAGGGTTCCGATTCTCTTCGTCTGACGTCTCGCTGTCCGTCCTGTCTCAGGCCTCTTCCGAGTGGCCCGTTAACTGGTTCCTCTTATCGCTCGCCACCGCTTGGTATCGGCGCCGATTAAGCGATTTCTGTACATGTTTTTGTTCGTTCACTGGCTTCAACTTTGTATTTCGCCTCTTCGTTCTCGGTAACATACTTGTCTTCTGAAGTATATCGGCTGTTGTTCGCCAATATACCTCGGTTGATATAGCGCTGTGAAGATGATGATCTCCAGCGTCAAATTTCGATCGCATTTAATCTAATTACTTTCTGATTTAAATGTTTAAGCTATTTCTCGAGCTTCCACGTCGACAGCCCCCTTCACCTGGCGACGACGGGGTTGCCACCTGGAAACGCGGACATCCTTCGTATTCGCTCAGAATGTGGACCTCTGGAAACGAGGTGTGCGCCAATCAGTTTCACCTGCACTACCTGCAGGGACTGGAAGCCGCGCTGGACGCTGCGGCCGTCTCCGAATCCGACAATTCGAACGCCACCGGGTCCTGCTGCACCGACCACGACGCCCCCGCCGCCGCCGCCGCCGCCGCCGTCCACCCAAGCGCCTCCTTCGGCAGGGATGACGACGACGCCGACGATGAGGACCTCGGCGGGACGGCAGCAGCAGCAGCAGCAGGGGTACACACGGCCTGCCGTCGACGACCACAGGGCGGCCGCCCCTGTAGCTGCTGCTGTTCCCGACCATGAGCTCTACCGATGGACTGATGCGCCGAGTAGAAACGACGGTTGCTGGAGGACGAATTCCTCGTTCACTTGCAGCAAAACATTTACGAAAAAGATGACGACGACGACGACGACGAAAACCGTTGGTTCGTTGAATTCCAGGATTCAAACGTGAACGGCGAAAACCCGTCACTCTTCTCTCCCGAACTCTTCTTTCCGAACTTGTCGAGGCACTGTCTCTCCCGTCACTTGTTTCTCCCGTGAATCTTCTCTCCCCGAGTCACTCTTCTCTCCCGGTGCACTCTATAAAATGTCTCTCCCGTCACTCTTTATAATCATCACTCTTCTCTCCTCACTCTTCTCTCCCCTCTCTCTCCCAACTCTTCTCTCCTGAGACTCTTCTCTCCCATCACTAAGATCGAAGAATCACTCTTCTCTCCCGTCAATCCAGCTCTCCCATTCACTCTTAAGCTCCAAAATATGTTTCTCTCCCAGATGCGTCATTTCTCCCGTCACTCTTCTCTCCCGTCACTCTTCTCTCCCGTCACTCTTCTCTCCCGTCACTCTTCTCTCCCGTCACTCTTCTCTCCGAACTTAGATTTATTTGAATTGTTGAGGCTTTGTTCTGGTTTTGTTTCCAATTTGAATGTAACTAATCGTAGAACTTTTGACAAATTATAAAATGTCTATCAACTATTTGTAATCATATTTTCGAAAAATTAAAAACCTTGTGGAAAATTATTTGACAGGAGAGAGAATTTGATTTTAAGATCGAAGAATTACAGTAATTGACAGTAATCCAGCTGATTCCATTGATTAAGCAACAAAATATGTTTGCTCCAACTGTACTTTGATAAATTTGGAACAAAGCCTCTCACTTGAATCAGAATAATGATCGATAAAGTCGTATAAATAATTAAATATCGATTATTTATTTTGCAGGAACATACTTTGTGTTTCTGTTATCCAGGCTGAAGATAATATAACTTAAACTTTGGACACAGGATGTAAACTCATATTAGGCTACTATAAGCAAAGTCATCGTTGATATAGTCACATTTAATCCCTTCACGTTTTTAAATAGAATTAATACAAGTCTAAAATATTGACATAAGTTTCTACTCAACAGGTAGTTTAAAAGGCCCATTGCCAATTCATAAATATAATTGACAATTAAATGTCAGTCTTAAGAGTAGCGTATCAATCTCCGTAACCAATGCTGTTGCACCATCGAAATGCTTTAGACTAAATAAAGTATCTTAAGTATGAAGAGATACGAGATGCGTGTTTCGACCATAGTTAAATGCTGACAGTCTGAACTAAAACGAAATTAGAAGTATGGAATGGATTTGGTACACAAGAGGCTGAGGCTCCTCAAATTTGCTAAAAAGAGGCGCCAAGGAAGAGAGTCAGTCAATGTTTGATTAGAGGGTAGACCATCAGCAACAGGTGTGCAGAATTAGGTGATGTCTAGAACTCAACTAAGCAGGGATATTTTTACATTCCCCTAACACCCCCAACATCCCCCTCCCAATTTGAGGCCGACACCCCAAAATTTGGTACTGTGACAATGGTATGAATACAAAACGCATACTAATTAGCTTCGGACACCCACCCCCAATTTGAGGTCGACACCCCCAAATTCACAATCCTATAAATATCCCTGCAACAAAGCCATCCAAGTAGGAGGTGGATGAGGTGCTTTTTCTTTCTGCGCAGTGGGTATGATCAGAATAGAATGTGAGACCCCCCGATTGCATTTAATTCATCTTTACCACTAATCCATCAATATTAAAATCTGTGATTATGAAGAGTGTGAATACACTCGGCGATTATGACAAATCGGTGCATTTATATTGCAGCACTGAAATTATCGATTGAGTGACCACATTGAAGCTTGATGTTTTGCATAAGCTTTGCAATGTAATTACTGTAAATGTAATTATATAAATGGATAAGAATAAAAGGAGATATGATTAAATTGCAGGTGGGCAGCATTCTCCAGGCAATAATATTCAACAATATTTTCATTTTAAGAATCTTTTTGAACATTGAACATTCCAGGATAATAAACTGCGAAACAAATTTTCGCTTTGCTAGGAGATAAAGCAAGCAAGTTTGAAATAGAATCGAACATTCTTAGCTGTATTGTCCTGTACAATAAGCGCTTCATAATAAGATGAATGAATGCATCAGCATAAAGAGCTTCCAGAATGAATCTTCTTCAGAATACTAGGCCCTATTATTCAATTCTGAGAACCTCACAAATAGGACAAAACTCATTTTCGCATCTAACATCCTGCCATCCGCCTATAGGCCTACCTAAATTATGAAAGCAGGTTTTGGAGAAGCTTAAGCAGTGTTCGCCACTATTGCCAATATTGGCGCAATTCGGCTCCAACGGGCAGTAGTTTTTATATTCGATGGCTTGGCTGGTGATGGGATCTGACTCCCATACGAGCTGAGAAGAGCAATCGCTGGTTGACTGTCGACGACCGCTAGTCCAGAACCAGTTGTAATCTCCGGTGCCACCTAAACAATCTATAAAGAAGAGAAAAACAGTAGCGTGCAGAGGGGAACGATGACCACATGGGGGGCGCCGCCAAAATTGACTTGGCGACCCTTTTTGTTTGCCAAGCATCTTTTATCGACTTGGCCCCAGGCGCCAACCATGGGGGAGGTCAAAATTGACGGCGACGACTTGGCCCTGGCGCTGAACACTCTCGCACGCCACTCGAAAAAGGACCGGATTTTTTGTAAAATAATACTTTCATAAAAATTTCTAAACATATCAAATTGAATTAAGAACAGTTTCGTGTCTAGTTATAAGCTGGTCATCGGCTGTTTTTCTGGTTTTCCGTGTTTGCGGAGATTCAACACGGTTGCCACCTGAGGACCATCAAGCCGTCGCTTCTCGTTCCACTCACGCTGCCATGTTTAGCTGTGGCGTTCAGCCACTGGAGACGAGAGTATTATTATTAATTAATTGCTTACTATTTTTATTATAAAAGGTTTAAATGCTCTACTGCTTAACTTGCTAGCTATTGTTGATAATTTAATTTAACTAATTAGTGTTTATTAATAATGTAAATCTGTCGAATTTTAATTCATATTTAATTCCTGTGAACGGACGAGGACGCGAGGCTAGAATGGTTATAAATGTAATGTAATGTAATGTAATGTAATGTAATGTAATGCAATGTAATGAGCTACTTATATTGCGCCTAATCATAAATGTTAGCAAGCGCATTACAATTAATGTCAATTATTATATGCACAATTAAACAGATATGTCTTCAAATGTTTACGGAAAGCGACGGGCGACTTTATGTTCCGTAGCGCTGGTGGAAGGGCGTTCCAGGCATGGGGTCCAGCGTACGAGAAGGCTCGTTGCCCCATGACTGTCCGAAGACGAGGCTTCTGGTATTGACTGTAAACATGATTAAGCGCTCGTGCAGTGGAATTCCGTTTTCCCACGAAAACAAAAGCAATAAAACCGCAACGATAAGACCCCAGAGTTCGGTCGCAAAATTAGAAAAAATCCTACCGAATAAGACCGGGAGTTTTTTTTTAAACCAGCATTTTAAACCAGCAATGTCCCTGAGAGAGTTCGGTCGCCAAACTAGCAAAAATTCTACCGAGAGGCACCGTAGTTTGACTCCAAAACCAGCTGATCGCCAACGACGCTACATAAATTTAGTTCCCGAAGCGGAATCCCATAGAGTAGACGCTAGGCCTTCGGTCGAGCGATTAGAGTCGCAGCGTCCGCTTAAGACCGTGGAGTTTGACTCTAAACCAGCAATGCCCTGGGAGCGTTCGGACAGCGACATAAATAAATGTATCGTACCGAGCGAAGTCTAGCGGACGCTCTCGGTAACAACGCTAAAAATAGATGGTGACCGAGGGTGGCTTAGTTGGCCGACGGAACGACGTTGTCGCAGTGGTGATGGAGGAGGACGGGAATGAAGCGACGATCCGATGGCTGACAGGACCGAAGGACAGACGGTTACGGCAGAGCACCGAGCAGGGGGTCGACTGCGAACGCCGTTAGCGACGGACGATAGTCGCGTCTTGGACGGGGGCGACCAGTAGTAAACCTTTACCGAAGACCGTCTGGTCTTTGACGGTCGAAACGGACAGCAGCGGAGGACAGGACGGTGGAGGTGACAGCAACAGTCTGAGAGGGTGACAGGCAGTTGAAGCTATGGATGGAGTGACGGAAGGAGCCAAAAGGAGCGAGAGGCGGAATGACAGGTATAGCCGCGGTTGGAGCGATGGACTGCAGACAGACGACAGATGGACGGCGAAGGTGGCTGTTCGATCAGTGCTGCTAAGCGGTTAGACTAGAGCGATGAACAGAGGGACGGATGACGGCGGTGGCCGACCGGCTGGAGTCGCCGCGTGCGCATAGGACCCTCGTGGTTGATTTTATCACGCAAAAATAGACGACAGTAGACAGCTGTTGCGAAAGTTGACTAGGACCCGGCGCCCGGCGACCAGAGGCAATTGGCGAGGCGCTAGGCCGTCGGCAAAACCACTGACCGCCGATGACGACGACGACGACGACGACGCCTGGCCCCTAGTTTATTCTCCATCCACGGTACCTAGGCGGCCGTTGCACAGCAGCTGAAAAATTCGCCTAAGTGGCCGTCATAAGATTTGAAACTATTGAAAGTGTTTTATTACATGACGTAGATGCGGTTTCGCAGTCGGTATCTTCGCTAAAATTGTGGAGCAATAGACTGGAGCAAAGCGATTGAAAGCGGATTAGTTTTGGAGCCCGATAAAGTGCCGAATGCTTACTGTTTCATACGGTCACGTATTAACGGCCATCGATTGCATTTCTCAGCGGCGCTAGTCACTATGGCGAGCGGGGACGCGTCGTTGATAACGCGTCTTCGTCCGAGGTTGTCCTTTGGTTGCCATTGTTTTCAAAGTTGGTTGCGTTTTGTTAATTTTGTTTGGTTAATAAATAAATAAACCAACAAATGTGGAAGCTGCATTTTAGAGTCTCATCGCATTGTCAGTGAAAGTGAATCTTGGCTGTGATGAAAAACGCCTACCTGTGGTCACATTAATGCCCAGGAGGTCAAATCTGAGCCAAGGAAGTAGACAGACTCTCCACTATCGGGGTGCGGGTAATCAGTTTAGTTTTAAGAAACCTTTGAGAAAAAGAGTGGACCTCCGTCCATTCAGGCACGGTTGAACAAAAACTAATCAAACATTTTGAAAATTAGATAATATTTGGTCGAGATATATTCTTCCTACCCCGAGCACTCTCCTTCCGATAAATTGTCGTTTCAATCAGTTTAGAACGATGCTTGTATTTCTTTTATAATTTGCTATATCTCGACCAAATATTGTCAAATTTTCAAAATGTTTGATTTATTTTGTTCCAATTACATTCCCCTACAACTTTGCTGTTCACAAAAGTTAGGTTGCCACTCAAACATTTTAGCAACACAGCTTGGAACAGAAAAAATTTTTTTTGGAGGGGTTCTGTTTCAGGCCAGATTGTGGACCCTTATCCCAATTGTTATTAAATTTTGCACCGATGGTTTGAAAGAGGGATAAAAATGCAAAACATTGGTGTATACCTCATCATTTTAGCTTTCACAGAATCCGAGCAATTGCTAGTTGAAAAAGTCCAAAATTACATGCAAATGCACAGGAGGCTGCATTTATTCAGCCTCCTGATGTAAGGCAACTTTTTCAGTTGGGCGTCCAGGTAATCTAGTAGTCCATGACTGGTTCATGTGAGGATTCGCCGTGGTATTGTATTTCCTTGAGCAAACTGTGAATGCGCTTCGGTGAAAAGGGTAAGTTAGAAGTCGCGAATAAGGAGCAGTAATTGCCTTGGTCTGAGGCTGAACAGGAATGTGCATTGCTCGCCACGTGTAGCCTAAGCATTAGAAATGCGCTAAGCTGACAATTTGTGACAAAATTGACACATTTGGTCTCAACATTTTAAAAATGCAGCTTTTCTATGGAGGCAACAACATTCTAGATTTGTAAGATCCGTTTTAGATCTTTAAGATCTTCAAAATTATAGCGGATATTTCATAATTGTTGCCTCTAAAACGTTATTAAATGTGATTCAGTAAGCCAATGAATATCTTACTGTGACTCTTCAGTATTTCGCTTATTATTTGATTCTCCAAAGCGCTGTTGATAACAGTCAGATGAGCTCTGGAATCCAGTTTTTTGCATTCTATTCCAGCGTTGTCCCAATTCACCGGCCGAGCCAGGACTGCGTAGCACTTATTGACAGCATTCACCGTGTAGTTGAATCCAGAGGGACATGGATTCACCTGCCTAAATAAAGGCAGACAGAAGACACCACGAACTTCAAATTAATTAATTATTTCAGCAATAATTTTTAGCAAAACAATAATTGTATAGACGAAATGAATAACCCACCCACGAATCAATGATATTATCGATATTGATCGGTTTTATTTCTTAAAACAAATTTCTCGTGATCACACTTCAACGATAGTTGATTGGCAGAAACGATGAATTGATTGGTAGAAACGATTAGAATGTATTTCTAAAACAGCATTTGACTTGTGGTAAACGCGATTATCTATCATTTTTGATGGGTAAACGCTCGTAATTCTCGATGTCTGACGGTCTGTCGGTCACGATACACGGCAGATGTTGGAAGACGCTGTTGCCATTGACAGCCAAATTGTTTAATTAATCGACTGAGCGTTTGACGAAGCGTCTTCAATGCGGCTTAACGAATCGTCCTGATTGAATGCACGCTGTACGGCACCACTGAGGGCGCAGTACACCGTGTGGGGCTGTAGGCCCTACTGGAGACGCATCCTCCTCGGAGAGATCAAGTCGAGCCCTCAGCAACTTGACCCTACTGAAAGGGGCGCCGCCTCCCGTCGTAAGCAAACCACCAACCGAACCCGGAGGCGTCGTAGGCCCTACTGGGGACGCAGTCCTCCGTGTCGGAGACCGTAGCCTGTAGCCCCAGAGGGGGGACGCAGCCTTCCGTCGTAAACTAAGCCCCAACCGACGGGGAGCGCAGCCATCATGTGAGACAAATCCCAAGCCCCAGAGGGAAGTCGTAGGCTCCACTGAGGGGCGCAGCCCCACGTGTGGGGCCGCAGGTTCTACTGAGGGGCGCAGTCCCCGTAGGAGGCTAAGAGGCCGGGGGCCGTAAGCTACATTGGGGCACAGCTCCTCCCGAAGAGAAAAAGTCCCAACCCTCCCAACATGTGGGGTCCATAAGCCCAAAAGGAGCCGTAGCCCAATGGTGATATGGTAGGTAACACTGGGGCGCATCCCCGTGGGAGACCACATCCCATTGGAATCGTAGGCCCAAACCGTAGTCGTAGGTTCCCCACACTAAGGTCAGCCCTGAGGAAAAATCCCCAGCCCTCCGTGAGCACATAGCCCCTTTGATAATCCGCAAACCCTAAATGTATTTGCCGTTGCCCAAAAGGAACCGTAATAAATGGTAAAAAACTTACTTTGAGTAAGACACTGGAGGTGCATCCTCCAAGGGAGACCAAAAACAATTGGAATCCTTTGACTTGTTATAGTGTGCAGCCCCGTGTTATTAAATTCAGAACATTTTGTGAACAATTTGTAATATTTTTTACATGACAGCTTATTTTTCGATTTTGGTTTTGCTAGGTAGGGTTTCTACACGTTAAAGGCGTTGTAAATAGTAGATATATATGACATTTTCATCCATTCAATACTGAGTCAAATAGTGAAAACATTTTTAAAATCGGTTTACATTTGCCAAAGTTATGGACAAATAAAAGTGGTGTGTTTTTAATGCCTCATAGTGCAGAAATGTCACCACGTAATAGCCCCAGCAAAAGCGTCAACGTTTTAGTCCTGCGGTTCCCAAACTGTGGTCCGCGGACCGAAGGGAGTCCGCGGAGGATATGGCGGGGGTCCGCGAGATCCTCCCAAAATATTTAATAGCACTTCATCGTTTTAGCATAAACAGTCTGTGTTATCAAATTCTGTGTGCCGGTCGAGCCATTGACAATAATAATAACAATAATAATAATAATAATAATAATAATAAGAAGAAGAAGAAGAAGAAGAAGAAGAAGATATAATATACTAAAGACACATAATAATATCTAGGTATAGACCTATAGTAACACCGGCAGCCGGAGTATAACATTAGCGGGGAAAGGGGGGACCAAGCAGGCCTCACGAGAGCGTGCGAGAGGTCCCAGCAGACGACATCAGTTTATTTTAATGAAAGTCCTTATTGAGAAAGCTATTTATAACAACAGAATTTGTTTCATTAAAGAAATATTTCGCTCCGTACTTGAGCTTAGTCAGTTACCAGCCGTCTGGCCATCGAGAAATAAAGAAGAAATTAAAGGCGTGTCAGTACTTTCTTTTTATATAATTCTGACACATATTCACTCTCGGCCGCCACCAGACCACCTAGAGCTGCATCTATCAATCATAAGCGAAGACCACCACACCTCAGCAACAATCAGAATTAATAGTCAAGAACACAGCATCACTTACTATTCAGAGTTATAGAGTTTAGGCCATAATGGCTGACAGAAGAATTGAGAAAATTTTAAAAAAATGATAAAGAGCACGTCAAAAACGCAAATAAAATCTTCATATGATTTAGTCTCTTGGCCATATTAAATATAAGCTTAAGTTAAAAAATGAAAACGAAGTATAGATCGAGACTTTTAGTGAAATTGAGTTGCTTGCATGCTTGCTTGTAAAAATAAAATAAAGAATTGACAGTTTGTGCAAAAAAGCAAGCACATCCATCTCATTGACAGTAATTATATTCAAGATAATTTGACGAAGTACACAGTAACTGATTCTGGAAAAAGTAAGCGTAAAAGTAAATCTATCTGCAATGTAATAACGTCTATAGGAGTATCCAGAACAATCTCTATTTGGTCACTGATCTATGCCCACCAGAAGAAATTGCGTAAAAGTCTAAATCTATCTTTCTGTCCACCAGTGGGCGGAAACCGGTAAACAACGTCTATTCATTGTTTAATTGCATTGGCCTATAATTATGATTGTCAGCATCGTAGCACGTCGTCTTAGGGAAAGCGCCGCTAGCCAACTGGTGTTGTGAGAATAGTCTGCCCGTTATTTTAATTGAATATTAACTGTAACATTTACTTGTTGAATAATGTGGTCCGCCTGCTAAACTGTAAACAATGTTGAGGTCCGCAATCCAAAAAATTTGGGAACCTCTGTTTTAGTCGATCATAATTGTGCGTGTCTGTATTTCATTCTGATTGCCACTACAGAAGCATTGAACCGACAGCCGCTCATATTTGGTTAATTACAACTAGACAACAGTAATGTAGATAATTACTGGCGTGAAACTTATGTGACATAGCCACATAGCTATCCAGGTGAGAACGACTGCGTCGAAAATTTATAACACTAAGTAAAATGCATGGCTAAAGTGGACCTGTTATTTTGTTCGGGTTTTAGTTTTTGATTGCGATAGAAGGGTAGTTGTTTATAATGGTTACATCAATTTTAACCCTCCTTCTTCATTTGTTCATTGAATTGCAAACTTCTTAGCGCTGCTTTAATCAGGAGTAAGACTTATCATCTTCTAAATTCACAAAGTATCGATATTTAAGTTAGATACATGATAAATGACACGCTTCTCAAATGTATAAATTTCCTAGAGAACTTAGTGGCTAATTGGCATACTGGTTAATGGCATTTTAACACCAACAGAAAACTAGTGAACTTGTGAAAGCAAACGTAAGAAAAAAGGCTAAAATCTTTAGTTATTCTCAGAACTACCGTAGTAAAAGTGCAAACCTTTTGGGAGGATAATTTTTCTGCACAAATCTGCTGCAATCTTCGCAGTTGTCTCGATCCGAGATCGTCCTTTGAGCAGTCGACCAAGCAGCAGAGAAAGTCAACTGCAGAAATACGCACAGGATAAGAGACATGGCTGCTTCACAAACGATACGTCTAAAAAGTCTTAGAACACTAGGTTAGCTACAAACAGCCGTGTAATGTCTGCTTGGTTGTCTAGGATTCTGCAAATTGTACAGTGGCAGCGGCTGATGTGTATCTATAGAGGCTAATTGGTGTTAGCGATGAACGCAGTTGCTAACAGCTGTCAATGCCCCTGGCATGACTAACAAAAGACAGGGGCAGTCGAGTTCAGGAAGCGTCTGATGATTAGGCTAACTGTATGATGGTATCAGTTGGTGCCTCACGAACAGACAGGAAGCTAGAGTTTAAATAATAATAGACATCATACCAAACATAAACAGGCCAACGGGCAGTACAATTAAGATTTTGATGATATCACATTTAACCTATATATCTGTCTGCATTACCCAGATCTCTCGCGGATGCTTGAGATGCATTTACTTCTGAGTGCTGATTGTAAGACTACGTTAGGCGTGGCCGGACAAAATGCCACGGACAAAATGTTACGGACAAAATATCAGCGGACTAAATGTCAGCGGACAAAATGTCACGGAAAAAATGTCACGATTTAGGGTTATTGTTACATTTTGTCCGTGACATTTTGTCCTAGCACCACGTTAGGAAGGTTCCATGCACACGA
Source organism: Metaphire vulgaris (assembly GCA_018105865.1). Taxonomy (NCBI): domain Eukaryota; kingdom Metazoa; phylum Annelida; class Clitellata; order Crassiclitellata; family Megascolecidae; genus Metaphire; species Metaphire vulgaris. The sequence continues at coordinate 5,492,271 of CM030848.1, read as the reverse complement.
TTCGTAATTTGATTGGAGTCATTCAGTAGGACTGTCCAAATTTTGAACGATTAATTACCCGAATTTGGACTTTTTCATAATCTCCTGCTGATGGCCTCCTATCATCCATTGCACCCAACTGACTTTTTTTATGTTTCAAGCTGTGTTGCCCCTCCGGTCACTGCAAAAAAAACATTTGATAGACAATATTTGTCGAGTCGTATTCTTCCCTCTTTCATATCATTCTTGTCGTTTCCGCATCGTCGATTATTTTGTTTATCATCATCACAATTGTTTCCCAAAAAAATTTTGTGACGTAACCAAAAATTTTACTGATCGGATAATAGAACGCCAACGTGGTACGTTAGCAACATAAATATGTATGTACTTATTTGTAAAAGGAATACCTTACTCAACCCATGACAAGCCGAACGCATGGGGCAGGGAAAGTGTGGACCAGCCGCAAATAATGACTACATCCAACTATGTATCCTGGCCCGTCGGAACGAATTTTTAGCATTGGGGTGCATTTTCTTATGGGCGTAGCTAAAAATCATTTATCATAAAAACCTGACAAGCAAAAAAAAAGAAAAAAGGTCATCACCCTTTCTTTACCCTTTTTTATCCTTTTTCTTCTTATTTTAAAGATCCTGCAAAAAATCAGCCTCACTTTCCAGGGGTTGCAGTCACCATCTAATTTTTTTCAGGGGTTCACCTGCACCCCCACTTCCTACGGGCCTGTCTGTTTGAGACTGTATCTCTACTAACTAACCTCGACGGTCAAGAAAGAACTATGACGCGAAAACGAGGATGATGAAAAGGATGGTGATTAGGATGATTTATAGATGGGCTAAAGTTCTATGGAATAATTTTCTACAGCCCGAAGAAAGAGGTTAAACTCAATTAAGGACTACATGTAAACAGCTGCTTGGTTTTTTTGCTTTAATTCGTTTATTTATAGACGCATCCGTATCAAAGACGATGAGCGTCTGTAGCTGCTTGGGCCTGCATCAGCCTTTTTATAGTCTAACTATAGGTTGACGACATTAGAGCTCGAAATGGTTCTATTATAATATAAAGAGTCTATAGCTTTACTTTGGCAACTACTTTGTCAAGCGACACTTCTAGTAAGAATTGAAATTTCCACTTTGGCAAGATACTTTGATTCTTAGAATTTCGTGAACGAACAAAATCCTAGTTGAAATCAGCGATTCTCGCATATCAGATCACGTCCATTGGATATTAATATAAATTTATTGAAGTAAATGTGATTAACAGACACATTAGGGCCTAGTCGTCAATTGTCACAGCGAGATTAGGAAACAAATCCTTGAATCAGAGTTAATTGATGGCAACTTTAGTAGTTTAGCGTATTAGTCATCATTAGACAGGACGTCATGTAGAGGTGCCTTAATTGTGAGAACACGATACAGGAAATTTGCATTTCACTTCACAGTGTAATTAAAATAACGGATCATTAGCATAAATTATCAAGGAGTGGCCAGGTTATAGTATAAATATAAAATTTCGCGTACAATTTAACTATCGGAAATGTAAATCTGAATATTCCTGTGATGCGTCATTTTTCATTCGTCATAATTCGTCATATGTTTATCTCTTCGTTATGATTGCTATTTACCGCCGGCAGTGGTGGCGCCGGGTTGTTAACTGAGACAGGGCCTGAGGCAGGGCCTGGCATTGTTTGCTAGGGCCAACCCGGCCAGAATTGCGTAATGCAATTAAATTTGCTGATTTAATATAATAATATAATATAATATAATATAATATAATATAATATAATATAATATAATATAATATAATATAATATAATATAATATAATATAATATAATATAATATAATATAATATAATAAATATAATATAATATAATATAATATAATTGTAAAAGAATATAATATAATATAATATAATATAATATAATATAATATAATATAATATAATATAATATAATATAGGGCTATAATATAATATAATATAATATAATATAATATAATATAATATAATATAATATAATATAATATAATATAATATAATATAATATAATATAATATAATATAAATATAATATAATATAATATAATATAATATAATTTCTCCTATTTGTATAATATAATATAAATATAATATAATTCCCAATGTGCATATTTATAATATAATATAATATAATATAATATAATATAATAAATAATATAATATAATATAATATAATATAATATAATATACAATATAATATAATATAATATAATATAATATGATATCTGAGCTAATATAATTTAATATAATATAATATAATATCCTGTTGTTCAGAGAATTAGGACGTCAAGAGAGAGAGAGAGAGAGAGAGAGAGAGAGTACAAACATTTGTTAAGCGATAACTGTCCACAGACAGAGTGAGAAAGCCAGGGGTCGCCTGAAAATGCAGGACTGGAAAATGCAGGACTGGAAAATGACAAGACCAAAAAAAGTTTTAGGGGGTGAAAATGCAGGAATGGAAATGAAATCGGACCAAATTTAATTATCGGCAATGAAAATGCAGGATCTGGTTAAATGACGTCATTTTCGCTTTCAGGGGTTATGAAAATGCAGGACTGGAATATGAAGGACCAAATCTTCGTTATGGGTGAAAAAAAGCGCAGGACTGGTTAAAAAATGAAGGACCAAATCGCAAGGGGTGAAAATGCAGGACTGGAAAATGAAGGACTGATGGGGAAATTGCAGGACTAGAAAATGCAGGACTTAAATTTGAAACTGACTTTAATTATCAAATGTTTTCTGTCACTAGTACTGACAACGAAGACAGTGAGGAAACCCTAAACGACTGCAGATGCTGCAGCCCACTGTACATGTCCGTAGCTTGTCTTCGATAACCTGCCAGCTGAGCCAGTGACAGCCAAGAGTTTTGATTGTTGTGAGGTCTGTCTAGTTGCCCTGCGCGCAGGCGTCGCGATAGTTCCAATCTTGCCGCATTTTGCAACACTTGCGACATTAGACACCATTGGTTGCAGAAATGTCAGGTTCATTGTCCGCTTTGTCGGACTCAATTACAATGGTTATGCGTCTATATAATTAGTGGGTCCTTTTCAGACTTGTAGTTTATCAGTTGCTCAACATTTAAATTTTTCGACTGCCTTGTTCATTCGTCTTCTTCACATCAGGGACAAACACTGTATGTCGATGCTTTAACATATTTTTTTCAAGACTTATACATCCGTTATTAGCTTTACTTGTTATTTTTGCCTTTTCATTGCTAACGCCGTTGGAGATGTAAAACCACTTTTCAGTGTCGATGCCGGTGATTAACGAATGCTTGTTTTTACTAACTTGAGGCAGTCGTTAGTTACATTGACCTTCCTTTGTCTGTTATAAAAATTTTTACGAAGTTCAATAATTACAACAAATAAACAGCTTATGTCTTATTTATATTTACATTGATAATGATAACACAGTTGATAACAGTTTCCTTTTTATAGATCATTTATAAACCTGCAGAATTACATTTTCACCCTCTGCGATTTGGTAATTTCATTTTCCAGTCCTGCATTTTCACCTAAATTGGCGATTTTGTCCTTCATTTTCCAGTCCTGCATTTTCACCCCTGCGATTTGGTCCTTCATTTTCCAGTCCTGCATTTTAATCGTGGCCCTGCGATTTGGTCCTTCATTTTTCCAGTCCTGCATTTTCACCCCCGCCGATTTAGTCCGTCATTTTCCAGTCCTGCATTTTCCAGTTATTCACATTTTTGGTCCGTCATTTTCCAGTCCTGCATTTTCAGCGCTCCCAAAGCCAGAGAGGTACCGTACTATATCAGTGATCGACAAGCGTCACCAAACTAAATAAGCGTTCGTAACTCATCGCAAGTAGTAGTACTAGTAGTAGTATTAGTCGCAACCCATAAAAGTTTAGTATTTATGAACTCAGCAGACACACACACTCACACACGGAAATGATAGTAGTAGAGGTAGTAGTACGCAAAAAAGTTTTAGCTCCTTTAAAAATGCTTAACGAGCTTTCATCAGCAGCTGCCGTAATTGAAATCGTGCAAGCCTTTCTTTCCAGGCTGCATAGTTCGTAGAAGCATCGTCTGTATCCATCGTTAATGTTTGTACATTGAAGTTGCTTTCCAGGAGTTATGATTTCGGAGTATTTTCCACTGCGTTCATCCGCTGAAACATTTGGTTCTATTAACAAATCTTCTCATTAGCTTTGTAGTGATTAAGAAAGCTTTTACAGCACCCTGCAGTGTTAAGAAAATGCTTATGCAATAATAAATACTTCGCGCAATAGTTGCACATTCTTGTGAGCACCGAGTGTTTGGCTGTACTAAAGCCCTATATATGATGATGGGAAGTAAATTTCCTTGCTCACGAATAATGCCTACAGTGTAGTTAGCATAGTCTGAAACAGTGAAACTGACTCATCTCAGTTCTTCAGATATTTTCTGTCACTGTGACGAGTATAGGACATTCTCCCCTGGAGATAATCCCCCGGACATTATCCCCCGGTACATGACACTGCCGGACATAAACTTCCCTTTGTTTGCTCTAAACCAGACACGAAACACTAACCCTAAACGATACTGACGGCAGCCACCATGGCATCAGATAACCAATAAGTACCTTTTTAAAATTAAGATCTATGATATTGATTTACATTTTCATTACTTCTTTGCCGGGGGGATATGTCCGGGGGATAATGTCCAGGAGGGAGAATGTCCGTGCCCCCACTGTGACATATCCTTGTAAGCAGTTGGAAGATTTCGTTTTCTGGATGATGGACTTACAGTTAACGCATGTCTTAAACTCTCCTCCTGTTCTTCTCCAATTCAGTGTCACTTTAACGACATTAGCCTACGTCCATTGGATTGCGTACAAAATGATTAGTGGTTGGAATGATTTTTAAATTTTTAGCCTATTGGTTCTAAGTCTATTTCACTTTTTATTGCTTGTCTGACAGGACCCAAGGCAGAGCTTGACCAAAAATGGCAGGGAGGTCCTAGGCCTACTTTGTGTACAACTGGGGCCGCCACTGTTTACCGAAATTACTGATTTCGAACATCAGTTCTGTCGGCCGAATAAAGCTAAACATATATAATTAGTTGATCGACTGAGAAAGAAGCTTCTCCGACCGAGATAACCAAAAGTCGTTATTCCGGTGAAATCAGGTCATCATAGACTGAACGAGACGAAAAGATAATTGGAGTCCTAGTCTCCGGTCGAGACGTCGCTATGAACGGCTGTTTCTCTGGCGAACGACGGACGGCAGATGCATCCGCCTTTGACCGAAGCTGTTTCGGGACTTTCGTAGAAATGTCGACACGGAATCTCCGTCGTCGTCGTCTCGTCTTTTGAAGCGCCGTTGGAGAGTTCATCGGGGAACGACCAGCTTCCGTTCTCTAGCGAATCCATCAGCATGGCCGGTGATATTCGGTGCCAGGTGGCACGACCATGTTACTCCGTTATTGAGGAAAAGCTCCATTGGCTCAAGATCCCGGAGCAGGTCGTCCATTAAACGCTGCTCGCCGACCTTCCGAGCCTTGCATGACCCTTCCTGCTCGGAATTTCTTTCGGCGTTGATAATTAAGCAGGCCGACGATGACAGACTGTCGCAAAAAGCTTCGTTCCAACAAACGATCTCGCCTCTACGTTCCCCCTCCGTCCTAGACCGTGAAGCTTGGAGAAAGATCCGTGACTCGGGGCAATCCTCTCCTTTGTAACGCGCTTCCAGTTTCAGTGACCATGACAACCAACTTCGAGTCGTTCTCATCGAACCTTAAAACGCCGTATCTCGTACGAGTGCCTTTTGCAAAACGCTCTTGTCTTTGGCCTTAGCCATGCTATAGCGCTACATAAATTATCAAGTAGAATAGAATAGGATAGCAGCAGGTGTTTGTTCGTGTCTCCATCTTCCGAGTGGATGCGCATTGTCTGTTGCTGCATCTGTTGGCGTTGGTCGTAGGCGAGAGAGAGAGAGAGAGAGAGAGAGAGAGAGAGAGAGAGAGAGAGAGAGAGAGAGAGCTGGTCGGAGGGGCTGTGCAACAAGCGGACATCGTGGCCCCGGCAGCAGCAGAGAACGTGGTGTCGGCGGTCGGCGTGGTGCTGTTTGCCGACGGCAGACGCAGTTACCGCCGCCGCGGATAAAGAAACAACAGTTCGGCCAAAATAAAATACCGCGTATCAAACTTTTTATCAGTCTGTTTTCAAGTTAAAATCTTGTCAAAGATTTCGTCTAAATAATTTGTTTATAAGAGAAACGATTCACTTAAGTAGTGAAATGAAAGTAAAGCTAGCGTCACAATATGAAATACGCGTCGTAAGACATATTTAGAGAAAGAATTAGAAGTTATTGTATCAATAGATCGACTGTCTGCTGACCTCTGCCGATAGAAGAGAACGAAGATCAGTAGACCAAGCGAGTTTTAGATAAGGTCTATTATAGCAGCAGAGAACTCTTTTTCGGATGCACGATTTCATAACCGTGAGTTGGAAATCCATTGGCCTTCAGAGCTACGAAGGCTATTCTTGACTGATCGATTCCTGCACAACACATAAAAAGATCAGTATTTATGGAACTCAGCAGACAGGACACACACACGGATATGATACACGCATACTATGCTGGATCAAGAGCGTACAAAATGCTAACTTAGTCTGGGCGATTAGAACATCTACGAATAGGCCTATATCCTTGAAATTATAGAAAGCTTTGTTTGTTCAGTTTTTTATACAATATATGATATATCGTGCGTGTGTCTCTTTTTTCTGCACACATCCACTGCTAATTATATATTATTGGCAGAGACTGTTTCAACTTTTAACCTAAATTCTAAAACGATTTCAGAGATAACGATTCTCCTTTTATCGTCTCTAATTTCTATGCCTTTTATCTAAATGACACGATGCGCTTCAAAATTGTTTGAAGTTTCTCACAAAACCCGACTTTCAAAACAAAATATTTACGTTTATAATTACGTACTCGTATATGACAATTACTAACGCGTAGGAAAAACATCGTTCACTGTAAAACATAATTAAAAATAATCGTTCCACTGGCCTGAGAAACTCACAAGTGAGCCTATAAATGGCTGATGTTAGCTGTCCAATGTAATATTAGGGTGCGGGTATTCTGTATCATGATTTTCGAAAATTCAGATTGATCTGGCATTGCTTTTATGTTTTAAAAGCAGATCATTCATAGGAGACGGATTCGATGAGAAATTCAGAAGAAAACTCCGCCGACATCTTTCAGCGTAATATATATATATATATATATATATATATATATATATTTGTTGATATATATATACATATATACACAGTATATATATATATTTTATATATATATATGATAATAAGTGTCGTTAGATGATGTGACTACTGTGCAGTTGTTCAAACCAATCACGCCGACTAAGTCTTGGACTCGAAGATTTAGTAATGACGACTCTTGCTTCATCATCATGACGCTAACGGCGACAACATCATCACGTGATGATACCAATTTCTGATGATAAAGAAGTCTATGACGACAAGGAAGTTGGTGATGACGATGATGATGACGATGACGCTTGTCACGGCGATTGACGCGCTTGAGTGAGGTAACTGCGGGAAAGGTTTCGACGTAGACGTTGGCAGGTTGTTGGGGAAGGGTAACGTAGTGGTGCCAAGACGATCGCTGATCGCTGTTTGAAAGAAACCAAACTCTCTTTAATCAAGTATCACATTTCTGACGTGGCTTCTGAGTGACAGTGACGCGTCCAGTTGAACGCCGAGGAGGCGAACCTCGGCCGATGGTATTACCGGGATCTGGTCGATGAAGAACGGCTCATGATCAGGGCCGCCGAGAGAAATTCCGGGCCCCGGGAAAAAAATTTGCGGGCCCTTACGAAAAATTTATCAAGTCTCCGAAAAACCTGACAAGCAAAAAACGTTATCAACTCTCCAAAAACAGCCTGACAAGCAAAAAAACCGTATCGTCACCGGATCTGGGCCCCTGAAAACTCCATGGGCCCCGGTACAATGTACCGGCTGCACCCCCTCTCCTCAGGCCTGCTCATGATTAATTAGGTGCTTCCTCTTCGGGATGGTGATCCAGAGCACTTCTGTCTTTGCATGGTTCAGCACCAACCGATTTGCCTTGGTCCAAGATTTGATTCTTGCAATGCACGTTACGACGTGTTCGCGAAGCTGGTCCATCTCTTTGACAGGGCAAGAGGCATTAACGATCTGCATGTCGTCGGCATAGGCGTATGGGGAGAGAGCCCGCTCTGCTCTATGATCCGCGCCACGTCCGCTGCATACAGTACAAACAGGAGTGGGCCTAGCACTGACCCTTGCGGCACGCCGCTGAGCACGGGGCTCGGACAGGTTTGGTTCCATTCCACGACACCGACTGTGTGCGATCGGTTAGGAAGTCGTGCAGCCACTTGATGGCGCCACCTTTAATGCCGTAGGAGAGTTCCAGACGTCGGGACAGGATCTCGTGATACACGGAGTCGAAATTAGAAGTATGGAATGGATTTGGCGCACAAGAGGCTGATGCTCCTCAAATTTGCTAAAAAGAGGCGCCAAGGAAGAGAGCTTGTTTGCTCAATGTTTGCTTAGAATGGTAGACCGTCAGCAACAGATGTGCAGAATTAGGTGATGTCTAGAACTCTGTTCAAGATCGTGTCCAGTTGACAACTAAGCCATGCAAGGATTAGGGAATGAGGTCCTTTTTCTTTCTGCGCAGTTGTTATGATCAGAATAGAATGCGAGACCCACCGATTGCATTTAATTAATCTTTACTACTAATCCGTCAATCCTCAAATCTATGATTGTGAAGAGTGTCAATACACTCGCCAGTTATGACAAATCGGTGCATTTATATTGCAGCACTCAAATGATCGATTGAGTGACGACATTAAAGCTTGATTTTTAGCATAGGCTTTGCAATGTAATTACTCTAAATGTATTAATATAAAATGGATAAAAATAAAAGAGACGTGATTTAATTGCACGTGCGTAGCATTTACCAGGAAATAATATTCAACAATATTTTCATTTTAATAATCTTCTCGAACAATGAGCCTTCTAGGATAACAAACTGCGAAACAATTTTCGCTTTGCTAGGAGATAAAACAAGCAAGTTTGAAATACTAATACTCTTAGAATGGAACTTTCTTAGGTCTACTTGTCATGTAGAATAAGCGATTCAGAATGAAATGAATGCATCAGATTAAAGAGCTCCCAGAATAGAGGATTCATTCATGCATCTTCTTCAAAATACTATTGTTCAATTCTGAGAACCTCACAAATAGGACAAAACTCGTCTTCGCATTTAATATCCTGCCATCCGCCTATACCTGAATTATGAAATCAAGTTTTAGAGAAGCTTAGGCAGTGCTCTCTATTTTCGGCGCAATTTGGTTCCTTCGGGCAGTAGTTTTTATATTCAATGGCTTGGTTGGTTCGAGGGGCTTGACTTCCATGCAAGCTGAGTAGAGCAATCGCTGGTTAGCTCTCGACGGCCGCTGGTCCAGAACCAGTTGAACTCTCCGGTACCGCCTTTACAATCTAAAGAAGAGATAAAGGCTGGATTTTTGCAAAATAATACTTTCATAAAAATTTCTAAACATATCAAATTGAGTCAAGAAAAGTTCCATGTCTAATTATAAGCTGGCCACCTGCTGCTTTGGTGATGTTCCATGTTTGTGGAGTATCAATACGGTTGTCTTCTGGAGACAATTAAGTCGTCGGTTTCCAGCAGGAGTCTTCCCGCTCCCACTCACGTGACCATATTTGGTTCCCTGTCATTTAATCCCATCCATTTAATCCCAGTCACTTAATTCCGGTCACTTAATCTCAAAGTCATTTAATCCTATCCATTTAATCCCAGTCACTTAATCCTGAAACTTAAACTTAACCCTCACCCTAACCCTAACAATTTCAAAATTCGCTGATGACACAAAACTGTGTGGACAGAGTGATAGTGAAGCAGAAGCAAAAATTTTACAACAAGACCTTAATAGACTATCCCAGTGGTCGGCAGATTGGCAAATGCTTTTTAATACAGATAAATGCTCGGTGATGCACATTGGGAAGAAGGGAACAGATCATGAATTTAAGTTATGTGGGAAGGGACTAAAAGTTACAAACGAGGAGAAAGATCTAGGGTCATCATGCATAACAGCTTAAAGCCATCTGGCAATGTGCAGAGGCAGCTAATAAGGCCAACAAAATTTAATGATCAAAAGAACGATAGTGAGCAGAGAGAAGGATGTAATAATAAGAAGACTTAAAGACATTGGTACGTCCACATTTAGAGTATTGTGTTCAAGCATGGTGTCCATTCCTGAAGAAAGACATAGAGACCTTAGAAAGAGTGCAACACAGAGCAACAAAATGATCAAGGGATATCATAAACTAACCTATGAGGAAAGGCTAAATCACTGTCGATTGACAACCCTGGAAAAAGAAGAAGAGAGAGAGGGGGATTTGATTGAGACATACAAAATACTAACAAACAAAGTGGAAATGCCAAGAGAAAGATTTTTACAATGAAGCAGTATGATAGAACCAGAGGACACAACATGAAACTGTTCAAGAAACGGGGTTGGGAGACATAAACAGCATTTTTTTAGTGCAAGAGTGGTGGACAGATGGAATGAACTGGATGAGGGATAGTAATGGCTAAACTGTAAACGAGTTCAAAATAAACCTCAGTAGTCTAGGGTATTAGATTGGACCTCACACAGGGCAGTCCCTACTGAACCACTTTAAACCTTGTTATATTATATTATATTATATTATAACACTAATCCTAACCCTATTAGTTTTTATCCTGTAACCATGTATAATTAGCTATGTTTTTATAACACAAACATTTCTTAAATATGTTTTTTATATCATTGAGTGTCATTGGATTATGAGTACAGGGAATGGGATTAAAAGACTTGGGATTATCTGCACTGGGATTCAAAGATTTGCAGTGATGTTAATCCTTGTCCTGGTCCTTGTCCTTAAGGACTCCTTAAGGACCAATTTGAAGTCCTCGTCCTTATCCTCGTCCTTGGGGGTTCGGTCCTCGTCCTTATCCTCGTCCTTGCAGATCGGTCCTTGTCCTGGTCCTTGTAACTTAGTCCTTGAAAATAATAATAATAATTATGCACTTCTATAGCACCAGTTCTAATACCCAAGGTATCAATCGATGGTACTTCAAAATCAATCCGCAAAAGATCCAGGTCATTCCAGAGATCAGTCAGAGGGAGAGAGTGAGACGGACTATGGAGGAAACGCCAATTGAAAGAGATGTGTCTTAAGTCTGGATCGGAAGATGCTCAGTGAATTGGAAGATCTGACAGCCGGAGGGAGAGAGTTCCAGATTTTAGGCCCAGAAATAGAAAAAGCTCTCTTACCAATTTCAGTGTTGGTTCTAGGTACATTCAACAATGAATCAGCATACCTTGTTGAATGACGATGGTTTGGGTGATTCAACATAGATTTTAAATATTGAGGTTGGCCAGACTGCAGTGTTTTAAAAACCAGAAGACCAGTTTTGAATAGAATTCTCTGTTCTACCGGCAACCAGTGTAACTTTTGAAGAACAGGTTTAATATGATCATGCTTACGAGTTTTTGTAATGGCTCGGGCAATAGAATTCTGAATCCTTTGAAGCTTTTGCATGTTAGATCTGGTCATACCATTGTAAAGAGAATTGCAATAATCAAGTCTGCTGCTGACAAGAAAAGTCCTTATAAGGACCAAATTACTTGTATACCATTTTCAATTGTACTGATAATTATGTTCCAAGGTAAGAGTAGTATGTGGATTTATATTTTGGCTACATACTTGCTTTGAGTTACTCTAAATGTTTAGTCATTGTTTCCTTTATAATACCAGTTGATGAGTTGATTCTTTAGCAGAATTCTTTGTTTCCCTGCGACGTCGGCTCCAGTTGAACGAGTGTTTTCAGAAGTGGTCTCATAATTAGACCTCACCGTGTATGCATGACTGATCAGCTGCTGGAAACAGTTTTTCATTTATTATTATTATTATTATTATTATTATTATTATTATTATTATTAAACTTGACAATTTCTTAAGCGCAGTAACATAGCTATAGGTGGCTAAAGTCAAAGGCGCATTTGAAATGCAGCATTGCTGTTGACTACATTATGGTTAATTTTTTTTGCTTTTCTAATTTTGTGATTCGAAATGAAATTGTGTTTGGTTTTTCCTTTCTGACTTTTTTGTCTGACAGAGGTTGGTCCTTGTCCTTGTCCTTGATCCTTGTCCTTTCAGTCCTTGTGGTCCTTGTGCTTGCAGGAAGTCCTCGTCCTTGTCCTCGTCCTTGAGGGTCGGTCCTCGTCCTTATCCTCGTCCTTGGGGTTTCGGTCCTCGTCCTTATCCTCGTCTTTGGGGGTTCGGTCCTTGTCCTTATCCTCGTCCTTGGGGGGTCGGTCCTTGTTAACATCACTGAAGATTTGGGATAAAATGGCTAGGATTAAGTGACTGGGATTAATTGATTAGGATTAAAAGACCGGCCACCACCATATTTAGCTTCCTGCGCATACCAACAGCTCCAGCCAAAATGCAATATATTTCACTGTTTTCCAGGGGGGGGGGGGCAAAACACTTACGACCTGACAAGTTACAATTGCGACAAAGTTGACGACCTTTTTTTGCTTGTCATTTTTATGGGTTAGTTAAGCGCTCCTTTAGGGCATGTAAAAACTAAAAACTAAATAACACAAACATTGCCGTAAAAATGTTTTTCCTCAAAATCAAGGGGCAAATGCCCCCCCCCGCCCCCCCCCCAAATGACGTTCCTGAGCAAAATGTGAATACGTTACGGTGAAAGAGTTAGGTTGGAAGTTGCGAATACGCAGAAGTAATTGCCTTAGGCCTACATCTTTACTGTATAGCGCTGACAAATTATTTTGTGTCGGCAGCCAAGGGGGTGGTTGACCCCCAAAACCGCGTCCGAAAATTTAAAATTTATAGAAACACATTTTAAAGATATTCTCGTCGGCAGCCAAGGGGAGTTTAACCCCAAACCCCCCTTGGCTACGCCATTGATTGCCTTGATCAGAGCAAGAACCGGAATTTGCATTGCTCGCCAAGTGTGAGCATTGGAAAATGAATTAAGCTGGCAAAATTAAGACATTTGGCCTCAACATCTTAAAAATACAGCTTATCTATGAAATCAGCAACATCTTAGATTGGTAAGATCTTTCAATAAATCAATAAATAGTATTGGATTTCATATTTATTGCCTCTTAATCGTTATCGAATGTGATCAAGTAAGCCAGTGAATATTTTACCGTGGTTCTTCAGTATTTCGCTTATTATTTGATTCTCCAAAGCGCTGTTGATAACAGTCAGATGAGCTCTGGAATCCAGTTTACTGCATTCTTTTGGAGCCTCGTCCCAATTCACCGGCTTAGCCAGGACTGCGTAGCACTTATTGACAGCATTCACCGTGTAGTTGAATCCAGAGGGACATGGATTCACCTGCCTAAATAAAGGCAGACAGAAGACCTCGAACTTTGATTTAATTAATTATTTCAGCAACAATTTCTAGCAAAACAATAATTTATGGACGAACTGAATAAATACACGCATGAATCAATGACGCTATTGAAATTGACAATTTTTATTTTTTAAACAGGTTTCTCGTGATCTTACTAGAACGACAGTTGATTGGTAAAACCGATTAATGCATTTTTATGAACAGGAACGCGAGGATATAGGCCTAATATTATCAATCACAAGTGCATATAAAATCTATGCTTGCAGGCCGTGTTACGCGTGATACACTGGGTAGTCTTAGTAATTGTTTAAGCATGTATTAAAGTTAACTACAGCAAAATTAAAAATAGTAATAATGACGTAATTTTTCAAGTGGTTTTGTGAGACATTAGCATTTGTTAAAACGACCATACCAAGACAGTGACAGATCGAACATTTAACGAATCAAAATCGAAATGCCACCAGGTAATAGACCCAGCAAAGGCGTCAGCGTTTTAATGGATCATAATTATGTGCGTTTGTATTTAATTCTGATTGCCACTACAGAAGCATTGAACCGACAGCCGCTCATATATGGTTAGTTACAATTAGACAACAGTAATGCAACTCATTACCGGCGTGAAACTTACGTGACATAGCTATCCAGGTGGGAACGGCTGCATCAAAAATGTATGATCTAATATAATAATTTCCTACGTCTCTCTGCTTTGTGCGTCACGCATCCCACTCACTCCCATAAGATGGTCTTGGACTCTTCCGGGAGAGTCCATCTTCGCGTTACTATTGGACGACGCGCTGCTATAGCAGATGCCATAGGCAATCAAAAGCATAGATGTAAAAAACATAACTGTTAAAATAAAAAACATGAAAACACATGTTTTTAGAAAATTATAAGAAACATAAAAAACATTGGCCTCGTTTACAGTCCTTTATTTACCATCCACCCACGTGTCATATTTGACACATATTGAAATAATATTGACTGACTTGATTATGTGATCCCTTGCTACACTACTTCTGCAGCATCACCAAGAAGATGAGCCCGAATTCGCTCGGAAAGAATTGATAAAAAAATTTGAGGATGCTCAGGACTAGTAAATTGATATAAATTGATATAAATTGATATGTAAGAAATAAGATTAAAAACATATGGAACTTTAAAAAAACATTAAAAACATGTTTTTTAAGAAAAAATAAAAAACCATAAAAAACGGTTTTTACATCTATGATCAAAAGTTATGAGTGAAGCTTGACGAAGCGTCACGACTGCATGCACGTTAAACTCCTCCCTCGCTCCCAACCCCGCACCCCCAACAAAACACGCACTCCCGGCTCCAACCCCGGACTTCTTCACCCCACCCACCCCACCGGTTCCCAATAGAAACAAAACACCCGCTCCCAAACCTATACAACCACCCGTTCCAAACTCCGCACAGCTCCTTCCCTCCTCCCAAACCCTCCTCTCAGCCCCTACCAACCCATTCTCCCAAACCCCCGGCCACAACCCCGGCCACACTGCCCTTGCTCCCAAACTCGCGCATCCCATTCCCTCCTCCCAAAATCCCATCCATGCCCGCCCCGACCTCTACTTCCTTCCTTCCTACCTTCCCTCCCCCGGCTACAACCCCCACACCCAAACCATTCCTTACCTAAAAGTTTAATTTTTAAATTGAATATATACAATACATATATTTGTATATATATATATACATTACGATATATACACAATGTATACAGCATCACGCTATGTTGGTAGGGAGCTTGATGAAGTGGCGTGATTTTTACATACATACACAATGCAAAAATACAACTGCTGTTCGGCGTGCTTAGGTACCACAGCATGTTCAGCGTTCAAGAGCTTTCCAACAAGCAAGTGAGACAGAGGGCCAAATCCCAGCCCCTTTTGGGGCCGTGGCCCAAAAGGGTACGTAGGCTCACAGGGGCCCACTATTCCTCGTAGAAGACCAAACTCCTTTGGGGCCGTAGGTCCCAAAGCTCCAAACCGGGTTAGTCTTAGGTCCTAGGTCTCAGGTTATAAAGACCTAACAAAGGTTAGGTCTTAGGTCTTAGGTTCCGCTCTGGGATGCAGCCCCCTGGGAGGGGCAAGACCACCCAGTGGGACCATAAGAAATTTTTAATGATAATAATCAAGTGTATTCACTCTACATTTTCAGATTTAAAATATTGTTACAAGTCATAATATTAACTTTGCAATAAATCAGATATAAGAAATAGCCAATCTTTCCCCGTCAATTTTGTCGGGTTAACAGCTAGTAATAAATAAAATAGGCGGCTAAAGTGGACCTGTTATTTTGTTCGGGATTTAACTTTTCCTTACGATAGAATTTTGTTGTTTATACGGGTGATATCAATTTTATTTCTTCATGCGTTCATTGAATTGAAAACTTCTTGACGCTGATTTAATCAGGAGTAAGACTTTATCATTTTTAAAATTCACAAAGTATCGATATTTTAGTTAGATACTTGCTGTTTACGCTTCTCAACGTTATACATTTGCTAAAGAACTTACATGGCTAATTGACTTTTCACTGCGAACATTAAACTATTGGACTTGTGAAAGCAAACGTAAGAAAGGAAGGTTAAAATCGTTTGTTATTCCCAGAACTACAGTAGTAAAAGTACAAACCTTTTGGGAGGATAATTTTTCTGCACAAATCTGCTGCAATCTTCGCAGTTGTCTCGATCGGAGATCGTCCTTTGAGCAGTCGACCAAGCAGCAGAGAAAATCAACTGCAGAAATACGCACAGGATAAGAGACATGGCTGCTTCACAAACGATACGTCTACAAATTCTTAGAACACTAGGTTAGCTACAAACAGCTTTGAAATGACTGCTTTATAGTTAGGATGCTAGCACTTGAACGGTGGCAGCGGCTGCTGTATACATATACAGTAATAGGTGTTAGCGACGAACGTAGTTGTTAATCGCTGTCTATGCCGCTGGCATGACTAACAAAAGACAGGGGCAGTCGAGCTCAGAAAGCGTCCGATGATTACTGTATGAGGGTATCAGTTGGTGCTTCATAAACAAACAGGATGCTAGAGTTAAAAATTATAATAATAATAGACATCATACCGAACATAAACAGGCCAAAGAGCAGTACAATTAAGATTTTGAGGACGTCGCTTTAACCTATGCTGTGTATCAGTCTTACTGTTACCCAGGTCACTCGCGGATGCTTGATATGCAATTACTTCTAAGTGCTGATCGTAAGGCTACACTAGGAAGTTTCCATGCGCACCGTTCGTAATTTGATTAGAGTCAGTCAATAGAACTGTCCATATTTTGAACGAGCGCCCGAATTACCATAATCTCCGTTGAGGTCTTCTATCTTTGCACCCAACTAAATAACCAGACTCCCCTTCCGGTCACTGCAACAAATGATAGACCACCTAGACCGTTAAGTCATACTCCCCTTCCGTACCGTCGATTATGTTTTTATCATCATCACCATCATCACCATAATCATCATCATCACCATCACCCGTACCCAATTTTACTGCTCTGGTAAAAGAACACCAACATGTCACACTAACAATAACAATTTTCATGTACTTATTTGTAAAATGAGTGTCAAACTCAACCCATAACAAGCCGAACGCATGGATCAGGAAAAAGTGGACCTGCCTCGAATAATAACTATTTCCAAATCCGAATACCTACTAACTCCGACGGTCAACAAAGAACTATGAACAGCATGAGGAGGAGGAGGAGAAGGAGGAGGAGGATGAAAAGGATGGTGATTAAGATGATTTATAGGTGGACTAAAGTTTTGGGCATAATTTGCTACAGCCGAAGGAAGAGTTTAAAAGCAAAGACTACATGTAAACAGCTGTAGGGCCTGCATCAGCCTTTTTATAGTCTAACTTTAGGTTGACGACGTTAGAGCTCGAAATGATTCTATTATAATATAAAAAGTCTATAGCTTTACTTTGGCAACTACTTTGTCGAGCGACACTTCTAGTGAGAATTATAATTTTGAATTTTGCAAGATACTTTGATTTTTAGAATTTCGTGTACAAAAGTCCTAGTTGAAATCAGCGATTCTCGCGTATCAGATCACGTCCATTGGATATTGAGATAATATTATTGAAGTAAATGTGATTAACAGACACATTAGTCGTCAATTGTCACAACTAAATACAGTAGTTTAGCCTATTAGTCATCTATTACAGGACGTAGAGGCAGTGATGTGACGTCTCGAGACAGTCTCGAGACAATATTTTCGATGTCTTTGTCCTGGTCTTGGTCTTGCTGGAC
Source organism: Metaphire vulgaris (assembly GCA_018105865.1). Taxonomy (NCBI): domain Eukaryota; kingdom Metazoa; phylum Annelida; class Clitellata; order Crassiclitellata; family Megascolecidae; genus Metaphire; species Metaphire vulgaris. The sequence goes on along the minus strand of CM030848.1, from coordinate 5,474,487 downwards.
AGTGTCTCGGTTTTGGCCTTGGTCTCGTCATTACTGTCATGGTCCTGCGATTCAAGATCAAGACAGTGGGTTTTTTCCACTGTTGGTGATAATGTTTTCTGTGGTTGATATATTCCGAATTATTTGGCTATAAGAGATTGTCACTTTTGGAGCCCTGCGTGAATAATATATGTGTGTATAGATATATCAATGCCCTATGGTATATAATTCCATGATTTAAAATGGCGTCGAATCATCCTTCGATCCGTCAGTTGTTAATTTTGCATTTTGCGAATACGCACTTGCTGATGACAAAATCAAAGCAAAATGCACAATTTGTAAAACAATATTGACTACGAAAAAGTAGCACCGTCCAGTTTCACCAGGTAATGAGACATCCCTTTGCAAAGTCGTTCATACGCTTACAAGCGTTGACCATGCGTTCATGATGCACTTTCCATCGGTATAGGCACTTTTACGTAAACACTTACTTTGGCGTTTAATTGATAACTAGGTGTTTACCCGTCAAAAATGACGGGAGAGATTGGCTGTTCTACCACCCGATTTTGCGCAAATGCAATAGCATTTTATGACGGGGGAGATTGGCTGTTCTACCACCCGATTTTGCGCAAATGCAATAGCATTTTATGACGTGGGAGATTGGCTGTTTTACCACCCGATTTTGCGCAAATGCAATAGCATTTTGCGCAATTAATTGTCCTTAACTCGACGCCTTTTCCTTCAACCTAGTTAACGCCCATTCGCGTGAATTTTCTGAAACTTGATAGTCAACGTATGTGTACTGATTTGGCAGTGTCGAACGACATGCAGTGCTTGATTCTCTTGTTTGATGTGCTGATTTTTCACGCCGAGCAACAGCCTGCTACTCATTCTCACTTGATTGTCGGAAAGCTCGTGAACGCTGGACTTTTTTTGTTTTGCACAGAGGGTTAGAAAGAGGGATAAAATAGCTAAACAATGGTGCAAACCTCATCTACTTAGCTCTTATATAGCCCGAGATGTAGCAAATTCAAAAAAAATTGGAAACTTTTTAAGAATTCAAAACTTTCGCGAAATTCGCCGATAATACTTATGTTCAAACATTGGGGTCATCGAGTTAGAATTGATAGATCTTTGCCAAATGTCAACCGATTTTCAAACTTTTTGGTTTATTTTGTTCCTCTGACATCCCTTTATAACTTTGCCGCTGACCAAAGTGGGGTTACCGCTTAAAATATTTTGCTAGGGGGCTTTAAACATTTTTCGGGGGAGAGGGTGATATTTTAGGCCGTAAAGTGGACTCTACCCCCAAATTTGTTTGTTTTGCACGGACGGTTAGAAAGAGGAATAAACAATCTAAACAATGGTGCAAATCTCATCTTTTTAGCTCCTATATAGCCTGAGATATAGCAAATTTAAAACGTTACAGCAATCATTCCTGAGAACGCTTTTCCAAAAATTAAATCCCCAGTACGGTGACGACGTCTGAAAATTTAATCCCCACTTGAGGGGTTAAATATAAAAAATAGGTATTGAGGCTAGGAATGAATAAATATATATATATAATAATGGGGGCAGGGCATTGGGAGAGGGAAGGGAGGTTTGGGAGGAGGAAGGTGGGTTGTACGGGTTTTCGGAGCAGCGTTGTGTAGGTTTGGAAACGGGGTTTGGGGCCGGTGGGGTAGGGCGGAGCGCTGATTGGTTGGGGCCTGGGCGATTGGGAGAGGGATGGGTAGTTGGAAGGGGATAGGGAGAGGGAAGGGAACGGGGTTTAGGGCCGGGGGGGAATGGGTTGGGGCTGGAATGGGTTGGGGCCCAGGGCATTGGGAGAGAGATGGGGAGAGGGAAAAGGGATGGGGAGAGGGAAGGGGAACAGGGGTGTGGGGCCAGGGCCGGAATGTGTTGGGGCCCGATTGGGAGAGGGATGAGGAGAGGGAAAAGAGATGGGGAGATAAGGAACAGGGTTTGGGGCCTGGGCCGGAATGGGTTGGGGCCAAAGCGATTGGGAGAGGATGGGGAGAGGGAAAAGGGTTGGGGAGACGGAAGGGGAACGGGGGTTTGGGGGGCGATTGGGAGAGGGATGGGGAGAGGGAAAAGGGTTGGGAGACGGAAGGGGAACGGGGTTTGGGGGTATTGGGAGGGGATGGGGAGAGGGAAGGAGATGGGGATAGGGAAGGGAAAGGGGGTGTGGGTCCGGGGCGGGAATGGGCTGGGGCCTGGGCGATTGGGAGAGGGATTGGGTGAGGGAAGGGGGACGGGGGTTTAAGCTGCAATTAAGACGCTTCGTTAAACGCTCCGGTTTGAATAAACAATATTTGGTTGTCAATGACAACAGCGTCTTGCAATACCCGCCGTGTTGCCGTCGGACGGACGGACAGACGCGACAGACATCGAGAATTATATAATAAGATTATGATTGTCGGTAGTTTTACAAAGCTTTGCTCCATATGCTCGGAAACACCTTAGGCAAGGTCTTTAACCATGAAATGCAAATATCGTGTCCTACTTTTAAATCAAAATGTGTCACTGCATGGTTAATTATAGTAGTTGCAGTCCCGCCATGCATGACCTTAGTTGTGATGATGTGCATCAGTGGCGTAGCCAGGATTTCCGAAAGGGAAGGTTTTAACCCTAAACTCCCTTGGCTACGTCACTGATGTGCATAAAACTTTTTGTCTGTTTTCTTGATATTTAAAATGACTGTCTTGGTCTTGACACCTAATGTCTTGGTCTTGGTCTTGAAGGTTAGTGTCTTGGTCTTGGTTTCGGCCTTGCCACTTACTATCTTGGTCACATCCCTGCGTAGAGGTGCCTGAGTTGTGGGAACACGATAAAGGAAATTTGCAATTCATTTCACAGTATATTTACAATAGCGGGTCGCTAGCAGAAATTCTGAAGGATGGGCCAATATATATAGGCACTATAATTTAAATATAAAATTTATATGTAAGGTTTAATTATAAACAATTTAAATCTGATTATTTATATGATTCGTTGTTTTTCATTCGTTATAATTAGGTGTTTATTTCTTCGTCATGATTGCTATTTATCGGAATTACTGATTTCGAATAGAACATCAGTTCTGTCGGCCGAATAAAGCTGAAAATATATAATTATAGTTGATCGACTGAGAAAGAAGCTTCTCCGACCGAGAGAACCTGAAGTCGTTCTTCCGGTGAAATCATTATAGACTGAACGAGACGAAAAGGTAATTGGAGTCCTAGTCTCCGGTCGAGACGTCGCTATGAACGGCTGTTTCTCTGGCGAACGACGGACGGCAGATGCATCCGCCTTTGACCGAAGCTGTTTCGGGACTTTCGTAGAAATGTCGACACGGAATCTCCGTCGTCGTCGTCGTCGTCGTCTCGTCTTTGAAGCGCCGTTGGAGAGGTCATCGGGGTCAAAACAGGACGACACCGAGGCAACCGTCAACCGACCGTGCCGGGCACCTGCCCCCGCCCCCGCCCCCGCCCCCGCCCCCGCGGCAGCCGACCAGCTTCCGCTCTCTAACGAATCCATCAACAGCAGGTGTTTGTTCGTGTATCCATCTTCCGAATGGATGTGCGTCGTCTGACGCGGCTGCTGCTGCTGCTGCAGCTGATGATGGCGCTGGTCGTAGACGAGAGAGAGCTGGTCGGAGGGGCCGTGCAACAAGCGGACATCGTGGCCCCGGCGGCAGCAGCGTCGTGAAGGCGTCGATTGTGATGGCGGCGGCGGTCGGCGTGGTGCTGTTTGCCGACGACGCAGTAGGAAGACGCAGTCACCGCCGCCGCGGACGCCGCCGTTGTGACATCGCAGCGGTGGTTTCCTCTTCTTCTTCTTCTTCGCCGTTGGATTCCGTCGGTTGTCTTCTGTAGCGAAACGAAGAAACCTTTCTCAAATCTATTCATCTGTTTCAATTGCAATCGGTCAATCGAACACGACCGTATGCTACTGCAGCATATTAAGAAAATAAGTTCCGAGCACCAATCCCATCGATCACGCGTCTCAGAAACGGTGGATCTCTACTCTAGTCCTCAATTTTGACCGATTACTTGTGCTGGGGTTTCCAATTTTATTGGAGGACGAAATTTTCCCTTATCTCCTCGTAAAGACTTGGGACGGCGAAGAAAATAAAGTCTGTAAATTTGAGGGGTCGACTGTTTTTTCCTGGAATCTCTAAGAAACACGTCAAGCCGTTCTCTCGTGACTGAGACACCCTTTTATTCTGTGACTACGCCAAATTTCAAATATGTTAAAAAAATTTCTGATAAATTTGAAGCAACTGTTTCGTCCGCGGATAAAGGAGCAAGAGTTCGGTGAAAGTAAAATACCGTGTATCAAACATTTTATAAGTCTGTTTCCAAGTTATAATTTTGTCTCGTCCAAATTTGTTTACAAGAGAAATGATACAATTAAGTTGTGAAATGAAAGGAAGGCTAACGTCACACTAAGAAATACGCGTCTTATAAGATATATTAAGAGAAAGAATTTGAAGTTATTGTGTCAATAAATCGACTGTCTGCTGACCTCTGCCGACATGAGAGAACGAAGGTCAGTAGACAGCCTCCAACGCAAATCCCGAGCAGAATTCCAATCATCACAGAAAATAAAAGACCTTTGATAAATCAGTCACAAATTATTTTTAAAAACAGCAAAGAATCTGCCGCGAGAGTAGAACACAGAAAAAATCCTTTGATCAATAGCAAAATGCTCAACTCAACCGTGCCATGCGTATCAAATTCAATACATGTTGAATCTATCTTATTGGTTTGAAAAAATAATATTGAAAATGTCCAAAACGAGAACACATTGACAGTAAGTATAGATTGTCTAAAATTGATACAGAATTGAACATATTCTATGTACAGCGTTGGCCAGATCAGACGCATTCATCAATATACATTGATTGCCGGACAAAGATCCAGAGCTTAGCTTAGACTTTCTGTTGTAGTAAAAAAGTGACTTCATCACAATGAAAAATGTGTCTCGATTTTCCTTTTATCTTTTAGACGATGTCTGCAATTCGAACAGAGACAGCAGAAGGCGTAATTCGTTGTTTGTGCGCCGATTTTTTGCGCAAAAATGAAACTGCATTCAAATGCAGGACAGATTTTCCAGAGAAGTCAGTGCAACTGCACCAATCTGTCGTTGCATCAGAGATTGATTGTTTGTTATGAGCCAAGGTAAGAGTTTTCAAGTGCGAGAAGTGAAAAACGAAAATGTGCGTTACAAAGTCAAACGGAGGACCAGGAAATCAAGATCAAAACCTGCTTTGTTCGCTAGCACTCGTTACAAGAAAGGATAAAAAACAAAGGAAAGAAAACAAAGGAGAGAAAACAAAGGAGAGAAATCAAAGGGAGAAAACAAAGAAGAGAAAACAAAGAAGAGAAAGAAAGACACAGAGAGAGAATAAGACAAAGAGAGAGTGAAAAAAGACAAATAGAGAGAGAGAAAAAGACAGACAGACAGAGAGAGAGAGAGAGAGAGAGAGAGAGAGAGAGAGAGAGAGAAACTCGTTATTTAAAAAAATCTTTTTAAATTCATGAAAATTATAATTCCGAAAGTTCTTAGCCTAGACCCTAATAGGAAGAAAATCGAGGCCTATACACCCGATGCCCCTCTACCCCTTACCGTAAGGGTAAATCAAGTTCGCGTCGGTGTATGCTTCACCAACTCCTACGAACACAACAGATGAAAAACAAAATAGGCCTACAGAGTTCACATTTTAAGCAACTTTCCGTCCGCAAACAACTAACACATTTCAGACACTGTCTCATTTTAAAATCTGCAACGCATGTATTCTTCTTCTTCTTCTTCTTCTTCTTCTTCTTCTTCTTCTTCTTCTTCTTCTTCTTCTTCTTCTTCTTCTTGTCTTCTACCTGCAGCAGATAAACACTACAGAGCACTGAAAATTTGCTTTCTCGAGGACTGTTTAGTTTATCGGCGCGGCGATACTTGCAATGTCTGCGGCTTTTACGTTTAGTAAAGTTATTTTAATTTTTTTCAGTCACAGTAAGAGAGTCCTGTTTAAGCGATCCTCAAGCGTCGAAAATGTGTGTATGTGTGTGTGTGTGTGTGTAGATGTGCCTGAGTGAGACTACAATATTGCGGTAAGCAGCTGTGTTTTAGAGCGCCGACAGTTTGTAAATGAATCGTTCGCCTCTTGAGCTAATAAAATATTAAGATTGGTTTTCGGTTGGAATTTCCGTCTGCCCGCCCTTCTACTCACCGCCCCACGAGCAGTTACTGATGTCGCCGACCCATTCTCTGCCCTTGCACACCAGATGGCGTGTCTGCTTCGAGTTATTGCACCCGACGTCCATTCGTTCGCCGTTTCTCTGAACCCAAGAATTGCTCGACACGGTCACGTCTGGACAGCCGATCACTGCGGGCAAAGAACGACGCCAGACTATAATGTATGCCTCCTTTAGCAAAAACTTACTTCAACAACTTCATTTTGACTCTTAAATATTTGATTTCTTAAGAGACTTCTTTCATTTCTGAACTAATTTTGCGACGTTCAGTGGATTAGTTCGCACTAAATGATTCGATGAGCTACATGTACATCTGCCAATGAATCTACTTTCGAGCTGTCTACGGAACTTAGGGCGCTACTGTTGACGAGATGGTTCTGTAGGCCTAAAAGCGCGCTCAAACGAGATTTATGTACAACAAATTCTGTGGATGAAAAAGCTTTCAGGCGGCACTATATGCAGCAACGGTTTCATATTCCATTTAGCAAACCAATTCCGTGCATTGGTAGACTTCAAGACGTTTGCGTGAAGTAATCTAATCAAATCCCAATAAACATGAACGCCTCAGTTGCGCAGCAAATGTCTGGAACTGTATCCTGCTTGGCGCCCAAACATGGGAGCAAGAGAGGGAACACTTCCCTCTGGAGATGCAAATTAATTTTAATAACTAACTATATTTTTGACTTGTAGACAATATTTTCACACTAAGACACTGCTGATTCGCAAAATGAAATTGAGAAACTTAACTTCAACTCAGAACTGTCGAATTGAATATCTTTAAATGATCTATATTAAGCGTGGTCATTGTGTTTGCCCCTTGGAAAACTATCTGTGGTCGCCACTCCCTGCTGGCAGTGGCGTTTTTCCACGGGGGGTAGGGGCACTTTGTTGACTGCCCCGGCCCTGGGCCTAAAAGCGCCCCAAAGAGGGGTCTAAACTAATTTAGTGGATAAAAAGTTAACCCTAACACTTCTTAACCCATTTAACAACCCTAACCATAGAAAATGAACAAATGCTGAACGACCCTTTTTTTTTTGCTCGTCGGCTCGAAAATTTTAATAAAACTATATTTTTGACTTGTAGACAATATTTTGGGGCCCCTCAAAATGACAAAGATGCCCCAGAACTGTCCCTTTAAATGATCTAAAAGACACGCTACGCGCCACTGCTGGTCATGTATCTAAATAGCTAATTGTGGGGGGTTAATGGCTCAGCGGATACAAATCCTCAAGCCGCTACATAAAGTTCAGTTTGCGCAGCAGCCGCAGCAGCAAAATGCTCGATTTGTAGACGAAAAGACTTCGGCGTTAAACCTTCGTATCTAAGCAGAAATCGTCTTCGTAGTTTCTCGTTCGGTTGTCTGACGAGTGTAATGAGAAGCTCGTTCGAAGTCGACGTGTAGATCCGGCGAACTCTTTCCTTGCCTCCGCAGAACATCTCGGCTCTGCTGCCTTCCTGTCTCAACACAACACGGTCAACTAATCTCGCTGCCTCCATTTCAGTCCCCAGATATCGGAGTTTGACAATCCGTGCACCGTATAACATCATTAATGTATTAGGTGGCAGGTCCGCCGAGAAGGGGGCAGGGGCAAATGCCCAGGGGCCGGGCGATCTGTAGGGGGTCCGGGCGGGTCTGCAGTTAGGGTTAACCCGTCAACAAAGCACAACACAGGTTTTAAGTTTTAACCGCCTCCTGAAAAGACTGACAAGCAATAAAAGGTCGTCACCACTTAGGGGCCCCACGACTGTTCTGCCCAGGGGCCCCGGAATTTCTCTCGGCGGCCCTGTCAGGTAGAATAGTTGAAACGCAGAAGGAATTGCTTTCGAGGTTTTAGAAGACCCCGACTATACCGATGCTTAATACGAACTAAGCAATCAGTTATATTTTTAAAAGAACAACTGAACGAATCATTTAAAAGGGGATGATAGAGAGCAATATACTTTGTAATTTCCTGTTTTTACGATTACTTTCTGGTTAAACAGTACATTTAAAATACTCTGATGAAATAATAGCCTACATAACTTGTTTAAATAATTGCTTGCTCTCGAGTCTATGCAAACTGTCCGTTCTCACATCACAACGTTAACAAATGTTAATTGGTCTGTGTTGTTAATTGGATAAGATAGCGTTACTTTACTGGTTTAGGAGGCCTGTTTGAATACAGTGATGATTTTCCTTCGCATTCAAACAACCCAGTTCTCCTACATGACAGTCGAATCCATTTATTGTTTCAACTGTTATTTCATTTCGTCCAATCTGTTCCCAGTTTCTGCAGCCGTTCACTAGAATATTATCTTCTTTGTCCCACCACCCACTTCTTGGGTGTGCATTTGATGAATATTGTGCTGCCATAATGTGCTAATGTAAAGAATCGCCCATATGGCACATCTACTTCCCAGTCACTGTTTTGCAACAAATCTTCTCTATCTCTCTATTCCTTTCTAACGCTATCAGTCCACAATATTGAAGTCATTTTTCACAGCTTAAATTATGGCATCCATTGATCATCTTTATTGCTCGTGTTTTAAACTTTTTATAAAAGCTCAATAGCTTTTTCCAAAAACGAATTTTGCGCCTGCAAACAATATTCCAAACGAGGGCGTCATATTAGCTTGTACAGTGTTACAATATTTTTATATCTCTGCCTATATTCTTTATTGTTTTTTGAGCATTCCTAGTCGTACTGTTGCCATTTTTTGATATCTCAGTTCATTGCCTGGATGGATTCATAACTCCCTAGATCTATGTGAACCAATCCTTTAAAAGTCAAAGTTACCGCATTTGCTCGTATAAGCAGATCACTGAGCAAACACAATGGAAGCTAAATCACTCGTACTTATTCCTGATTAGTTTACGTCTGATTTTCTAGCGAAATTTTGTTCAATCGCCTGAACTTGACGCCCTAAATACTGTAAAGTCTAACACGCAAAAACAGTCACCGACCTTTCTTACTCCTTCCGAAAAACAGTGAACACTGTTTTTGAAATGAAGTCTGATCATATAACGGACTGAGTATTCTCAAACCCATACGTAAAATAAATCTCTAGTTTCATACTGTGTCTTGCAAAATCCCATTGAATGTTCTAGTTGCTACTGCTGTTGCTTTTTGTTGGTGGTGATGTTGCTGTTCTTGTACGATATACAATTGGTTCTAAATTCTACAACCATTGCTATAGAAGGAAAGGCAGCTTGCTTTATTTTCTCCTAAACTAGAGGCATTTCTACTCTATTGCAATATCTTATCATTTGAAAAAGAAGTTGCACACTGACTGCCAATCATTTTAAAGAAGATTGATTTCAATTTAAATTCTCATCTTCTTTAGATCGATCACAATTAGTGATCCTGAGAAGATAGATCGTTCCGATCATGCGTCATGGTCCAGTGAACCGCAATCTTTGATATTTTGAATTCAGAATTTCGTATTCATTTGCCGATACGGGCTGCAATTTGCTTCGCATAGACTGTCGGTCGCCGCCTTTGATCTTTCTCCCTTGTTTAGCGACATCTCTGGCGACAGATTGTCGCCATTAGAGACACTCGTGCCGCCTCATCGGTCAATTGAGAGCTTTGCCACTGCTGAAAAAAGCAAAGACGATTGACAACCGGGACGCAGGTTACGTCAATCCTTAGCTCCTCTTAAATGCATCCGTTGAAATCTGCATTCAGCCAAGGCATTGGGCAAATGCGGGACATTCAATAGGCATTCGCTTGAAACGCGATTCCTTCTATTGCAAAAGCTTTGCTGCCTAACCTGATAGACGTGCAACATAGGGCAATAAGATAATTATGACGAAGTACAAATTTAAGATATCGTGTTGGATTAATAGAATATTACTGAGACTGAAAATTAACTGCAAAAATCGAAAACAAGACACGTGTAACCAAAACTCAACTGAAGAACGCAAACGGGGCATGCCTAGCTGATAATCACTTCATTTCAACGTATGGTATTTACAATCGACTAAGAAAAGAAGATCATGCCGGGAACAATGGATGGAGAAAATCGAAGAGGCAGACCGAGAAGAGAGTGGTTGGATGATATCGAAGACTGGGGGAACGCGGAGCTGCACACACACACACACACTGACCAGAGCGATGCAGGACCGAGAAAGATGGATACAAATTGTGAATCAGACTGTCGACACCTACGGGTACAGCACCCATGGAGCTGGATGATGATTAAAAGAATTAAAGCCCGTCGTGAAATAGAGAGAGAATACGCTAATCATGAAATTAATTTAACGACGGACAAAAGTAAATGGCTTTCAATGAATATTTACATGGTCTAGAGAGCAGAGGTATTCCGCTTCATTTTATGAAGGACCAAAATATTTTATGAATGGTGCACAAGGATCAAGTGTATATATATATATAATATATATATATTAGTATCAAAAATATAGTTAATAAGTAATAGAGGACAAGTAGGTTGAAAGCCAAACATTTTAAAAGTATTCTGTACGTGTTAGACAAGGAGTTATTTATAATTTCAGTATCTTTGCGGGCCATTTCACATCCATTGGCGGGTAGGATCTGACCTGCGGGTCGCCATTTGAATACCCTGGGTTAGAGAGACTTCTGAATGACACAGCAGCGCAGCCGAATATAGGCTATTATTGCTCATTACACGTAATCTCAACGGAGAAAATGAAACTAAAGGCAAGATGAGCGATTCTGGTTTAACTTAGTTCTATGAAAGGGTTTCAATGCACTGCTATGTTCACATAATAATTCACAGCAATACTCGGGCTAATCGCTTGATGTGGCACCTGGAAAGGAAAAGGTATATTTTGAGGGATGAGTCTAATCCTCAATTCGTTCCATTTCGCAACAAAATTCAGTCACTATTCGAAGCTATGCGACGACTGCTATTACTGCGTGAACGCGTTGCCATAGGCGATGTATTTTCTGCGTTACCTTGACAACTGCGTACTTGTCACAGACGGAACTGTCCACTTCCGAGTTGCGGAGTACTCCGAAGTCCAGCATCGTGACGTTGATTTGTTGGCCTTTGGGGGCCCTGACCAGCCAGGGACAGAGCTCGCTCCCCTGCATCGTCTCCTCCATTATGGAGCTGGAGAGATGGCCGCCGTCTTGGCGGTCAGTTTCTATGTGGTACGTTGGCTGACAGTTATGTCCAGTCTGAACTGCAAAGTAACAAGGAGGTAATATTGAGGTACGCCTGTAGTTAGACATAATGTAGGACCAAATAGATATGCCGTGTGTGTTCTGGGCTGAATGTCCCACCGATTCACTCCGTCGCCTCAACTGAAGCGATGCATGCAATGAAAGAAATATCTTTGTAACAATTCAGGCTAGAGCTGAAATTTATAAACATAGGATGTCTTAGGCTTTTGAAACTACAGTGTATTATTATCAGGTAAGAGTGCCCATCATGCTTGATTCCTGTAGTACCAATACATCAGGTTCCAGCTGGGATCTTCAAAATGGTAATGCGAAAATGTGACTTTTATCCATAGGTCAAATTATCTGAAAGTAGAGAATGCATTTATATTTTTGAGATGCGGAAAATTATATATTTTTGGCTTATGCAGAAAATTGCAACACTCCACAATTCTACAAGTTTCTAATCTATGTAGCGTCTTTATACAATGTATAGAGAGAGAAATCTAAATGGATGTACAGGCCGCCAGAAACCGCTAGACACTTGAATGCCTTGCTGTTGCATATCTCCAATCGCCGAATCTCCGGCTCGAACTCGAATTGACAGAGTGTCGCAACGCACCGCCGAGCGCTCTTCGCAGCCCATTCACGATGCAAAGTCCATGCAACTGGATTGTTTGTTTAATATTTAGAAAAAGCAGAACTTTTGCCATTTTGTGAAACCCAATATTTTAGAATTTTATGCTTTAGATTCTGTGTAATGCAAAGATCATTCCAAGTTCATTATTTTGACAAAATGCCCTCAGATGTACAGCTGAGGATTGGAGAGGTATCCATATAGGACAAATCCAAATTGGATTAATTCGCCAAATGCAGGCATACTGACATAATGTTGCGAAGTGGTTTGCTTTACAAACAAACTTGAGATTTCTTATGATTTCCTAAGTCATCAGTCGATTTTCTTAAGATCTGTTTGCATCTACTATAAGACAAACGGCAAGATGTCCCAACTGTTATATTTTAAAACCAGTACTTTCGATTGTTATATAATCCTATTAATAATAAACCATTGGTAGTAAATCTTGGTTGAAGCCACTTGAGACATTTAAAGTGCATCGATTCGGGAACAAAATTTTTCCCTCGTGATCGTTTATCCACGTATGCCAACAAGGAAATATCAGTTATTAATGACTGGGAAATTAGATGTGCCATACGATCTATTCTTTACATCGGCACACTATAGCAGCACAAGAGGCCACAAATGCAAATTGTTTAAGCAGAAGGTGGATCCAAGAAAGAACACTTTTTTTGTGCAAGGGTTGTGGACAGATGGAACAGTTTGGACGAGGTGGGAGTGACAGTTGAAACAGTAAACGGATTCAAAGGCTATCTCGATAAACTAGGTTATTGAATGCAAATGGTTACATCGGTGGTTTTCACACAGGCTTAGCCTACCTAGCCTCCTAAACCACTTTAAATCGCATTATTATTTTATTATTATTATTATTATTATTATTATTATTATTATTATTATTATTATTATTATTATTATTTGCAGAAGAAAAGGAGTTGGATCATGTATTCGACTTTTGCATATGGCCAAAGCACAGTCGCCATCTAGACGCTTAGACTTTGTATATTACTAGGACATCATGACATACAGTTTTGTTTGACCTCTAATGCATCCCTCTTTTTCTTTTGTACGTATGCAAGATGATTTAGAAAAGGCGTCAGCGTTTTAATTTCACAATAGCGCCAGCGTTTAGAACTGGAATGGAATTAGATTGTATTTGCATAAAACATTGACTTTGTATTTCAATTAATAAAACGCTGTACAGCTCAAACGCTGAAGACGTTCGACCGTTTGCAAAGGTCACCACAATTTAATATGAAATTCCCGAATGTTGTTCACAAAGCTTGGCAATTAACGATCACTGCCATAGTGTCTCGACGAAAGTTGATGATAAACGATCTCAATTCTAAATATTTTCACATCTTTTTGGGATTGCCAATGATTTTAATAAAACCCCAAAACAGCATTCGACAAACGGGATCTCAACAATTTCAAATTTACAAATTTATTACAACGCTGTAGAAATCTTAACCACTTTCGATGAAGTCACTGCAAGACATTATGTTGTTACATTTACTGCATATAGATACAATGGCGCTATGGAAGTTTAATGATAATGATGCTGATTATTATTATTATTATTATTATTATTATTATTATTATTATTATTATTATTATTATTATTATTATTATTATGTATATACATTATACATATATATAATTTTCTTCAACTGTTGGTACTCAGATTATATGCTCTGATGAGAGTCGAACGTGCATAGAATGACATAACAAAGACTCGACTGTAGCGAATACATTTTCGAATTCAATGTGAACGACCAGTTAACCAGAAGCGGACCGCTGTACGAACCCCCGGAGGAACCAACAGCCAACGAATAGATCGCCTTAAGTCAGTCGACGAAGGTCAGTAATTGGAATATAAGAGGAGCTTAGGAATTCGAGAAACTTCTTCGTTCGTTCGCCTTTGAAAAACAGCTTTGACAAAGTCTAACAAACGCCATCGTTAGCGCGAGATTATGATCTATGAGTTGTTGAGCGGAGACGCTAAGCACCGGGTCAATGGCAGGAAGACGGTGACGCGTAATTGTCTTAATTTAAGCAAATGCCGAAGCATGTAAACCTCTGCTGCTGCTGCTGCTGCTGCTGCTGCTGCTGCGTAGCGATGCCGTCAAGCGCTGCTTTGAGCGAACTACGAGAGAGACACGGCAACGTTCGACCGATGTATAGCATACTCTATATTCATCGTCATTGCTTTCTGACTTAACGGTTTCAGCGATTTGGACGTACGTTTTCAGCACCGGTCGAATGCAATTTTAACAGAATCATTCATATTTTGCACTCTTTTTGCACTCTCGACTGAATTTTCTCATCAAATTTAGTTCATGAGTCAATTCTTCTAACTATCCGCAGACAAGAGTTGACACTCGCTCATCGGCCCATCATAGATAGCAATGCAAGGTTCTGAAAGACTTGACAATCAGTTCGATACGGAGTAAGCCAGACGAATATATTCCAAAGGACGAATACTTAAAATGTGCGCGGGAAATATTCTTTACAATTCTTAGCAAGTTAGCAAGTGATTGCGTGCTTTGATCACTTTACCAGTAATGTCAGTATACAATAATTGGCATTTAGAATACAAAGCAGGAATCAAGGCAATTTGGCGTGGCCGGACAAAATGTCCGCGGACAAAATGTCACGGACAAAATGTCACGGTTTAGGGCTAGGGTTACATTTTCTCCGTGACATTTTGTCCTAGCACCCAATTTGGTTCATTTAAATCATAGAAGTGCTCATTTATCAGATGACGTGCGATAAGAAAATCGATCACGTGACATGAGATTCTTCCTACCTTTGACGCATTCGAAGTCCACCTCCAGGTAAGTCTGCATGTCTTTCGGACACGGCTGGATCTCGTGCAGTTCTTGATTCGGGACCGGAACTGAGCAGTGTCTTCGACCGGAACAGACGTCATCGAGGTTGAGAATGACGTCAGAGGAGCATCCGATGTAGGAGTTCATCTCGGTGCACCTGGTGTACCTCATCCGACCGTATTCGGCGGATCTGATGACGATGACGGAATCGGATGAACAGGTGACGTTGAACGCCTCCCACCGACAGAACTCTCTCCCTACTCCGCCCTCTTTCGACTCCCCCGCCGCCTCTGAGTCCAGAAAAGCAAAGATCATAACTGCATTACTTAATTCATCTTCGCCAGTGGCGGCTCCAGGATTTGGCAAGTGGGGGCCGTTTGGGATGGCAACTTCTAAGTGCACTGGGTCAACCATTTGCTGATATGTATATATTAGTAAGTAAGGTCCAAGCAGGTGGCCACTGGGGCAGTGGGCTAGGTATTCAATAGGAATGCACGGCCCCCTCGGGCCTCCCTGTGGAGCCGCCACTGATCTTCGCCATCTGAAATCACATCCGACTCTTAACTTCCGCACTTATTTTTACACATAAGCGTACATTTACTCAGTCGCAGAGATGTAAGATGCACAGTGCCGGGGCGTGACTTTTGGGGCCTCTTCAACTTTTTGACATTATTGCCTTGATTGTCCCTATACTCCCGTATTCAAAGTCAATATTGCCTCAATAGTCCAATGTTTACGTTAAGAGGTTAAAACCGATAAAATAAAATAACATTTAAAATTAAAAATAAATAAAATAACATAACATTTATTCAAGCTATTTAATATTGCACTAAAACTTTTCTTTTTAAAAACTTACTTGGAATAAAAATTAACCCTTAAATATCCTAGGTCGGGGCCCCTGCGGCCGCAGGCATTGCATTAATTTATTATCATTATTATTATTGTTATTATCACGGGTGTTATAGTAAAATATATCTTGTACTGCTAGTAACATTATCCGCTTTTATTGAAAGCAAAATAGACGCTTTCGTCTGAAAAATATAAACGTTAGAAGCAATGAAGCATATCAGAAGACGATCATAGGCCTACGTGTTTTAATTAAACAGGCTTAAATTGTCTAATTAATGATTGTGCATCTTTCACTGTAAATATAAATGCCATGCAGTCAACGATTCTTAAAGATTCCGTGTAAAGTATTTTTACCGGACTATTGATCTACTTCTAACATATTTCACTTTTGATTTAATGTTTATCTTTTCAAAAAATGGCAGAATATTTTGACAACTTTACTATTCGTCGAAATTAACAGCCACAGCCATTAATTACGTAAACAGAATTAGGGTAGGGGCCTGAAAAAGTCTGACAGTTGTTGACAGGAGGAGGGGGTTAAGAGAAGTTGATGTTAACTTTTTTACAAATAATCAAAAATTAGGAAATTTTATGGAATACCATTTATTACAACAGAAAAAACCTGACGAGCAAAAATGGTCATCGCCACAACATTTTGACACTTGGTGAACAAAAGAAAGGGACAAAAGTCATCACCACAAAAAATAATAACGTAAACTTTTTAGGGGACCCGTCACTGATCATGGGGTCAAACGTTTTTTGACATAATTATAGGGCGGCCACTGAAAGTTTGACTGTTGTCGACAGGGGAGGAGTCAAACATTTGTTGACGTAATTAATGGACAGCCCTCAGGATGCTATCCAACGCAATCTACTAGTTTACTAAATCTTATGAACTGCCACAAATATTTGCTGAAATAAGCAAGAGTTGATATTTGATTCACGCGCGACTGAAAATTATGACTCCCGGTTCTTTGTCTCGCGTATCGATTGGGTTTTGGGCATTGTACTGTATGCCGCCGCCACATATATATTGATTTGTTCTCAATCTCTTGTTACGTTCCAGTTCGATTTCTGAATTAGAAACGCGTTCTGCCGTCATTCTGATCCCGATTGTAACGGCTATCACTCTTTCAGCTGTAAGAGAGAGAGAGAGAGAAAGAGAGAGAGGGGAGAGAGAGAAAGAGAGAGAGAAAAGAAAGAGAGAAAGAAAGAAACTGGAGTAATAACAGAGAAAGGTAGTCAGGAGAGGGGATTGAGAGTCGGGGAGAGGTTGAAACGAGCTGAAGAAAAAGAGATGCACTACGAAGATTATGTATAATTGAAAACCCTGAGCTGTCTTCGAGTTCGATCATTGCAGTGATATCTAAGTCTCTGATTGAATTAGGAAAGAGCTGATCCTCTCGGCTTAACCTGGCTCTAGTTCGGCTTGGATTTAGTGCGCCATCGGCTGATGCCTAAGCATTTCGATAGTTGCAATATAGAAGTCGATTGATTGATTGATTGACTGACTGACTGACTGACTGATTGATTGATTGATTGACTAAGTGGCTTATCGACGCTGGCGATATGTTTCCTTGGCGTTGATTGAGATATTGAACAGTTTTGGTGAACAGTGTCATACGAACGGAGTGATCCGACCAGAGGAGTGACCCCTTGATAAGGCATGACACGATGTTCGCCGTGTACATCCTAAAGAGTGAAAAGTGTTACGAGGTTCCTTTTATGGTGTTGGTCGGAAAGAAGACACACGCAGCAAATAAGACAACGAAATTTATCCGTAAAATCCTGACACCAAACAATGGTTGCAAACTGTAAGCAATGGTTGTTGCAGCAATCCAGTCTCTCTTTACGAACGTGATGTGAGAATTAATTGCGAGGGTGCAAGATGACACATTTCGCCAATCAATCAGCCAATCAACGCCTGCCAATCACCTAACATGCAAAGTGGGAAAGTGGTTCAGTAAGCAATGAGCATCTGCATCCATCCACACAGCTCGGTTCAAAATGCAGTTTTAGTTGGCGATATATTATGTGCGTGCTTTTGAAATTCTCTCCAATTGAAAAATTACTTAAGTATGTTATTGTGGTTGTTGCAATTTACCCAAAATCGTTTTGCAGTTGAGACTAGAATTATATTTAAGCAATTATCAGCGAAACCTCGTGTAACAATTTTCTTCAAATCTATTTAAAATTAAGAAGTCGATGAAATTATTCAATAAATTTAGACTGTTTAAAGTAGGCACTCAATTTTACAGAAACAAATTATATGTTATTATGTTATTTCCACGTGCACTCAAGAGATTTAATATTTCTGCGCATTTTGAAAAAATAGAGTAAACTTCGCAGAGTCATGCAGTCACAGTAGGCCTATATAACGAAGCCGTGTCTCTGATACGGTAGAGCTCCATGTTCGAGCAAAGATTGCGGTTAATCAAGCCACATTCTTTTTGCCCCATCCTCTGAATATCACGTACCATAAGATATGCACATACACGGATTCCAATACACGAATTGAGCAAGAATGGTAAGCCTTCTTTGTGCTTTGAATTTGTAGAGCGCTGTAGATTTTTCGATTGTACTATACTGTAGCAGGCATGGAGTATCGGTTAATAGGGGGACAGTTTCACTGAATGTTAGAAAGCAATGTCATTGGATCGCAGTAAGTGGCAAGTTGGCAACTGAGCTATTTTTGGCGTCCGTAGAAGTGAAAGGATTTGAAGCCGAAGTTGCGAAGCACAGTGGGTCACTGGCATCCTCCAGTCGACCAGCAAATAAATCACTTATAACACTGTCTTGCAAACTGTTTAGTGCAGTAATAGCGTTGACCTGTGATATCACTGGTATCAGTGTTGGAGTTGTGAAATTTGAGCGGCGAAGGGGGGTTGAGGACTAAAATTCAATGATTGACAGAAACTGCATGCACCCGATTTGCGATTTTTGGGAGGGTTGCAAAGTTAGCTGGGGGGTTAAACCCCCCTAAACCTCCTGGCAACTCCAGCACTGACTGGTATTCAATCATCTAATCGAATTAGCGGATAAGTTTAGATAACGACCAAACGAAAAGCGAATGCATTTCTCGAACTCGACCGCAAGGATAAGAGAGCCCTCGAGAGTCAGAATCTGTGCTAAAGGGAGAGGACAGTTATTTCCGTTTTTGTGAATTCGTGGTCTGGTTTGACGATTCGGACCGTCCGTCCTGTGACCTTCCGGCAATCAAGCTGTCGCTGCGGTTCAGTGACCAGTCACGCCTTGGTGAGCACTCATCGTCACAGTTTCATCATTGTCACGTGTGCTGCATGATTCAGACGGAGCCGGAAGTAGAGATTTGAGAGGTTGCATTAGGCGCACCGGAAATGACGAAATATTACAGGAAATGCTCTAAAAGGCTGCAGCTCTTCATATCCATCATCAATGAATGACTCTCTAATAGAAAACGCTGGATCAAGTGTTTGTAGTGACTGTCTGACTACTATCATCTCTATCACTATATCTATATATCTATATCACTATCATCTCTATTTTCAACTTCTGTTGTCCTTCTGACTTTGATACTTAGATGTGGGTTTTGTCAATTGCACTAATCATTCAATCACTCTAATAAAAGTGTTCAATCGTTTTGAATAAATAATAAAATTGACGATGGTGTTGATGAGAAAATTAATTAGAATAATTATTATAGGAATTTTTAATAACATACTGCTGTTGTCATGTACCTACTGTTTCATCCATACCGTTTCATCTACTGGTCAAAAGCAGGGCGCGATTTATAGGGGAAGGGGATCTTCCCCCACCGCCCAACTGCATCCCCTACTGCTACATCCCCCACCACTACATCCCCCACTTCTACATTTCCCAACAACTACATCCCCCCAAGATCGACATATCCCCCCCCACTGCTCCAGGTCACAAATCGCACCCTGGTCAAAAGCCCTGTCTTGGTTTTCAGTCGCAAAATTCGACAATTGTTTATCAGATGATGGGCTGCGTTGAATGAATTAATCTCTTCCAGAAATGTCACAGTTATTCATTTGCACAAATGACCAGAAGTCCGTCGTCTGTTTTGAGAGCGATTTGCTCTTTTCATCTTTTGTTCACAACGTTGCCGTTCGCTGTCATTCGTTTGCCATCTATTTAGCAGCTGAATGAGACTTAGATTGTTACTACTCTCCGATATGCGATGCAATACTATGCAAAAAAGCGTTTGTACTTTACATTATATCGGAATTTATAATTCTCGTGTGCTTCCTTGAAGTTCCTTCTAAGGTGTTTGCTATTAGTCTGTTACAAGATATTTTCAACGTACGCCAAACATACTCCTCCTAATTCCTAAACAGTTTCAAGCCATTTTTGCATTTTACCCGAATCATTAGATTTCCCACGAAAGCAAATATTCTACTCTTATCGATTTCCAAAACCACACAAACAATTTGTCAAATGTCTCCCAACATGCCATTTTATTATTCTAAATTTATAAAACCTGTCGTCTGAGATGTGTCCATTGTGTCTGCGAAAAGTCCCGATTCCGAAAGAAGAGACGAATTTATAACGAAACAACAGGCTACGAGATGGAAGCCGATATACGAAAGGCAATTTGTGCGGAGAGTCTTAGGTATACATGTAATTCCCATCCGTTGAAATTGTCACGAGCATTTCTCAACCCAAACGATCACGACTCAAGTCACTCAACCCGTCACGTGACGCAGTGAACTGTCGACAACACGGCTGCTTTTCTCTCTGTCTCTGTATCTCTGCATGTCTGTCTCTCGTTTACAAGATATAGTCGCTCAGTCGACTATACTCTGCTCTCCCATTATTGTCATTATTTCACGAAAAAAGAAAACCCCGTTTTTAACCGAAGGAATGCTTTCAACGAGTCGTTTAATGCGCATGCAGTTAGACAAAGCCAATCCCATTAATTCATCCATCAGGCAGGCCCCATATTGTCTATTACACGGAGAGACTATTTCGAAATAGGTGAGGCCCGTCGGGACTACGTGTGTGCCGGACTGCGTGTGTGCCAGACTCCCACTTCATCCTCCTCATCTCTTCCCTTCTTCCTCCCTTCTCTTCCTCCCCTCCTCTCTTCCCCTTCCTCTCTTCCTCTCTTCCTCCCTTCCTCTCCTCTTCCTCTTTCATTTTCCCCTCTCTTTCTCTTTTCCTCTCTTTCTCTCTCTTCTCTTCTTCTCTTTCTCTCTCTTCTCTTCTCTTCCTCTCTCTTCTCTTCTTCTCTTCCTCTTTCTTTCTCCCTTCCTTTCTTCCTCTCTTTCTCTCTTCCTCTCTTCCTCTTTCCTTTCTTCGTAGCTTCTCTGAGCGATGCGTTATAATCCGAAATACAATTATCTTGTATCGAGGCGTATACATCAGAGGCAGCGTGTAGTGAACGCGGCGCTGGAAAGGAGCAATGCGTTCAGCCGTTCTTCTCAGTTAATTGACGCTTAGCCTACAGAAGCATTGAGTCTGAGATGTTGCCCTTGAAATCCGGTGAAGACAGAATCACCTTGAATATGTCTCCGTTGTTTAGATCAACGCACCGAGAAGACAAAACACGAACAGTATACATTAACAATATTGACTTCGCCGCCCAGTTTATTCAATCCAAACCATTTCTAAGCAGCGTTCCATAGAGAAATATCTCTACGATTGATCACCATTTTTGCAAGAGTCGTGTCACATATCACATCTGCACTATTCAAAAGCCATCAAGTTCACGTCCTTCACTATGTCTTGATTACCATCTCGCAGTCCTGAAGTGTGGCTATTCCAGGTTGAAACTCGTTTTGTATCGAAACTCATTTCTGGGAATGGTCTTATGCTATCAATTCTAGGTCAGAGATGGCAAATTGGCAATAGATCACTCAAAATAACCCATGTGACCCATATGGCCCATGACTCCATGTGACCCATGACCCCATGTGACCCATGACCCAGGTGTCCCATGACCCACGTGACCCATGATCCCATGTGACTCATGACCCATGTGACCCGTGACCCACAAGATCCGTGATCCCATGTGACCCATGGCCCATGTGACCCGTGACCCACGTGATCCATGACCCATGTGATTCGTAACTCATGTGACCCGTGGCCCACGTGGTTCATGATCCATGTGACCCATGACCCATGTGACTCATGAACCATGTGACCCATCGAGTATTGGTAACCCATTTGACCTACTGACCTATTGAATCGTTGCCATATCTGCTCTAGGTACAGTTTCTTCTTTACCTCCCGATTGGTGAGATTGATCGCTGACGATTTAGCTTTCCTCCTGGATCCTTTGCATAATTCAGCGGTCGGTGCGTGGACATTGTGACGTTATCAAAATGATGCGCCGACATTCTAACTCTGCGGGTTTCTACTCGTCAAATGCCAGATCAGACATGGACAATGGACATGAGTCCATTTTTAAAAACCCAGCCCAAACCATGATGATTCAGACCCAACCAAACCCACGAAAGAAATATGGTTGCTTGACCCAATTCAACCCAACCCACCGTAATACATTACTATTTCTTAAATCACGACTTATTTTCTTACCCAGCCCACCAGCAGTAGGCATAGTTACGCTCGTTGTGTTTGACCTTATAGGACTTGTGGTTATGTTAAGGCAGGGAGCTCCGAAGTGATCACATGAAATATACAATATTAATCTTTGGTCCAATGTTTGTTAGGATAACGTCGGTAAGAAATGTGTCTTGTGTGGTAGAAAGAGCATTGATGAAAGGGTCCGACATATCCAGGAGAGTTAGGCCGAATCTGCATTTTACAGTTTCCCGTAACTGCAGTTCTACATTCGGTCGTAGCCGAAAGCTAAGCCGTAACTGTCTGTAATAGATTCAGCCATAGCCGAAGTTACCAACATGCAGTCCTAAAAATTAGTCAACAGCGACGTTTTACATTGGAGATACAAAAAACACGCAGGCTTAATATACAGTAAAATATAAGTAAAAGTTAATTTGCTACTTGATAAGTTACTTTATATAAATCCCAATAACTGTATAGCCGAAAAGGCGGATGTTATATAGATCCTACTAAAAATAATAGTTTCCGCATTTTATCCTAACAAATTGGTGCGTCTATCAGAATATACCTGTCCTGCTTTTCATATAGCTATGGATGGCTCTTCCGAAGATGGTTTTTAAAGTATTCGTGTCGCTGCCGAGCGAATTCACATTTTCACTTTCATTGCATTTTGCCTTACTGGCATCTGACTCGATTTTACTTTTTAAAATCCAAATTGCATTTGTTTGCGACATTTCGACTACTAAGTCTCAAGACATCTGCAACTAAAATCTTATGTTATCATTCAACTTGGTTACTAGTTCAGCAAATGAGAGGTTCAATTGATCCAACAACAGGTGTTCCTATCACAAGGCATTGAAGTTACACCTCTTTTAATAGATTAGACCAGAGGGACAAAATAATGCAAGGCATTGGAATAGAAATTGATGAATGAAGATTATTTTACTCACATCCTTTGAACCGTCCTCTGTAAACCCATAACATCTCCCTTATTGCCTCAAATAACATTTATAATTTATGCGAACTTGCAAAGCATAGGATACGATGGCTCTATTGTTCATTGCTCGTTACTTAGTCTTTTAAGTTTTCAAGCTTTGAATCAGAATTCTATAGTATACGTACACATCCTAATCAAAAGAAATTACTCGATAACAACGAATAACTTTTACAGTTATCAAATAATTATTATAGGACGCTAAAAGTTACGGCTTATGGCCGTAATTCAGAGGCTACGTATAGTTACGGCCGTAGCTGTATTAATGCCGAATATTATGAAGCGATTACGGTCGTAGCCGAGCGTGACCGAATCTGTCGACAGATTCGTTAGATTCGGCGCCGATGCCGAATTTGAACCCGAAGTTCGGTCTCTCTCTCCCCTCTCTCTCTCTCTCTCTCTCTCTCTCTCTAATATCTAAGTTCGTAGACTGTTCTAGACATTAACAATTTAGAGCGACACCAATTTTCAACACAGGTTCGCGAGTCAGTTGCAATATCTCAAGATATAATCTTTAAAATCGCAATGAAACTGACTTCTGTACCTGTTGCCAGGGAATCAAAATGCTCAGCAAAACCGACAATTCCAATATGAAATCGTAAAAGAATTATCGAGTTTCTAGTAAGCATATAAAATTGCGAGGTGGGGGTGGGGCATTCGACTTCAACCAGGGAACTTGCAGTTGTTATTAGACCGTATCGAGTAAAGGAGACTTAGGAGATAAAGTTTTGATGTGGAGAAATCAATTGGCCATATTTTCCCTGCAGAAAACATGAAACCTTCCTAAACTGAGATGAGGATAAGAAGTCAAAATTGTTGTCTTTACAAGAAACGCTGATCGCCTTTTTCGGTTACCTGAAACCTGCAAGCAGTTGATGATATATTTTGGCAAAAGGAGGTTGGTTTGTTTAGTAGACATTGTCTTTTCAAATTCGGTTTCTATGGTACGGTGGTATGGTACGATGGTATGTACCATACTATGGTATGGCACATAGTGCATCTGGATCTACAGTGTAGAGCAGTGTCTCGCAAAATAGCTCTAATAATTGCACTGGTCTACATTTAAAAAAAAAAATTTTCACTACCTAGTGTGCCGCTAGAGATTCCAGCTGTGCCGTGAAAGAATTTCAGAATTTTACTATTATTTTAATTTTTTTGTTCCCTTCCTAAAAATTTTGCCGGATGAGCAAGTGTAAAAATGGCGTCATATATAGAACCTCACACCAGCCTGCGGCACAGCCTACAATACAATATATCGGACATCCATTTTTTTATATAACGTTGCGCGCGCAACGATACAACTGCCAGAAATTAACGTCTTTCGTTGACGTCACCGTCCTTGCGACCTTTACAATGTAAAAACAACAGCGTCTGAGCGCGCAAGGATACATTTGACCCAATTACCGTTTTGAAATTATTACATTGCATGTGTTGAGATGTTGCAATAGTAGGGTAACTATAAGTATAGTAACAGTTGAATTTGATGCTTTTACCGAGATTTAGCCCTATGAAATTTGAAATGGATAAATTTTTGGCAAGATCTGAGAAAATGCAAGGTGAAAACGACACTAAGGAAAACAACGGCGAGAATCTACAGTCGTCAAATTGGAACTCCAAAGCTGCCGCTCTTTTTCTCTGACCTAATAAAGAACACTCAATTTAATAAATTGTTGGTTGGTTTTGTAATTTTATGAAGAATGTGCCGTGAAAAAAATTTGTTCTGTTTAGTGTGCCGCGAGGTAAAAAGTTTGCGAGACACTGGTGTAGAGTCTAGATTCACTAAGACCGTACGAATTCCACTGATAAACCTTTGAGGTCATAACCGGTTATAAAATTTCACTACGAATAATTTAATGTATTCGAAAGAAGGCTTTCGTGGTATGGTCTAAATAGCTCTAATAATTGTCATCACGTGACGTACCTGCTAACGAGACGGAGAGTGACGTCATCACGACGTTGCAGAGTAACCACAGAGCGGCCGGAAATGACGAAAATTCGACGACAGAAACGACGTCATCGACAATCGTCATGAAATACGTCATCAACATCTTCGATATTCGGCAGAGGTCGCTCTAAATTCTATCTGGAATGACTTATCTGTCTCCCGACGATAACGTCATCCGTCCTCCGTCGTCGTCGTCGACCTTCCTTCGATGGAGAGCCAGCCGCCGCCGCTGCTGCTGCTGCTGCCGCGCTCGGCCGCCGGTGCCCGAGCGACCGCGCTCTGCCCGGGCGAAGGACAGACGGACTCAATTAACCGACGGACGAGAGGGAGCTTCTTCTTACTTCGAGCGCCGTCGTCGTCGTCGTCGTCGTCAGAGGGCGCCGATCATTCGGCTTCCAATCCAATCGTAAGCGAAGGGTCGTGACAAGTGAAAAGAACCGCAAAACTACGGGTCACTAAAACGCCATTAATGCCCTCTCTCCGCATCTGTCTCTGTCTGTCTGTCTGTCTGTCTGTCTCTCTCTCTCTATTTGGTTTCCCCATCTTCCAAATCTATTCATCAGATAAGCCTGAGTTCGTCGTCAGCTTCTCGGAGTGGAGACAAACAGAGCCCGGCGTGTTTGTCAAAGGTCATCAGAATTCAATCAATTAAACTCAACGGAAGAATAGAAACACTCGAATCGAAAGCAGCTTCTTACGCCAACGACATTTCACTTAGCTCTATACAGCTACAGTGTATACTCTAGCAGTCATTCGTTCGCATATTGATATACTGTATATTGTATCTGCTTTATGTATACATGCTTATCAATGCCTACCTGTATATACGCAATATTACGCATATATGCATCTATAGGTGAATTCTGAAATTCTGCTCGCCCGAACTTAGCGCTCGGGCATGCAAAATAGTAGGTTCTTTCTTCTTCTTCTTTTTTTTTCTTCTTCTTCTTCCTCTTTCTCTTCCTCCTCCTCCTCTTCCTCCTCTTCTTCCTCTTTAGGTGCTGTGTATTTCTACGTTAGCGACCATAGATTTCCATTCTGTTCGATCTTGACGCCCTCTTATTAATTCGATGTTATTCTTTAGTAAGTTACTAATAGCCATAAAATACGCTTCAGGAGTTGTTTTGATATCATCCTAATTGGAACCATACTTCGAATACGAGCGCATTGATGCCGCAGCAGCAGCAGCAGCAGCAACGGCCGGCGTAGTCTCTGTTGCGACGGCGGTGCTGAGATCTTCGTTGGAATCGTCGTGGTGCCGCTGACGATCGCTTCTTCATCCATTCGATTCACGACAGCACTTGACGTAACTGGGGAACCGAATCGCACACGCCCTGTTCGGAATACGAATGAATGGACCGTCGATGTAGGCAGAGGAAGGAAGGAAAGAAGGATTAACATCTCTCCTCACTCCCTCTCTCTCCCCCTCCCTCCATCCCTCCCTCTCTCTGTCTCGTTCTCTGTCTGTCTCTGTCTGTTTGTCTGTCTGTCTGTGTGTGTCTCTGTCTGTCTGTGTGTGTCTCTGTCTCTGTCTGTGTCTGTCTGTCTGTCTGTCTTTCTCTGTTGTCTCTCTCTCTCTCTCTCTCTCTCTCTCTCTCTCTCTCTCTCTCTCTCTCTCTCTCTCTATCTATCTATCTATCTATCTATCTCTATCTCTATATGTCTCCCTCCTTCTCTGTCCCTAGCATCTTCTCTTTCTGTCGGTAAAACAATATCTGACGAATAAAGATGTCAGTTATTGTAAGTTTAATTGTTCCGTAACCGAATAACCGAATAGCAAAAGAGCGATTCGTATATACACAAATGAATAGAAAACCTTTGCTTAACAAGTTTCCGTGACGTTTATTTGTTTAGTCCCAAATAACGATATTAGAATTTTCCAACCAACGTTTCCACCGTTGTAGTTACTTGCATTAAAGTTCTTTCAGGGCTAAAAAATGTTTCTCTGTTTCAAATGCCAGCGAGTAAGATCTTTCTTCGTCGCAATGTCTTTCCCATCTGTCACCGAAAGCTTCGTCTTTTTCGACGATTTCTGACAGAGACAGCGGAACTCGTGTCTTCAGATTGTGCACTGTGAAGCTTGAGATGCGACCCATTGGGTGAATGTATAGATTTGTGGTAGTCTATTACAACGTGGACAGGCATCAATGCTTCTACCTACAGCGTAGCATATGTTGAGAGATTTCGGATTTTAAAAGAATCTGGCAAGAGAGAATGTTTCAAATATCTAATTTGTCCAATACACTACAAATTCCTCAAGGTCGAAGATAAATTTTACAAAATATCAGTATATCATAATCCATTGAATTTCAATCTTTGATCGAAGCAGACATGCAGACCTCTTCCAAAATGAGAAAGGATTATTGCATGCGGCAGATTTAAAAGAGTTGAATTAACGAGTTCTATCCAGATGGGTCAAACAAAGTACGTGTGACTCGACAGCAGCCTGGAGTACTGAGTTATTGCAACTGAGGAGCTATATACACTTGCTGAATATACGCTGAAACTAATCGTCTTGGCCGAAGGTCAAACGGTTGGAGGAGTAGAGATGATCGTTATGTCAGCCGGATACTGCATGCCCTGAAACCAGTCGCCGATAGGGGTGGTGGGGGGGGGGGGGGGGGGAGCAGCATCGGTCGCTGGCTTTTTACGCGCCCATCAAAACGGAAGCAATTCTGCCATCAAGTTCTCCGGAGGATCATCTTCGCCAATGACAGACTGCCTGGAGGAATTCCCCCTCCCCTCCTCAGCCGCCTCCGCCGCCGCCGCAGCCGCAGCTCAAAGACGGATGCGACTCACGTTCGCACAAGAAAAGAAGCGCAAAGCAAAACGAATTGCCTGCTAAATTTCTGTAGCGCCGCAAAGACACTGCCGACTGCCGTGCGCGCGGTTACGTTGTGTCCTGGCAAAGGCACAACAAAAACGCCTATGATATAGACGAATGTTACGACGTATCGATGTTTAGTCAACGTTGGATTCCGCGTCCTTCTCTGCGCCATGCGCCTCGCCTCTATGCAGCGCTGCAGTGGACGGGCAACGAGCAGTGTTTATTCTAGACACTTTTTTGAGGGGGGATTTCCCCCAAATGAAAAAAATTCCTCCCCAAAATTTTGTATATGTTGCATGGGGAGATGGAAATCCCCCCCCCCAAAAGTGTGGCGACGGTTTTTTAAAAATTTTGTGGAGAGGGGGAAAATAAGGAAGATTGTAACAGAGCGTTTAAGAAGGGAAAACGGGCAGATGACCTTTTTGCTCATCAAGATTTTTGAGACGTCAAACCTTGTCCCCCCAAACATTTCAAAATCCCCCCCAATATCAAGGTGGCTAGAATAAACACTGGGCAACGAGTCTAGTAAAAAGGACAGAAATTGATGACTGACTTCCATTTCAAGAGAAATGAGTCGCTAAGTAAAATGAATAAATGTTTTTTTTCTGCCAGTGGGTATATCTATACGCTGAGATCGCTTTGTAGCGAATTATGACCGCGATTGTCCTACAAGATGCCTGCTGCTCGTCTGAGAATGAGGACAGAGCAATTATATTGGAGTCAGTGCTTTCCTTTATCCATCGGAGCTGATGAAACAGTTGATTATTGTTCACCTGAAATGTTCGCTAAAGACATAAAAACGTATTTGTTCACCATATCGTATAGTTGACTGTTGACTGTAGCCTACAGCGCTTTTGGTTTTGGATGATGGCTATGTTACGGCGCTTCACAAATCGTCGAGTAATAAAAATAATAAAATAAATAATAATTATTATTATTATTCGCTGAAATATAACGAACAGACACGTTTAATTCGGCCTAATTTGGAACTGCGTAGCATTTGTGAGGTTCGAAAAATGTCGGTTTACGAATCTTGAGAAAGTTGGTGACGAGAAGAATCATGAAACGTCACAGAAATTTTATAGAAACCTTCACCAGAGCAAGAGGCAAAATGTCTCAATTATTGATTTTGTTAACGTTTGCCAACAAGAAACTTTGCGATGCGAACTATTTTTCGTCAATCTCAAGAAATTACTCAGAGCTGTAACTACTTCTTAGAAAGAGATCGATAAATATCGATACCTATCAATATCAATACCTATCAATTATTAGGAATACACAGGAACCACGTTTGGCAACCCACTGCAGGCGTACACTTCTATTAAACCTTTCACTTTTTGAGAGGTTACCATAGGGAAGGGGGAGGTATAAGGGTTGGACCCCTCGCTTTTTCATCTAAGTTTAATGTTTGGCAATGTGTCATAATCAGAATTTTAGATCGAATTTATTCATATTACGAGACTATTTGATGGTTTTATAGAGATACTGTCCAATCTTTACATCTGTATTTGAAGAGAATGACCTATATTTGCTCTGATATAATACTACTGTAATAATAAATATATTATTTATTATTTTATTACAGTAATTAACTAAAACCTGTAATTTTAAAGATAAGTAAGATGAACCTGAATAGGGAGATCTAGGACAGCGGTGAGTCTTTAGTTTTCATTTTCCTGTTCGTTTTCGTATTCGGCATCTACTGAGTTTGTTTCTCGCGTGAGTTTATTAAGACTCGGTGACGAAATACGATCATCATCTCATTCACAACTGATATTGGCTGAAGATAAAACGTGGCTCAGGTGCCTATTTATGAGGTGAAACGCTCGAGGAAACGACAGAAAGGCACACATGCACGCACACACACACACACACCGACATACACATGTACAGCTGGGCACCTAGACAGAAGAACGAAGAACGAAGAAGAAAGGCAGATATATGGACAGATAGATCAACACGGTGTTTCTGAAACTGCAGACAATTTGTGTAAGAGAGAGAGAGAGAGAGAGAGAGAGAGAGAGAGAGAGAGAGAGAGAGAGAGAGAGAGAGAGAGAGAGAGAGAGAGAAGAGAGAAAGAAAGAGAAAGAGAGAGGAAGAAAGAAAGAGAGAAAGAAAAGAGAGAAAGAGACAGACAGACAGACAGAAAGGCAGAGAAGGGGAAAGTGAGAGATCGATGCAGTGAGACGGAGAGAGATCAATGGAGTAAACTGCCTTGCGTGTCCAGCGGCAATTTCTTTCTCTCTGTGTTGTTAGTTCTTCATTAGTATTTGTGGTTCTCTGGAGAGAGTCGAAGGTTGTTGCTTGTCGATTGCACATATTTCGCATCAGACGACTTTCAACATGTCCAACCGCCGAGTTCCTTCGAGCGTAGACTACGTTTGGCCTTTTGCTTTGCGTTTCTCTTCTTTTGTTCAATGGCGAATTCATTGTTTGTGATTCAATCAGATAATAAAGGCTAATAATGCAATTATTATTCGTGGCTTCTTCTTCCTCCTTCTCCTCCTCCTCCTCCTCCTCCTCCTCCATGCAGCTGAGTTATAAACTGAAATGAATGAAAATATAGCGAAAAAAGGTCATGGCTTTAACTTTCTGTCTGCCTCTTCAAGAAATAAAATAAAGGGCAAGTTAATCACAAACTAATTGCTGATTGGGTAATTGTAGGTTGTTGTGCAAAATCATTTCACGTGTTTGCTATATATGTCGTTGCTTTAGCTTATCACAAGCGAGCAATGTAATTTCCATTTCTCCCTTAATTCGATAATAATTCTTATGCAGGCCCGTCTTTATTTGTTGGAAATTGGGCACTGTGCCCAGGGCCCCGCGCATCTTAGGGGCCTGCGCGATCCAAACTTTTATGTTCTTGACATTTTTGCTGATCAACTTCAGGAGGATAAATTAATTGAAAGATCAAGTACCAAAAAACGTGATGACCTCATTTTTTGCTCGTCAACTTTTTCGAGCATAAGAAAAAAACTTTTTCACCCCCGGGGCTCCTCATATAGGCACGTGCCTGCTTTACCTAAGCCTTAAAACGGCCCTGCATGATCCAACCCATCCGGGGCCCCGCAGGCCGCCAGGTGCCAGGGGCCTCACACTGGCAAAAGACGGGCCTGTTCTCATGGTAAAATGCTTTGACCATTTCAAATCTAATTTCACATTCTGCAAAGGGATACAACTGTGTTGAAAATTTAATGTTGTGTAGCAGAATATCGCCTCTTCTGAGAGTCACTCAGAAGCGCTGTCGCTGCAATTACTGACCTATTCGATTGCCACGTTATTTACTTGCTTCCACTTAACTTACTTGCTTACTTCAGAAGGTTTCTCGTTATTTAGCCATATTTTAGACTCCACAGTTTCATTGTCTTTGTTTCCGTAGTCATTTACGGTAGCCACATACAACGTCCTGTATTTCTCTTTCCGTTACCCCGATGTCTAGTACTCAAATTGGAATGGTTATCTCTAAAAAAAAATACTGAATAAAAATACAATAGAATGGAAACCAAATACAATAGCGGACCCTTTTAATTCAATTCCCAAAATTCACACTAGCTGCATTTCTGACGACCTAAAGCACTGGAGTGTAAAAACCTTTTGAGACCTTTAAAAGAGACAACCCTATATTTCCAGTGAAGCCAGGTTTTATCTGGCATTTTAAAAATAATACGTTAGCAGAGTTGAAATTAGCAGAATGGTTACAACATTGGATGACGGAGCAGAATGTCGCGGGTTCTATCCTCGCAGGAGCCCTAAGGTCGATTCAGCCTAATGTCGACTCAGCATCTCTCGCTAGAGGGCGATGGTAAACTTAGGAGCAACGTTAAGCTAAAACGTGGGTCTGAGGAAAGTAATGGCAACCTACCCAGATTAAGGGTACGTACCAACTCGGCGACGGTCGACTCGGCGACGGTCAACTCGGCACCGACAACTCGGCGACGGTCAACTCGGCGCCAGTTCAAAACCAATAAAATAATTGTCAATGTGCGCTTAAATCTTGTTTTAAAACCAAATTACGCAAATAATGTCTGAATACTATTCACTTAATAGTTTATTGTTGAGTTTATGCATGCCATTCCATAGTTGACCGGTCGCCGATTTGACCGTCGCCGAGTCGCCGTTGCCGAGTTGACCTGTTTCGCCAGATTAATGGCTTATGACACATACGTCGCTGATTGCTCAGGCCGGAGATACGCGATGGAACCAACGCTTGGACTCGAGTACGGGACCTACATTTACCTTTACCTGTTACCTTAGTATTTATAAGCCGTTGTCTGTTAATTGCCATATTTGATTTTATTCTGCCAGGTGCTTTGAATTACTCGATAAATGCTTGGATATTATCTTTGCTCTAAGCACTTATTTTGGCTAAAGACTGAAAAATTCTTAGCGTAATGACCTGAGAACAGCAATGAAAGTGAACGAAGAGTAACTACTAAAGCCCGAGTGGCCAATTTAAAGTTCCACTTTGACACAAACACAGAGGTTCTAATATGGTCTGATACACTGACGCCCGCACATTAGGGCAAGAGGGAGCACTTGTCCCCCCCCTGAAAATGCAAATACCAATATTTCACATTGAAATTTGAAAATCCTTGCTAAAATATTAACCGTAGGCCTTAACATTGTGCTAAAATGTGTTTTGCCTTTCCTGGAAAAAATTATGCAGCGTAACCGTGACCATTGTGTTTTGTTTTGCTCTCCTGGACAATTTTCTGTGGGCACCCATGGTCTGATATGATTTTTAGTGTAGAAATATTATGAAACCAGTTGATAGAGATGCTGCCGTCGGTTGCTGCAGTTGCCACGGCAAGACATTCAAATAACTGCTTCCCTGATCACCGACAAAACAGCATGAAGTTACAGCTGGAACTCAACGGCAGTAGTTTGATGAAAGTTTGTGCCAGCACAATTAAGAAACACTTGAAGAAAATGGGTCTAGATTCAAGGTCCGCAGTGAAAATTCCGCTATTGAAACGACGCCAAAGACGGCTGCGGTTTCAGTCGGCAAAGACGCAGCAGAAGAAAATTAATACACAGAGCTTCTGCGACGAACTCCATTAAACCAGTGTTTTCCAAACTAGTGGGTCGCCGAGTAGCGCGAAATTATATTCAAGAGTTGTCATTTTCTAACCAATACCGCAATGTCACAAGCCTAGAAAAAAGTGTTTATTGTTTTAAAAAAATTATGTGCCTGCAATCCTCCTTATACAGCTTATGTTAATGATTAGTGTTTTATCCAATTTTAGTTGGCAATGACCCCTGCAGGGTCGTGGCAAGTTACAAAGCCGCTGAAGTGGGTCGCACAGTTCCAAAAAGTTTGGGGAAACCCTGCCCTATAACGCTAGTAAAATTAATATTCGTTATTGCAAGGAAAGCGTATTCCGACCATTTTGCTCTGAAACTCCAATAACAAAGGAATTTCGATGTGGCTGTGTACTTACGGTTAAGCGATTTGGTCATACTTATAAGATTTTTAAGACGCGTAACAAAGGTATGTTCCGCGCTAAGTTTTAGAAAGGATAATTTTCAAGAAATTTCAATATCTATTTCTCTCCTTTTGTCTTATTTGTCAAAATTATAAATAATTCTTCCTAATATATTTGCCACATTTTTCATTCGAATTGAATCAAAGCTTTCGTTTTGTCATTTATTCACAACTCAGAAGATTCCTTTCAACCAACGTTCGCCAGATGGCCTGATGCATTTTGATATTGCGTGCTATGACTAGGGTCGCGGCACGTTACAAACCCGCGGAAGTGGGCCGCGGTTTAAAGATGTTTGGAAAAACCGTGCATTAATCGAACGAAACACGATTTGAGAGGATTCGCAGAAACTGCGCATTCGAAGAAGAATTGACGAACGTCAAAGAAGCATTTTTAAACTAAGACGATGGAACACCCAGGACTAAGAAATTTTGCCAGAATATTTTGCTGATTCTGGGTTTTGGGCGAACTTGCCATAGGAACTAGTACTTTGGAAGTAGCATAGAAGAACCCGGTGCACTGGTTGCAAACAATCTTTGAAAGGAGCGGATTTCTACATTGAGAATGATGCTCTACCAATCCATAGAATCAACATGGCTGGCAAACGTTAAATGACTGGCCAATGCAATCATCCAAACTCAATCCAATGAAAAAGATCTGTGACTTTTACTTAAATGGAAGGTTCTTAGACAGACTGCATCAAACGCAGTTCACCTCAAAATGAGTTTTCTCGCTGTCTGGCAGGACGCCTTTTGGAATAACGGACATTTTCAACGCCACACCACTAACTATGATGCAGTTATTCACTCTTGGTCAGACCCTAAAAATATTGACTGCCTCAGAAGCGTAAATTTAGCCACCAATATATCCTAAAATAACATCTCACTCTCATTTTAGCAATAGTTAATTAAAATACACGACACTTCCTCATAAAGAAATGTGTTATTTATAGTTCACAGTCACCATAGTGTTCACAACGTTTTGAGCACTAGTGTATTTAAATGTTCTTGTCTTTAAATCGAATTCTAAATTGTAAATCGAATTGAACAATTTTGTACAACAGTAGTCTTTCTACTTTCTGAATTAACTTGTGTCAGACCGCATCTCATGCGATTGGAATCTAGGGGCCTATCTCATATATTATCTCAGTCCAGTGGCGTAGCCAAGGGGGGTTTGGAGGTTAAATTCCCTCTTGGCCGCCGAAAAGCAAAATATTTTTAATGAGTTTCCATGCATTTTTAATTTTTGACGCGACTTTTGGGTCAACCCCCCTAACTATTGACTGTAAAGGTTTAAGTAAGAGGCGAGGACCTTTTTGCTTGCCAGCTAAAACCTAGAGGTGATAACGTTATTTTTGCTTGTTAGGATTTTTTGCAAAGTTGGTCATGGTCAAAACCAAAAACCAACCCCCCTTCCGCAAATCCTGGCTACGCCACTGTCTGAGTCTAAATTTTGCGCAAATTGGCTTGCGTAATATTTCAACAGAAGCACTTCGATTGTAACATAAAACCAAAATTAATCAATTCCTCAAATCTCGAGAAAAAACGACTTTTCTGTGTCGCTTATCACCATTTAGCAAATGTCTCTGCCTCATTCAACTGTCCCGCCTCAGCTTCTCAAAGGCAGCGCACCAATCGGCGTTTGTTTAGAGAGCATCTTCCTATGATCGGTCGCCGTCTTCCAATCAGCCACAGCAGCCCGTAGCAAAGTCAAAGTGACCGAGGCGTAGCTGTATTTTCGTCTCAAAAGACGTTAATGACTATTTTTCTCCGGAGTAAAAATGAGAAGACTTTCGCCTCAATCCATCGGATCCTTATTCTTTGCGAATAACTGGGCGCAGAATTTTGCCAATCAAAAGTCGTCCTCATTCTACCAACACCACAAACAGATGC
This sequence comes from Metaphire vulgaris, assembly GCA_018105865.1. Taxonomy (NCBI): domain Eukaryota; kingdom Metazoa; phylum Annelida; class Clitellata; order Crassiclitellata; family Megascolecidae; genus Metaphire; species Metaphire vulgaris. Next base: position 5,439,166 of record CM030848.1, on the reverse strand, counting down.
GGTCCGCTTTAACTTCTTTTAATGAGGGAAGTTAGCAGAGTGGTAACAACACTGCACGATGGAGCAAACGGTCGCGGGTTCGATCCCTTTTGGAAACCTAAGGTCTACTGAGCCTTACTCGTTAGAGAGCGGTGTTACTCGTTAGAAAACGGTGGTAAGCTGAGGATCAGCGTCAAGCTGCGAGGTAAAACGTTGGTCTGGGGAAAGTAATGGCAACCTACCCCAGATTAATGGCTTATATCACGGACGTCGTTGATTGCCCAGGCCGGAGATAAACGCCGGAACCCAACGCTCGGACTCGAGTACGGGACCCATCTTTATCTTTGCCTTTAATGAAACTCAATTTCGTCGACGTAATTCAACAGCATACAGACTTTCTTATGGACGTGCATCGATGCATTCTGAAGCAAGGACATTGGCTCTTACTTTTCTATCGAGCGAACGAGGCTAATAAAATACAATATAATTAGAACAGTTGCGTAGCCAAGGGGGTGTTGGGGGTTAAATCCCCTTGGCTGACCGACCAAAAATATTTTATTTCGTATTATTAGTGTTATTATTGTGTGGGTTGAGGGGCGCCAAAATCGGGTTTAAGGTAGCAAAAAAGGAGAAAAGAAGCACAAAACTTAATATAGTTGACAGTTATACAGGGGCTGTCCGCGCACTCATATAGCTATATTATACTAACTTAACCGATCAAAATAATAGGTGTCGACCTTATCTTTTATCTTTGTTTGTCAGGATTTTCGAAGTCGGAAATGGTTGGTCGTAACCCCTCCCCCTTTCGGAAAATCCTGGTTACGCCGCTGAATTAGAATGAAGAGTCGACGTTCAAACTGCACTGCCCTCTTAAGAGTCTCGACTGAGAACGCATGCGATAGTCCTATGGAAGGAAGCTAGAAACGAAGAGGACGCAAGCAACAGTGCAATGGCAGACAGCGGGGGCGTCGCCATGCTAGGCGACTGCTGCGACGCCAGCTGCTGTCCGTGTTTAGACTGCAGCGTCGACTTCCCGAGAACGATCTTGACGTCGTCGGTGTCTGGTTCGTAGACATCGTGCGACCTGTATACGCCGAATGATTCCTTCTTCGGATCCTCTTCGGATCGGATCGAATGATCGAGACACTTCTCTAGAAAAACACGCAATTCAGAAATCGTTTCACGAGTTCGTCTCAAAAACACATCTATTGGCTGATATCAGTGGCGAAGACAGGCGGTTGGGGTTAAACCTCCCCTTGGCTGCCGATGAAAACATTTTAATATGTGTTTCCATACATTTTTGAATTTCGGACGCGGTTTTGGGTCAATAAACCCCTTGGCTGCCGACCCTAAATAATTTGTAAGCGCTACTCTTTTTTGCTTGTCAGCACATCTGCAAAAGAAAAAGTACAAGAGGAGAGATGAATATGACCTTTTTGCTTGTCGAGATTTCTAGAAGTTGGTCATGATGCTGTGATCAAAACCAAACACCCCCGTTTCGAAAATCCTGGCTACGCCACTGGCTGATTTTGAATTATTTTTGTTATGGGTTTCTTTGTGGCATCGTCCTCTAGCAATCAGTTGAGGAAATTACAATTCAGTTTTCGCTGCATGGAATGATGGAAATCGAGATAGAATATATTTGTTAAATAAATAAAACTGTATACCACTAAATTACGCCCAGATATGATGTATTATCCGAACATTTTTGACATAATCGCTGTTACAACCGTACAATACTTGTACAAATTACTCTTATTTATTTGTCTGAAGGCGAATACGTAGGATGTTCCTTTGTTCTCTACTTAATCATCGCTAAAAGGAAACCAATCATTCCTTCAAATTATTCTCTCGCATTTATAATGTAATCATTAATATAACATCCTGAAACTCATCAGGTAACAATAAACTAGAAATTATACATCAGCGCTACAGTATTCTTTTGTAAATAAGAGAGATTTTCAGAAGAATCTCGAACTTTAATTCTATCGAACAACAAATGGCCCGTGCACAGCTGCTACTTTTCGGATAAAAATGAAAGGGTAAAATAAAACCACGTCGACAAAATACTCCCTTAGCAGTTTAGGCATATATAGATGTATATAGGGCCTATATAATTATATATATAATATAAATTAATATAACTGGAAGCAGTCTATGCTTGATTAGACAACGGAAAGTTTAAGCCAATTTTCCACCATTTGTTCAGCGATTACCTCGATGGTTACTATGGTTACCGTAGAAATTACCGTAAAACTTCTAACAGAAGCCCTGCATGGCTTCTATCAAAACGATATTCCAAATGTTTGAAACACGTCGTCTTGTAATAGCAGTTTCACGGTAATCTGATCACCATTAAAAAGTTACTTAACAAAATTGCGGAAAACTAGCGAACATCAAATTCTATGATATATAATTATATATATAGTGTAAATTACCGCTGGATCTGTTTAAAAACTCTGAGAATGTAGCAAAGACGTTTACCTCTGACAGGTTGAAAGGCAAACGTGGCTTCGGCTTCGTTGCTCGTCCTTTGAAGGTCACTGAATCGAGAACAGTTGTCAACGCCGTGCATCGTGAAGTGAGAATGATGGTGTTGAAAGTTCTGGAAGAAATCGTCGTCGAATCGTTTAATTCACTCGAATTAAAACTCATTTCCTTTAATTAACGATTCCTTTTCATCCTTTGTTGTGTAATTAAACTGCTATAAGGAGGCGTTAAATACAATGTTATGCTTCATTATTCTGCTAATCTAGCGATGGTTTGCACACAGGTTTACTTAGCCTCATAAACCACTTTAAATCACATTATTATTATTATTATTATTATTATTATTATTATTATTATTATTATTATTATTATTATTATTAGAACTAGAATCAGCATTTTTGTCAATCTCATCGTGGATGTCAGCTAATCTCCTTTCCCTCAATCCTCCAAAACAGAATTTCTCTTATTTGGACTGCCACAACAACTGAAAAAATTGAAAATCCCACACTGATTTTAGCCCCAGATACAATAATAACCCCTGTTCCAACTGCAAAAATCTTGGATTTACTTTTGACTCCTCCCTAAATTTTGAAGCTCACATATCTCAACTATCAAAACCTGTTATGCTCATTATCTACGTCGCCTTCGCCTCTACCTTGATATTAAAACTGCTTCCACTATTGCCACTTCAATAGTTCACTCTAGTTAGAGCAACTCACTGTTTCAGTTCCAAAGGCTTCCAGTTCAAAATGCCTTAGCTCATTACGTAACTAAATCGTAAATTTTGCCACATTACACCATTAGGCTCAAGATAACAGAACGCATTGAATATAAAATAATATCGATGACTTATAACTCACTCCATACATCAAAACCAGTCTACCTAAGAAATCTGATAATTCCACAACAACCTGGATCTACTAGATCCTCTTCTCATGTAACTCTCCTTCGACCTCTGAATCAATCATCTCTCAAAATTTGCAATCGTGCTTTTTCATATGCGGCACCTGAGCTTTGGAACTCAATTCCAATATCCCTTCGTAGTAGTGCATCAAAGCCAAATAACAAACTCTGAGTCACAATTTTCTCCCCTTCTTGCAACATCTCCTCATGTTTTTCTTTCCAAACTAAAATCATTTCTCTTTATAAAATCATTTCCTCCATAGCTATAGCGTCCTGCCCACTATTAAATGACCCGGCATGAATGACCCACCTTTGGCTATAGCTACTTCATTTGAGATTGAGCGCATAGGAATAAGGAGCTACTTCGTGCATCTTTTTGGAAGCGCTTTAGAAATTAACGTTTTACTTACTTAGTTATTATTATTATTATTATTATTATTATTATTATTATTATTATTATTATTATTATGCTGAATATAAGAACGAACGTCGTTGAGTAAGGCTTACAGCATTTCGTCTGGTTGTCTTCTGTTCGTCTTGCCACCAGAAATACACTCGAATGTTCTTTCCACCACAAAAGACACGATAACTGCAAAACTGAGCATAAGGACCAACGAAAACCAGTCAAAACTGCCTCTTATATATATATATATATATATATATATATATATATATATATATATATATATATATATATATATATAAAAGATGAAAATTGTATTGTTCAAATAAAAACAAATTCGTCTTACAGTTGTCATGAATGAAGGAGCTACAGCGATTCTGAGTTAGGCCGAAAAGGTTGAAGAGGTAAGATTTTGAAAAAAACTATGATTACAATTATAATTGGCAATATCTTTACTCAAAGCACTGCTTTTAAAATTCTAAAGTGTTTCGGATTTGCCTGATATCAAGCAGTCTGTTGGCCAGTCTCCAGCTGAAGAATGTTTTCAGGGTTATTTGTTCTCATAGTGGGGTCGCCCCCAAACCGTCCCCAATTTAATGTAATGCTGGATTCAAATCTTGAACTCTCGAGCAAATTTGCAGCTATTCGCCGTCAGCCGCAGAAACCTTTTAAGTAATGTTAGAAGAAGAGGGCGAACTCCGGTTCATATTTTAGAGACTTTAAGTATAATGTATTACTGAGTGGTCAGAAGCTGTAACAGCAACTACATATATCGATTCTGTTTGCAAACACCCCACACATGGGAAAAATTTCCTATCGAAATTTCGCAAATCGAACGACACTAAAATGCTAAGAGATATACTTAAGAAAAAGAGATATACTTAGGAAAGAGAGATATACTTAGAAAAGAGAAAGAGAGATATACTTAATAAGAAAGAGACATATACTTAGGAATGATACATATACTTCGCAGACAATGCTAAAGTACTGTCGCCTGCGTGGTGTATATGATGTCGCTTTGCATTGCAAATACGCTGACCGATCGAAGGATGAGTGAAAGTGATTCGAGCGCCAATCTGGCCTTTGGAGCAGAATCAAAAGAACGACTTCAAAGACGTTTATACTTGGTTTTTCCGTCGTCGTCGAACACGTAGAGACGACGTCCAATTGATGCGGCTGAGCGCACCCGATCCTCAGCTCCGGCTGACAGAACTCCGTCTCGACCCGCACCGGGACGTATCGACCCCGGAGAGGACATCTGCTCTCGCTCTGCTCCTCAGTCGCTGAAGGAAGACGCAAAACAACGAAATCTGCAGCGAAATCGGTTTACATAAGAAAATACTGTCATCGTATTTGACTAAAATGTTAAAATTTTTAAAAATCTTTTTGTAGTTCTCTTTATTGGAAATTGCAAAGGTTGAATGTCGTGCAGTAGAAATCAGTCACGAATTATCACTTACATTTTCTAGACAAAGTCTAATAAGGTGAAAATTCTCTTTAATTTGAATTGACTTTTTTTCTAAAATCAGATTAAATATTACGCCTTAGACCATCATTGGCATTGTACTAATAAAGGATCGCTAGTACGCCATAGTCCAATGATTAATTTATTTATTTATTTATTTAGGCATAATTAACTAATTTAAAATATTTTGACCTTCATAACATTGTACACTGTAAAGTCCCATTAATGAAAGTTTCAATTTGAAAAGTGTTGCATTTTCCGAGAATCTCTTTCGTCTTCTGCTCTTTCCCTTCTCGTTCTCATTCTCTTCCTACGCATCTCTCTCTCTCTCTCCTCTGTCTGTCTGTCTGTTTTCTTAGTATCACGTGTCTCTTTGAGACGACACGCAGTGCCACTGGATACGAAATCGTTTAATTGGTTCTCTGGTCGAACAACGACTGAAGAACAGACGAAAGCGAGATTGACCGCAGGGACATCGGGCGGGGGTGGGTGGGGGTGGAGGTGGAAGCGAACGACGCCCCGCAGAGAGGTTAGGACGTATAATGGATCGGGATGTGTGTGTGTCCCGTGTCCCGTGTCCGTTGGCGGCGGAAGGATCGACACGTCAAATCCAGGAGGATCCTTCAGACGCAATCGGACTGCGGAGCTTTCCAGGAGCAGCAGGACAATCGACCAAAGATCGATGACTTCGATTGAAGGCTTTAAACAAGATGGGCAGCTCGTTTTCCCCGGAGCGTCTAAGCATCAGCGCTGGTTACAGACGTATCACTTGGGTAGAGACTCACAAGGGGCAGCAGAAGGTCTTGAGTTTTAAGTTTTATCTAACGACAGCAGGCAACAAGTGAGACGTGTGGAGAAAGTTTCAGACAGTGGGGTAGCCAATGGGGGGTTAAAATCCCCTTCCTTGGCTGTCCGCAGCGTAGGGAAGGGGAGTTTTGAGGGTTAGAACCCCCTTGGCGACCAAAAATTTCAATTATCGAAACATAATAACAGTTGACGACTTTTTTTGCTTCTCGGAGTTTTTTCGTGTGCTGCTACGAATAAAATTATGGAATGATGATAACCTTATTTGTTTTTTAACCTTTTTACCGGAACTTTCCAAAGTTGGGAATTTTAAATCTTGAGAACCATGACCGCGTTCTTGGAAAAATCCTGACTACGCCACTGCTTTCAGCCTCCTAGAAGGAAACTGCTTCAAACAAGGCTGTAGATTGCAATTAAAGCAATGCTTTTCGTCTATGACTGTGGTAATCAACCTAAAGAGACCGGTCCGTATTTGGTTGTCAGTTCAACGAAGATCTCTGAGGTACCGACAGCAAATGAACGGACATCATGCCAAACGATAAGAGATTTATCATCGCAGTGTTACGTGACTTTTATCAAGCGCCAGTTCATTTTTTAAAACATTAATCTGACAATAGTTCGCAATTTTCAAATTGCCACAAGAGTGTTGCATTTCTACATCGCTGTTATGCTTTAGGTTTGCATTGCAACACTATAATCAATAACTTCTTTTAGAGATGGTAACGGATCACTCAAAATGATCCATGATCCATGATCCACTGAACCCATGAACCATAACATTTAAATACCTATACTACAAAGTCGTTAATTCGTGTCAAAACCAGTGTTGAGTATCGACCGAACATAAACGCACATGGCTGACCGACAATAAAATGCCACACAATATGTGTCGACAAAAATTTGACCATCACGACAAGCAGTGGCGGTTCCACCATGTTGATGGCTGGGGATGCATCCCCCACCGGAATTTTTTGGATGTCAACATATTTCTCGTAAGCTTTTAAATGTTTCACATTCGGTGTTTCACATTCACATTCCGTGGATGTGAATGACGTTTTTTCTTGTCAGCCTTTTCCGGCAAGGTTTATTAACATTTGGTGGGCAAAAACACTAAGAATTACCTTGTTTCTCTCATTTCGTTTTTAACTTTGCATCCCCCACCAAATACAGTATATTTTTCATCCCCCGCCAAGAATTCCTGGAACCGCCACTGACGACAAATACTCAAGAATAACGTCGTTGCCACAGAATAGATGCAAAGATTGTACTGCAGATATTTTGTCAATGAATGTGAACTTAGAATTTCACGCGCTGGGCATGACTGCACCACCAGGAGCCTTTAAATGTGATGGGTCATGATGGGCCAATGCCCATTGACCTATGATCCGTGTGACCAATCGGGTATTGATAACCCGTTTCGCCGACATGATTCATTAGCATTGCTGACTTGTATAACGACTAGAGTTACAAATGCGTCAATTTTTTAATCGCGGTTTTGACGCACATGTTGTATGGCGTCGGACACGCGGGACTTATTACTTGTAGCCCTATAATCTATTTTACTTAAACGTAAGCGTTTTCAAATTAAACAAGACTTCAAAAATGTGACTTTATACGGGAATATACGCAATCTAGTTTGTTGACATTTATTGGCAACAGAGAAACCCGCTTCTTGCCTGACAATGTCACCAGCCCCACAGAAAATACTCTCTCACAGAACTGAATCGGACATATTTCGCAGTCACAATCGTCATGCTCTATAGTAATTGGCTGCTAAGTTAAGATAACGAAGTAATAAAGGTAGCAAACTTCACAAAATGAAAGCGTTCCCGTCGGGTTTATTTATAAATTAAAATTTACTAGTTCTAGACAGTCAACAAGATGACATCAGAGAGAGCATAATTTATTTTAATTTTTTTGGTAGTGGGGCGCAAACCGGAAAGCAAGTAGGCCTACTCAATTGTTGAACAATAACGCGAATACTCAAACGTCAATTGTTTAATTAACGTTATTAACTGTTTTATCGATGACAATTATTTTGCAGCAGTGTTCATTCAACAGCGAAACAAATGGTGCAATTTCAATTAATTGAAGATTTGATCATTCTATTATCGATCAAACTAAATTTGCATTAAAAATTTTAGTGGCGTTAATTTTTTATCGCAATTAATTCTTTAACGAGTTAAGGCGTTCGTTAAAGCGTTAATTTGACAGCTCTAGGCCTAATGGGCAGAAAAAATAACCAACGAGGAAGTATCAAAAGCCTTTGGCGTAAAAAGAAAATTTCTAACAACCATAAGAAAGCAACAGTTGGAATTTTTCGGACATCTAATTAGAAATGATGGATTGGAAAATCTAATCATAGCAGAAAAAGAGGGCAAAAGAGCAAGAGGAAGACAACAAATAAAGTATGCAGACAGCCTAAGAGAAGCAATAAAAGCTAAAGACAACATTCAACTGATAAGAAAACCAGAAACAGAGAAGAGTGGAAATCCATGGTCGCCGACGTAGCAATACATGGCACATGAGGAAGAAGAAGAAGAAGAAGAAGAAGAAGAAGAAGAAGAAGAAGAAGAAGAAGAAGAAGAAGAAGAAGAAGAAGAAGAAGAAGAACGACACTTTGATTTATAATTTGTGTAGCGCTACTAAATGTGTCAATTGATATAACGTCATTATGGCTAAATTGAAAAATCATATTTTATGCAATTTGTACTTTAATAAACAGTGTAGTGCTAAGGACACGGGACATGTCGTTAAAGGGCAACTGGGGTTTGAAGCGTGAGTCACAGTGTTGGCGCGGAGTCGAGTGAAACGAGTTGTTTAGTAGTCTGTGAATGGATGAGGGTGTCGAGCAGTTGGATTCATTGTCTTTTCTCATTCGATAGTCTGCAGCGGCAGTCTATAGCCAGACGTAAAGAGGAGCCCGACAAGTAAAGGATCACCGCACTCCGCAATTCCATCGCTGACCGTAGGTCATTCTAACTGCAATTAGCGTTTGACAGACAGACAGACAGACAGACAGACAGACAGACAGACAGACAGATAGACAGACAGACAGACAGACAGAAAGATAGACAGACAGACAAAGACGGTGAAACTGGTTTTACATTAAAAAGCAAATTTTTTTCGTAATTTGTCTCGCAAAGTTTTACCCATGAGAAGAAACTGGAAGAAGGATCTGAAAGTCTTCTTCTGAGCAAGACGACTTTAATTGTTCATAGCTGACGTCTGATAACATGACAACATAAGCTCAGAATCAAGTCTTCACATTATTCACTCTCCATAATTAAACGTGTTCAACGTCTTATATACCATACTTCTATAGTTTGAATATTCGCTAATTGTTCTAACACTGTATACAGTTGGCATTAGACATTGTAGGCCCTACGCGTACGCATATCGGCAATGTTGCTTCAAAAAGAGCATCACTTGCGATCTCTAATCTACATTATCATTTTCGACTATAATAAGATTGTAAGACCAATTTCAGGAACGAATGATTACTGTCGTAAATCTAACTTGAAATTAAGCATAGTTAGACAGAAAGATAACTGATCTCATAGACAAACATATAGCGTCATATTATCCATAGGCAACAGCAGAATAAGCCATCCACTGACCAAACCGAAAGACATCTCCGACCGAAGATACGAAGTGGCTGACAACACACGGCAGCCATATTTACGCACAAATTAGGTTTAATGGCATTCAAAAGCAATAGGAGGTCGCAATTTTGTCTCGAGAAAGAGAGAGAGAGAGAGAGAAGAAAGAGAGAGAGTTGAACATGATCTGAAGGAAGGTTTTTGTTCTGACTGGCGACGAATCGAAGGTCGATTTACGGTCGAACATAGCTAGCAAATCTTAAATTTTCAACATGACAACATAAAACTCAATAAAGTATTCACTTTTCTAGAAAAATCGTATTATTATTGTTATTATTATTATATGTAGTAGTTAGTAGTAGTAGCAGCAGCAGCAGCAGCAGTAATAGTAGTAGTAGTAGTAAATAGCAGCAGTTGTAGTAGTAGTAGTAGTAGCAGTGGTAGTAGTAGTAGTAGTAGTAGTAGTAGCAGCAGTTAGTAATAGGAGTAGTATCAAATAGCATCAGTTGTAGTATTGTACTGTAGTAGTAGTAGTAGTAGTAGTAGTAGTAGTAGTAGTAGTAGTAGTAGTAGTAGTAGTAGTAGTAGTAGTAGTAGTAGTAGTAGTAGTAGTAAAATTAGTAGTAGTAGTTGTTGTTGTTGTTGTTGTAGCAACAGCATGGTGGTAGTATTAGTCATTGTATAGTTAAGGTAAGATATTGTCAAGTGAAAGACTTAACTGCGAAGTATACGTATCACAAAATTCGATGTTTACGATCGTTGCACTGGCAAAGAGAACTGATTAAAGAGCGAGCGTATATTTTATTTTCAAATCGGCCGAGTTAAATTTAATATTTAAGACTCGACATCAGTGCGTATACACTCTTCGGCGATAAAGAGCAGTCAAGACAACAGCCCTTGAATGGCAGTCTGAGAGCAGCTGAAGACAATCAAAAGTTCTCTCAACAGCGAACAGTTCCATCCAATCACCTGTCACCATCGACATCACGTCAACCGTTCAAAAGCGTCAGCGGTTTTACCATAAAACGAATCTTGGCACTCCGCTGAATCTAATAGACCTCCTGGACCCAATCATTTCGCGAAATCCGCATTTTCTTAGAGATGGAAGCATTCCTTTGGATTAGTATTTTTTGTGAAACTGACGCATTTAAAGAATCAGCTAAGGGTTCTAACCGGCGTGCAGATGCAGAAGCTGCTGATGCAGTCGCTGCAGTCGGAAGCATCTGTGACGTGATTGGCTGAAACCAGACAAAAAAGGTTTCTTAGTTGGCGCAGAGTCGTCTTTATTTCGCCTTTTGTTTCACATTCAATAACAAAATGCAGCTTAGAATGTCAGAGATCAGTACCAGCGCTATACTGATATTTATTGTGGTGAATCAAATACGATATCTGTGCTTTATTTGTAGCGAAATGGTACGCCTTGATAACACGTCAACTCGAGGTTGTGAGTTTGAGTAGGTAAGCACAATTACAAAATAAAACGTTTAACAATAAGCCACATTCCTTCGGTCATTAATACATAATTTCATGTTATCTGTAGTAAGCATCTTAGAAATTTATTAATCGATCAACCGTGACAACAACGCTATTGACAGCAATGATCAATCAATCAATCAACCAATCAATCAACCAATCAATCAGTCAATCAATAAATTAGTCAATCGGTCAGTCAGTCAGTCAGTCCGTCCGTCAGTCCGTCTATCAGTCAAACAGTCAGCCAACCAATCAATGCAATACAGTCAATCAATGCGGTCATCCAATCGGTCATGCAACAACCATCAAAACTGAGCACCAAAAAACAATATCAAAACGAAAACAAACAACTATAGGAAATGCAGGTTAAAGGCGATTTTAATATTGTCAAAATTATTTGGTGAGAAATATGTTTAGTGTCTCTCAAATGCTGACAGAACTCAAAAGGAAAAATAAGACTATCCTAAGGTAATAGGAAAGTACACGCTCAAAAGATATTAGATATAAGGGATGGCTTAATTACTTATCTATAAATATATGTATATAGGACGGAAAGTTAGCAGAGTGGTAACAACACTGGACGATGAAGCAGAAGGTCGCGGGCTAAAGGGCGGTGGTAAACTGAGGAGCAGCGTCAAGCTGCGAGGTAAAACGTTGGTCTGGGGAAAGTAATGGCAACCTACCCCAGATTAATGGCTTATATCACGGACGTCGTTGATTGCCCGGGCCGGAGATAAACGCCGGAACCCAACGCTCGGACTCGAGTACGGGACCTACCTTTAACCTTCATAAATATACGTGTATGTATTGCATATAATTTTGTGTCCACTATCTTTCTTCATGTCGCAAATAATGGATGAATGAGATTCTGTTCTTCTAAACCAGGATTTCCCAAATGTTTTGTTCCTGCTATCCACTTCACCGGTTTTGTAAAGTGCCGTGACCATAACAACTTAGTGTCAGCTAAAAGCGGATAAAACACTAATCATTTTAATATAAGCATTTCATGGATGGATTGCAGGTAACTTCCTTATTTACTATTTAGGCATATACATTTCTTTGCAACTGTACAAAGCTAGCGACATTATGGCTTTGGTTGGAAAATGACACTTTTTGAATCTAATTTCGCGCTATCCTCTGACCCATTACACTGAGCCGTGTGCGACCCACTTAGGGTCGCGACCCACAGTTTGAGAAGTATACTGTTCTAAACGGTCAAAAATCTCATTCGTCAGATATCTGTGCTTCTCCCTCTCCCTCCCCATCCCTCTCCCTCTCCAACCGTCTCGTTTAATTGAATTGCATTTTGAAACTACAAATAGCTGTGGTCCCGTGTACATTATCGAGCGCAACACACTCGATCAATATGCGCGATGATACAGGAGACGAGAGAAAGATTCCTGATACGAAGAAAATGATATCGACGGGGCGTTCATCAGACGAGTGCCTTCGAGGTCTCTCCGCGGCGACCTCCGCCGACCGACCGATCTCTTCTTTCGCTGTCTATCGACGGAGTTCAATTTTATACGAATATATTCGATTAACAATTGATCCGCCGAGCTTTTCGAAAGCTTTCGAAAGCTCGGCGGGTCAATTGTTAATCGAATATATTCGTATAAAATTGAACTCCGTCGACTGTTGTAGCGAGTGACCAAAATGGACGTCCGTCTGACCGGGCTCCGTCTGACCGGGCTCTGTCGCCGTCGACCCGACCGACCGACCTTTGGTCCGAACAGTGGCGATCGATTCTGCGGTCAGACAAGATCGTATCTCGATCGACCATTGGACGAATAAAATCTCTTCGACCGCCTGCAGCCGCCTTCTCTATTGGTGGGCGATGAGATGAATTTCAAAACTCGGGAGTTAGATTTGTTTTTCGCTCGATCGTTTAATTTGCATTTACTCATTTTCGATGTTCGGTTTTGATTATGCTCAAGATTTAGCTCCTACTCAGAGAGGAAGCGAGCGAGTCGGGGTCAGATAGTCGAGAAGATCTCGAAAAATAAAGGAGCCTTAAAATCTGATGCGATCGTAATGGACCTGAAACGAATGTCCGTAACATTCCATGTGTAAGGCGGAGCAAAAGAGAAGCGTGACCTAAACCTGCTTCGAGAGACATTTTCTTCCAGAAGGAGACATTAATTTTTCTTGGACAAAAAATCGCTGTTGAGACTCTTGTGGTTGTCTTGTTCAAACACTGCAGCCAGGCAATGTCCAATGTTGATCGATTGAGTTTTAGTGTTGAATCTTCTAATGTAATCTGTCTTCGTTGATGATCATTATTGTCATTGTGTACTCAGTAACTATATATAGCTTAACTGGAGGCAAAATTTCTATCGCAGTCAATGTAACGCAAATCAGCGTAAAGCAAATAATATAAATAATAATTTCATCGATGTTCGCAAAGATACTGGCGTCGTTAGTTTCGAATATTAAAAATGGCGCTATAAAACTCATGATTATTGCTTTTCAAATCCATGGAAAATAAATTGAAAACAATTGATTCGAGTCTTCACAGTGTTAATGTCAACCGCATCCATCCATCGTTTCTCAGGTGAAATGACAAATTAATTGCGGGGCTGTTTTGGGGTCTTGTCATGACGTCATTGTCCAGATAGGCTACTGCTCGTATTTAAAAATAATAAAAACTCAATTTTCCTAAAATCCTTTACCTACCACTTTTCTAGGACATGAGCAAGGAAGATGGCGGCGCTGCTGAGCCCCGTTGACCGCTGCCGGTCGCCGTCGTCGTCGTCGTCGTCGTCGTCGACGGAAACGGAATTCGCTGAGTCAGCGTTTTCCAACCGGAAGTCCATTTTGAGGCACTTGATCGTTGTTCGCGCATGCGCAGTGGAAGCGCCGCCGTGTCTGCGCTGCAGGTGGATAGCGATGACGTCATTTTCGGAGCTGAAGGTGAACGACAGGCCGCCGGCAGAGGAAACCTCCGTCCAGGAAGTGCCGTTCAGGTGCGGCGGGAAAGTGCACCGAGCACTTGGCCAGCCGTACACGTCTGTCAAACGGTTAAACATAAAGCAGACGTTAATGTTGCCACTGGAGTTAATTAAACATGGCTTCGTTTTAAAATCCATGGCCGCTGTAATCTGTTACGAACTACTACCAAAACCATGGTGTGATTTAAAGTGGCTTAGGAGGCATTACTGCCTGTGTGAAAGCCCCTAGTGGCGCTAACGGGTCTTGAACCCGCTCCGTCAGCCTACCGCTCCAGCGCGTAACCTGCTCTGCCATCTTCCGCCCCTTACTACGTTCAGAATACTTATTGATGGTACAATTCACGTGATCTTGGATTTTGACAGATCCCAGATTTCAAGGCATTCCTGGATTCAGTCTGCCAATTTATCGGAAGAATTGAGACGAATTTATGGGTCCATTATGAAAAATCTAATCACCGATTAATGCAGTAGAAGACGTTTGCTAAAGCCGCAAAATACTTTCGATTATATAATTCCCATCTGGTCAAAGTTTTAACTTTAGCATGATACCTTCTGACGAAATCTCGTCTGTCTTTTCTCGAACCCATCAGAATGCACCAGGCCTATTCAAATAAGCCATAGGCCTAAAGACATAGAGTCATAATAGGCCTAAATATGTTGCTAATAACAATACACTTTTAGGGTACAACAGTGATTCTCACACAGGAAAACCCTATTGAACCACTTTAAACTCTATTAACCATTATTATTAATTATTATTATTATTATTATTATTATTATTATTATTATTATTATTATTATAAATTAGCACTTTTGATAAACAAAGAAATTAATCGATGGTAATCTAAATTCATCGAAAATATTTAGGTCAGTACAGAGATAAGGTAAATAAACGACATCACTTAACCTGTATTATTTGTAAATAGCTACACAGCAGAAGAGCGTGAGGTTAAATTAAATTAAATTTTGATTTGTTGGTGACCATTACGTTTCATTCAGGAGCTGGGTTCAAATAGATGACAATTAAATATCTTCAGAACAGATGCATCTCAAAATGCTGAAAATAAATAAAATCGAGCTGTTTTGGTTGATTACAACGATTGCCAAATTGAATGTCGTCGTGTTGACCGACGAATCAGCCTGAATTTCAAACGCTGTTGGACTCAGAAGTAATCGTACGATAAAGAAAACTTGACTGATTAGAAAACTTTCCCGCTGCTCTTCATTAGGTCAGGTAATTGTCTTGTCGTCAATCAAGATGTCGGCGATTGCTTGGGCTGTCAGAACCGCAGCTGACATGTGGCCGAATAGTGTGAATATCTAATTACGTCGCTCATATAATGGATGCAGAAGGAAATTGCATTTCGTTCGAATCCTGCCATATTCAATGACGTCATTCGAAGGTTTCGGTCGTTTTGGTTCAGTGAACAGACGACAAGAATCAGCATCCAATTCGCCATTTGATGCATTACTGATGATGATGATGATGATGATGATGATGATGATGATGATGATGATGATGATGATGTTTCTATTCGAACGAAATAATCCACTCCCACTGTTTTTGCTGTTCTGGGCAAACGATTCGCTGTGCTGTGATAGGGCACACGATTCGAGTAAACAATGTTTTCGATTGTTAAAAAGAGTATTGGGCACCGAACTCATGCAGGCTACTGTATAATCAGTTGAAAAAATCGTTCAAAAATGTATGTAAATTGTAATACGACTTGCATTGTTTATTATTATTTTAGCTATAATGCGCATTAGTAGGCTAATTATGCGCTTTTATAAAATCGGTTTTTACACTCAAACACGTCGATCGATGATTCTAAAAATCCATTCGCAAAAGATCCAGAAAACAGTCACAGTAAGAAACAGCAGGAAAGACTATTATGGAGGAAATGAAGCGACGCGCCACAAGTTTGGATTTCAAAGGAACTCTCGTTCGTTGAAAGAATACGGAGGAAGATACAGGTATACTATACAGGTATACAGGTAGACTATATTCCGAGAGGTTTGAAACCTGCAACAATTATAGTGCTGCTTCTCGTTATAATTATCAACGAGACAGTTAATCTTCTTGGATGGCTGGATTAGAATGTTCAGTTGATTTAAACTGCGTGGCCGTTTACATATGGTATTCGAGTTCTACAGAATCCAACCTTCTTGTTTGCTTTGCCAAATAGCGTTTTTTCCTTGGTTTCACCTCAGGTGCGTAGCCAGGAATTTGATTTGGGAGGATATAAATATTGGGGGGGGGGGTTAAACCTTAACTATAAACTACATAAACCATATAAACTACATATAACCACATATAAATCACATAAAAAACTTTAAGGTAGACTGATTTTGGGGTATATACACCGATATACCCCCCGTAGCTGAGCCCCTGTTTAACATATGGCAACCGTCATTTCAGGCGAGCGTCTGGTTTCGACGAATTTTCATAGTCGCCATTTTGTCTATTTGAATTTCGACGATTTAGTCTATTAAGTTCAGACAGATGTCATGATTGTCTATTGCTTGTCTTAGTTCCTTTTACTGCATATACTGTATTCTAGCCATTTCTCTTAAACTGTAAGCTGCAGTCTCATCCATGCAAAAGTAACGTTCCTCTTGTTGTCACAGCATTTTGTGATACCAATTTATAACATTATATCGTGCATTATTTTGAATCACAATCTCAAAAACTAGAGAATTTTCAAAGAATTCGGTGTCACCATAATTAAAACTGTTACAATAAAATGCTTAATATTAGCATGAAGCGTATCTAGAAAATAAGCAGCTGCATAATCTGATAGCTATGCCGACGACATGCATCCTTGTTGCCCGAAAAATTCTTGAGTTCTTCCATTATCATATCTTTTGTACAATTTTTAAGGTTGCTTTGATAATATAGAGCTTAGGTGAAAAACTGGTAAACGGAGATTTCCAGCTTCTAAGCACGTTCGTGCCTCCAATCAGGTTTTTAAAGACAAGACAGGACTCGAATTGGGTCATTAACCAAGTCCATGTGGACGTCGTTGTTCTAAGCGGGGCTCTGGAAATAATTTCCTACGTTAGACTCTCTTTCTACAAAATGACCGAGTTACGTCATTTCCTCGGGTCATCGAATCAATTTTCCCGCTGACGTCACAACGGACGAAACCCTAGGACTTCCACAGTGGACACAGACAGACAGACAGACGGACAGACAGACAGACAGACAGACAGACAGACAGACAGATGGAGTGACGGGAAGAGAGAAACACGAGAAACATAAAGACCAAATCGTCGTCAAACAGAATCGAATGCATTACTTTGAGTTACACTGTCCAAATATAAAAATTTTGGCCAATTTTTGACCCCCTCTTGTCAACAACAAATCGTCGTCAAACAGAAAAAACGAAATGACAATTTTTCCTTTTTGTTCTCATTGTTATAAACTGATTATTTGTAAAAGTGAAATTGTTGACGTTTTTCTGTCAACAACTGTTTTTCAAACCCTTTAAATTGTTTCAGCCCCTAAATGACTTTGAATCGACAGACAGGTTGTGTTTGTTTGGTCTGCGAAGAGACTTTGGAACAGTCGATTCAAATATTTTGCAAAATTATTGTTTTTCCTCCTTCACTGGTCAACAAGGTTTTTGTTTCCTCTGCAATGTCTGGTGTACCAGATGGATTGTGTCATGCTGCTGCAGCGTGTCGAACCTCCTGTTGCCTGCATCGACAGACGGCAGCCTTCAGGAATGTCGTTGCTAACTTTCTGGGCATCTACTGTACAGAGCTCTAAACTATGTTGAACAGGTCGAAAATCTGCTCCGAGCGTACAAGTCAATTAAATGCAACATGTCACTGAAGATACATTTTCATCATTCTCACCTGGACTTCTTCCCTGCCGATCTCTGAGCCGTCAGTGATGAACACAGTGAAAGATTTCACAAAGACATTGCCATCATGGAGAAACGCTACCAGGGAGAGTGGAGTCCGTCTATGCTGCATGGGAGACTGTTGCTGGTCATTGATACGTGAAGCACAGGACAGTGACTACAACAGTATACTCTACCATGCAGCATAGACGGACTCCACTTTCCCTGGTAGCGTTTCTCCATGATGGCAATGTCTTTGTGAAATCATTCACCGAGTTCATCACTGACGGCTCAGAGAAACTTCGTTCGGTCGCTTCCAGCTGTAAAAGATACATCAACGATCCGTTCCTCAGTTCGATAAATAGTCGTTATCTATGGACTGTTATTCGTTACGTCAGTTTTCTTCATCTATTCAACTGTTTTCCTCATCAGAATCGATCCTTCCGTTTCGTCTGCCCCCCTCCCCCGTCCCTCTGTCGGTCGATTTGTTCCCCCGCTCTGTCCTTTGTCCCCCGTTGAGTCTTTTGTGGCACGTGACGGAAACAAACGGGCGTCGTGACGAAACAACATCGACCTATGAATATTCATAATTGCATCTATAGCCACCCACACGCACACGCGCACACACACACACACTGTCCGTCGCTGGTGTTAAGAATGCAATAAACGTTCGGAAGTATTCGGTTGATGTGCTGACATTAAGCCACGGGGCGTCGTTGCGTCGACATTTTGTGCACTCAGAGAGCCATTCAGAGAGGGAAGATGCTTCTGTCCCGATTCTGTCTCAGGCAGCAGCCTTCGCGCTATCTGCCGCGGCGTTCGATGCAGAGAACGCACGCAGATGAAACAAGCGATCTGGCGAAGACGGAGAGAGAGAGAGAGAGAGAGAGAGAGAGAGAGAGAATTGCTGTTAACATCTGATCATTTCGATAAACTGAAATACATTTTGGGTTTGTTGTTTCTTAGACATATACAGATAACAGTCGAATATTGCTCTGGAAAGACAGTTGTTAACATCTGTTGAAATCAAACCCTTAGCGACCAATACGATCAGCGATAAGTCTAAAACGTTCAAAGCATTAAGCTCACAATCTTTTCAAGAGCAGACCGCCTTCTGAAGGGTTCACTGCCCGACTTCGACACGGCAACGAACTCTTTCGTGCCATCTGAGCGGAGTTTCCTTAAAGACCAACATCTTCCGTTCCATGTTGATTTGTCAACGTTGTCGGCAGCGTCTTTGACTTTGGCCTTCGCCATGCTACGGCGCTATAGAAGTCGTCCATGAATTAAATTAAATGAGGCTGCGAGAGTGCGAAGAGCGTGGAACGGATGAATATGACCGCTCACAAAGATTGACGTTCTCCAATAAATAATTGTTTAATTGTCTATAAGAGAAAAACGTGGATGGCGGACAAGACTGTTCGCTATAGCAAATTAAGAACATTTCTACTTTTCTCTCATTCACATTTGAACCCAATCGAATATAACATACAGGCAGCAATGCGAGAGACACGCTGGTCGAAACATTGTTCGAACATCATACGGAAGAGTTTAATTAGGTTCTGTCAAGGATGGCTAACAAATGAATTATTCCGAAGTGCAAACCTCTGAAAGTTGAGTGTTTGGAACGGATTGATGTCCAGATTTGGGAAGACCAAGTATACGAGAGCATTACAATAATCGAGATAAGAAGTAAATGAAGACTTTAACTTATGCAACGCATTGAAGAAATGAAATAGTAGATTGATGCGCGAACAGTGATCTCTCCAGTAAGCCTATACACAACAGGTTCTAGAATAGCTTCAAGAATCTACACAGAACTCAGAACTATAAGTCTTGAGGTGAGTGTTCAGAATCGAATGGTTTATTTAAGCTTTCGAAATAGATTCCTAATACGAAAGCTTTTATGGTGGCCATTCGACGTCGAAGGATTTTAAAAATCACAAAATCTTAATTTTCGATCGGCAATTGAATTCCAACATCTCTTCTCCAGTTTCAATGGTCAGTGATCATGCACAGCAGAGCAGCAACTCTACGACAAAGGATGTCCACGAATCCAACGACTAAAGTGATTATATATATATATATATATATATATATATATATATATATATATATATAAAGGTTTTATGGACAAACATATTCCGGTACGCAATAAAATATATTTTCCAGTACGCAATATTATGCAAACGTTCATATAAAATCCTATGCGGCGATTTTAGTAGGAACCAATACAGACGCGTTTGGTTAACGACGAGCCAACAAGGAGAAAACTCATCATCCAATACATTTTCGTTCATAAAGGAGCGTCTTTACGCTTAACTGAAGGCATGACATTAGAGGCACACGCAAACACTGAAAAGCTCAGAGCTTACGTCGTCCATTGCCTTGTAATCTGAAAAGCTCAGAAGATGACGTTATCTCTCTAGCATCATATTCGTCGTCCATTGCCTTTTCTCCAGGTAAAATCAGTATTTTCTGGATGCTGATTTTGGGCCAAGATCATGAGCATTGCAGAGATGACGTTATCTCTCTAGACATCTGATTATCTCCGTTTGGTTTTGACTTCATTGGCTTAGAAGACATATTGAGGCGTTTTAATTAACGGTTTCGGGCGATACTTTACACCAGAGGTCTCGATGGGCCGATGTTAATTGCAGAGACTATGGAACTCAGATGAGCGGAAGTCGTTTTAGTATGCTGGTCTTAAATAATGACTGTTATTTTTGCCTCTCGCATTTTATTTGCCTCTCAACTGATCCGCCGGCGTCTTATCGCCGAGTTCGACCGATTCTTCAGCTGATCAAAATGCCGCATTCGTGTCACGAAACAAATTGTCTGCGGAATTATTTCTCATCTTGTGCAACACGTGATCGATCGATCGGGAATCCAGAGTCCTCCGAAGTTGTTCTGCGAATGCGATAAGGAAGGACCGAAGGAAGGAGGGACAACAACTGCAAAATCAATACCCACTACAAGCATAGAATTGCCCGCAGCTGTCAGTTGCGGAACGTCAACAAAGGGAGTGACAACAGAGAGAGAGAGAGAGAGAGAGAGAGAGAGAGAGAGAGACAGACAGACAGACAGACAGACAGAGACTGAGAGACAGAGTGACAGAGAGAGACAGAGAGAGACAGAGAGACAGAGAGACAGAGAGAGAGACAGAGAGAGGCAGAGAGAGAGAGAGAGAGAGAGAGAGAAAAGGCTGACTTAGGAAGAGATTGGTAGGGGGTCAGTAGCGATTCTTTTCGTTCTTTCCTGGCGTTCGCCATAGTTGCTCCGTAGTAGGGACGAGAGAGAGAGAGAGAGAGAGAGAGTTCTAATCGAGCGGGGTCCGTCCGTGTGACTTCTTTCCTGCAATGTTCTTCATTACGAGGGAATCAGGCGCCGTCATCGACGCGCTCCGTCCCTTCCTTCGGCAGGCGGTCATTCGGCCGTCGCTTCGGCTTCTTCGAACGTCCGCCCCTCCACCGATCTTTCATCGGTCGCTATATTCGCCAGAAGCCTGCAATGATCTATGAACCATATTTTGCGACAGAAAGCAACACTCTTGCAACGGCACGAAGAACATCGATCCGTACCCTCACACCCCCCGGTCTCCCTCCTTCACCCCCTCTCCCTCCCACTAGCTATCGCCGGCGAAGAAAGAAGACGATAAACACAAGGACATTACAATCGACGGCATTGCTGTGTGGTAGTTAACTATTGCATCGGCATCAACAAGAAGATGGACAAATGGCCGAAAAATCAGAGGAACGCGTGCCATCGAAGACAACAAATGAGAAATAAGAGAACCAGTCTGTAAAACCACTGGTACAATCCGACGGTTTAAAAAAGGAACAGTCAGCAGAGACAGACAGACTGACAGAGAGAGAGATAAGGATAGAGACAGAGATACAGTAGAGACAAAGACAGAGACAGCGACGGAGAGAGAGAGAGACAGAGACAGACAGAGACAGAAACAGCGACAGAGAGAGAGACAGAGAGACAAAGAGACAGAAACACGAAGTAGGCCTACTTTATATAGAAAGCAAGCTGTTCTTTATCGAAAGACGCAATTTATTTGATGATTGGCTGAAGTTCGACGTTAAAACCCGGATTAAAAAGAATGAAGAAAACGAAACGCCTTCGTCCACAATGCACAGTGACCAACTGACCTTCGGTCATTTCGATGACCAATGGACCGTCTTTGGGGCTTCTAAGACCATTGCAGGTGGCGTCAGAAGACACGGCGATGTTGACCACAGAGGCGATCTTCCGATATACCTGCAGAAAACGTCTGACATTTGGCGAATACGAACCAATGTTCATGCTGAATTATATGTTATATGCAACTGCGTATGCTACTATGCTTGGATGCGGGAAGATGGCAGATTGGTAACATGCTAGACAGGCACGCTGACGGAACGGGTTCAACCCCGCAGGAGCCCCTAAGGTCAACTCAGCCTTCATTCGCTAGAGGGCGGTGGTAACTGAGTA
This sequence comes from Metaphire vulgaris, assembly GCA_018105865.1. NCBI lineage: Eukaryota > Metazoa > Annelida > Clitellata > Crassiclitellata > Megascolecidae > Metaphire > Metaphire vulgaris. The sequence continues at coordinate 5,416,769 of CM030848.1, read as the reverse complement.
GCAGCTGTGGCTGCGAAGGTAAAACGCGGATCTAGAGAAAGCAATGGCAAACTACTCTATAGATTAATGGCTTTAGCCACCTGCGTCGCTGCTTGCCTGTCACCGGAGATCAGCGCCGAGCTCAAAGCTCGAAATCGAGTATGGGCGAACCTTTACCTTTCATGCTTGGTTTACATATCAATCTAAAAATATTCCTAAATCACGGAAAATATTTGTAATTTAATGGTGGATAGTTACATTCTCATTGTCCAATAGATGTCGTTCAGACATTATGACTTTAGTAGGCCTATGTACTTTGATATTGTCCAAACACTTATTTATCATCGGATATATGTTAAGTGACATATGTTAAAGAGCTCCTGTCTTTAGCCTTAGCTATGTTAACTGCGCTATAGAAATCGTCTAATAAATAATAAATAATAATAATAATAATAATAATAATAATAATAATAATAATAATAAAAAACCTTATAATGTTCCTCATGCCGTACGATGTTTTGTAAGCTGACCTGATTCAGTTGCTCTTAATGCAATGATAGATAAGCTTATTTCATCAAGGCAATTATAAATTCCGTTTAATTCTCATCACTTACAAGGCAGCGGTACGTGGAGTCGTTGTCTCCGTTGTTGGTCTCAGGGTCTACGAAGTGTCCGTAGACGAAACTATCGACTCCGTCTTTCCACGTAGCAAGGCATTCTAATTCGACGCCTGTCGAGACAACAACGGCGATTGCTTAGCACGCCAATGTATATCATGCAGCCTACTGTATGTCATTTTACTGCTTTTGCTTCTTGCAATGACGCTCTTCATTCTTCGATCAATTATAAATTATTAGATCATTAGCAGACTATAACTTTAGTAACAAATTACAACTAGTAAAAGTAAACTGAATAACAGATTGAAAATTTCAAGAATCGAAGTTCGAAGCAATAATGTGTTGATATTTACCGATTTGGAAATAATAAAACCTAAACAGTGGCGTAGCGTGACTTTTGGGAGCCCGGGGGGCATCCTTGGAGCGGGGCACCGGCTGACGAACAAAAAAGGTCATCCTCCCGACTTATAGTGTTGACGAGCAAAAAATTGTCGTCCACCTCTTCGCCCTCCCTCTCCCGAGGCCCAGGGGGCTGTCTCCAAAGTGCCCCCCCAACGTTACGCCACTGCACCTTAATCAATTCATCAATAAAAAATACGAACAAGTCCAGTGGTGCCAACATCCTGTTTCTGAATCATAGGAGTGTGTTGAATAGCCCCCTGGTGTACTGAATATGAGAGCAACTAATAAATAGGCTTAATAGCTAAGTATCGTTGTTGTTGTTGTTGATGGGGCTGTGCTGTGTTGTTGACCTTTGTCGAAGGCGTTGGTGCAGTGACGACAGTGCTTGAAGTTGAATCGCAGTCGAGTGGAGCTGGAGCACTGGTGAGCATAGGATGTCGGACTCCGACAGAATCCTCCCGACTGGTTCTTATAGGTGAAATGGAAGGCCTTCAACAGCGGACACGACACCGACAGAGCATCGTCTAGTCAACACAACACACAGCCACTTTAATACGGAAATCAGCAGCGTCACTGAACAGGCGAGAGAGAGTCTGAGAGTGGGAGAGCTCGTTTTGGGGGTTGCAGGGATTGGTATCTTGGGGAAAGCTGATGATCCGAGGATTCCGGGATATTTTTACACCCCCACCCCCATAACACCCTCTAGCACTCCCAATTTGAAATCGACACCCCCAACACCCCTCCCCTCAATCTCAGCTATGGGATGACCGTTTTTCTTTTTTTTGCTTGTCAGACGTTTTTGGCAGGGGACCCCCTGAATTTACCGACACCCCTCCCTCCAATTGACGATCCTAGAAATAACCCTGCGAGGATCCCAGTTCATTCTGGTCCCACGTTGCTAGTTTTGTCTTAGAGTTACTTTGTATAATGATTATTCAATCACTGATCTATTTTACAACCTATTTTTATTGATGACAACAACAAATTTTACATTTATTCATCAATCCGTATCGATGTTGTCGTTGTCTTCATCGTCGACGTGCTTCGAACCGAAGACTTCGATTCACCCGACGAGGCCTTATGTCCACGCGGGGCGTACATAATAATTATCAATATCCTGGGTTCGCCACTGTCCTTGTTACGCAATTACGTTTCAGTTGCTGCAGGAAATACTTAACACTAGTCAACAGTGTATTCTGCAAACACACGAATGGCGTTTGAAAAAACTAAATGCAGAAAGTCGACTGGTTCATTAGACAAAGTAGAAAAAATCTGTCGCTTATCATGATGAGATGAGATGAGATGCACGGATGAATATGTCTATTATATGCATAAACACAATAACAGACGAAATCTATAAATAAGCATCTTCAATTAAACAGATGACTTCTACGTAGGCTGGATTAAGAACCATCACAGGAGAAAGTAAACCCAGGGTTAAGTATTACGCGTTTCTCCCTCTCCGCGAGATGCATGTTGTCTGTTTTGATTCGTAGTCGAGTCATACCTGCATGGCAGTCCTAAAAACGTCTGCTGTTTCAAATCTAAACGAGTAGTACCGATGTAGTAAGTAAGTCAGTAAGTAAAATCTCGTAGATTTATTTTGCGCTCAGGAGAGTAGTACAGTAGTATAGCTGCTTATTCTTACGCTCTTGAACTCTCTTGAGAAAGATGATCGATCTAAAACCGTCGTCAACAAATTTACGAAAGCTAACAACGGTTGCGTTCGCCATCTTGATTTTGGTGAATAAAGACTCATTACAATTTTGAATTTTTCAGAAATTTTCTCCTAAAATATCAAATATATTCTCTACTCTTCGCCGAACATCGTCGATCTTCTTTTGTGAAAATATGAATTCGCGGAATCGATCACGCTATGGTTAAGACTGACTTACATACTCTATCTCGGATGATTTAAAAAACCATACATGTGACCCCGGGCGCAGTAAATGCCAACAATAACTACAGTGTATATCCTATGCGACTATAGAATATCCATTAATAATGACGGCAGCGTGCATCGAGTACAGTCTCTTCCCCCAACAAAGGCTGAGGGCAGCCGGACGCTTTTTGTGTTGTCAAGAAATCGCCGTTCAGAGCTTAGTAAAGGCAAGAAGCTGCATTAAGTGTTGGATGTGCGAACTTCACGCAGCACAGAATGAACGTTTAAATGTTGACGGAATTTACTTAGCCACGTATTATTAATGACTCTAACTCTTCAGAATAAACATATACATATAGTTAATTACATTACTGTATTTCTTTAGATTTTACCAATATTCACTTCCTTAAACATTAATTATTAACTAAATTATCTTCTATTACTTAATTTCAATATTAGGCCTATCTATGCCACATAGCCATATATTATAAAAACCGGGTCAACCACTTTGCGGGATCTCTGATTCTTTAGTATAACCTTTTCCATTCGCCAACGTAAGCTACGCTTACTCATTACTAAAGTACTCCCATAGCATGTAGGCTCAATTAAGTTTTATTCTTTGCTATGTTTGTCTACAATATGTTATTTTCTTTTTGCCAAACTGTAAAATAAATAAACATCATCATCATCATCATCATCATCATCAGTGATGGGTAATTGCCCTTTTTTATCTAATTAATTAGAATTAGAATTAGTTGAAATTTTACAATTACAATTAGAATTAGAATTAGCAAAATTTCACAACCAATTAATTAGAATTAGAATTAGATGCCTTCTAATTTAATTAGAATTAGCAATTAGAAGTGCACTGATAAAAATTGCGATGCATTTTAATGTAATGGCGAAAATTAATTTCATCCTCCGTAATCTAGATTATATCAGAATTGCATTTTGCAAGTAAAAGTGACTCAACCAAAGTATCATCTAATTGATTTCATTTTCTTCTATCATTAAGAATAAATCCACTGCACTAAATGATCTTTCAATAGCAGCAGATGTGGCCGGTACAATATGATGCTGCAAATGTAGCTGGTATAAACAGGGAAAGTTCAATTTATGGTCCTCCCAAAAAGAAATACAATTAGTGTTCATATTGGTTGGAGTATCTAAGTAACTTTGGAGCTCTTCAGTTTCTGTTGACATCAGCAAAGTTTCTTCCATATATCCAAATAGATCGTTGTGGGACTTAATTTGAGGTGTGACTGATTTGTCATTGTCCATAGCTGGTGTAAAAGGTGTATTGTTTATCTGCTTTGAGACTGAATTTACTTGATGTTTAATTTGTCCTTGAACAAAACATCCTTCTTCAGCACTCTCTATCCACTTCAGTTTGGATCGTGGGTACAAAGCACTTGACACAAGCAAGTGTGCTAATTAGGCAACTAATTGTTATTTTCAATTACAATTAGCAAGCTATTCATTAGAATTAGAATTAGCAAAAATTTTTAAGTAATTGATTAGAATTAGACAGATAGCTAATTCATTAGCTAATTAATTAGAATTAGAAATTGAATTACCCATCACTGATCATCATAATCATCATCATCATCATCATCATCATCATCATCATCATCATAATCATCATCATCATCATCATCATCATCATCATCATCTTCTTCTTCTTCTTCTTCTTCAGGAACACAAATGCTTCGTAGAGTTGAATCGCTTTCATCTTCTGGCAATTGTGTTTTCAAAACCAAAAATATCGTGATTGTAACGCATAACGAATACAGCGAAGCAACCATGCAGTGTCCGTGAAATGATAACCACGGCATTTTCAGATGAATTGAAGACGAGCGTTTCTCAACTGGAGTAGGCTATTTTTTAGAGTCGCGGAGGAAATTGAGAGGACTGGGAATCGAGTTATTATTTCGATTTTAGGAAGATGATTTTTATATAATAGAATAATAGGCATTATCGGAAATAGTTTCAGGCACCGGGGGTCTATTGGGTTTTTTAAGTAATGCGAAAAACGAACAAAGTAAAAATGGAAATGAAAATTATCAACAAAAAAGAGATTTTAGACACCTCACCGCTCTTTTGAAAACTAAGACAGTTCTTGATCAGGCAGTTCAGACGATGTAACTGATTACCTATACAGACATGGCAATGGAATTCTCATCTGAATCGCAGACATAGGTAGAAATATAAAATATCTGAATGGTTATACGCATGCTATGTGCTTAAATACTTTGCAAGCCATCACCATAATAACAGTCAGCATAAATGAGTGGGACTAGCACGATTGCAGAGAGGAAACAAGGTTGGGCTGGAGAGCAGAAGGTCGCGTGTTCAACGCCAGCAGGAGTCCTGAGATTGACTCAGCCTTCACACGCTAGAGGACAGTGACAAATCGAGTAACAGTGGTAACTACTTTGCGCAGCTAAACAGACACGCTACGCGATACACACTGGTATTCGTATATATCAGTGGTATTGAACGCCTCGATGAGGACTGTAGAGACGGAGATCAGCGCCGTCCTAATAATCATACGGCTTCGAAAAAGACTTGATGCATGTAAGCAGTGCATTGGCGTATCCACGGGTGGGGGGGCGTAGGGGGGGCCGCTCCTCTACTCGGACTGGGATCGTTCGTGGAATTTGTGAAAACCGTTGAGAAATGGGGAGGGGTGTATGGTAGATAGCATGATCAAAGATATAATACGTGAATGTCCAATAAATTACGCAACGCGCATTATTTTTTTCGTCGGAGAATTTTTGCACAAAAATGTCGATGTGCTCCCATATTCCTGAACTCTGGCCATGCCACTAATGCAAAGGGTTAGTTTGTGATCCTAGATCTCAATAGTAGGAAAAAACTAAACAGCTATAAAAAGAACTTTAGTCTCATTAACATGTTGAAATAATCACAAATGGTCAGACATTAGCATAAAGCAGATGTTACACTTCAGAAACAGTGATAACAGTGCATGGAGGTACATTGAATTTCTAATTTAAATTACAGCTTGTAATATTCCAAAATATCAGTAGATTTGTAGTTTTAAAAAAGTCAAAGTCCTTTCCCGAGCCTCACGGGCTCATAAGGCGGCGCTGATCTCCGTTTCTATAGCCCTCAGCCAGGCGTGCAATGCCACGGATACGGGGCTAGTATATCGCATAGCGTACCTGTTTGACTTATCGCAGAGATTTTTACCACTGCTCCTCATTTTACCACCGCGAAAAAGGCTGAGTCGACCTTTAGGGCTCCTGCGGGGCTCGAACCAGCGACCTCCTGCTCCATCGTCCAACGTTGTTACCACTCTACTAACTTCCCGCCCTTGCGATAAATTAACACCTTTACCTTGTGCTATAAAAGTGCGGATATATTATTGCTAGGCCTATTATTAAATCAAGCCACGTTCACATTTAATCAAAATTCTGCTGGGTTCAAAACAATGTCAACGCCAAGAATAAATGGCCGACGTCACTTTTATTGAAACATTTCATAGTAAATCTTGATGTTAATTGATCCGGACTTTTCTGGTCCATGGTCTAATCAGAAATAAAATCAAATAGAAGCTTCAATGGCATTGGCAACTCTCTCTCTCTCTCTCTCTCTCTCTCTCTCTCTCTCTCTTTTATGATTTCTCAATTAACCATCGAATGGAAACAAGAAGACAATCTCAGCGACCGAAGATAAATTCTTATTCTAAGCTTAATATCTCTTGTTATAATTTGCTCCGGCGTACCTTATATATATATATATATATATAGTTAAGAAAGCCTTTAGTGAAGATGACTAGGGAGTGTAGTGTATAACCTTGGACTCATATAGTCTCATACCTTGTAAACTCGTTACTAGGTCAATTGTTTTCGACTCATTTTGGTTTTTATCGTATACGAAGGACTTCCTTTCTAGCGATTAATTTGTTTAACCCACCAACAACCATTTCCTTCCAGCATTAATTGCATACGCTGAAACGAGTCCCAGAAGCCAAAACACTTCGTATTTAGTGATCGACTCACCCCCCGCACAGTCGCTTTCCCAATGCATTTAGAATATTGCGCATCTAAACGGTCGTCGACGTCTCTCTCCCTCCCTCTCTCTCTCTCTCTCTCTCTCTGACTCTCTCTCTGTCTCTCTCTGACTGTCTCTTTTTCTATCTCTGTCTATTTCTGCCTATATCTCTGTCTCCGTCTGTCTCTCTGTCTCTCTGTCTCTCTTTCTGTATCTCTCTGTCTTTGTCTTTCCCTGTCTCTGTCTCTCTGTCTCTGTCTCTCCTTTCTCTCTAAGCGGTCTTGGCTTCTGTCGTCAGGTGGAGCTGTTATATTGGTTAAGAGTCAATATTTGCATCTACGGACATCTGCCGGCAGCAACAGAAACAACCGACATGTTCGCGAAAGACTGAATATAGATTGATTGCTGCTCCGTTCATGGCAGGTTTACCGACTAAATAAAGTGTGTGCATCCGAGGAACAGTCTACTGCTATCCGTCGAATTACTGAACTCGTTTACGGCTGGTGCAGAACTGAGTTAGCAGACACTGCATGGGAATGGATTTGAAGTGTTTTTGTGGTTGGTGCCACATTCTGCCCGTCTGATATACGACCGAGTGATTATGTTGGGTTCCTGTAGTGTCATGCGGTATGCCTACACGTAGCAGAAGTGCCATACTAAGGTAAAAGTAGGACGAAAAATACTTCCATTTGAGCGTTTGGATCGAATGTCAAAAACAGACAATACCGGAGAAAGAAATCTTATGTCTTCGACCTCTGGAAAAGAACAAACAGACCCAAGAACAGGCTACGGCTGTGACCCTGATCTCTTCGGCAGCACCTGAACTCTGCCCGAAAATCGATTCGTTTCGCCGTTCATTCTGTAGAAACGAGGAACCCGAGTTACGTACGTCACGCACAAACTCAATATTACTCCGAGCTATTCGGAAATGCACACGCTCTCGGGCGTCGGCGGAAGAATAAGGGTCGCCGACGATTACTTGGAACGAAGATTGGTGCTTTGGCTGCGGAAGTTGACTGGGTCGTTATAGCGGAACGGCATCTTGTGCGCTGCGAATAGTAGACATTCGAAAGAGGATTTTTCTCTACTGTATATTATCAAAGCGCACGCTATACCGCGAACAAGAAGAAAAACAAGCCTTTAATCTACGCTGTAATAAGTCATCAGGCAACGACTGGAGGTTGGTTCATTTGGACGCAACACTGCATGCGAATAGACATGAAATGGTTTTTGCGGAATCCGTTAAAGTTCTTGCGCTGTTCGAGGGTCTCTATTCTGGGTCTCTATTCTGCAATCTGGCTATGCTACTGCATTCTTGAGACAACTAAATTCTTCAGAAGTTTGTGTGAATACGCGACGGTGCCTCATAATTCTCAGATCCTGGCTAATCCCTGGGTTCTACACTATAGCTGCCAACTGGGAGAATAAAACGAGGATCAATTCCAAACAACCGTTTGACTATATCATTGACGTAACCACAATGGGGCCGGTCCTCTATTCTGGCATTGGCAGGGATCACGGCCGTTGGATTTGAGCAAGACGGCTGAGCAATTTCGGGAAGGGTAGGTAGTATGATTGAAGAGAATGCATGAATTTGCGAATAACTTATTTACGAGCCTTGTTTACCCGAAATTCTACATATCCTCCCTATTTCGGAACACTGGCTACGCCACTGGACTATATTCTTGGCAATAATATTGCGATCCTACTCGATGCATATAAAGCTCCTAAAGCCGAATTCTTGTCTACTAGATTCCGATGCTAATTACTAAATATTCGGGCTAGATCAGCAGCATTGAATATATGCGAAATACATTGATTTTAACATGATTTATATATCATTTTAAAATCAGTGTATTTTGCAGTGTAATGACGTCACCAACCTGCGGTTACTTGAGGTGCGTAGAGAGTTCATTTCTGAGTGTGACTACCAAATTTCATAGCTGTATAACTGTGCAAACTCCAGTTACAGCAGTTAATAGATGCTATGGTGTTAAAGACAATGGACCCAAGTTCGCGGACTCGAGATTGGCTGACGTCAGTCCTCAATTTAAGCGATCTATGATATATACACACACTAGGTGTTTACGCGCATATAAATGACAGTATGCTGTTCGGCGCGTATTTTATACAGCCATTCACGTCTTTCTGAATGGGTTTCTTGTGAGGAAGTCGGTCTGACTGGTGGCGCCTCTACCGGCGAACAACGATCTGTCTCGAAAGAAGTAGCGGCGGCGGACGCAGACCTTCGTCTGTGATCACGACACAAGACTAAACGAATGCGCCTCTCAGGTTACAGACGCCGTTTCTACCGTATACGACGACCACATGTAACGCTCTTGGACCGGCCACAGACACTCGTCTGGAAACAGCTGATGACTCTCCGTCTGTCCCAGCTGAGTCCTCCGTTGTTTCCAGACGAGTGTCTGTGGCCGGTCGAAGAGCGTTACAGTCGTCGTTAAAACAGATTTAGAAGACATTCTGTAACCATGGGCGCCCGCACATTGGGCCAAGAGAGGCACATTCCCCCTGAAAAATGCAAATACCAATATTTCACATTGAAATTTTAAAAACTTGCTAAAATATATATTAACCGTGACCAGTGTGTTAACATGTGTTTTGCCCCTCCTGGAAAAAATTATGTGATGTAACTGCGACCATTGTGTTTTGCCCCCTCCTGGAAATATTTCTTGCCAAAGGTTTGTACACAGTGGCTACAGTCAAATTCGAACCAGCTGCCTACCCTCCAATTGCAGCCCACAACTCCTACCCCGCTATACTTCACCGGACCCCGTGCATAAATGCTGCCAGAGGACACAGTATAGCCTACGTCTGCAAAAGCCCAATTCCGAATGTCCAATTATCAATCGAAAAAAAGCACAGGACAGCAAAACCTGTCATTGGCAGCTGCATGCAATTCATTTGGAGGACAGCCGAACGTCTTTCACTCTGATTATTAATATAATTTTTCTTATTATAACAGCGTAATTCACTCATTAGTTGTGTCATCCGATTGATTTCATCAGTAGGCTATATTTAGCATATAATTCAATTCACTCTGGTCTAGACGAGCTACTGTTAGCTTCAATAGATTAACATTAATAGTCAACCTGAATATAGAGGGGCCTTATTATTATTATTATTATTATTATTATTATTATTATTATTAAAAGCATTTCCAGAGCGCAAATAATCGCAAATCAGCAAATGCGTTTGTATGCCTGAGCATGGCAAAATACGAACTGCGCAAGAGAAGAGTTGATTAAAAGACTTGTCTTAGCAACGAAATTATCATAATTTGTGTTGTAATCGTTTTCACTATGGAGTTTCCTGTTGCATATGTAATAGCAGTTGGCAAAAGAAAGAGGCAATTAAGAGACTCAGAATGCTGTAACATAACTCGTCTTTTCTGCGTTCGAATGACATACTAGTTGTCAAACATACGCTCACGTATAGTCATCAGTTGGGTGTCTCTACCGCTCATTCGGTTGAGCGTCATCCCTGTCTGAGATGAGAGCCGTCAACCTGGGTTCGATCCTCGGGCACTCACTTGTCACCGGGGAGGGGGCGGAGTGAACATCAATATGGTCTGCGTGGCGCTTCAAGCGGTTGACTGGTGCATAAATATATTTATAGAAGATCGATTATTTTACTATTTAAGCGTATAGTCTCAACAAATAGACGAACACACGCATCAGTCGTCGCCTGAACTGATTAGACATGTTTTAGGTAGGTTCCAATCAGAAGTCATGTCTGACCAATGCAGGCAGATGCTCTAGGAGTCCATTGGGCGCTTACAGACAACATAAATCAAACGCATGTTTATATGCTGATGGGTGTTTATATATACTCTGGCCGAGGTGAGGCCTGTCACAAGATCATTATAATGTTAGCACATAGGCAGTAATGCCTCCTAAGCCACTTTAAATTATGCTAAGCTTAATGCGTCAGCACTTACTTCGGCAGCGACAGTTGATTAGCGCCTGTATACATTGGCGTAGCCAGGCGTGGGGTCCTCCTATACTCTGACTGGGACCGGTCGCGTGATTTGTGCCAAATCGTTGAGAGATTTATTTTGAGTGGAAGAGGCAGGTAGCATGATCGGAGAGTATACGTGAATGTGAGAAGAACTTCTTGACGACCTCTTCTTGCATGCCCCCCCCCCTATTTCGGAACCCTGGCTACGCCAAAGTATGCCTGTGCGAGTCTTAGAATAACGGTTCCTACCTCTGACGATCGTATGCATTGCACTGAATCGTTCGACGATCATTTGGTTGCAAATACTTTGCAGCGCATCGCGACCGATGCAGTAACCTAAAAGAAAAGACAGCGGATTTCATCAAAAAAACATCCGGATCAATAATTGGTGTATGGCACTATTTATCCAGAGTTCAGCACTTGAGCATTGCTAAAGGAAATAAGGCTATTTTTTGGCTAATGGAGATCTGAGGTTCTCCGCAAATTTGACCTCGGAGCCAGACTTTCACGGAACATCAAAAGAAAGTGAAAAAGTAAGAAACAGAGTGATGTCGGTGTTTCGCAGACATCAAAATTAACTCTGCCATTTGGCAAAACAATGTCCTTTTGAAGCGTCATGAAGATCTGTTATCTTCGAGATTTCTGACAGTCCTTGAAATTCCTCACCCATCAGAATAGTGTTTCCCAAAAGTGGGTCGCAGGGCTCAGTCTGGTTGGTCGCTGGGTAGCGCGAACTTAGATTCAAGTGTCATTTTCTAACCAATATCACTATGTCACAAGCATTGAAAAGTTGCAGGTAGGCTTAGATTTTAAGAAATTTATATGCCTGCAATCCTTCACACGCGTCTTATTTCACAATGATTAGTGTTTTATTCAACTTTTACTGACAATTAAGCTTGCAGGGTCGAGGCATGTTACAAAGCCGCTGAAGTGGGTGGCACAATTTCAAAAAGTTTGGGAGACCCTGTCCTATAGTAGGCCTACTTCTAAAAATTAACCTTATTTCGCAATAACGCATTGAAAGCGTTTTCCGACCATTTTGCTCTGAAACTCCACTAACAATTGGGAATCTCTCTGATTGTGATCGTACCTTGCGGTTAAGCGATTTTGCCATACTCATGGGATTTTCAAGACGCGTAACAAAGGTATGTTCCTGCAAAATTTTAAAAACGATAATTTTTACAGAAATTTCAATATGTATTTCTCTCATTTTATCTTATTTGGCAAAATATGAATATTTCTGCCATATTTTCATTCGACTTGAGTCAAAGCTCTTTTTTACCATTTATTCAGAATTCAGAAGATTCTTTTCAACTGACGTTCACCAGATGGCCTGATGCATTTTTTAAAAAATATTACATGCTATGATTAGGGTCGCGGCAAGTTACCAAACCGTTGAAGTGGGTCGCGGTTCCAAAATATTTGGGAAACCCTGCATTAGAAGACGATGAGCAAATCAAAACTAAAATGGTCGAAATTTTATTACATAAATAATCACTAATTATATCTCGCAATCGATATGTTTCTTAGCACAGTGTTTATTCTAGGTCTCCTCTGGAGGGGAATTCCCCCCCAGTTTTAAAATTCCTCCCCAAAATTTTTTATATGTTGGCTGGGGATGGAAATCCCCCCCAAAGTGTGAAGACTCAGACACCTTGCCCCCCACCCCACCCCACATTTCAAAATCCCCTCAATGTCAAGGTGACTAGAATAAACACTGGTTTCTTATCAAGAATGTACCGCAAGCATCTTGTAGCATACCTTTTGAAATTGATGTTTCTGTCCCACTTATTTTTGAAGCAGCTATCTCTGGTCATAATTTGACGGACGAATGTCCTGACAAACCCCGAACAGGCGTTTGTCAGCATATTCACCAGTCAAATTGCGTAGCCGATCAAAATGTCCACGGACAAGATGTCACGGACAAAATGTCAGCGGACAAAATGTCACGGGCAAAATGTCACGGTATAAGATTAGAGTTGGGGTTACATTTTGTCCGCTGACATTCTGTGCGCTGACATTTTGTCCCCATGACATTTTGTCCCTGACATTTTGTCCTAGCACCGTAAAATTGTGACGAGAGAGAGAGAGGGGGAGAGAGAGAGAGAGAGCGAAAGTAGAGAAATGGTCAGAGGAGGAGGAGGAGGAGGAGGAGGAGCCTTGTGAGTTCTCAAGAGGAGACTGGGATCCTTTAGAAAATTCTCGATATTCTTTTGAGTCCTCGAGCGACCGCAATGTTTAAATACGGTATTTAAGGCAAACTTAGCCCCACTTTTTAAAAATAAAACCGAAGTAACGACGTGCAGCACTGTCTTAGCATATTTTAATTGAACGAAACAATCAAAGTGGATCGAATGAGGGTTCGAGGTCACCTCCCTGACAATGTACCACTGAATATAAACCTCAGTGCCTAAAAACCTTCTTATCAGGACACTGTCATTTATTAAAGTTCTGTAATTAAAGTTATGTGCTATGGGCTTAGTGGCGGGGCCAGTATTCCGGAATAGGGAGGCATATGGACATTTTCTGGCGTTCAGATGAAAACAGTCTTAACGAGCAAAAAAACGTCGGTCGTGTCAATCTCCAGCACTTTGAGCTTCTTTCGTTCATTTTCGCATTCTCATACTACCACCCCACCCCACCCAGCTACTCAAATGGTTTCCAAAAATCTAACGACCGATCCTCAACCCAAATAGGCCCCGTACCCCCTCCCGTGGTCACGTCAATTTAAGAGCTTATAGACCTAGTTAGGACAGATGCACGGATGCACCATCGACGATGCTTTAAAAAGGCAGAAGAGGAGGTCGCATGCAAATCGACAGATTCAAACAAGATAGATTAAAACAGTGCAAAATAATTAAGAGAATGCAACTGACTTTCTCGATATTGAATGATGTTCACGTGACGACGAATTATCAGCAGACACTGGTGACAATGCTCTCGTCTGCAAAAAGAAACAACGAAAACGAGGCTCTATATGACCCCTTGACCTCAACCACTTATTAATACCATTACCGGACACCGCGCCCTTCCCTGCTCTCTCTCTCTCTCTCTCTCTCTCTCTCTCTCTCATCTATTCGATCTTTAGCGGATGACACAGACCGTCGATTGATATCTGCGATTATTTGGCATTGGTGTTATAAAGGTGCACTGTTGGCGCAGTTTCTACAGGGCGCCCGCAAGTGACCAGCGTATAGGCCTATTATAATACTTTTTCGTTGTTTGGATTTAAGGTTCACCCTGTGTGGTCTACGTAAAGAAATGAAATATAATGAGGTCACCATTCTATTGAGTATCATTAACACGGTTCATTGTCACTGCCGCGTTTTCCTTCACTTGACGATCACTCGTGTTCATTTAGTTGTTAACTCTCAGCAGAAGTGATCTTAGCCAATTAAATCATCTTCTACACAACGAGAAACAAGCGACAGAGAATCTTTTCGTAGAACAAAAAGTGGTATCATTATATTCCTTTTGCTCGTTTCTGTTGATGGAAAAAATATTTTGTTTTTACATTTGAGAGATTACCTGCATTTCACTATACTCCAAAATAGTGATATTGGACATTTAATTTGCGCATTTGCCAAGACCTGATAAATCACATCACACTGGCTATGAACTATAAGAGCTAAATCTTAATCTTAACCTGAGACGACAAAAATAGAATTCCTTGTGAAAATCAGAAGAACACGGCGACATGGCCTCAAAATCGTAAACAGCTTCTTCGCGCGTTTTTGAATTCGTGTCAAAGTAAAGATTACAAACGAAACGGTTTCTGAATAATCTTTATTCTGACGTTATTTAAAGATCTAAGCCTGACTTTGGCAAACTACGGTGTCTAAGACTGGCGTCTAAGACTAATTGCTTCATTTTGCTCGTAATAATCAGCCTTTCCGTTTTTTGTCCGTTCTCTTGTCTGTTTTCCTATCGGCTCTCTTGTCCGTTTTCCTGTTCGTTCTCTTGTCCGTTCTCTTGTCTGTTCTCTTGTCCGTTGTCTTGTCTGCTCTCTTGTCCATTATCTTGCCCGTTCTCTTGTCTGTTGTCTTGTCCGTGTTCCTGTCGGTTATCTTGTCCGTTCTCTTGTTCGTTCTCTTGTCTGTTCTCTTGTCCGTGTTCCTGTCCGCTCTCTTGTCCTCTGTCGATAAGCAACGTCCATCAAAGGACGCGACAATTAATTGTCCTTGAGATCTTAATTGATTTGCCAAAATCGCGTAGTGGTGCTAACGACGGTTGTTGCTCTTCTTATTAAGCATTTCTAAGAACCGCTCTGCGTCCTATGAGACAACAAGACGCCTCCAGTGAGTCCCCCTTCCATCCAGGACAAAAGACCTCCGCACTAATTCTAACACACGCATTGTCAACTAGTCAATCAGTCAGCAAAGCGAATGCTCCTATACTGCCATTGTTCTTAACAGGCAACATTCGCAATAATTATCTGACTGATCAACTGGCGGTCGATTCTCCTCCATTGCACTTTCTGTCAAGCTGTCTGTCAGAAGCGCAAATAACTGATGCCGATGACGTCAGCGACGACTGAGAACAGTTAATACCTCCCTCCCTCCGTCTCTCTCTCTTTCTCTTTCTCTCTTTCTCTGTCTGTCTGTCTCCTGTATCTCTGTCTCTCTCTGTCTCTGCATCTGTTTCTCTCTCTCTCTCTCTCACTCAATAAAGCTCCTATTTCTGTCGGACTGAATGCGGGATTCGTGCGTCTGTATTCAAAATCTGGTGTTTAGAAATGTCTGTGAATTGCAAGAGGAAGCATAAGCACGCGTAATCGAAGGAGCAGCGCAGACCGTTTCTTGTCCTAAGCACGCGGCGTGCGTTCGCATGAGATGAGGAGGCTGGATCGGACCCCGTCGCCGCTGAACAGGAAGTCCGTCTCTCTTCCGGTGTACCGGAAGTGTTTGGCAAACGAGACGTTGGCTCTCGGAAGAGTTCCCGAGACTCTGATATGTTTGTCAGTGCCCCTGCCTCCGACCGCCAATAATGCCTGTGCTGCCGCTAAGACTCTTCGTTCGTGTACATCACAGAACCTCAAATGCGTGACAATAGGCGTGACAGAGGCCTCTGCAGCTGTTCAATCTAGAAATTTATGTCATACGCGCCTTACTGGAGGGCATTATATTAGGAGCAGACTAGTTCACAGGAATTTGCGTTCGGGGGAGGTGTCCCATAATTGTAGGGTGTGTCAATGTCCAGTGTTTCATCTAGACTCCTTGGACCCACGGTGGGAATAGAATTGGGGGGGGGGGGCAGGTGGCGGGATTCGATGCTTGGTCTCCGAAAAAAATACAAGTTAGAACATGATTTCCGTTGTCATCTCTTCTGTTTTCAAATGGTCCATTCTAATTTTGGTGGAGTCAGTTATAGTGGCTCAAGGTTCAATTTCCGAAGGTGAATTTCCCTCTTTAGAATTTTAAAGAAATAGTTTTGACATCAGTCTGTTTTGGTGATAGCCAACAACACCCATGAGAAGGAGCGTAGGGGAAGGGAGGATGTCTGTCACAAACCGTGGGGTGTAACCTAGAAGTCATGTAAAGCCCAGAATCAACAGGTGAACTGTAGGTCATGGCTTATCATAGCACTCGAGACTTCTAGGCTAATTGTAATTAGCGAAATTGTAGTCACTTTCGGGTTTATTTCTAGAACAAGCGAGTTGTTTAATGGAACGACCACAAGTCGCCCAATCGCAAAAAAAAACACAGCAAAATGTCGACTAAAAATCTTTGCATGGTTCTACAACAGTACCACCTATCAGAATAACCTTTCCAAATCAGTCGACATAACCGTAGGCATATTAGCAGATCATCAAGGCATTACTTTATTAGGAATATTTTGCTTCTTTCCGATGATTGTTGTTCATTTTCCTGCCTCAGAAGCAAAAGAGTGAATAAAACGCCAGGTAATCTTACTATTCCTTTATGATCTGAAGCGCAATTTTAGCTAATTCGGTCGCATCAGAATGGTCCTCTTTTTTACGAGGCAGGAATAAGCATTGTCTGATGCGTGCTGTTCTGTTAATGACTCTCTTCGGTATGACCAGTACATTTCGGCCACAGCTATTTCAACGTCAGGTCAACATTGACCAGTGTTTTATCCAGGCCGGTTAGGTGGGAGATTCCCCCCCCCCCAAAAAAAACCTCGAAATCCCCCCCAAAAAAAAAAAATCCCAGCAATTTTTCAATGAACTGTGTCTTTTCCCTCCAACCAAGTCGATTTCCCTCTGAAAGTCTCAATTCTCCTCCCTCCCAAAGGCCTGGAGTCTGGATAAAACACTGAACATTGACACCGCTAATGGATGGTTGCCACCCCTCGGTTTTTCTCTGAGACTTGACGATATATTTTTAGGCGCCTTCGAATTCTTGTAGGGGGTCCATCCACACACATTTGGACATATTTTGCAAGATTTTCTGCTCAGGGGCTACGAGGCTGAGATCGTTTTAGCTTAGGTACCAGGTGTGGAAACCGTCCCACCCATGAATTCTCACATGCTGCGTGTTTTTCTTAATTAATTATTACAATCAATGTCTTTAAGCTTGACACTATCTCTAGCCTAGCAGAGCATTCAACGAGGACCGTGGTCGGACAAAATATATCTATAAGGTGCTCATGTTTGCTGGTTAATGTCTTGTACTACAGGCACTTGAATTAAAAAAAGTAAAATAGCAGTTTTGCATGCTTTGAAAGTAGAGTCCAACGTACAACCCGGGTAGCACTTTTTAATTTTCAGTCCGGGACGAGGAAAACAGGGGCACTGTAACCGCCCCTATAGGAAGTCGCTATACGAGAGAATAACGCTTACAGTGCTAAGGTTAAGCCTAAGACCTAAGAATTAAGAATTAATGCCTAAAATTAAGAATACGCGTCTACTACGATATACTGATGCAAAAGCGTTGTATAGGCCTAGATTTTAGTTGTTCGAATTGAGAAAAACAAATTCCCCCAAAATGCCTCGAATTTCATTCGATACTCGACTGATCAAAGTAATGATAATTATAATTAATCGATTTCTCTCGTAGAGACTTGAGAGAGAAAAAACAAACACCTGTTTTCGATCAGGTAGTAATCGCGGTATTTTTCGTAGCAGGTGCCTTTGGTGCTGATGTCGTTTCGGCGAATGGCGACGTCCCCCACCTGCGGCTGGTGCCACCGCCCCCACCACGATCGAGGAAATTCACACTCGCTTTGGATCAGTTCTACAGAACAGAGACGATCGAATATAGCATCACCATCATCATCATCACCATCATCATCATCATCATCAACAGCAGCAGCAATAACAATGACAACAGAACAACGATATCAATCTTTCATTTGACGATAAACAATGATATCGCACAGAACATAAACGAGGCAGATATTGAGGCAAACAGATGTGAACAAGGACAGAACCATCTGCAAAGCCATCCACAGAGACAAAGAGAAAGACGGCTACGCATACATACTTGACAATGAAATGGAAATGCATGCTGCGTAAGCATGACTCCGCTTGGCTCTATCTAGTGCTGCATGAGCTCATTTTATGCAAGCATTTTACTGAGGTATCGTCAGATAAAGAACAGTTTCCAAAGGCATTTGTTTCTCTATAGAAAGTCGTGAGTATCGAATATACTGTACACTGTACAGACATAAAATCGAGAACGCATTCGACACCACGAGCATTGCTTATTTTACCAGGTTTGCGCGTGGATGAGACGCAAATGTAAAATTGAGAGTTAAATTCAAAGCGGGTAAGATTTATGTACGTCGAGTCGTACAGAAGAAGTGGTGTTCATTGGAAATCTAAGAGATTCAACAGCATTGTTTACCGAATTTTGTTACATTTACTCTGTCTAGTAGATTAGACTAATAATTAAAGATATTTAACGTGATCTCATGTAGGCCCTACACTAACTAGAAATAACTTTGGCACTTTAGGAGGAAAAGAAAACAGTAAGAGCAGCAGCAGAGATTGCAAAAGAGAACTCCATATAGTTGCTTTGCTATTCGTCATCACTATTCTGAAGGTCTTGTCAGAGGTACTTAAGTAAAGTTAGTAAGGTTTAGAATATTATTGGTCTTGCTAGGTAAACGATTCTCCATGTCCTTCTGCATGTTGGTTTCTGACGAATCTCTCATTTATTATTATTATTTTATTATCATCATCATCATCGTCGTCGTCGTCATCATCATCATCATCATCATCATCATCATCATCATCATCATCATCATCATTATTATTATTATTATTATTATTATTATTAGCCTATTATTAGCCTATTATTATAAAGCGCGTGTTTAGATCGACGTGCCAATGTCCTTGATGCTTCTTAATCGTCTCTTTGGCTTCGCAAATAAAGACTGCACCATGCAGAGACTGGCAATAAATTCAGCCGAAAAGCCCTGGAACCGAACACCCACCCGAGCGTCAATTTCGAATTGCGGCGTTTGGAGACTCTCTCTCTCTCTCTCTCTCTCTCTCTCTCTCTCTCTCTCTCTCTCTTCTGTCTTCGTCGCCAATTGCAGATGAGTTCAGTCGTCGAGAACGCCTCTTCTTCAATCATGTGTCTCCGCCTTTGTCTTTAATCTGCTCTCATTTGCCGGAAATGAAGGCGGCCGCCAGAGCGCGCTCTCTGAGGCCTACCGCTGTCGGTGTCGTGACGTCTAAGAGTTCTTAATTTCGTCCATCATATGCAGCTTCAAATGAACATTCAATGAAAATGGAGACCAAGGGTCGGCGTACGACGTCCATTTCGACCCTAGCGTCCAAATGGTCAGACCGTTGACACACGCCGCTGGTGCTCAGAGGAATTATTCCGCAAACTTCTCGTCGTCTGAGTGGTTTATGCGAAATTATGCCAATACATCGACAGCAAATCGATTATTATTAAAGCCTTGATCAACAATTTGGCATTTTTCAGCGTCTGCGATATTTTGGCTCTCGTTTCAAGTTCTTTCCTTTTGTTGTTTATCGTCGTTCGGTCTCTGACAGTTGGACTTCGACACGAACCATCACTCACTCACTGATTCACTCACTGATTCACTCATTGATTTACTCACTTACTCACTCACTGATTCACACACCGATTCACTTACCGATTCACTCACTGATTCAGTCACTGATTCATTCACTGATTCATTCACTGATTCACTCACTGATTCACCCATTGATTTACTCACTTACTCGCTCACTGATTCACACACCGATTCACTTACCGATTCACTCACTGATTCAGTCACTGATTCATTCACTGATTCACTCACTGATTCACCCATCGATTCAGTCACTGATTCACTCACTAATTCACTCACTGATTCACTCACTAATTCACTCACTGATTCACTCACTGACTTACTCACTAACTTACTCGCTGATTCACTCATTGATTCACTGACTCACTCTCACTCACGCACACTCCCTCTCTCTCTCTCTCGTTCTCTGTTCTGTCAAGTGATGAGGATCGATCGAAGACTTTTTTGCGTCTTTTCTAAACAAGATTCATTATCGGAGGATCGGGGTTTTTCTAATGCGCTCGATCTTTTTTAACCCCTTCCAGAGGGCAATGATTGACTTTTAGACCGTCGACTGACAGACGCCCAAACCCTTCGGCGCTATATAAATGCAATTTGGCGAAACAACTCTGCTACAAATTCGCTCTCTTGCTGTGACAAAATGAGACAACTTAACCCCCACGGATTTGAAGATCTAATAGGAAACGACTTCGACGACTACGACTTACTCAATGAGATTCTACTGGTCGCCATTGATAAATGATTACGAACAACGACTAGCAAAAGATCTCGGCTCAAGGCCAAGTTGCAAAATAAATTACTTTGTTAGTAAACTTTCTGAATACATTCTTAATTCTTCGCACGTTAAAATACAGTGGAAGTGAAGATCACCTTTTGCAGCGGCTCTATTATAACTAATTAATTAATTAAAAAGTTATTTGAATGTTGGAACTCGATTTACTTTGTCTTTAACGCCTTACTTGTAATTCAGCTATGCAAAGCAACAGTATAAATGCACGATATAAACTATGCATATCGAAACAGATAATATTTTATTATTATTATTATTATTATTATTATTATTATTATTATTATTATTATTATTATTATTATTAAAATGATAGAGATATTACGACTGACAATTTTATCTCCAATTGTATAAAATTATTGAGATAAGAAAGCGCTGATGTCGTTCTATTCGAGGATTATTATTGGCCAAACGAAGTAAACGTCTTATGGACGGCTTCGTCCTAATCTTTCCGGTGACTTGTTTCCTCGAGTCCTTCCTTGGTTCGAGTCCATTCAATCGTTATTTACCCCGCATCGAAGTAAGCGTCCGTTCAAAAGTCGTAGGAAAATTGCTTCATAAAAGTCCGGTCGTTATTGATTTGGAAGCGCCATTGGGTCCGAAGACTTCATTTACCATTCAATGATCACAGACGTATGTAGGCCTATATCTGTAGACGTATGTAGGCCTATATCTGGACGTTCGTGTAGGTCTATAGTCTATACGATTCGATCGTGACTGGACCAGATACCGTGAACTGCCTTCCAACCCAATCGTCTTTGGCAACGCCCTTTCGTACATCATATACGCCTGGCCTGACCAGTGACTGTTCCAAGAATTCTTGGTGGGGATGCAATGAATTTCTAGGAAGTTGATGGCGGGAATGTAATGAAATCTCGAAAAAGGTTGACGGGCAAAAAGGTCATTAGTAGTGTTTTGTTTTGGCCAGTAAATAATGAAATAAACCTTGCCGAAGAAGGCTGACAAGCAAAAAAAGGCTATGAACTCTGTTTTGCACGCAAGGATAGCGGTTCGGACCCGGGTAAACCACGAAAACGCTGACAAGCAAATAAAAGCTCGGTGGGGGATTCATCCCCAGTCATCCCCAACGTGGAACCGCCTCTGGCCTGGCCTAAATCTGGTTTCGTTTAGAATACAAGGCGTTCATTCGACGCTCCAGGACAGCTTTTGATTGTATATTCGGACAAACGGTTAAATGCGTCTATATATACTCTTCTTATTGATTCGTCTTATGCAGTCCGGTCGCACGCATTGACAATGACAGGCTGTTAGTGGCGACGACATTAATCATCTGCAAACGGTCATTTGGATCGTCTTCCTAGTCGCCAGCCAACGGTGCGGCGTGAAAAAACGGCATCTCTATAATAATGGTCCCGAGGTCTCCAAACAACGATTTGGAAGTCGAAGTACAAATGGCGGTGCATCTTCGACTCTGCTGCCCCTCGTCTCCCCCTCCCTCCCTCCCTCCCCGCGCAGCCGTTCCTAAAAAACAATGGCCCCAGCTGCACGTCTCAGACGTAGAATTTATGTGGAGCCAGCGGCACCTTAAAATTGCCACCGATGGTTTCTGACGCTTCGGCTTTCCATAAACATCAGCTGCGAAACTATATATATATATATATATATATATATATATATATATATATATATATATATATATATATATATATATATATATATATGGGAACAAATCGGACCTTCCTTTCATCGTTTTATCCTCCTTCTGAATAGCAAGCGTTTTCTTCGAAGCGTTTTCTTCGAAGACTAAGAAAAAAAGTCAACCAACAAAACGAAGGTAAAATAGGTCAGAAACCAGATGAGACAAAGATTTATTTGGCTAAACCGACATATTCTATTTTTGGCTAATGAGCCCTATCGCCGCCAGAGGCTTATTTCTGCCTTTAAACACTGACGCAGCCATGGCTGAGGAATAGAGGGACTGAAGGAAGGACTTCTGCAAACAAACATTTCAAGCGGCGGGGTGCCCCAGCCACAGAAACGTTGAGCAGTATTAGAGTATAGGACCGTGAGTTCTGGTGCATATTTTAAGGACTTTAGGAGGTAGGAATACTATTGATTGGCTAAAAGCTGTATAACAACTGCACGTACTGTAGGAAGGGCCTATATCGATTCTGACGACAATCACCGGAAATTTATCTTCGGTTTTGCGCAAATCCTACTGCCTTCCTATCCCGAATAGAGAGCCATATGCGCCCCCGTGCCGGTGGCGTAGCCAAGGGGAGGGTTTGAGGGGTCAACCCCCCCTTGGCTGCCGACACAAAATAATTTGTAAGCGCTATATAGTAAAGGATAAAGATGTAAGGTGACGACCTTTTTTGCTTGTCAGCACATCTGCAAAGGGAAAAGTACAAGAGGAAAGATGAGTACGACCTTTTTTGCTTGTCAAAGATTTTTCGAAGTAGGTCATGATCAAAACCAAACCCCGCCCCCTTCCGGAAATCCTGCCTACACCACTGCCCCGTGCACCCTCTTTGCTACGCTAATGGTCCCATGGAAATTGCGTATTTATTCATTGATGTACAGAGGATGGTGAATCTGAAATCAATTATAATGTTTAGGTTGATTAATTATTAATCGTCATTGGGTCCATTCATTCGAAGACGATCTGTCGAATTCTATCAGTTGGATTTCATATAATAGAAGTCCAGAAGTTCCGGAATCGCCGGATTAGGCGTGCATCTGCCGAAGATTGTAGATCTCTTCTGAGCACCAAAACCTTTTGTCTGATACGAAGCAAGAGATACGTTGTTTTATATGCTCCTAAGAGTTATTATAGATTTGCTGACCGCAGGTTCATTGCACAGCGGCTCTTTTGAAAAAAAAAACAGTATGAAGACGTCGCAGAAAATTGCTTGCGCGGTGACCCGTCAAATGCGCGACCGACATTTGCGCGCCGACATTTGCGCGCCGACATTTGCGCGCCGACATTTGCGCGCCGACATTTGCGCGCCGACATTTGCGCGCCGACATTTGCGCGATATTAGTTGATATAATTGGGGTTAGGGCTAGGGTCAGAGTTAGGGTTAGATTTTGGGTTATGATTAAGACTATAGTTACTAAAGCACGGATGACTTTTAATTTATAGCGCAATTCGTGCTTCGCTCGAAATACGCGCTAATGTCGTCGCGCAAAAGTCGGCGCGCAAATGTGGGTCGCGCAAATGCCGGTGAAGCGCTTGGGCACCGTTCCACATATAGAACCGCCACTAAGCCAATGCCTACTAATCCATTGTTATTTTTATAATCGCCTATAAGTGATCTTTGCTTAACATTTTAACAATATCTGCACATTCTAAGGCATGGAGCCAGTGGCGGCTCCAGGGTTTGGCAAGTGGGTTGCCGTCGGGGTGACAATTTCTAAGCATGTGGACCAACTATTTGTTGCTAGGTACGTATTAGTAGGTAGAGGGTCCCAACATAGGGTCACTGGGGCATGCATTCAATAAGGGGGGCACGGGGCCCCGGGTTCCCCATGTGGAGCCGCCACTGCATGGAGACCGATATCGCACGCTCTCTGATTAGACAACGCCGATAGTTCTCCTTTCTAGAGACAGTTTCACCAGTGTCGTGCACATCGCTAATACAATCAATTTTTCGGATTTAGGGCTATTTAAACTGTTAAAATCATCGTCATAGATAGATAAACATTTATTGGACCACCACATGAATTTAGTAATAGCTTATGTCGTAAATATAACAAGTAAGTAAAACGAAGTGAGTGTTCCAAAGGGACGCAGAGGGCTAACTCTGACCTGCGTCCAAGCATGACTTTATAACTATGTAACTGTGTAACTAGGAAACAATTTAAATATACTAGATCAATGCAACAGTAAACTATTTTTATACAAGTTTTAGGTGTTAGTAAGCATAATTTAGCAAAATCAGTTTTCGTTTTAATGACCGATCTCGATAAATTATTTATAAGTCGAGTTAAGAGAATTGTACACAAAAACTATCGAAATGCGCTCCGTAGGAAGATGGAGAATCTTAATACTAAATACTAAAAACAAAACACAATTTCGAGAGACTTCTGCCGATGAATTTTGTTGGTACAGAGAGAGAGAGAGAGAGAGAGAGAGAGAGAGAGAGAGAGAGAGAGAGTCTTTGAAAAAGAATCAATCTGCATGTTGTTTGACTGAACAGACTTTCTCTCTTTGTCAATCAAACGGCAGAGAAACGATTTCAGACACTTCGGAAGTTGTCCATCTATATAGTCGTTTGCCATTCGGAGCTAAACAGTCGCATGAAAGACGTCGATGGAAATTACTCTCCGATCAGGAAGTAATTTCCGCGACACTTCAATCGATAAACTGGCGTCCAGTCGATTCGAGGAGGCAGTTCTTTCAGAAGCCAGACAACAGCAGCAGCAGCAGCAGCCATCGATAGTCCAATAGTTCAATAGGTCTCGAATGCGCTGCATGTGATATACAGACATCGGGATCTGATCTCGGCTGTCGTGTGTCAATTGCCTCTCGGTCGACTGATCTGGCCTTTTTCAACTATTGTCCTCTTTGTATTATCGCATTCTATCGCCCGCCGCTGTCTCCGCCGACCCAAGGGATGTCCCACAAGTGGTGACACGCCACCGTCCAATGCTTATTGAACTGGTTTGCCAGTCATATGAGGTCCTCCGCAGTTCAAATCTCGGTCACAGCTGGCACTTTTCGGTTGTTTCTGTCCCAGGGGAACCACACGGTCGACTCAGCTGTCAACTAGTACAAAGATGAAGGAAAGGCAACGATGGAAAGAAAGGTAGGTAACAGTCCTCTTTCAGCTCATGAAACTAAGACACCACTCTCGGTTCAGTTCTCTTATGAACGTTGTACCTTTGCCCTTCTCTCGTATATAATTCTTAAGCATAGGCCTATTTATTCACAGGCATTATTCATAGATATACTAGTCCCAAACATGATTTTGTTGCGCCAAACAGGAACAGAGAAATACCAGTCATATATAATGGTAGGATAAAGCAGACTTCTGCAGTGGCGGTTCCAGGGTTTCTTGGTGGTGGTGGGGGATGAAATGAATTTATAGGAAGTTGGTGGGGGATGAAAAGAGAACGAAAAAATGAATAAACTTTGCCGAAAAGCCGGACAAAAGGGATTTATCCCCTAATTTTACTACACTTTTACCGAGAAAAATAGGCTGACAAGCAAAAAAGGTCATTCGCAGCTTTTCCCCTGTAGTTTTACTAGACTCTTACCCAAAAATAGGGGTTTCACAAGCGAAAAAAGTCGGGAAATTCGGTGGGGGATGCATCCCCACTCATCCCCCACGTGGAACCACCACTGGACTTCTGAAACATAGGCCTACAGTAGAACAGCACAGTATATTGACGTAAATATCTCGTCGAGTCGACTTTGTTCATGAACGTTAATGCTTTCATGTCGTGCTTAATGTCATAGAGAAGTCGTCGTCCAAATGGGACGAATCTTCTGGGAATATATAGCGCTGCTGTAAATCCATGCTCCACAGATGCAAATACTAACGCCGCCTCTCTCTCTCTCTCTGTTCGCTTTGGTTAGACGTCTGCAGTCTCATCACATATAGTTTTTATCTAAGCCCTGCGGTGCTGCGAATATAGGACCAATATGGCAACGAACTCTGTTGCGCGTAGCAGTCACAGCTTAGAGTATCGCAACAACAGTCCTTTCTTATCATGAAGAGGATTGTTTAGCATATTTTTGGTTTTAGTTGCAGACGGAGATATAAAGGTAGCCAAATTTTACGTTTCTCGAGGAAAACGCAAGGTTAGTAGTCTGCGCTACAACTTAATAGCAATGTACTCTGTCTGCAACGTAAGTTTAAAACACGATAGAGTTTGCTGAGCAGTATTTCCAACATCATAGGAATAGCCCACTTGAAACGATAGCAGTCCACTGATATTGATACCAACTGCAAGTTTGTGCAGTAAAATCAGCTCGTCTCTTCCAAATAAAATTGAAACTGCGATCCATAATTTAGCAGCCATAGCGAGTTTGGGCACAATAATAATTGAAAAGCAAGGCAGGTTAAGTTAATTCAATAGTTCAGAAAGGCTGCAGCAAAATAGATCTAGAGGATGATGTCACTAGAACATCTGTACTAGAGAAGAAATTGTAACTCTGTGTGTAGGTGAAAGTGCGCTGCTAAAGAGAAACGAAGATGCTTTAGTTGGGATAATAAACAAATCAGTTGAAACAGTTACAACATTTTCGATAAAATTGCAAATTGAGTGCTATTTTCTGCTAGTACATGAGACGCAAACACAGCACTGATTTATCAAACATTACAGCTTTATGTCTACGCATTCAGACTACTAATGGACGGCAAGGAAGTGAGATAGCCGGAGAGGTAGTACTTTTCACTGTACGAAAGTACAGACACTGCAGGTTGGTCCTCATCACTCCCAGGGCAAAAGGACGCGCAATATAGATCTAATATTTTAAAAGGCAATAATACTAGACTTGTATGCAAACCCGTTTAATATAAACATTATACAAGTGTATGCACCAACAACAGATCACGATGAAGATAAAGTAGAACAGTTTCAGTGGCGGCTCTAGGATTTGGCAAGTGGGGGGGGCGTTGGGGTGGCAACTTCTAATCATGGGATGACAACCATTTGTTGTTTAATGTATGTAGCATTAAGTATAGGGTCCCAACAGGGGGCCACTGGGAGAGCCAGGCACTCAATAGGGGCACGGGCCCCCCGACCCCTCTGTGGAGCCGCCACTGAACAGTTTTACCAAGAGATAGATGAAGCCACGGAGATGTGTAAATCAGATGAAGTGAAAATGTTTATTGGAAACTTAAACGCTAAGGTTGGCAAAGAAAGGGAGGGCACGGTGGTGAGACCACATGGGTTAGGGGATCGAAATGATCGAGGATATAGATGAGTGCATTCGGCAACGGAGAAAAAAATTCGCAATAGCCAACACAAGGTTCGTTAACTATAACAGAAGACTATAGACCTGGAAGAGTCCAGGTGCCAGAAATAAGAACCAAATATAGATAATATTGCAGCGAGCCAGAAATTCAGAAATGTTAATAAGTCAAACCAAAATTTTCAGAGGGCAGATGCTGCTAGTGATCATGTGCCAGTTATAGCAGATATTAGCACAAAACTGAAAAAGTTAAAAAGAAAGGCAAACGTAGATAGATACGACTGGAAAGAAGTGGAACAAAACCAAAACATAATGGAGGAGCATAAAATAAAGATTCAAAATAGCGGCTTCCATGTATTGAAGGAGACACAAGATGTAGAAACAATATGAAAAGAGTTTAAGGAGGCGCTAATCAAAGCTACAGAAAGTCATACATAAGACATAAAAAACAGGAAAAAATCCTGGATAAAAAAGGAAATACTAGACAATAAAACCAATGAAGAGATCTTGAAAGAAATTGGAATAGAAAAAAGTCTTATGGTATTCAGAAGAAAGGCAGTTTTCCTTCCTCGAACAAATAATGAGGAAGGAAGGCCGCGAGCATTTGGCAATAACCTGAAAACTTGGAGGAAAAGAGCCCGAGGAACGCATATGGAAACACCTATGTAGACTGCCTACGAGAAAGGATTTGAGGAGGTTAAGAATAACATCGAATTAATAAGAGGATGTCAAGATCGAACAAAATGGAAATCCATGGTCGCTAACGCAGAAATACGCAGCGCCTAAAGAGGAAGAAGAAGAAGAAAAAAAAACGACGACGAAGAAGAAGTAGGCCTACTAATGACTTTGGACCAATTCAAAGTGTTCTCCTCTTAAACTACATGTAATTTGATTCTTTTAGGAGAGAAATATTGACTTCACAGCATTTGCATACGCATGATCATTGAGCAATATAAATTTGAACAGTTACAACTTTGCAACACTGGCTTCGGATTTTAAACCGGAGTTGCGGATTCTGACCTCAAACTGTACAAATGAATGCAATGAGCAGAATCTTAGAAAACAAGCAGAAACTATTATAACAGAACTTTTAAAAGCTTAACACGCATTGTGTGTACAGTATATAGGCCGTTGGAAACGACCGACTTAAAAAAGCGAACATAGATTCATAATGAAACTATCGACACACTTTTGTGATTCAGCAAAAAGCATCAATGGCAATGGACATAATGCTTTGCTGGATCGTTTCAATGAACTGATATCTCCATTTTGATTTCTGATTTTCTCGATCGACCTGTCATTCACGGCATATTTATATATACCGTCATTATATATATATACATTATACATACTAATAGGCCTATATATATATATATATATATATACAATGGGTGATAAACTTCTAGAAGTTTTTTAAAATAATATATTTATATATATACTTTACATGTAGTATTACGAAATCATTTTTCATAGACTTACGCAGTAAGCAGATCATGGACGAAATACTCCGAAAGATCAATAAATTTTCTCGCTTCATAATATCAGAGCTTTTGCCTTATTATCGAATATGTGGCATCTGCGTTCCATTAAAAGCGCAAATACTATTACGATGACGACGACGACGACGAAGATGTTTTGGAGACGAAATAATCAACGACTGGAACTCATCGCAGTCTTCCGATCACCATGACGACGTCGCTTCCTCCTCGAGTGACAGTAACTCTTGAGTGGCTGCTGCTGCTGCTGCTGAATCTGTTGTCCTCGCTTTCAAGTGTTCCTGAAAGGACCCGGATGAGCGCGGAGTCACTGTGTGTGGCTGCGGGTTTTGACCGTCTCTGGCATCGGTCTCGACTCTTAGCGACGACGGCGACGGGCGCTGTCATCGGTCGTTTAATGTTATATAACTGCATGTATATATCGGTTAATGTCGTTTAATGTTATATAACTGCATGTATATATCGGTTAATGTCGTTTAATGTTATATAACTGCATGTATATATCGGTTAATGTCGTTTGCAGTGTATATGCGGACGGCGGCGGCGGCATCGGTTTCTGCGCAGGGCACCTGCTGCCCATCTGCCTCTATCCGCCGCCGCCGCCTGTGATGTATCTTCGGGTGCCGTCATGGTCATGGATGCTTGGCGGTTAATTAGGCGCTAACGGCGTGGCTTAATATATAGCACCATCGGCAGGATGTGAAATTCTCCGAAACTGATGTAGTGGTACTAGAGGAGAGAGAAGAAGGAAGAGGGCGAGAGACGAGGCGAAATTCTCCGAAACTGATGGAGTGGTACGAGATTAGAGAGGAGGAGGAGGAGGAGGAGGAGATGACGAAGGACAAAGCGAACTGCAGATGCTTTGAGGATCAGTTGACAAAGAGAAGCTATTAGCGACGGAGGAGGCTCGCAATCTGTCGTTCACTGTTATTGATCACGAGAAAGGCTAAGGTTTCCCTTTCAAAACGCAAAACCGTCTCAAATTCACATCAATGCATCATTTTCTTTATGTTTTACCTTGCGTTAAAAGCGCATCTTCTTCATTAGCAGCTGTCATTTTGAAACTAATTAATCGCAGTAGTGATATTGACCCTCTGCAGTGTTATTAATTGTATCTTAGCCTTGTCATGCTCAAGGCACACACACACATACACACACACACACACACACACATATATATATATATATATATGCATATGTAAGTTATACAATGTGTGATCAATTTCTAGAAGATTTTTAAAATAATATTTTATATACTCGGTATAGAGTATTACGAAATCATTCTTCATTGTAGGTCTATTTATCGTCACATGCAGTCGTCATTCGTTTCTTAATCTAGCGAATTAGAGTCGTTATGTATTCATATTCATTAACTATCTTCTCGTACGTTCCCGATATTATAATATTCAGACATCTTTTAGAAAGTTGGGGCGCTTTTTGAGATTCTTTTAAAAGATGAACTACAGTAGCTCATTAAACAATCTTTTTTGAATAGCAGCAGCAGCAGAGAAGCAATACGAGCTTTTAAGCAGATAAGCCAGGAAATACTGCAGTATCGTTTTGAAAGACAATTCATGAATTTCAATTTCTGATTGAAGCAATCAAACTAGAAGACTAGAATATACAGTGATTGAGCAAACTGAATAAGCGTATGCGGCTGTCTGGTACTATGCCATAGAAAGAAATGTTCGATCTATACAATGAATTGAATATTAATTATCGATCTTCGTTCAGGCGAGGGTCGAATTAAAAATATTCGACGCCAAACACTCCGCTATACGAGCGCTGCCTACCAGAAGGCACACGAAAAATATTTTATATTTTATTTTCTAGACCAAGACCAATAAACCAGTGGGTCGGTCGATACACCTGCGGCAATCATCACACGAGGAGAGGCTGATTGGAAAGGACATTTATTAGTCCTGATCCGGCGATCGTTTCAGACAGACGCAGCTGCTGCAGTAGAGTGTCACATCTGTAATTCATGATTTTGGATTCGATGACAAAGGATAACATCCTTCAAACTATTCAAACTATTCATTGCCTTTCTTATAGAAGTACTACAAAAGAGTATACAGGCTACAACAGTGGTTCCCACACAAGGCAACCCTCCTGAACCACTTTACACCTTATTATTATTATTATTATTATTATTATTATTATTATTATTATTATTATTATTATTATTATTATTATTATTTAATTAATCAAGAAACACTTTAGCCCAAGAACTTTTAGCAATCAGCAAAGTTAATTGACGTGAATTGCTACATACATTTTATATTAGGCTTATAAGTCTCAAAGGTCAAAACACAAGATGAAGTTTCAACGATAAACAACACCGAATGGCAAATAAATTAATCAATGCAGTCATAAGAACCCAGTAACAGAGGCGTAGCTAGGGGACGGGGTGCATGTGTCCCCGGGCATCGAGGTGAGGCGCAAAAATTGGGAAAAGTAAAAAAAGCATCAATATAGCTGTGACGATTTGCTTGCTTTGTTGTCCTTTTTAGCTTACGATCAATAGTAACGACCTTTATTGCTTGTCATGGTTTTTCTGAGATTGAGATTTTTAAAGTTTTAATTTCAGGAGAGGCGACATCAGTATGTTTTGTCCCCGGGCGCCGGACACCCTAGCTGCGTTTCTGCCCCAAGAAAACAATACAGATTAACATGAGTTGTGCAGATAACCACAGACTTCGTAAGCAAAACACGAGCGAACATAAAAAAGAAAAAGAAACTTAAGCGCTGAATTTCTTAATTTAATAATGTTATTTGATTTATAAATGCTGTAATTTGCTGATAAAACAATTGCTTTATAGATGATCTGTTATTTTTAATTTATTGCAAGTTAAGTGAAATTGTCTCATGCAAAAAACTCGGATGCGTCGGCAAAGTTGTCGGCTGACGTTGACATCATCGTTTCAGAATAGGCAGAGGTTGTCGGACTGTCGGACTTCGGCGGAGCCAGTTGAATGACCAAAAGGAAGTAGGTGATAAAAAGTCCCAGAATCTACACAGAAGAAGACACTCGATGAATTCTAGCTGAGTATGACTATAGGTCTTTTGCTGATGAATTTTAAGTACCATCGATACCTTTAGAGTATTATAAATGGCGCTATAAAAATGTATTATTATTATTATTATTATTATTATTATTATTATTATTATTATTATTATTATTATGAAATTGACGACGTGATAAAGAATTTGAACATTTCCATCAGAAATGCATTCTTATCTAAATAATGAAGTTTTTAAAATCAACTCTAAAATTTAGAGTTGTAACACTCTTAGAACCAAATGGAGACAATTTGGAGCATCTTAGTATGTCTTACAGGCGATGAAAACGCGCCCATTGTGCTCGGCGGTGGTTTGTTTCACATTTCGCCCTCGACTCGTAACTGGTAAAATTTTGTCTTGACTGACTGCTTTACTATTCGACCTATTTTTTGTTTCCTACGACATCTCAACCTCCACTGCCAGTGCTGAGTGCAGATACGAGCTTGCAAACTTCGGTTTAAATGTTGCACTGTCGGAAATCGTTAGAATACCTTCTTTTATTTTCTTTTGCGGATGGATTTGAAGTACTATTCATTGATACCATTAGGTATTAGAACTGGTGCTATAGAAGTGCATGATTATTATTCATCATGCATCGTAGCATATATGATGTTCATATGAGTAGGCCTACATACATTGGAACATATAATGAAGAATAAGTAAGAAGTGAAGCTGATTCAATAATACATGCTGCTCCGCAAATAGCAGCAACTAACGTGACAATTGCAAGAGGCCACTGGACTGGCGGAAGCAGTTAACTGGCTTCCGGTAAAATGAACGACGCAAATATTTTAAAATTATTGTAAAATGCTTTTAAAAGTTTATCATACATTGTATATATGCGCCGTGAGAATGACTGATTGAAAAAAAGAGGAATAAAAATGGAAATATAAACACACTTCCTAATGCTTCAGCAAAAATCTCCCCACTACTGTTGTCTTGCTTAGATGCCCCCCAACTCGCCGACCCTCTTATGGGTACGCTAGTGGACATCAAGGCAGACACGCACATTGCCATTTAGTCCGACTAGAGGGCTTGGAAGAGCGTCTTGAGTTTCCCCAGTGAGGTCTATGAAATGCCTCTGTATCTTGGAAAATAGAGCCAATTTGCAAGCATCATTTTGGTTTTCAAGAAATAGTTAAGTTCAGCTGTTTTATGTCTGGTTCAATTGGCTGTAGACATGAACGTCCAGGGGTGCAATTGGGCGCCACTGCGCCCCTGGAAAAATTGTGAAGTTATGAAAAAAGTAAAATTACTTGTTTCTTTCGTTAGAAGACCCTGTTTTGCATCCACTAGAAAATTGTTTCATTTCTTTCGTCACACGACCCTAGTTTGCACTTTGCACCCTCTGGAAAAATTTCTGCGAACGCCGATGGCTGTAGACCAATTTAATCAATTCCTTTACCGTTAGAATCGTGTTGCGATCGATGACAAAGATCCTCAGGACGGTGAATCCAATCGGTTCTCCTCCCAAACGATTCAGAAAAATGCCGACCTTCAAAGAAATCACAGATCGCCGACAGTCTAGCATTCCCATTTTATCAGTTCACCATGCCAGTGGCGTAGCCAGGTTTTTCGGAAGGGGTTGGTCTTGACCTTTGACCGTAACCAACTTTCGAAAAATCTTGACAAGCAAAAAAGATCATCCTATGTATCTATCCTATGTCTTTCCTTCTAAGGTTTTTCCTTTCAGATGCTACAGCAAAAAAGGTCGTCACGCCTATGACGCTCAAAAATTTTGGGCAGCAGCCCCAAGGAGGGTTTTGACCCTCAAAAGCGGGTCCGAAAATTAAAAATGCATGGGAACACATTAAAAATTTTTTATCGTCGGTGCCCAAGGGGGGTCTTAACCCCAAACCCCTCCCCTTGGCTACGCCGCTGCACCATGCAAGTTTACGTGTTTCACCCAGGATAGCATTTATTAGTAAGGTTTCCTCTGACGGTGTTACAGTTGTATGTGCTAGAAAGGACACATATGCCTAGCGTGAAAGTTGAACAAAGCAGATTGCATAGATCAGGTTGTTGTGTTCAATGAAAATATGGTACAAAAATTGCAAAAAGCTATTATTTTCATAAAAATGTGCTACATCTGTTTAAATTAAGAAATCTTAAATAAAATTTTCTAATGCTATTGGTTTAGACTAATAGCATTAATTTTTACCATCCAAGTGAATTGCATAGGTCCCTACCTGTCCGATCTCTTTTGAGCTCAAATCGGTCAAGTTGATATCGTGAATTCTCTCGCAGATTTTATGAGCCTAATATCAAATATTTAAAATAAGTTTAATTATTATAAATCACACAAAATGAATTGACAGCATCCCGGAATTCAAACGCACCATTGATCAATTTCTGACCTGTGAATTTGATCAGTGATACTTTAGTTTTGCAAATAATTTTAGTTTTTATTCTTATTTCGTTTTAGAGCTGCTACTTTAGTTTTTATATAGTGTTCGTTTTAGAAATAATTGTAGTTTTAAACTTTTAGTTTTAGTTCAGTTTTCGCGTTGTAAATAATCATAATTTTATTTAGTTTTCATTTTGCGAATATAGTTTTGATTTTAGTTTTAGCTTTAATCCTGCAAGCGTCACTTGATATTTATTTCTTTTCGCAATTTATTTTTGGAAAAATCTGCAATCAAACGGTTATCACCAGTTATCCAATTACAGTAGGCTAATACACCATGACATTCAAGGCTTCACTTTGAACTAAGCATCTCAACTTTCATCAAATACCAAATAATAAAAAATTAACATTATTCTTGATCAAATGTGTTGCACTCCCGTAATGAGATCAAAATTTTCACAATTCAGTCTCACTCACAGTTGATCAGCTCAGCTGTGCATTAGTCTAACTCTGTGTTGAATCAAATGCACATTTAATTTTTAAAAGATTTTAATGTCTAAAGTCTTGGTTTAGACGCTTTCTACGGCAAGCTACCAACCACCCTTAAAGAAAGAAGATGAGCTGAACATAAACTTGTGAGGCAGGTCCAGCGATTAAATCTTCAACCAGATCTGCTAATTGCGAGCATGATGCATGATGCTGTCTCTAAAAGGTCAGTTAGGGATACCAGATCAGTTGACAAGAATTTAAGGACACACAAAACACATTGGCTTGTCGGACTATCTTTTAGGACGTTAAAGATGCAAACAAGCACAAAGAACTACTGTAAAGATGACCTTTTTAGCAATCAATATCAAATTTATCAATCAATTATATAGTTCTTTTAATCTAGGGTAATGTCTGAAATCAGGAATCACTATTTTAAATGAAATTTAAGGACATTTTGTGTCCTTATTAAGAACAAACGCCTTTAAGGACGAGGCCACGAAATTTAAGTACTGTCCTTATCATTTAAGGTCATTTTAAGGACGTCTGGTAACCCTAAGGTCAGTGCCACTTCATCTCCGGAGTATTGCTGAATTCGAGATAAATGACCGAGCTGCTGCATCATTGGCAGCAACAGTGCTTATCGATGTTGGCTTTTTGAGCAAGGAGGATCAAAGCTTTGTAATTGATAAGAACAAAGTACATAGCGAGAGACAGAAATTAAGGAAAAATTTGCAGCGAGGTGTAAGACATATAGATGTATATTCCAGCTGGCCTTGAATAGACGATTCTGTAGGATGTGAGTATGCACTGGTAGGGGCATCAGATGCTGTCGACTTGTTGGCAAGTGCTTCAGTGCAGAAGGTAACGAGGCGACAGCACTGGCAGTGTGGTTACCTTACCTGAGTCCATGCACTATAGAGCTTGTCTGTGATCTAGTACTGTTATTCGATGCTTAAACGTGTAAGAACCTTAAAATATTCAAAGCATCTGCATTGCACTAGTTGTTAGATAGATGAGAGAAACACGAAAACAGTCCGACCACAATAACTCTGTGGTTCGATCATATAACAATATATATATATATATATATATATATATATATATATATATATAAAATACTGTATATACATATAATAATTTTGGCAAAGACTGCTCTCCGAACGAACTTCAGACCCACTTTCGAAAAATTGTGGAAATATTTTAGCAACTTTAGTTTTCAAATAATTGTAGTTTTAATTTCAATTTTGTTGCTATTTCAGTTTTTATTTAGTTTTCGTTTTGGAAATAATTTTAGTTTTAGTCTTAGTTAAATAAATAAAAATAATTTTAGTTTCTTGTTTTATTTCGTTAACTAATATAATATTTCACTGATTTGATGAAATTAGAAGACAAACCTACCTTAGCCATGCGAATAATTGCGGGTTTTGGTGTCGAGGTCACATTTTAAAGTTTTATTCAATCGACTATTCATGCCTTAATTAGAAAATTGACGAATTTGGTCAAAAGTAGTCAATGTCAAAATCAGAACAACAAATGGCCTTTTATTGACAGCGAAATAGTTTAGTTCATGTAGTTCCTATATCAACGCCGAATCCTAGGTGGTTTAAATTTGCTCTAGGGTGCTGACATTCTGTGTTGGAAATATTTGAGTGTGTCAATAATATTCTAAGGCTGTCGAATAGGAAATCATACAGGCATCTAATGCGTTGGTGCTCCTAAAGAAGCGATGCCATAGTCTGATGCAACGAGATCAAGTACTAAGGGAACGTCACAGACATCTCATAGAGTGAACACTTTTGAGTTTTAAAAGATATCTGTGAGGAGAAATATTTAGATCAGAAATAATATTTTTCACTTTTTGAGGTACCGATGAGTACTACAGTTTGTTGCGACAAAAACAGACAGACCAACTTACTGCGTTGTTCACCATGATCCCTCCGAATGAGACCGCAGACAGACCAAGAAAGCTCGCAATGATCCAGAACATTGTCAAAACAGTAAAAATCGGCGAAATTGCAATGTCTTTGGCCCAGATCAGGTTGTACAGATTGCAGATGGTGGTGAATATGTGTACGGTAACATAAGCGGCGCTGCCGAGACAGATGAACTTGTCGGCTTTGGACACGTACCGAGACAACATCTGATGATCTCGCCTCAACGATTCAAAGTTCTCGACGAACGACGCGGTGTCCTTCATGGAGTTGCGAAGCTTCCTGTTGACTTCTTTGAAGTGATGACAAAAGACGTACGCGACTAGGATGTAGAAGGCCATCGGAAGGTAGGCGGCCACACTCACATACAGATGAACGAAGGCGTAAACGCACTTGAAAATCGGGAGATCCGATGGACGGGGACTGATAAGGGTCGTGATCGGTGCCAGCAGGTCATCCGTCGGTGAATTGGTAGTGGTAAACAGCACGTAGGAGATGAAGATCGAATTGATGGCAACTTTGAGCCACGCTAAGATCGTGAGGACGACGACGTGACGCCGAACAGACGCGAAGCATGCGGGAGTGATGATCGTACTGAAGAACGTCAGCAGCGACAGCATCTGTCGACTCGTGCACGCCCTGTAGTAAGCGGTCTGTACCATGGCGGCCATCGTCGTCCACGTGAGTGCCACCAACCTCCAGAGGATCGTAGGCGCCGGACCTGGATTTGGCATGAACATCGAGAACAGGCGAATGACGTTCAGCCACATTGCAATCAATACGACAGAAGCGTAGACGTGACCGGGTCCGCTGAACGCCACGAAGGTTGACCGCTGACCAGATCTCTTCTTTCCGCCGCTGTCATGCGCCAAAAAGAATAATCCAAAGATTCTCATCGATGTTGTGATGGGAGACAGAGCTCTCAGTAATGACTTGAAGCGGTCGTCGTCTTCTTGCTCGCAGCTTTCTTCGGCGTTTGACTTCGGCTGCTTGACGCTGATGACGTTGCATCTACGTCGACTTGGAAAACCTTTGACCGACTTCATCTTACGAGATATTAACAAAGACGACTCTTTATAAGGCAGAGCGAATTTTCTCTCAGCCCGGGTCTATCGGTTGTTTCTGTCCACCTTTTAGACCGATGAAGTAGAAACTACTTGCGCCAGTTTAAACAACCAATCTGAGAAATGTTCAGAGAATATAAGTTCGCTCGGTAAAAAGATCGAGAGAACGACCGATTGAATGTGTCTTCACCGATTCCATATTTTACTCACGGAATCGACATTCCGAGTCACCGAACCGATGGGCTGCAAGTTTTTGCTCGGAACGCTTCTAGATCAAAGCCAAAACGCATAGAAAAACCTTTTCCAACCATTTACTAATTACCACAGCACAATTGTTGCATAGCTACGCGGACGCCGGCAAATACGCAGACCTTTTGCTCGTAAATTGGACGCGAAACTCAATCATATTATGATAAATGTCCATAGCATTATCGACCGATAAAAGTCTGGTTTTATATATATATATATACTCTATGCAACCTCAGCTATTTGTTTTACGCGGGGAACACTGCAAATGAATTATGGTTACTTGGTGTCGGCGGCTGATGGCATTTGGAGTCACCAGACTAGAAAGTACGATAAAACGCAGAACAGACTTCGAATCCACATTAACGACAAACATCAACAATGATAATTTCCTTATATTTGACATGCAATTCGCACGACATTTCAGATGGAATTGCAGATTGGTTCTAAGTGTTGATGTCTCTCTCCAATTAACATTATTGAATCGTCGTGTCCAGAAGCAGTATATCCCATTTATACCCACCTAGTCACCATCGGTATCGGGTATATGTAGGGGTAAAACAGGGACGCCCTCTCTCGCCGTTTTTATTCAATATCTACACAGAGGAACTTATAGGAAAAGCCTTTGACAACACAGAAGATGAAGCAGTGGTGGTGGAAAAGGATAAGGGATATAAGATTTTCTGATGACCAGGCATTTATGGCAAACACCAACCATGGATTGCAGAGGTTGATGGACTCTCTTAATGCGACATCAAAGGATTACGGAATGAAGATCAATTTAAAGAAGACAAAGGCAATGAAAATCAGTAGACATGGTGGAGAAATTAAAATAATCATTGATGGAGTGGAAATAGAACAGGTAGGAGAATTCTGCTATCTTGGAAACCTGCTTGACGCAAACGCCAAGTGTCATAAAGACATAAGGAGAAGAATTGCCACGGGAAAAGAAGCCTTTACGAACAGAAGAGAACTACTGAGAAGGAATTTTAACCGAAATCTGATAAAACGATTGGCCAAAACACTGATCTGGCCAGTGACACTCTATGGATCAGAAACTTTGACGCTCAGAAAGGAAGACATAAAGAGATTAGAGGCATTCGAAATGTGGATCTGGCGAAGAATGGAAAAAATTAGCTGGACGGAAAAATAACAAACGAAGAAGTCTTGGAGAGGGTAGAAGAGAAGAAAAGCCTAATTAACACTATTTTTGCAAGACAAAACAAGTGGATAGGCCATGTTCTGAGAGAAGAATCAAACCTGCTAAGAGAAGTACCAGAAGGAAAGATGAATGGCAAAGCACAGAAAGGGCGACCAAGGACATCGATGCTGGAGTGGATGTTCGACACTACGGAAAAAACAAGTATTCAGCCCTGAAGATAAAATCTCAAGATAGAGAGGAGTGTCGACGCTGGAGTATGGAACCTGTCTTTGGACAGAGCACCTGAAGAAAAAGATGCCAATGTCACGGTCTGGAGTATCGCAACCTTATTGAGGAGGATTTAAGAAAAGCACGGCCTATAATATTCTAGAGAATGTGTGGAACATCGTCGTCAATTCCTGTAAAAATACATGACGATAATCAACTCCAATTGTCAATGAGGCTCCCAGTGTTGGAATTGCCAGGGGGTGGGGGTGGTTGGAAGGTTGAACCCCAGCTAACTTTGCAACCCTCCCAAATATCGCATATTCAGTACATGCAATTTCTGTCATTCATTGAATTTCAGTCTAGTGAAAATCTCAACCCCCCGCCCCCCAGCTCAAGTTTCACAACTCTAACACTGGAGGCTCCCATGAAAAATCTCCGAATCAGCACTCAGTTACTGCAGGAACCGCCTTGTATATTAAAGAGCCAACCGGCCCGAAATTACTCGGTCTTAATTAAGTTAAGTAGCTAACCTTTGTGGCATTATAGGTGTAGAGTAATGCTAACGCGCAAAACTCAAGATCCGAGTCGGAGGATGATACGAAGTAAAGTTTCCAGCGATCTACCGGTAGTAGACGTCGGCGCATTTAATGTTCGCTGCGTTTTACGTGTGAACCTCGACCTCGTCAGTTTTGCTTTGATACGGGGCTTGCGAACCTGAGTGATGAACTATTGAATTGACGAATTGCTGTGGTGTTAGGTTGCGATTTAGTAAACTTTTAAACAGTTGCAATACTGAAATGTCGAGTTTTGATAGAATAATTTTTGATAAAAACAAATGTCTTCTTTTAGGAAAAAAACCTGAAATTGTATTAATGTTTCCTTCATTCTTAAAATCTTGATCTTTGGACCGCCAGACTTTAAAATCTGTAAAATCTCAAAATTTACTGTTTTATTTCAAACTTTCTGTTTGCCCGTCAAAAATAGCAGGTGAGCTTGGATTTCCTACACGATTTTAAAATAAATTATCTTGCATTTTGTCCAATGATTTGTCCTCGCCGGGAACATGGCTTGATGAGGAGTTTGATGTTTTTGGGTTTTTGATCGCAATAACGCCATGTAGGCCTATAGAAGATTGCTCGAATTCGACAGCACATATCTGATGCAACCGAAGCGGAATTACTAAAAGACCAACTTCTTCGTTCTCTTTTAATCAAGTATAACACCAGCCGAGATTAAAGCTTTACTTTATTATATGCCTTATTACAATAAGGCGCTTTCCATTAATTAAGTCATCAAAATAGGGGGTTCCAAAAAGTTTGACAGATTTTGACAAGGGGAGGGGTCAAGAGAAGTTAGCGTCGACGATTTCATTTTGAGAAATAATAAAAAATAGGAAATTTCATGGAATAACATTCATTTATTGCAACGGAAAAAGCATAACAAGCAAAAAAGGTCATCACCACCACATTTTGACAGTTGATGAGAAAAAGGAGGAAAAGGTCATATCACTGCAAAAAATAACACCATTCCAAACTTTATAGCGGGACCCGTCACTGATCTTAGGGGGTGTAAAGTTCTTGAAAAATTTTAGGTGTTCACTGAAAGTATGACATTTGTTGACAAGGGGCCAAAAATTGCTCAAAAATTGTTGACGTAATTAATGGAGAGTCCCTAAGAAAAACTAAAATAAAAGTTTTCTTAATGATCTATAATTCTTAAAATAAAGTTTAAATATGAACGTTAGCATATGATCAGCTTTATCGAATCAAGCACAACAGGTAACACGTCTACACGAAGCTGTCTTTACATTATGCACTAAAATATTACTAAGCGTTAGATGAAGTTACGAATTTAGCCGACAAGTTAAAAGGTTATATACAAACACTGTGTGTGTAAATGTTCAAATTACGAAACCTGTCTTCAGTTGCATATATAGTTAGCATTTTAAACAGTTTCAGTATTGTTATGAGTTGCCAACGGAACAAAACTTTCTATCGGAATCGGTTTCGGCGGAGCCAGTTGAATGATCAGGAGGAAGTAGGTGATCAAGAGTCCCAAAATCTAAGCATCAATCACAATATTATAAGTTGACATTAAAAGATTAAAAAGCCATCCACTGCGCTCGGTCTCCGCATCTCCTAGAATGTACATTGTCCGGGTTCTAGAGCGCCAGTATCAATAATTTAATAATATTAATAATATTAATAAATTAATAAGAGATCAAGCGATGCTGCTGATGATGATGAAAAGATTTATTGCAAACGAAAAGACTGTATTGAATATCTTGTTATAAAGTGAAACGACGGGCCAAAGTAACAGGCGACAGAATCATAAACTATACATCACGAAAACATAATGCATTTCTAACGGAGAGATGATTTAGAGCATTGCATAACATACATGTACAATGCACCTTTTAGATTAGTGAAAATTGTGTAATGACTGCATTGGATAGATTTGCGCAGTTATCTTGTTTAGAAGGTTGGAATGATAG
This sequence comes from Metaphire vulgaris, assembly GCA_018105865.1. Classification (NCBI taxonomy): domain Eukaryota; kingdom Metazoa; phylum Annelida; class Clitellata; order Crassiclitellata; family Megascolecidae; genus Metaphire; species Metaphire vulgaris. The sequence goes on along the minus strand of CM030848.1, from coordinate 5,374,710 downwards.
AAGGCAGGACATTGGAAGGAAATCAAAGGCTATCCGCAGTCAGTGAACTCTCCCTCTGACTGATCTCTGGAATGACCTGGTCTTTTGCGGCTGGATTTGAAGTGCCATCGATTGATACCCTTGGGTATTAGAACTGATTCTATAGCAGTACAGTACATATTTTTTATTATAAAAAGGAGCCTAAAGTGTGAGAGGGACTCGAAAACGTTGGGAGAAGAAACGTAACAGGCCAGAAGGTTGGAGAATAAGACACGTTGATGTTTATTCTAGCCACCTTGACATTGGGGGGTTTTTGAATGTTTGGGGGACAAGGTCTGAGTCTCTAAAAATCTTGACAAGCAAAAAAGGTTATCTTCCCTTTAAAATGTGTTGACGAGCAAAAAAAAGTCATCCACCCTCCTGAAATGCCGTGGCAAGCAGAGAAGTTGTCATCCTTAAATTTTTTCTCTCTTCAAAAAATAAAAGCCCCCTCGTCGTCATACTTTTTGGGGGAAATTTCTATCTCCCCATACAACATATAAAAAAATTTGGGGGGGATTTTTAACTTGGGGAAGAGGATTCCCCCTCTAGAGAAGACCTAGAATAAACACTGGTTGAGAACTTTCTATGAGAAGACGGGATTCGTATCCCTTAGGTTATCCCTCACTCATTGTAGTAGAACAACCTCTGATCAGCTAATTGGCTATCACTTTCTACGCTCAATTATAAATTTAACTTTTTAAGTTACTTAATTAATTTGTATTCGTGGTTTAATTTTGACTTCTCTAGTATAGGTTAGTTAAGTTTCTTGCGTCATTATGTATTTTTGTTTATGTTGCTGGTCTTATGTTGCTGAATGTTGCTGAATAAATAGATAAATAAATAAATATATATATCAAAAGATCGTCAAATGTCTGTCTCTGTAAATTAGACTGTAAAAATATTTGTTTCATTTTAATAAAATCCGAAAAATCGTTTAAAACCTCGACTGGAAGACTCGTCGGCGAATTAGGAACACGGATCATATGGGCCTACATAGCCACCCCGAAGATAGGTCTACATAAGGATTACCACATCGCTACCACCAAAATGGTTACAGAGAACGAAGCCAAATATAGGGTTTCACCGGGCTTCGATCTATTAAACAATATATTTCTGAAATTCATTTAGTTGACCATTTGATTGGAGGAGCTGTCAGTGTAACAGCAAACCGTAACCCCGTGATTTATGGTTGTGTGATGACATCCTTATGTTTCAATTTCTTTGTAAAACGAGGGCAACTCGCTTACATTTGGACAGATTTGAACTTGGAAAAATCTCAATTGCATCGCACAGACTGTTGACTGTTGAGCCTTAGTGCTTGCAGGCCTGAGGAGAGGGAGTGCAGCCGGTACATTGTACCGGGGCCCATGGAGTTTTCAGGGGCCCAGATCCGGTGACAAGGTTTTTTTGCTTGTCAGGTATTTTTTTGAGAATTGACAACGTTTTTTGCTTGTCAGGGTGTTTTGGAGAGTTGATAACGTTTTTGCTTGTCCGGTTTTTCGAAGACTTGATAAATTTTTCTTAAGGGCCCGCAAATTTTTTTTGTTCCGGGGCCCGAATTTCTCTCTGCGGCCCTGAGTGCTTGTACTGCCGTGGACCTTTCGCCTGTTCTTTGGTCGTGCTCTTCGCTCTTTTTAATCCAGAAATTAAAATGTAAGCAGCAAGATTTCCTCTGGTTTAACTTTTTCGTGTAGTTTCTAATTTCTGGCCATCCGATCCGTAATATTATCCTATGGCGTTTCAGGGATGTCCATGGGTTGGGTTAACCCATGAGTTGGGTTGGATTTGGTTGGATCAGATTTTGCCATGTTTATGGTGGGTTGCGTTGTATTGGGTCAGAAAATAAGTCGTGGTTTAAGAAAGTGCAATGTTTTACGGTGGATTGGGTTGGGTTGGGTCAAGTAACCCTATTGCCGCCATGGGTATGGTTGGGTTGGGTTGGGTTGAGTTGGAGAGTTGATAAGTTGGGTTCACAAAAAATAGATCCATGGATATTTCTGTGGCGACTCATTTCAAATGCTGGCATTCTTCTATCAAGGACTTTTTTGATAATTTACTTATCGAAAATAATATCGTTAGAGCGCATATTTAACTAGTCTCGTTGTCATGTTGACTGGTTATCTCGACAAATCACCTTAAAGCTAATAGTAGAATTGTGCCAAATTTATCATATTCGCATACATTCAAAATCCACCGAACCTTCTGTAACTCAATCGGACATTCGAATTGATTGATTGTGAATGAAGCATTAAGAAAATGACGTGACGTTTAGTCACCAAATGGTATCAGTTTGCTTGCTCACCGTTAATATTGTGTTGCGGTCAATGACAAATATTCCTAAGACCGTAAATCCAATTGGTTCGCCGCATAAACGAATGAGAAAAACACACATCTACAAAGTTCAGAGATCTTTGTGTGGCAATTCCATCTTGACAGCTTAATTTACATCAATGAAGAATCTTATTATATTGCACAAGTATGATTATGCTGGTGAACGTTAGAGAAGAAACTGATGGCAGAATACTGAAATACCACTTGATCTAAAAAGCTAAATATGAAGACTATATTTTGGTTTCTATTTTTAGCAAAAATATAGCCTTTTTAGCATTTCACCACGAACTAAGTAAAAATATAGCCTATACGTGAAATTAAAAACCATTAGCATTTCACCACGAACTAAGTATACTACTATAGCTATGCCTAATGGCAGGTTACAGAATTACAAAACCATTGATAACAGATTCACTGTTGATGTTGAGCTGAGTAGAAAAGTACAGTCATGTCTATTACAAATCGAAAGCTGTGACTGATATGTTAACACTTTTAAAAGATATTAGAATGATAGCCTTATCTTTGCAAGAACTAAGACCTACTCTAAACTGATGTCTTACCTGTAACCAACTAGGCCAACACTGTTGTAATACGTGGATAAAACTGTCTTCACGATACAGTATAGTCAACATGTGCTATAGTAAAACATAGCAAAGCAATTCAAAGTACAATTCACACACGTTACTTATTTACTTCGCTTCATTCGTCTATCGAATTTAAAAATGGCCACGGCAAAAGAAAAGCGTTTTCTTTGATGAAAAACTGTGCACAGTTAACTAAACGAGCGATGTCGTGAATTCTTCTGTATAAAATCATGATGTCGGCAGTGCCTTAGTTGGCACATAAGTTCAAGTAACAAACAAAAATTTGAAAACAGAACCGTAGCTAGGGGGGCGGGCAACCTTAGACTGAAATTTTGCAATTATTTGTAAAAATTTCTCGTTAAAGTATGCACCAAGTTATCTATGTCACACAGTGATTCACACACACAAACAAACACACACACACATATATATAGTGTATATATGATCAACAATTTAGTTATCGGTGGCGTAGCGATGGGGTCAGAGAGGCAACCGCCTCCTCCGATGTGGAGACGCCAAAATTCGTCCCCCATATTTCTTTGAAGATGGTCTTTTATCACGGTTAGATATATTGAGGATTTACATCAACAACTTCTGAAAAATCATAGCAAACAAAAATACGACCTTTTTTGCTCGTCAGGATTTTTCTTTAGTTGAGGGCGATATTAATATATTTTTACCCGGGCGCCGGACACCCTTGCTACGACTGTAGGGCCAAGTTATGTGTATGAATTGGATTAATTATATGTACAAGTGTACGCGGAGAGTAGAAGCAGAGAAGAGATTTGAGTCCGGATGAGATTGAGAGGCATGACAAGGCTAGAAATAACTTTCAAAAGGATAAAGGTATAACATGTTAGAAATGGAGCCTTCACTGTCATTTATGGATCGGCAAATGGGTGCAATAGGCCTATTTAGGCCTACTGTTGAATGTCATAAAATAAATAACGATTTTTGATCACACTTCGTCATTTTGTTCGACATTGGAAACTGTACAATACAATTTATGCACACAGTGTATTATAGAGTGCTTGTTGCAGACTCTCTCTCTCTCTCTCTCTCTCTCTCTCTCTCTCTCTCTCTCTCTCTCAACAAAAGCATGTGCATAATAATTTTACTTAGTTTTCATTGTACATGGCCTTCCGTTGACCGGTCATCAATTTCGATTGAGACATCTCGCGGTTGACGTTCTTGGCTCAAAAAACGGAGCTTACGGGTTTGTTGCTGCACTTAGCTTGCAGAAAACTGTTCCTATTGGATGATGCGAGACTACGCTCGACTTATGGTTAGGTCTAAATGTACCCAATGTAATTAAGAAAACACTCAATTAGGTAACATTTACTGGGTGGTTTCCATCCCTGATACTTTCGGTTGAATAAAACACAGCAACAACAAACATTTTGTCTGGTTATTCCAAATATGGCATCGGATTTCCTCTATCAGCTCTAGTTTCTAGTTTTGAGATACGGCCATATACCCCAGATTGGAAGTGTGTGATGGGCCATAATTATAATTGTAGTCTAGTAACCCCTATAGAGCAAAAAATCGCATATATGGCAAAATGGGCGCGAATAATCCAGTGGCGCGCAGAGTGTGGTGGATGCCCGGGGGCCAAAGTCAATTTGGATGCCCCCCCATCGATCTCTGCTGTATGCCCGCCGGTGTTGACGAGCGAAAAAGGTCGCCGAGTCAATTTGTATGCCCCCTCTGGTGGATGTCCGGAGCCACCGACCCACCCGCCCCCTCTGCGCGCTAATGGAAGAACCCCTACCGCAGTAACCGAAAAGCACTTGAGAATGTCTCGTCAGATCTTTGAAAAATTAGGGGAAACCTCGACGGGAGGCAACCATCTTCCCACAGCGTTTCCAATGTTAACCCTGATCACTAGATAGGCATGATTATTTAAATTCTGTTGCTTACCGCGTGGTTTACTAGAATTCCTCCGTAAGCCAATAGGAAGAGACCGAATATGGAGCTCAAGGTCCAAACGAGTGTACTTATCAAGGTCACTGGATCCTCGGTCAGTACTGATATCGTCATATAAGCATACACCTCCAGAATAACGTTTGCAATAAATCCGATTAAGTACACGGCGTTTGTTGAGGACAGGTATCTGTCGATTACTTCCAACAGGTTGCACAATTTCTGATGCTTTTGTCTCAATATTTCGAAAACATCTGGATTCGAAATCTCTGTCTCTTTAGCAACTGCACGAAATTTTCGGGTGCAAGCGTTGAATTCAACTCGAAATAATAAGGCGATCAGAAAGTTCCAAATTGAAGGGAAGAAATTGGCAGCAACCACCCACAATTGTAAAACAAGGCACACGACTGTTACCATGCCAACGACAGATTTGTCCGTGACGAAGATAATTGTGTTTAAAGGAACAACGTACGGGTTGAAAATTTTTGCAGTTTCTGAAAACGAAAACCAGACCATTGTTATTGCATTGGATATGATCATAAACCAGACCACAGCTGCCCAGGCAATCGCTTTAACACTGATCGCCTTCAACTGACGGCAATCCAACTCCCTTCCAAAGCTCTGGAAAAGCGTATCGAGTCTTCCACTTGCATTGAATCTGTAGCACAATGTGCTTACGACGGCGCCCATTACCATAGTTATTACGATAACGCCTTTTGAAAGAAGCGCCATCTGGATTGTGTCCGTTGGCGTGAAAATCGTAAATTCCCTGGCGACGTTTAGCCACAATATGATTACAGTGGCGAGACAGTAAACTCGCCAGAAACGTTCTCTCTTCGCACCGGTGCTGCAGTCTGCTTTGACGAAATACAATCCAAAAATTCTCATGCTGAACGTCATCGGAGAAAGTGCCCTTCTCAACGCCGCCTCCCCTACTCCCTCCACGCTCCCTGTTCCAGACGACAAATTCCGATCCGGATCCGGATCCGTCTTTCCGATCTCTTCAACTACAATTTCTATCGGAGCGATCTTTGATGCGATCATTGAGTACGAATCACGAATCATCCAGTTAATAGCGAAATTTTCGGAATTTGGTAAACTAAATTCACTTCGTTATACTATATATATATATATATATATATATATATATATATATATATATATATATATAGAGAGAGAGAGAGAGAGAGAGAGAGAGAGAGAGGCAACCTCGTTTTTGTTTCCCCTACGCTTATAGCACAGCAGTCGCGCTGATATCGCTCGCGCCTCTAAGAACAGAATGCCACGCAGACATGCCAATGATTTTCAATCAAGCCAGAGAACATAGAGCTACTAATGCGTGCATGTTTGTATTGACTGTTCAAGAGTAATTTGCCATTTGTTATTTGCCTCGTCTCATACATCGTTTCCAGCAAAGTAATATCCAGATAACATCACTTTTTACTTTAAATAGAAGAATTTTGAATTTTTTACTTTCAACATTGAATTGTTTGAAAGAAACAATTCCTACATCGTCTAATATCAAACACACTCTGGTAACACGAAGGAATTCGCTGACACAAGGCACCATTAGATGACGATGATGACTTTAAACACGAGGTTATAGAAATTGAAATTATAATTGAGATCTTAAAATGTGTAAACTTTTAATCTGGTTGAACTTTTTATAGCACTCAACAGGTTAATACGCAAAATAGTCTATTAGAAATATTTATGTCTGGGTCTGTGAGCACTTGCACAATCGCAGTTTTCGCGCAGCTCGACCATTAAAATTTAGTAAAATAATAAGTAACTAACAATTAGGCAAAATTTAGCATGAACTTACATTTTAAGAGGCCTTTCAGAAAGGTTTGGATGTTTTCTGAAAGTTTGACTCAAAATTTCTTCTCTGGGGAATATGACCACTGGATTTGATGACAGTTCTTCAACACAGTCAGGCTCAGAAAATTAATATTTAACCGGTGACGCCACGACATAACGTTGGAACATTGTAATATCTGTGCTATCTAAGGTAAATTAGCAAAAATACTATAGTGCATAAAGTTCGATTCTTTTAGTACTAGTTTCTCGTTTTTTTCGTGTGAAATTTAGATAATTTCTGTACGCATCGTATATAGCCAGTTCAAAATTTCTGTTGAAAGCAATTTCAACAGGAAACTCCGTTGAGTCAACTGCGTTCAAAATGCATCAATATTTCAACAGTGCTGATGTTCGGTCGTGGTACCTCGATCGTTATATCGAGTTGTCTAATTGCGTCGGGAGACTGAGCAAACGTGACCATTGGGTTGTTTGTGAAAGATATTAAGGCACGTGATCATCGAACTAGTATTCTTGGTAGATGCAACTAACAGCGTATACTCGTACAGTAATGCGGGTTCAATCAGCGTAGATTAATTAATGGGTAAATCGGTCACACGCAATTGTTGATTTCCATAGCGACTAACAACAAAAGGGTTGCCTGTCAATGGTATTAAAGTCAGGAGAGTAACGCTATAGAAATGCGCAGTGATTTTTTCCTTTAGCTCTTTTCTAGTGAAACAATCATATGACAAAACATGGACACAGCCACAACACATGATGACTGATTGACTGCAATTTGCCTCAGTTTCGACTGAATTTCATACAATGCAATTTGAGCGACATATTTTCTGGCTTTCATGACGATCAATGTCATAACATGGCTTCAACAAAAGAGTTTATAAAGCAGTTTACTGAGGTAACTAAGCGACATAATGACAGACCGAAAATAGCAAGAAACAGAATGTAAATATAAAAGTAACAGCTGTACATTGACAGACCATTACAACAACAGAATACATGATGCACTATTTCGGACTAGCATTCTAATTCGGATCAAACCAACTATAACTCCAAAACAGGTGTAATTAATTACAACTTACAGCTGCAAAATACTGTAATAGCAAACGCATAGCTTTCATTTCAAATCAGTTCACACGGAAACGTAATAGCGTTCACACTGTTGCAAAACTGCAAAACAGTTCAAAATAACTTGTTTTCTTTTTCGGATCAGAGCACAAATTTCCACCACTCTTCAGCTCTGATAAGTCACTTCTCTAAGAAGTTCGTACATTTGAAAATCTTTAATGTTATTTACAACTAAAGCTGGACTTTGATCAACTTCAAAATCAAATTATTAAGGTAAACGAGATTTGAGCGTTGTTATCACATGCGCGACTCAGTTGCTATATTCTTCGGTACAGCGAGAAAATCACCAGTCGCGCTAATATTGGCGCCCCCCTCCCCTTATCTGAAGGACGTTCCACTATCAGCTTCTGCGCCCATTGATCATCGACAGAAGTTTAATTATAAGTTAGTCTTTGATATTATTGTCATTCCGTTTTAACAACTCTTCTTGAGCAAAAGTTGAAGACGAACACGCTTTCACAATTATATAAGCCTATCGATTAACTATTGGAAGAAGTTGTACAATAAGAACAACACTTTAGAAAATTCTTTCCAGCAAAATGAAGGAACGGATTTATCAAAACCAAAATTCTCATGTCTACGGTGAAGAATACAACGAGCTCTTTATACTTTTCCGAACGACAAAATTATTTGCAACAGTAAAAATATAGATCAAACCAGTCCAACCTTCTAACTTAGAAGTAAATCTTTTAATAGATTTTTGCACTTCTCTTTCTGCTCTTTTACTTGTAGTTCTCAGCAGTGGCGTAGCCAAGGGGCGTTTGGGGGTTAACCCTCTTGGGCGCCGACGAAAAATTATTTAAAATGTGTTTCCATGCAGTTTTTATTTTCGGACGCGGTTTTGAGGGTCAAACACCCCCTTTGTGCTGCTGACCAAACTTTTTTAAGCGCCATAGGTGTGACGACTTTTTTACTTGTCAGCTTGTCAGCATCTGGAAGGAAACATTTTAGAAGGAAAGACATAGGATAGACACACAGGATGACCATTTTTTGCTTGTCAACAATTTTCGAAAGTTGGTTACGGTCAAAAGTCAAAACCAAACCCCCCTTCCGGAAATCCTGGCGACGCCACTGGTTCTCAGAGATTTTCAGCAGGCCTATTTCCTCTGGTATTTCATAAATCCCTTTACCATTATTCAGTTTATTTATGCTTTTACTTACTTTCGCAAGTTCAAATATTCTCTGTAGTAGTTTCCTGTCATCCGCCATGTCGAGATAGTTGGGGTTTCTTCTCGTTTGCAGATTAACTTAATGCTCTCTCTTCAGTTACTTCTCCTACTTCGGTCAGAAAATCCTTTTTCTTGACTAGGCCTATCCTTTTATCTGTAAACAGTCCAGTGGTGACCATTTATCACCATGCATGTTTGGCGTTCTTCCTTCCTCAGCGTCATTTCCATCTGTCAATCACTTCCAATCACTTCCCTCTCCTCACGAACCGATATGGCCGCTTTTATATAAATTACAATCAGATCAGTATTATTTTGATTGAAATGTCCGTCACTTGGAGACAGTTCTATAATCGCAGTAAATTATTGTAAAATTGTAAAGATCATAATGACAACGCTATTTCAATAGAAATATATTAGTAATGCTTCTAGGCTATTTTGATTTAAAAAAACAATATGCAGAGGAGATTTGAGTCCAGGTTTATTCTGCGGATTCTACGTCGTGCATTAATGAAATCTTGACTTAACACAACTTTGGTCGCGCGAGTACTTTAAACTGCGAAGGAGGCACATAATGGTATTTGTTCTTTTGGCCAACTGCTGGTGACTATTTTCTCTTTGACGTGCAAATGTAAAAATATCGAGAGCAGCATTTTATCCAGATCTGTTAGGGAAGATTCCTCCCCGAAAAAAAAACTCAAAGTGCCCAAAGAATTTTACCATTTACACAAATATCTTTGTGAGAGCTCAAACTGCTTTTTGAATTTGTTGAGTACCTTTGCTCTATTAGTCTATTAACTCTATTCTCTATTTTATTAAAAAGAAACCGCGACTACTATTGGTTTGAATAATTTTTAGCTTTCTGTACGAACATTAAAAACGACACCTTGTTTCTAAATTTTGTATTATCTAACAAACAGAGAAAAGCAGTCATTAAAATTATTTGATATTTATGTATTTCAAATTCTTTTTATATGCTTTGTCTCTTTATTGCGTGTTGTTATCTTACCCCATATTATTATTTTTGACAATATTTAGTGATATTTTTTTAACTGCCCTTTTTTCTTCCATTTTTCTCTGTAACAAAGTTTAATGGCTGCACGCTTTTTGGAGGAGTGTTTAGTATAAATTCTTCTTCTTTCAGGTGCCATGCATTGCTGCGTCGGCGGCCATGGACTTCCACTTTTCTCGATCTCTAGTGTTCCTCAGGAGTTCGATGTTATTTCCTATCCCCATCTCCTCTCTCATTCTGTCTGTATATTTTGATCTTTGTTTTCCTCTTGATCTTTTACCCTCCACCATGCCTGTCACTGCCAAATTTTCTAATCCTTCTTTTCTCATCACGTGCCCGAAAAATTTCGTCTGTCTTAACTTGATGGTAGTCATCAGTGTTCGTCTCTCTTCCATCATCTGTAGTATTTCTTCGTTAGTTCTCTTGTCTGTCCATGGGACCTTTAGCATCCTCCTATAAAACCACATTTCTGCCACTTCCAGTTTCTTTTAAATCTTTTTTGATATGTTCCACGTCTCAGATTCATATAACAAAACTGACCATACATAGCATCTAAGCACTCTGAGCCTTGTTTCTTTTAATATTTTCCTGTTGGTTAATATTTGTTTCATTTCCATGAAGGCAGATTTTGCCATACCTATTCTTGTTATTATGTCTTTATCACTTCTTCCATCACTTGTAATAATGCTTCCCAAATATTTGAAATAAGTTACTTGTTCTATTTCTCTTCCATTTAATAAAATCTTGCATTTCGGCACTTCTTTTTGTTTTGTGATTACCATAGTGAAGGTCTTCTTTATGTTTATTTTTAGTCCATTTCTCTCACTTTCCTCTGCTAGTTTGTCCACCAGTTCCTGTAGCTCTCTTTCCGAGTACGCTAACAGTGTTGTATCATCCGCAAATCTTATGTTATTGATATTTTTTCCTCCTATCCTTATACCTTCCATCTCCTTGATCATTTCGAATATCTCCTCCCCACACAAGTTGAAAAAATCTGGTGATAGTCCGCACCCTTGTCTCAATCTCTTTAAGATCTTTATCTTTTTCCCTATTTCTTCATTTAGTCTAATAGCTGTCTCTTGTTTCCAGTATAGATCCGCTATTAATCTTTTGTCTTTTCCGTCGATTCCTGCTTTATTCAGGCTTTCAAATAGGTCTTCATATTTGATGTTGTCGAAGGCCTTCTCATAATCAATGAAGCATAAGTAAAGATCTCTCTGATTTTCGATACATCTTTCACTCAGCATCCTTGGAACAAAGATTGCATTCCTACAACCACTATCTTTATGAAACCAAACTGTTCTTCACTTATTTGATCTTTTATTTTTTGTCTTGCTCTCTGTAGCAGTGCTCTTAGAATTATTTTGGTCACATGACTTATGAGGCTTATGGTTCTGTGTTCTTTACATTCACTTGTGCCTACTTTTTTCGGTATAGCTACAAAGATTGAACTGCATAGTTCTTCTGGTAAAACTCCTTTTTCGTAGAAAGTGTTTGTTATTTCCGTTAGTTTTTGAATTCCTATTTCTCCTGCAAATACTATCATCTCTGTTGTTATTTTATAGTATAAATTAGGGCCTCTTAGGCTTCTGTCAGATAAATTGGAGTTTAATTGTTGAATAATAAGATTTATAAGTCACTGGAGCAGTAAGATTTTACGGATGCTTAAGTAGGGCAGGGTCTATAAAAGGTTGGGAACCACTGCGTTAGAGTAACATAACAAATAACAAGCACTGCTGTTAGTAAACTTAATGTTTATCACAATACACTATTCTTTTATTAATATAGACTGCTTGGCATTATGTATGCAGAAGAGGATGCACTGCAGAAAGCTCATAAAATTATGATAGCTTAATACAACTACTGAAAAGAAAACTGACAAAGCAATAACCACATTAGACATTTAAGCCCATGTTCTGATCAGTTACTGAGCATTCAATTGTTGTTAAACGTCAGACTCAAGATGAATATTCAAAATGGAAAGTTAGCTGATGTATCAGCACTTCAAGCTGATTAATTACAAATTGGTCTTCAAATTCAGCGTCTGAAATCACGCTTCCGTCCGCCATCATCTCAATAGTCTACATTGTACTTATGAATTGAATCGTTGAGGTGCTGACGATGTCAGCGTTTGGATTCCTTCAAATCTGGATGTAAAGTTGTGATATCCTGACGTCGTGCTAGAGTTGTTGGCGTCTGACGATAGTGGAGCCATCTGGACGATGAGGAGAAAATAAGTGATCAACAGTCCAAGAATCTGAAAGGCAACTACGAAACTACGCAACTACTACTCAATCACATCATGCAAATCAACAGTCAATCAATCAATCGACGCCGAATCAACAGGTCTGGATAAAACACTGGGTGTAGGCTCATTGTGAAGGCTTGCAGTACTTGTTAAATAGCTTCCATTTCCGCCGACAGCAATACTAAGCAGATATGGAGGCAATCTAAACAAACCATCGAATGCTCTCTCTCCTTCTCAAGGCATTTCTATTCGAGGATTCACATTGAGATCTTTGCATTATACGTGACAACCATTCCTCAGCACTTCCGTGTTTGTCAATCACTGAGTAAATGTCATGCCAGGGTTTCATTCCAAATTTTACGAAGACAGTTAAATAGCCTGACGAACAGGAAACATCTAGTCGACCGCGCCCTTTCACACTACAATTTCTGGACTTGGTTGTGTATCGATTATGGAGATTAAATTGAAATCAATGCATTGATATTGACAATAATTGCAGAATGAAGAAATCTAACATTTGATAAAAAAAGCCTGGAAATGTTTTTCCGACTAGCTATTGCCAATAATGAGTTGGCAGAGAGCAATTATGATGATGATGATGATGATGATGATGATGATGATGATGATGATGATGATGATGATGATGATGATGATGATGATGATGATGAATAGTGTCATGGTTTTGGCGACTTGGCTCTGTAGTGCAGATGCTGCTTTATGCCTTCATAGTTGTTCTTAGGACAGCGTCCTCATTAGTCTTCCACTCTTCAAACCCAGCCGCTCTCTGGCCAGCTCTTTGACTACCAATGAGAACATCATGACTACGTGACTTGTAAAGTCTTAGTTAATATGATAGCGATGGATGAAAACATTGCCCCTAAACTCCAATAGATATAATGAATAAATAACTTCATCACACCGAGACATGGACATGTGTCCATTTTTTAAACCCAACCAAACCAATCGTGATTCAGACCCATCCCAAACCACGAAAGCAATAAGGTTACTCGACGCAACCCAATCCAACCCACCGTAATACATTACAATATCTTAAACCGTGACTTCTTTTCTAACCTAACCCAACCCACCATATACATGGGCATTTCAGATATAACCCAATCCAACCCATGTGTAGACCCAACCCATGCCCATGTCTGGTTACACTATTAAAAACATGGCTGATGAGCGTCTATCGGTCTAAATCCAGATGGCTGAACATCATATGTTCTAAGTGTTTAAATGTTTAAAAATTAAAATGCGACTTAGGCCTATTATCGACTGGAATTACAAAACGTCTTCGTCAAGTATTTTTGGCTTATTCCGGAGTACGTGGATTCTGGCTTAATCGCGTTACCTGTTGGTGGTTGAATTAATAAAACAGTTCATCTGCTAACCGTTAGAATCGTATTGCGATCGATGACAAAGATCCTTAGGACGCTGAATCCAATCGGTTCTCCTCCCAAACGATTCAGAAAGATATGCATCTGCAGAATATTCACATAAATTTATAAGCCTTTTGCAAAATGAGCACGTCGTAGGAACAGAGGTGTCGTTAATTTAGCGTGAGCATCTTTGATGACAACTGATGTTTTCGTGTCATGTTATGCCATGTCATGATGCCGTGTCATGATGCTGCAGCGTTGAACAATAATTCTCCACTGTCTTGTTTCTCTAACTTCCTCCATTAGAGGCGTTCCTTTGATGTTAGTCAATTTTATGATATTATCTATCCAGCTGGTTCTGTATGGGTCTGCCTTGCCTTCTGGTTCCTTCTGTTAAACTCGTTATTTTCGGGTTTTCAATAGAGTCCTCTGTTTTTCGGGAGATGTGTGTCAGAAACACTTGGTCTACTCCACCCATTTGTACAGTGTCACATTTGATACAAAATCTACATAACGAATCCTCATTTTTCTCATGCATTTGTTTTCAAATGCTTAAATTCGGCTTTCCTCTTCTTTATTTAGTGTCTATGACTCAGCCATACGAGGTAACGAGTCAGACCAGTGTCCTGATCAGTCGTAGATTTGTAAGTTTGCTGACCGATTTGTTCTTCTAGATTTTTAGCAGCTTCATCAGTCTATTCATTCCCATGCTGTTTTCATCTTCCGTTTATCAATTCTTGCTGCACAGCATATGTGGTTGTCATCGGTTGCCATAGAACGCTAATTGGAGAGATATATTTTTGAAACTTATGTACCAAAATATTATTAAAAGTAACAGTTCTCCCACTGCCGAGAGGGTAATGTCAGCAATAAGAAACAAATTGGGCGATAAGAACAGAGAATGTGTGACAAAGACTTTTGTCCGTCAACCATAGAGAAAACAAAGTTCTAGAAACCTTAATGTTTTGGAACTGGTAAAAATCTCTCTGACACTGAAAAAGATAGGAAATCTGACCAACATGACGATGCCATGACAAAGGGAAAGAAGTCTTGCAAATGAAATAAAGTTTTGGCGAAAAGAGTCGAGGCATAACAAGCAGACGATGAAAGAAGCAACGTGAGTGAAATAAAACACTGATAAATCGCTTGAATAGGCCCGTCGGAACTGGGGGTGCAGCAGAACTCTTGGAAAACTTAGGGGGTGCACTGCACCCTTGGACGGCAAAAGCTTTGGCTGCACTTTACCACCTTCCGTCGGATTCATGAGAAGGAACAGCTAACAATATATCTTTATACCAAATGGCCAACGAAATGCACCACCTACTAAAAATACGTTCCAACGGGTCTGCGTTTGAACGACACTTCATTTGAATGAAAATTGCTTATAAAATGGCAATCCGTAGATCATTGAAAACGTAGCGATAAAAACCGACATACAGCCTTTGACTAAAATGCACGCCTTCATGCGTCACTTTACCTGACCAATTGTTTCGGCATTCATATTTGTCAAATCTATATCATGAATCTTTTCGTACATCTTATGAGCCTAAAATCAAACAAAAATGCAGTCGTTTAAGAGACCAATTAGACTCGTTTTAACAGATTACATACAAACATACATACATACATACATTCATAAATACATACATGCATGCATACATACAGTGCATACATTAGCTATTTACATTGTGCCTATTCTTTAGATGTTAAAAACCGCATTGCAAAGTCAATAACAATAATACGTTCAGACTGTCTGCATTAAAATCCAAGAAGCAGTTCACGTGTACTTTATTGACATCGATTATGTTTTGTGAACCAGTTGAATTCGAATGATCATTCGACAATGACGCTTATACTAAGACAGAAATTGTTGTAGGCCTATCGCTAAAATCTTACCGCGTGATTGACCATGATTCCAGTAAAAACGAGTGTAAAAAGCCCCGTTAGAGACAAAACAATCCAAAAGAATATTAGACTCATTGCTATGACATTATTTGTCGAGGATGGAATCCAGAAAAATGAATAAAGATTAAGTATGATTACGGTTATTAAACCGACCAACTTCGCTGCATTGGCTAAACATATGTATCTATCGTATCTTTCAACTATTCGGCAAAGTGCTTGATGTCGTCGCCTCAGATCTTCCATAATCTTGTTCGTCAGATATTGTGCTGGCACTTTTCCAACTTCTCGAAGCTTACTATTGCATATGTTAAACTCGTCTCGTAAAATGGAAGCCCAGAGAAGGTTCCACATCAACGGACCAATGATAGCCCCTGTTTGGTAAATACTTACGACAAGGAAAATAGCTGTGGCTATGTTTATGACGAGTCGTTCAGGGTCTGGTATTAATGTACCGAATGGTGTAAGAAACGTAAGATAAAACTGCGGCTGATCCCAAACAAAGTAACCGCTTGCACCCGAAACAAATATGGTAATGAACCAAGCCAAACCAGCACCAGCGATTGCTTTAAACCTAATGCACTTAATTCGACAATCCATCTCGTTGCTGGCTCTATCAAGCAGCTCTTCCACGATTCCACTTGCGCTGAGTCTGAGACAGGAGGTGTTTGCCACAGCCGATATTGCAGTATATATTACAGTACCACACTTCATGAAAAGTCCAGTCGCGATTGTATCCTCTGGTTTAAAAATGGTGAACATCCTGGCGAAATTTAACCATAGCAAAATCCATATAACAGTGCAGTAGATACGCAAGAAATTGCAATGTATTTTCTTGCTGTTGTTTTTCCGAGGAAAATGCAGTCCAAGTGCTTCCATAGTCAAAATCATCGGAAACAGAGCTTTTCTCAGAAGGGATTTCTTTTCTGAAATTCTGTTTTCTTGGCTCCAACTTTTCATTTTGATTTCGACTTTTCCACTTTGCAGTGGCATGACTTTTGTCGAATGCTTCATGTTGCTAAAATTTGCGAAATGTTTCACAGAATATTATTGCGTTTTTGAATTGCCGTGAGCTGTCCTGGTCTTTATTCTATCCAAATGACGTTCACGAGTAACGCTAGCTGAATTTACGCGAGCAACCGTGCGTTCTCAATACGCATGCGTTGAAATGCACTGCTTTCTGCACTAATGCATTATCGACGTACACTTTTGTCGCCAATCCATTGAATTTATTATTTAGATACTAAATGACAGTACCTGTTAGGCTGATTAAGTGCAACTGCATCAGTTACAGTCCATTGATTTCAGCATTAGTCAAAAACGATTTTTCTATCCATTACTAAAGCGGATTTTGCTTAATGCAAGTTTTTATAAAGAATAAATAACCATTTTTATACAATCGAGCATAACGATCACAGTATGAGAGGCTGGAATCGAGGTGAAACTCAGATATTTTCATGGGCGTCCGCAGAAATTTTTCCAGAGTGGTGAAAAACAAGGTTTTGTGACGAAAGAAACAAGCAATTTTACTTTTGTCGTGACTCCACAATTTTTCCAGAGGGGTGCAATTGCACCCCCTTGCACCCCCCTCCGAACGCCCATGGATATTTTAAGTTATTATGGAAGAGACGGGTGGGGCGGGAAGTTAGCAGTGGTAACGACGGTACTATCTCTTATCTCAGGTACTATCTCTTATCTCAGGACGATAGAGCAGAAGGTCGCGGGTTCGATACCTGAGGTCGACTCAATCTTACTCGCTAGAGGGCGATGGTAAACTGATGAGCAGTGGTAAGAAGCTGCGATAAGTCAAACAGGTATGCTACGCAATGCACTAGCCCCATATCCGTGGTATTACACGCCTGGTTGACGGCAATAGCATAGCAACGGAGATGAGCGCCGCCATATGAGCCCGTGAGGCTTGGGAAGGACTTTGACTGTTTTTGACATAGAAGAGACGAATCACAACTGTCATTATTAAAGACCAGTAATAATGTAGTAATAATGTGCTTATTGCAATAATGCGATAATGTGCTTAATATTGTGGCGAACTGGACCTTATGTACTACTTTTCTAGGATGACTGACGACCGGCCGCAACGCAGGGTTAGATCTCTCAACTAAGGTGTGTGGATGATTGACTTAGCTTTTTGGCTAAGGTTTTAGTATTAGATGGCTGATTCCTTCTCTCTATCTCTCTATTAGATCTTACTTCTTCTGTCTCAGGTACTACCTCGACTTCTCCTCTCTCAGGTATTACCCCCAATTCTCTCAGGTACTACCTCAAATCCTCTCAGATACTACCTGGCTCTCCTCTACTTCAGGTACTACTTTGTTATCTTTTATCTCAGGTACTATCTCACTATATCTTATTTCAGGTACTGCCTCAATATTGGCCGACTCGGGCACTACCCAGGGATCTACCGGACCTCCTCAACGGGCTCTTTCCCTCTCTTGCGCGCCGTCTTTATCTTTTGACTGGGCACAACCCTGCCCATTGGGTACCGCTTTCGCGATGGATTGACGCTTCTCTAGCGGAAATGTGGTACCTATACTGTGCATCCACCCTACCTGGAACTCCAAGTCAAAACTCAGTTTAACGGCCTCTTGCCCGTCCATAGGACCTCTATTTATAGGGCCCCAAACTACCTTAAAGAAGGTGTGCTAAACTCCAACTAACTATCGGGCTATAACTCCATGACGCCTGGCGCCACCTACTGAATATCTTACGCTTAACCTCCCTAGACTTTTTACATACTTCTTGGGCCTATTAATACTAAGAGACCTCTCTTATATTTATTAATAATAATTTATTCATCTATCAACTATCTACCTTTCCATCAACGCTACCTAGCGACCACTAGATAAACTACTTTTTATACTTTATTATGGGGACTAAGGCTCACCTATCGTAATTATTATAATAATTCGCCTCAATATTAAATTTGTTAGGATAAAAGATGGAACACTAACTATATAAACATTTAAGGAATGAAGAGACGTAGAGCAGAAGCTACGTCGTCTCGTCCTAAATGCCAAATAATCGAACACTGTTATGAGCACAGTTGCACGAACTGTTGAAAGTTGCATAGGCCGTTGGGTTATCGTTTCAGTCAATAGAAGCTAAAAGTCTCGTAATAATCCTGTCAATCAATTTTCCAGAGTTAATCGCACAACAACTGCTAAACATCGTGGATTTATTCGCGCCATTCCAATCGTTGTATGTTGATTGCTGTAACTCTTCTCTTCTGCTTCTCTTTGACTTATCAATTTTGTCAATATTGCCTTTGACTTTGGACCTCGCTTTGTTACGGCGCTATTATAAATTGTCCGGTTAACATAACATTACATTACATTTGTAAATGCATAGAAATCTGACGACAGCTTATCGACTTTCTAAAACACAACCCACAAATCACAGCAAATACAATAATGCATTACTTACGATTTCATTCCACTGAATATACCGCAGAGCATCAATCGATTGGCATCATGCGTAGTCATGAATTGACTGAGTGACCAAAAGTATGAGCTTTAAGCGATAACATAACGCGTATAAGAACGATTGACATGATGATGAGAAATAAATACAGAACAAATATTATACTTCGAATTGGCTATAGTGGGCTAAGTGACAAAAGGTGACCAGAATCCAAAGAGACTGGCAGAATTGTGTAGTTTTCCCTAGTAATTTACAATTTGAGTGACAGGGATCAATCCCTTGTCATAACACAGAATCCTAGTTGAGATCCTGTGACTGTGTATTTGTGCCACCGCGCACAAAATTTGATTTGTCCAACCCACACCCCGTCGCTTGGTTAACTCAATAGCAGGGGCGTAGCCAGGAATTTGATTTGGGAGGGTATAAATATTTTGGATGGGTATAAATCTTAATTGTAAACCGCATAAACCATATAAACCACATATAACCACATGTAAATCACATAAAAATTTTTAAGGTAGACTGATTTTGGGAGGTATATATACCGATATACCCCCCGTCGCTACGCCCCTGCTCAATAGGTATGCGTCTATCCTATGTTGAGGCACGAGTTTAATGTCGTCCAATCGCTCGTTCGCCCTTGTCTTGCTTGCACTGTAAGTCGTTTTCAACAATTGAATTGGTGCAGTGCAAGACTCCCTGAACTAGATAAAACCATTACTAGATAGACAATTTGATACATCATCATCTTCTCCTTGTTCCTTCATGAACTGAAGTTAAGGTGACAGCATGAATTTCTTTCCTCCAACCATGTCGATCTTCTGTCTTCTTGACTGCTGCTGACATTTTCATTCCTGTCCACTCTTCCACGTCATCCGTCCATCTTCTCCCTGGTCGCCCTCTTCGTCTAGTTCCCGACATAATTCCTTGTTGGATTGTCCTCTCCAATGTTGACCTAGTGTCGCTGTTCCGCTGTACGTGTCCGAAGTATTGCAGCTTCCTTCTTTTGCACATGTTGAGGAAACGTCTTTCTGCCTGACATTTTCAAAACCTCCTCATTGGTTTTCCTATCTCTCAGCTTATGCTTTGCATGGTACGTAATGAGTACATTTCAAAAGCTTCTATTCTTCTCTGTATTTTTCTTTTCAGAGTCCAACTTTCACATCCATATGATGCTGTACTCCATGCAACACTCTCGATTATCCTCTTCTTTGTTCTCATGCTGATATTATTGTCTTTCCAAATGTTCTTCATTTTTCTGATGGCAACCCTTCCTTTTGTCAATCTGGCCTTTATTTCTTCCTCTAGGAGCAGTCTTCTGATATAATTGTGCCAAGATATGTAAACTTTCCCACTTGTTCCATTACCTTCTGATCTACTCTGATGGAAACTTTGTCTCCGTTAGTTGTCATTACTTTTGATTTATTTACATTTATTTGAAGCCCATATTTCGACTCGCTTGTTCCACTCTGCTTACTAGTTCTTGAAGTTCCTGTGCGCTCGATGCCAGCAAAACCACATCGTCTGCATACCTTAGATTATTAATGGTTAGTCCACCAACTTTGCATCCCCCTTTGAACCCTTCCAAAGCCACACGCATTATCATTTCTGCTATTATATTATATTTGATACAGAGGTAATAAATACCATAGACAGTTTGATGCAGAGGTGATACCAAGAGAGAGTCATGATAGCCAAAAATCTATATCAGCAAGAATATACATAGATGTCACGTAATATAGACCTACGCAAAACACTTCGCTTTACCGTACAACAATATGGGAAGCAAGTGGCCGAGCGCCATAAAAACAGCAAATTCTTAGCCAGACGTACTGCAATATTCTTTTAAAACAGCACAAAGACAGTCATTATCAGTGTATATGGTAAACAGCTGATCTCAACCGTCAGAGCACAGCTCAACTAATGATGAGTCAATTTTATGCCCAAATATTCCACGTTACCAATGTAAGAATCTATTTGAAAATGCCAAACTGGAAAATGCATCTGAATAATACAAAATTTCCATAAATAAATATATATATATATAAATATATATTATATTACTCAAATTAATATTAAGTTGAAATTTCGTTAAAATATTGCTCCTGTATTTATTTATTTATTTCACATGCATTAGAAAACTAATTTGACAAAATCTTTTCAGCAGCTATATATTTATGAGTTACGTTTGCGTCATTTGCAGCTTCAGCTTTCATTAACAAAACTTAGTAACTCACTCATTTGGTCAACTTCTATTTCAATCCCTAAATAATGAAGACGATGACGATTGATTCAAATGCCTGTGTCAGTGATAACAATCATCATCATTATTATTATTATAAATGTCAATTTGTATAGCGCCGTGTGCCTGGCGAAGGCCATAGTCAAGAGCGCTTAGGGTTAGGGTCATCCAAAAATGACCACTCTTATGAATTCTTAATAGGCCTACTGCGATTAGATAGCCAATCAAATCACAAAAGCAATGTTCCAACAGCAGTGTACAGTACTTACCGCGGTTTTTTACAATTATTCATCCATAAGACATCATAAACAAACCAATCGAAGAACACGTGATCCAAACAATCTGTGTTCCGAACACCGCAGCATCAATATTTGTCAACAAAAGAAACGAAATAAGTGTATAAGTATTTAGGATGATGAGGATAATGAATTCAACAATAAACGATGCATTGGCCAATGAAATAAATCTATCCAATGCGTAAACCATTCTGCATAATGCTTGATGCTGGTGTCTCATTGTTTCGAAATAATTATTTTTCGGATTCCGTTTATCTTTGTCAACGTCGTCTTCTGAACACGCATCGAATTTGTAGCAAAAGAGTGGCGCCAAGAGAAAGTTCCACATCAGCGGACAAGTAACAGAACCGACGTATAGGCGTTAAAAACAAGAATTTAGCCCTCGACAATGTTTAAGACGGATTTATCATCAACTGTTATCATTGTATTCAAGGGACAAATCATTGGATCGAGAAACGAAGCATTCACAAAAATGTAAAATCCAGTTGAACATGTGTGGATAATAACCACGCTCCAGACTACTCAACGCCAGCGCTTGGCTTAACTTTTATCTCGTTCAATTGTTTCTTTGTTTTTCTGCCATTATTCTGGAAAATTTCTTCAATTATTCCATTTGCACTGAGCCTATAAAAGGAAAAGTGTGCGACTGCTGCCATTGCCATCCATACCACGTATCCACACTTTTGTGATATTGCGTGAGTCGAATCTATGGGTGTAAATACTGTGAACGACCTTGCGACGCTCAGCCAAAAGATGATCCCATTGACGCCACAGTACACGCGCCAGCGAGATTTCTTTTTTATTCCGCTGTTTGTCGTGACAAAATATGATCCAAAACACTGCATGCTGAAGATCATCGGTAGAAACGCCTTTCTCAGCAACGTCTCCTTTCGCGATACTGTGTTCCACATTGTTGAATTGGTTTCTTCATGTCTTCGTTTCCACTTCGATAGTCACACTTTGAACTGGAGAGATCCTCGAATGCTTGATTTTCACACTTTTCTGACACTTCTCCGGATGATCTGCGTCAATGCTGATGTTTCTTATAAGACAGCTTGAATTTGCCTTTGGAAAACTTGGATTGGCTCTTGATAAGATTTAGCGGAGCCTATTTTGGTTGCCTCTATTATTCTTGTTCAAATATGACAACATGCCATTGAAGGCTAATGTACAAAATTTTCAAACAGATATTAATCGATAGTCTTGTTGTCTTCGGGCTTTCTTTTACAGTAACAAAATATATTGCCCTTTTTATTCAGAAGCATCTGGTTTCGTAGGTCGAAATCGATAAATGCCGTGGTTCTTCGATTATTAAATTATTTCCATCAGACTGCTTTCAGTCCTAGGAATATATCGACCACCGAATTTCACGCCGCGTTCCGAATGATTTGGATGAAAACATAATATTGCTTTGGTTCATTAAATTGCTTTGGTTCATTAAACGAACTGCATTCATAGTCACATTTGCAATTTTGCTGTGAGGAGATTAAGCAGCAACTAGATACTATCGTCGTTGATGGCATATTGTGACGAATAGGTCTACTGGGCTGGCACCAGTCATTTCACCATGACCCGATCTATCTATGTTAACCAAGTCGTATTCGGCAGATGCAGCAGCTATCGACTAGACCAACATAATAATGACGGATAAAAATCAATGCACGTTTGTGTGAAAAGCCAAGTGTGTCTACAATTTACTTCGTATGACTGTCAGACTATTAGCACTTTGCCAGTAGTCAGTACAGTGGCGAACCGGGCCTTACGTACTTTCCCAGGATGGCTGCAGCCCGGCCGCTACAAAGGATCAGGTATCTCTCAATTAAAGCTCGTGGGTGGTGTACTTAGCTGTTTGGCTAAAGTTTAACTATCAGATGGCTGATTTCTTCACTCTATCTCTATTGGACTTTACTTCTTCCGTGGAGTTCTATGATGGCAATTCCAGGGTACTACCTAATGTATTCTTTCATGTGCAGCCTTCTTGACTTCCAGGTACTACCGCCACTTTATCTATCCCAGGTACTACCTCTGCCTCTGCTATTTCAGGTACTACCACTCTCTCTCTCTCTCTCTATCTCTCTGATACTAACTCGCTATCTTCTATCTCAAGTACTACCTAGCTCTCTCTCATGTACTACTTATGGATCTACAGGACTTTCTACCGGGCTCCTTCCCTCTCCTACCGTGTCGCGATTTATCTTTAGTGAGGCATACCCGCCCCTTGGGAACCGCTTTCGCGGCGGATTCAACACTTCCCTAGCGAAAATGTAGACCCTGCTCTCGTTAAGGAAGGTCCATCAACCTATTTGGTACTACGAGTTTTACGGTACTCGGACTATTGACCACAGGACGATTGACCATAGGACGATTGACCATTGGACGATTGACCACTGGACGATTGACCACAGCGGACTTTTGACCACTGGACGATTGACCACAGCGGACTTTTGACCACTGGACGATTGACCACAGCCGTGAGTATCAGGCTTAGCACGCTGTCTGCTGCATGCATGCATGCACGCATACAAAAAAAAAAAACCAAATGCTATTGTATCCATATATATATATATTGATAGCATTTGTATATATATACAATATTTGTATATATATATGCGATATATATGTTTATATGTATGTATATATATCATGTATATCTATCATATTAAAATCGTTATTCTGTATGTCTGTTACCTTCAGCCGTTCTGATTGGTTGCGTTCGAGCGTTCTATCTGATTGGTTGGCTCAACTGGCTGTGACCGTTCTGATTGATTACCTTCAAGCGTTCTGATTGGTTGGCTGGGTGAGCGTTCTGATTGGTCATTCTGGAATCTCGAGCGACGCGAAGCGAAGCTCTCGCAGCGAGCGAAGCTCGCCACACTACCCTTCGAGTTAGTATATGTATATATATGTATATATATGTATATATATGTATGTATATATATGTATATATATATGTATATATATGTATAATATACATTTTTATGTATATAATATATATAATATATATATCAACTAACATTCCCATTTGGTTCCTTTTTTGATCTATATGCATGCTCAATGACGGCTGTGGTCAATCGTCCAGTGGTCAAAAGTCCGCTGTGGTCAATCGTCCAGTGGTCAATCGTCCTATGGTCAATCGTCCTACTGAATATCCTACGCTCAACCTCCCTAGAGTTTTTATATACTTCTCAGGGAGTTATTATTACTAAGGGACCACATTTATTAATATTATTAACTTATTCATTTTATTAACTATCTAACCTACCATCAGCGCCATGTAGCGACTACTGGAAAAACGGTATCACATTATAGCCGCCACAGCTATGACCGCCCCGGTTATGACCGCCAAAGTTATGACCGGGTTATGACCGCCCGAGCTATGACCACCCCGGTTATGACCGCCCCGTTATGACCGCCCCAGCTATGGCTGCCGTCAGTATCGATTAGGGTTAGTGTTTCGTGTATGGCTTATAGTGTGGGTAATGATTATATGACCCCGTACGGGTTAGGGTACACTGCTTTTCGTTAAAACCCATAGAGTAATTGGGGCGGTCATAACTGGGGCGGTCATAACCGGGGCGGTCATAACTGGGGCGGTCATAGCTGGGGCGGTCATAACCGGGGCGGTCATAACTGGGGCGGTCATAGCTGGGCGGCTACCACCTGTAACCTGGAAAAACTATCTATAAAGGGTTTTTATACTTTACCTATTCTTTATTATGGGTCCTCAGGCTTATATATCTTGGCTATTACACCATTTTGTCATAATACTGCCAATACTCTGCAGCGGCGAAGAATCTAGAAATGTTGTACAAGACTGGTTTGAACAGTAATGTCATTGCTACTCAGAACTTTAATAACATTTGAAGTGGCAGTATTTTTACAGAATCTAAGTGAGTGTCTCTCAGTGATCCCAAGTATGATTCAGCAAAAAACGTCTTGGCAAAGGACATAATGCTTTTGTGGGATCAAGTCAGTTGTTGATATTTTCATTTTTATTTTGCTTTTCTCGACCTGTCATTCGCCGTATATAACAACATAACAACTATAAACTTCTTGAAGATTTTAATGATAATTCTTTAATTATATGTATAATAATATATATTTATATTGCTCTTTTTAACTCTGTATGTGTGTCTCTTTTCCAATCTCCTCACTCTTCGTCCCTTTTCTTCTCCTTTCCTTCTCTACTCTCCATCTTTCACTCCTTCCTCTCCCTATCTCTCATTTCCCTCCCGTTTCACTCCCCTATATTATTTCCCACAACCTCCCTATCTTTCTTTCTCTTTTCCCTCCAATCTCCAACTACGCCACAAAAACCTAACCTCTCATTCTTCGTCTCTTTCCCATTCCTAACCCATAGACTACTAAATGAAATCTGGACAGTCAACTGAGGCTAGCAGAATTTGACCGCTGTACATCAGGGGGTCGATGAGTAAAAGGCTGTGCATTGTGTACTATGAGAAAACAGCGATGCAAACTAGAACTATATCTCAGCCAAATATTGTCCTATTTTCAAAATTTTTGATTTATTTTTTGTCCAATTACATTCCCCTACAGCTTTGCGGTTCACCAAAGTTAGGTTACCATTCAAACAGTTTAGCTGCACAGCTTGAAATAAAGATATATATTTTTGGGTGGGTTCTATTTCAAGCCAAATTGTGGACCCTCGTTCCAATTTTTAAAAAATTCTGCTCACTTGGCCAGAAAGAATAATTAAAATGCAAGACAATGGTGTGTACCTCTTCTTTTTAGCTTTCCTGTAACCGAGAATATAGCAAATTATAAAAGAAATACAAGCATTGTTCTACACTGATCGAAACGACAATTTATCGGGAGGTGGGTGCTCAGAGTAGCAAGAATATATCTCGACCAAATATTGTCCAATTTTCAAATGTTTTGATTTATTTTGTTCCATTTAAATTCTTCTAAAACTTTTCCGTTCACCAAAATTAGGTTGCCACTCAAAAATATTAGCTGCACAGCCTAGAACGGAAACAAAATAGAGACGTGCATGAGTCCATTTTTTATAACCCAATCCAACCCAGCCCATCAAATCTCTAAGCAAACTCAACCCAACCCATGACGATAATAGGTTTACTCTCCCAACCCACCCCAACTCACCGTAATACATTACAGTTTTTTTAAACCATGACATTTTCTGACCCAATCCAACCCAACCCATCATTAATATGGGAAAGTCTGACCCAACCCAATCCAACCCAACCCAACCCAACCCATGTGTTAACCCAACCCTTGGACATCTCTGGGCCAGACTGTGGACCCTTATCCCAATTGTTTTTAAATTTTGCACAGATGGTTTGAAATAGGAATAAAAAAGCAAAACATTGGCGTAGGCATATACCTCATCTTTTTAGCTTTCATTTGCAACTTGAACAAAATCCAAAATTACATGCAAATACACAGAAGGTTGCATTTATTCGGCCCCCTGATGCAAGACACCTTAGACACTTTTCCGTCCACTAATCATTTAGTAGTCCACGCCCAACCCTTCTCCGCCCCTCTTCCTGTTCCAGTTTCAGACTTTCAGTAGTACAAGGCAGGGGATGAGGATTACTGGGCATTCCGCCTATATCCTTTTCGCCCACACGCTATTAGTCCACACTACGTTTTGCCTACACAGCCTTTCGCCTACATTTGCAGGTTGAGGTTGTTCATTAATTAGATTGAGATCATGGTATAAGGCAAAACATAATAGCAAAAAGCAGACAAAGATGTTATTGACATTCCCAAAGCGACGGCGACAATTCCAAATCAAGAATCTATTTCCATGCAGCGTCAATCCCGTTTGGTAATTTCAATGGAAGCAGTTTAATTTGAAATCAGAATTTTTGTTGGAGAGCTAGAGATAAGTTTTCGTTTGTGGCAAACGACGAAGTGTTGCAAATATTTCGAGACGACGGCTTAGAATTGTCGGAGAACTGTGGCGCCATCTCGATCATCAAAAGAAAGTAGGTGATCAAAAGTCCAAGAATCTAAACAGCAAAAGTGATCGCATAATAGTCATTTAACTGATATTTATATCCAAGATAGAAAAAATTCTCATTGTGCTCATAAAAGCATAAATACAGAAGACTATCTTATTGTTGTCAACAGCAGTGTTCAGTTACACTAATGTACAATAGTTGATTTCTGATATCAATTGCTTCTAACAACAAATTCTCGTATTGGCCTTAGTAGTAATGGTGCAATAATTTAGGAACTCAGAGATTCGGACTACAATGTAGTGTCTGGTAGGAACATACCAGCAGTTGGAAAATTTAACTGGAAGCAGAAAGATGATAAAGACGTTATCACTGACAATTTTCCCATTTAGGGATGCATCTCTCAGATCACTGTCCATTGCTTTATCTTTAGTGCAGTAGCAGCTCCAGTATTTAGCAAGTGGGGGGTCGTTGGGGTGGCAACTTCTAATCATGAGGGCCAACCATTTGTTGTTAGGTATGTAGTATTAAGTATAGGGTCCCAACAGGGGGGCCACTGGGAGGCCAGGCACTCAAAAGGGGGAGCACGGGCCCCCGACCCCCCTGTGGAGCCGCCACTGCTTTAATGACTTTCGATTGTCAAATACATATTTTAATATTTAGCTAGCTCTTCGGATATTTCAACAGCATCTAGCCATAGGTACACTATTTAGCTGTTGGAGAATTTCTTCGCTACTGTCCATTCTATTTTATCTTTACACCACTACAACATCCCAATTGAACCTATTGAAACCATGAAATTTTGCACAGCAGGACCTTCTTCTACACAGCATATGACAAGTCGCAACGGGAGTTCACATTAAGTAAAGCATGGTTACATAGAGGTGTTTTGTGTAGATTTGTTTCCTGTCTCCAAACGTTTAAAAATGTTAATTTTTAAGCAGACAATTTTTCTTCATAGAATCTGTGAAATGATTGGAAAAAGATGCGTTAATAAAACCAACAATTTTGTGCTTCTTGACGCTCTGAAAAAAGTAACCTGCAATATCCGTTATTATTATTATTATTATTATTATTATTATTATTATTATTATTATTATTATTATTATTATTATTATCTTGGACGATTTTTATAGCGCCGTAACGTAGTTAATACTAAAATCAAAAGCGCTTTGACAGCGCTAACGTGTCAATGAAGGTCAAAGTGGCGATGCTAAACATCCATTCGGATGACAAAATGAACTCGCTGCCATGAAGAAACAGGCGTCGAGTCCATGAGAAGCGTTCCTTCCGTAAAAAACGTTAGCGAGGAGGGGAAAGATGATGTTGTAGACCCGCGAGATGGAAGCAGTGTTTAATCTAGGCCGTTTCCGGGGGTAAATTTGCCTTTTTTCCCCCAGGAAATTTCAAATTTCCCCCCGGGAATTTTGGAATACTACATGGACTAACAGCGGCCCCTAGCAGAATTCCCCCCGGCTTTGTCAGTTTCCCCCCCCCCGGCTTTTTCAGTTCCCCCTCCTGGAGTCCAGGAGTCTAGATTAAACACTGGATGGAAGAATTCGTTCTGCGGACGGTTATTGTGACACTATTCCAGAAATGCGTGCTTTAGAGAACTCCTAAGGTGCTATAATGTCTTTCCAACATTTGAAGAGGCCAGTTTGATAGATGCAAGGACCATGAGGATTTCAATATCTCCATGTTTGAGACAAAAGCACTTGAACGTCCAATAATTAACAATGTATGGGATTAGAGGTACGACACGCTAGTGGGGGTTGAATTAATAAAACAGTTCATCTGATAACCGTAAGAATCGTGTTGCGATCGATGACAAAGATCCTTAGGACGCTGAATCCAATCGGTTCTCCGCATAAACGATTCAGGAAAACATTAATCTATAAAACAAATACTGCATCTGATATTTCACAATATTCAAACGTGTTTGTGCCTGCAATAGTCAATTACACACACGGGTCTTCTGCAATCATATAAAGTCTTCTTTCTAAGGATAGTTATTTAAAACCCTTTTAAAGTTTATCAAAATTGTATATAGGCCTATAGGCCTAGTCCCAGTGTTTAAACTAGACTCTGGACTCCGGAGGGAACTGACAAAGCCGGGTGGAATTCTGATAGGGTGCTGCTGTTAGTTAATGTAGTATGCCAAAATTTCCCGGGGGAAATTTGAAATTTCCGGGGGGGAAAGGGCAATTCCCCCGGAAACGGCCTAGATTTAAACCCTGCCTAGGCCCATACAGTGCTGCATATATATATTTATATACGCTGTGAGCCGTGAAAATAACAATAAAACACCCTTTGTTAATTAGCAAGTATTTCATTTAGAATATTGACCAACCTGGCCAATTGTTTCTGGACTCAAGCTGGTTAAGTCGATATCATGAATTGTTTTGTATATCTTATGAGCCTGAAAACATATTCAACCAGTTATATAAAATTAAAATAGGCACTGGTACTCAGCGGCTTCTATCCCCCCTGCAGCCGGGCTCAATTCCCTCCAAAAATTACAAATTCCCGCCCCCAAATTACAAATTCCCTCTGTTAATTTGCTCCCTTGTAGACTTAGTATTATATTCAGCTTTTTATCCTTTGTGTTGGACATAGCTATCATTGATTACTTCACGGTCAGTGTTATTTTGAATCAATATTAGTCTCGGTTCAGTTCAGATTAGTAGCAAAATATCCCCCCATTTTTCCCGGGCGCAGCTGCGCCCGCCTTAAATAGGGATAGAAGCCCCTGCTGGTACTCGAAAAGCGATCGAATCTCTCGAGTACCTTTTGCAAGTGCAACAATATTATGGTGTGCGATTACGCGACGTCGAGGCTATCAATAAAGTTTACACAAATTGCGGAGCATCTGATTTTCCGATTTGAACTGCTGCATTGACCGTCTTTATGCACCCCCAGCGACAATTGTTTTGATTTTTATCAACGTCATCGTCGACCTGTCTCTTTCCCTATTTTTCGTAAAGTTTCTCGATTATTCCACTTGCACAGAGCCTATAACTGAAGTGTGTGACTGCTCCCATTGCCATCCATGGACCATGCTACTTGTGCACATTTTTCTAAATTTGTCTGAATAGAATCTTCGTAAGCAAAAATTGTGAACATCCTGACGAAGTTTGACCACAAGATGAACTCAATGACGCACAGTCCACGCGCTAAAAAATTGCTTCTTTGTTCCGCTATTTGTCGTTACAAAGTATAATCAAAAACACTTTATTTCGAAAATTACCATATCGGTGGAAAATCATTAAAATTCTCAGCGTCTCCTTTCGCGATACCGTGTCTCTTTTTTTACTTGGTGTCTCCGTGTCTCAATTTCAACTTCAATAGTCATTCTGCGTTGGAGAGATTTTCGAATGATTCATTTTTTCAAAATTTTAAGAGATGAATGCAAGTTTTACGTTTGAAAGAGGTCTCTGTAGATTATGCTATCGCCTATTTGATCGCCTCTAATTCCTTTCTGCTGATTTGGTAACTCCTAGATGAAATGATAAAATTGCATTAGCGACTCGTCAATAATTAATCAGTTGGCCTTTCGATTTTTACCTCAGAACGACGAATGTTTGCACTCTATAGACCTAGTTTAAAATCAACAGTCGTTCTCCTGCTCGACGAGTTCCACAAATGCCGTGTTTATTCAGATATGAAATCATATTCGGAACATTGCATCAACTGCATTGAGACCGTCACCAATTTAATCTTGGTTATTGGCAGCATATCGGCCACATGAAGGCCCGATGCGTTCATTGAGTTTGTCGCATGCATAAGTAGCAAAGCAACCATTATAAGTGGTGTTACTATCATGTAAATGCAAGAGAGCAAGGCTCCGCAGGCAATAGAATGCCAGTGTTGCATGTACAGTATCAAGTAGGCCTACGAAACTGCAGAGACTAACAACGGTCTCGCAATAAAGTATAACCAACAATAGATAGCAATATGCAAGCAACCAACTACAGATAGCAATAGGCTATGCTAGTGCTGAAATTTTGAGGTAGCTAGAAGATAATATTATAGCTTATATTATTTTGCCAGAAAGCTAAAACCACTGCAGTGAGTTTCCATTTTCACGGGATTACATTTGTATACAAGCCGTGGACCTATATAGGCCTACTCTGACATTATAAATACACTGTATATACTCGCATATCTAAATCTACATACAAAACATGCCAATGTCTAAGCGGTAATAAACTGTCAAAAAAGAGTAACAATAAAATAAAAACAAGCAACTTATCAAAGTAATTGAAGTCCTAATCAAGTAGGCATCACATAAATTGGCTTGAAGCAAAGAACGATCAATTAGGCCTAAATTACAATAAATTTACAATGACTTTTAGTAGCATTAACATCCATCACTAACATTCCATTCCCATTTCTACCTTGTTCCTCCCTTTCCCAGCCCTTCTTTCTTCAAAACTCTTCGACCTTTCTTCATGATGAGAGTTATCAGACAATATTTTTTGGGGGTTCAGCTGGGCTGGACATGTGCCCTGCACCCTTGCACCTCTGTAGATCTGCTCGTGCAAAATATTGATTGCAACCATTAATGATAATAATAATAATTATGCACTTTTATATCCTCATCGTCATCCAGCTCCACTGCTGTCATCTGAGGTCCAAAATTCGCCTATAGCATTTCATTTCAAAGTTTATACAAGGTTGCCATAACCCCGTCTCCAAAATACCGGACACGCGTGCAAATGACAAAAACGAGAGGAGGGTTGAAAATATGTTTGTTCGTACGTATTATATGGATGAGCCCCATACGCTGCAACTGACAGTACCGGTACTTTTAAAAATTAATATTATTATTCTGCCTAACATGTTTGCAATATTTTCATTCGAATTTAATAAGAGCTTTTGTTTTGCCATTTATTCAAAACTCAGAAGATTCTCTTTCAACTAACGTACGCCAGATGGCCTAATGCATTTTTTGGATATTACATGCTATGATTATTGCCTCGACACGTTAAGAAACTACTGAAGTGGGCCGCAGTTCCAAAATGTTCGGGAAACCATGCTTTAGACTGCTTAATAATACAAGTAACGATTTGGTTTTTCCCAAACATATGATATTATTTATAAGAAACTTATAGCGGATTTGCGGTTGACTGTCGTTCTGGACATCGTCGGATTTTCCATATTCGTCGGATTTGCCGATTTCGACGACGGAACTATCTTCTTACGAAAGACCGCTTCTTTAGGAACTCACCGGTGGTTACATCTGCGTGGATAACTCCTACTACCAACTTGCGGACTCTTACATCATCTTCCGTTCCTCGTTGGCATGTCAATGGGGCTACAGTTTCTTTGAAGGACCGCTTCTAAAGGACTCTGAACCGAACTTCTTCACGGCAGCAAAGTTCTTTCCATCACCACAGTGGATTTTAACATCGCCACCTTCTGACCTTCATTGGCATGCCAGCGTTGTCAAAGCGCTTTTGATTTTGGATTTTAAACCATGCGTACAGCACTATATAAATTGTCCAGGAATAATAATAATAATAATAATAATAATAATAATAATAATAATAATAATAATAATAATATAATAATAATAAAATATTGCATCGTACTAGGCTGGGAGTGACTTGCCTGCTGTAGTTTGGTAGCTTGCAAGAAAATACCGGACACATGCACGTCCGCTATTGTCTCAATTTTTCACCTGAAAATAGGCAAAATGCCGGAAAGTCCAGTTAAAAACCGGACATTTGGCAACCCTACTTTTATAGCACCATGTCTAATACTCTAAAGATATCAATCGATGGTACTTCAAATCCGTCAGCAAAAGACCGGGTCATTCCAGGAATCAGTCAGTGAGAAAACAAGACGGAGCTAATGTTCAAATTATGCCTCCTTTTGGTAATGATGATAATGAACACTACAGCAACTGGACCTATCGTGGATCTGGTCATGCACTGTTAAACTAAAATTCCCTTAATCAACAATCACTTACCGCGCTATTGATCATTATTCCTCCGTATGCCCATATAAACAGAGAAATCAAACCAGCAACGACCCACACAAATTGTGATCCAACTAGCAGAACTTCAAAGTCCTTCGAAGAAGGCGACAAAACTGAATAGAGATTTAAGATGATGAGAATAATGACTCCCACAAAAAGTACTGCGTTAGTCAAGCAAACGAATTTGTCCAATTCGTCAACCATTCGACATAATGCTTGATGATCACGTCTAAGCGCTTCAAATTCATTATTCTCTAAACTCGGTTTTACTTTGACCACATCAATCAATCTTTTAGTGCATGCCTCAAACTGATCCTGAAAAACTGACGCCCAAAGTAAGTTCCACACCAGCGGACACGTAATAGACCCAGCCACGTAAAAGTTTAGAACCAGGAATAAGTACTCCGCAATGTCTAAAACAGATTTGCTGGCACCAAGTATGACTGTATTTAGAGGACAAATAAGTGAGCTGAGTAATCGATAGCCCATAAACATGTAAAATCCCACAGAAATAGTATTAAGAAATGCAAAAATCCAGACTAGACAGGTGCCAACAACCGCTTTGACTCCAATGGATTTAATTCGTCGATCAGCTTTTATGTCGATCTTTTCGTAAAGTTCTTCGATTATTCCACTTGCACTGAGCCTATAACAGGAAAAGTGTGCGGCTGCTCCCATTGCCATCCATGCTATGTATCCACACTTTTCTAAAATTGTATTTATCGAATCTTCGGATGTAAAAATAGTGAACATCCTGGCGAGGTTTAACCACAAGATGATCTCAATGACGATACAGTACACACGCCGAAGACTTTGTTTCTTTGTTCCGCTGTTTGTCGTTACAAAGTGTAATCCAAAACACTCCATACTGAAGATCATCGGTAGAAACGCCTTTCTCAGCAACGTCTCCTTTCGCGAAACTGTTTTCCTCTTGTTGACCTGGTTTCTTCCTGTCTCCAATAATTCCACTTCGATAGTCACACTTTGCACTGGAGATACTTTCGAACGCTTCATTTTTTCAGAATATTGTCGAAACTTTGAAGTTAACCGATGCCGTGTTATTCTTTGATTCCAGTCACATTGTGTTTCTGATTACGATTATAACGTTGTCATGCTCTTCGGACAAATTCAGTTGCCCAAGCAAAAATGTTCAAAATTTTGTTCGAGAAAAAAAAATTGCACGAGAAATTCGTCGGTTCGTAAATTCGTTTGTCAGTCGCAATTGAAAACCTCAATGAGAACATTTGTCATTGCACATTCAAACCTCCATAGGGAACCAAACGCTTCCGTTACTGCACTCGGCTCTTACTGCATGTGGGGATTTTAAGCGATCGAAATGAACTAACTGGTATTGGCATCATCTGTTATGCCTGGCATGCATCGCAGCCTCATGCAATAAAAGCGGGAAATTGAGGAAGAGCAATTATTCCTCCCATTGCAATATTTGTGTGGGGAGATAGAAAAAATAGATCGACATCATAATTAATGACAACATTAAGT
This sequence comes from Metaphire vulgaris, assembly GCA_018105865.1. Taxonomy (NCBI): domain Eukaryota; kingdom Metazoa; phylum Annelida; class Clitellata; order Crassiclitellata; family Megascolecidae; genus Metaphire; species Metaphire vulgaris. Next base: position 5,339,794 of record CM030848.1, on the reverse strand, counting down.
TTATAGAGTTAACAACATAATTTGGGTGTCACAATAAACACACTGTAGCATTATAAGCAATGGCGTGTCTAGGCAATATGGCTCTCGGGCGGTGTCACAGGTGCCGCGCCCCTCCCCCAATTCAAGGTGCCACCCTTCCACCTCAGGTACCGCCCACAATTCTAACCCTTGTTCTAATTTGTTCATCAGTACTTATAAATGTGATCAAAATTCATAAATAAAATAATAATAGTGAAGGCGACAGTTATTAGCTTTTGTTCGCGCTTACTTTTGTATTAGTAATGGAAATTCATTAGCAAAAAGCATATGTAGACCTAGGCCTGTAAATAGGCATAGAGGCTTGAATCGCAAATGATTGCTGCAAACTAATACAGGGCGATATTTCTTGTCTTCTTCAGCGCTAAATCTTGAATTGTCGCCCGTTTTGTGCCATCTGGGACGGACCGCCCCTCCGTCCGCTCGGTATGCCACTGATAAATAAAATAGGGGCCTAAAGGCACATCGAATTTACAAGTACGACGGTCATCATCAATTTCGGATGAAATCGTCCTACCGGACAGACAGACAAAATGACAAATGCAATCATTCGCATATTGATTCATGTGTTTCTATAAAATATGATATATTGATTAATAATCAGATTTTAATCAGTGCTAGTAAATTAAAAATTATTATTTCTCTGTATTATTCTTACACGAGGGCCAGTGGCGTAGCCACGATTTTCCGATGGAAGGAGGGCCCAGGAGGGGGTTGAGAACGACCACTCCCAACTTCGGACAATTTTGACAAGCATAAAAAGGTCGTCACCTATTATTTCGCTTGGCTAAGTTAGCTATATATAGTTATTATATTGTAGAAACCGATACAACTATTTTGATATTTTATGTTGGCCTCTTGTTTGTTTTATTTTTTTGCTACCTTAAACCCGATTTTGGCGCCCCCTCTCGACAGTATAATAATACGCAACAAAAAATTTTGGTTGCCCAACCAAGGGAGGGGTTTGACTCCCAAACCCCACCTGGCTACGCCATTGACGAGGGCGAAAGTAAATTTAGTCGCTAAATCATTTTAGTTCATAGCACGTGCGTTATGTTAGAAGTAAACTATCTTACATGTTCCTATTTTCATCCAATTCGACTACGCGCAATCCAATGGCAAAATGAAAATTCTATAATGACAGGTTAAAGGTTGAAGAAGAAAGCCGAGACAGACGGAACTGTTCCATTTATTGCGATACTGGAGTGGCGCAACACGCCGTCAGATTATTTGCATTTGTCACCAGCGCAAATTCTTATGAGACGACGTACGAAAACTAAAATCCCTGTTTTCTGACAAACTCCTAGCCTCATCTTTGCTGCACAGTGCTAAAGAAGCGCAACAAAAGTCGAAGGAAAAGCAAGCTTTCTATTACAATCAACATGCGAGAATTCGACGAACACTAGCAAAAGGCCAGACTGTTCGCGTCAAATTCCATCCTAAGGAAGACCATTGGCGTAAGACAGAAATCACGATGTATTGCCTCATCGCTCTTTCCAAGTTAAATATAAAGATGGCAGTATAAGGCGACGTTCATCAAAATATGTTCGTCAGAACATGTTTAATATTGTTTATGTTTTGTCTAAACCACCGATAATATTTGTGAAACAACAATCGCTGAAAGAAGAGGAAAACGGAAGCATTCATTCGCGTCCACCATACTTTTCGCAGCTAGACGAAGAAGGGGAAACGATTATCTAACGATAATCTAATCATCACCGCCAGCGCCGCTCACTTAACGAAGCCAAGTCTGAGGCCATCGTTATATGTCTCATCTCAAGCGCCATCCGATGAACAATAGTCGAACGCTGCTAGAGGAGCAACAGCGCCACCTGTTGGACCGTGTTAGACTACAGTAGATCGGGGCGAATTGTTAAGATGCCCAGCAGATACAAATAGTTCTGACTTTAAACACCAGGCGTATTTTGTGGATTACCAACGATGCATGTTATTAGGCCTGAATTGCCATTGATAGATTGATTAGTTTTTATTAGTATTATTAGTCTAATTAAAGAAGGGGATGTAGCGTAAATGACATTTATATACCACGCCTACTCTCCAATAGAGAAACCCTTCACCAGCTAGGCCTATAGAAGCCAGCTGCAGTAGCACTTAGTATGTTGTCGTTATCCGAACGTCGAATTCAATACATGTACAAGTTATCATATCTAACTGTTTGTCTGATTGCTATAGTCTGAACCACTATAGGCTTAATAGTTATAGGCGTTTGCGAAGACACCAGTTACAGATGAGTTATTTGATTTTGATTGTCTTTATACTTTGTCCAATGTTTCTAAAGAAAATGCTAATCTTGATTCTGTTTTACGACATTTGGTGGATAGGTCACAACTTGAATTTGATTTGAAGTGTGAACTTTAAGATTTGTTGAAACTTTTTTGTCGAGGCGCTTAGTAATAAGCCTGATTGTAATGAATTAGTTAAAAACTCAATTAAATTGGTTGCAGGGGCAAAGCCAGATGCTTAAATGCCTTTTCGTTTGAATCCAGATAAATTCGAAAAAGTAAGTGAAGAGATTGATGATTAACTAAAATTAGGGAATCATTCAAGCAGGGATATTTCTAGGATTGTGAATTTTGGGGTGTCGACCTCAAATTGGGGGGGGGGTGTCCGGAGCTAATTAGTATGCATTTTGTATGCATATCATTGTCACATTACCAAATTTTGGGGAGTGCGACCTCAAATGGGGGGTTTTGGGGGTGTTAGTGGGGTGTAAGAATATCCCTGCATTCAGTAGTCAGATTCTGAGATTCTGCATAGACTGCACCTATTGTGGTTATTAAGGATTCAGACAAGTCTAACTGTTTGTGAACTGATTTTCGCAGACTAAATGCTTTAAGTTGCTCTGATTGTTTTCCTATTCCTAGGGCGGAGGATCTTTCTGATAAGGTGTGTCAGCGTAAATTTCTTTGTAAGTTGGATATGGCAAAGGGTTTCTGTCAGATGCCATTAGATAATTGTTTGATTCCTCTGACATTATTTGTAACTTCGCGTGATCATCTTTAGTGGAAATTTATGAGTTTTGGGTTGGATAGAGCATCTGCTACTTTTGTTAAGTTAGGTAGAATTTTGCTTAAGGATGTTCAGGATTTTGTGCTGTTTTCTTTGATGATTTGATTGTATTTAGTCGTAATTGGCCAGACCATACAAAAATTTACGAGAAATTTTGTCTAGAGTGGAAAAGGTTGATCTGACTTTAAACCCTGAGAATTGTACTTTTGCTAATGTTGAAATTGATTTTCTTGGTCATCATTTAGGTTTGAATGCTGTTCAGCATTTGAAAATGAAAACTGATGCTGTGGTTAATATTCCTAGGCCCAAAAATAAGCAAGTTTTCTCATGGCTTGGTCTGGCTGGGTATGAGATTTTAACTCATTATTCTGAAACGTTACTTTTGACAGAATTGTTAAAGAAAATAAAGTTTTTTAATGATTCGAGAGAGCTGAAAATTCATTTATTGAATTAAAGTAAAAAATGGCGTCTTGACCAATTTTGCATCCTCCTGATTATACTAAGAATTTTGTTGATACTTCAAAGTTTGCGTGGGTGGATGTTTGTTTCGAGTTTTTAATGAAGCAGAACAGCCAATTTGTTATTTTTGTCGTAAGTTAAATATGCGTCAGATTGCTTATTCAATTGTAGAGAAGGAGTCTTTGGCTTTGATTTTTGTAGTTCATATGTTTTCTCTTTATTTTGGTTTTAACGAAGTTATTGTTTATCGGTTCATTCACCGTTGAAATTTTTTAAATCAGATGTGGAGATCTAATCAGAAATTACTTCGATGGAGTTTGGAATTACAACGATAATTTTGGACATTCAACATAGGTCTGGAAAGAATAATTTTATCCATGATTTGTTGAGCTGGGTTAGGGACTGATTGATTTTGTTTTTAAAAGGTATATGAACTATTAGTGACTTTTGGCTATTATGTTTCATTTACGTATGATTTAGTGAAAATCATAAGTTAAGGGGGAGGGTATGTTGTATATTGGCACACAATAAGAGTTGTACGTGTTTATTATCTTACCTATTAGTGGTGTTTTGCCGCTAGCTAGCATTCTATGTGTGATTTGTATCTTGTGGAATTCGTGGTCTTTCTTTCCAGTTTTTATGACTTTCATGGACTGCTTAATAAATTTCAGTATTAAATTTCGATTAATAACCAATACTAATCCTAAGTAATATCGGGACACAGCCTACCAGTTAACAGCTGCTACACAATCAGCCTAATTGATGCAGTGGCATCGTATCTCAATCTGACTATAATGTGTAAAGTTAAAGGTTGTCCTATGCTTGAATCCAAGGTTCCTGGAGCCGTCGATAAAATACGTCAAGATTTTTTGGCAGTTTTTGTCCATAAAATACCTCAAGCTATTTTTGGCAGTTTTTGGCCCATCCCCTGTCACAGACTGTCACAAATCGCGGACCCCCTTAAAGTGTGTCACAAATCTCGAACCTCCCTAAAAGCGTCGTCCATAAATTACATCACCTAGGTTTCCTATTATATATATCCGAGTTTCGAGTTAAATTTTCAGCATCGAAGCAGATATTCAACTTCTGACAATGATAACAAATATAATTGATATCTAAAATATTGTGTATCTCCGGTCAAAAAAACTGTCAATGAGCAAACAAACGTCTTTTCCTATACCTCTTATCAGATGTTTTTAAGTATTTAAGGTTTCATTTATACAGAAAATGTGTCGTCACGCTGGTTCTTACCCTCTCTCCGTCACACTGTGTCTTAGACTTCTTCCCTCGGGCGTGACGTACTTTATGGACGGCCCCTTGGTCAGACTTCAGTAGCATTTATCATCGGGGAGTTGTTGTATTAAGTGATTTAATAAATGATTGAGTAATTAATTAAAATATACGTTAATTGATTATCGCATAGCATATTATTTATAATTCATTTATTAAAAGCTACACAAAATTTATAAATAAGTGAAAATTAATATGTGCGCTATTTGGCATTGTTTACTGCAAGTTACTTTCAGCTGCAGCTGACTAATAAAAGTTGGAATATAGGGATGCTGGACCGATTAGTGACAGTGGTCTTCGAAACACTGAAAATTCCTACTAAGCCATTTAAATCCAGTTATTATTACTATTAGTTTCCTAGTTTGTGATATAAAATATGTCTGATAACTCATGGACAATGGGACATTAGTCTAAGCAAAATGGTTGAACATGATATGCAAAATGGGCGGTTTTCAATCACGAGAATTGACCATTGTGTCTATCACTGCGACCGATAAATATGATGATCAAAATGATTAACACCGTAAGCGAATATTTTTAAAATCTCAGCATTCAGAAGCATTTATTATTACACTCCAAATCAATAAATAAAAATTTATTTATAATTCAAATATGTCAGTTGTGTTACAAGGCCTATTTAAAACCAACTTAATGCATTACAAGCAGAAATACTATTAGGTTTCAATGAAATTTAAATATTTTCATATTTCAAGACGGTGATCAATTTAGGATATCGATGGCGATACATTCAGCTATATCCTCGCTATGTCTTAGTCATGAGTGTTAACAATAGGAATATCCGATGACAGCGCAGTAGATGACTCCGTGATGTTTATATCCGTAACCATAACCGTCATAGCCATAGCCGCCTTTGCCATAACCGTCATAGCCATAGTCGCCTTTGCCATAACCGTCATAGCCATAGCCGCCTTTGCCATAACCGTCATAGCCATAACCGCCTTTTCCATAACCGTCATAGCCATAGCCGCCTTTGCCATAACCGTCATAGCCATAACCGCCTTTGCCATAACCGTCATAGCCATAGCCGCCTTTGCCATAACCGTCATAATCATAACCGCCTTTGCCATAACCGTCATAGCCATAGCCGCCTTTTCCATAACCGTCATAGCCATAGCCGCCTTTTCCATAACCGTCATAATCATAACCGCCTTTTCCATAACCGTCATAGCCTCCATGGCCACCTTTGTCATAACCGTCATAGCCTCCATGGCCACCTTTGTTATAGCCGTCTTTGTTATAGCCATCTTTGTTATATCCCTCTTTGTTATAGCCGTATTGGTTATAGCCATCTTTGTTATATCCCTCTTTGTTATAGCCGTATTGGTTATAACCATCTTTGTTATATCCTTCTTTGTTATAGCTTACAGAGCCATCTTTGTTATATCCCTCTTTGTTATAGCCGTATTGGTTATAGCCATCTTTGTTATATCCTTCTTTGTTATAGCCGTATTGGTTATAGCCATCTTTGTTATATCCCTCTTTGTTATAGCCGTATTGGTTATATCCGTCTTTGTTATACCCGTCATTGCCATAGCCGCCTTTTCCATGATCGTCATAGACTCCGTAATCGCCTTTGCCATAACTGTCATAGCCATAACCGCCTTTTCCATGACCGTCATAGACTCCGTAGTCGACTTTGCCATAACTGTCATAGCCATAACCACCTTTTCCATGACCGTCATAGACTCCGTAGTCGACTTTGCCATAACCGCCTTTTCCATAACCGTCATAGCCATAACCGCCTTTTCCATAATCGTCATAGCCATAACCGCCTTTTCCATAACCGTCATATCCATAGTCGCCTTTGCCATAACCGTCATAGCCATAGTCGCCTTTGTCATAACCGTCATAGCCATAACCGCCTTTTCCATAACCGTCATAGCCATAGTCGCCTTTGCCATAACCGTCATAGCCATAACCGCCTTTTCCATAACCGTCATAGCCATAACCGCCTTTTCCATAACCGTCATAGCCATAGTCGCCTTTTCCATAACCGTCATAGCCATAACCGCCTTTTCCATAACCGTCATAGCCATAACCGCCTTTTCCATAACCGTCATAGCCATAGCCGCCTTTGCCATAACCGTCATAGCCGCCTTTTCCATAACCGTCATAACCGCCTTTTCCATAACCGTCATAGCCATAGCCGCCTTTGCCATAACCGTCATAGCCATAACCGCCTTTTCCATAACCGTCATAGCCATAGCCGCCTTTGCCATAATCGTCATAGCCATAACCGCCTTTTCCATAACCGTCGTAGCCATAGCCGCCTTTTCCATAACCGTCATAGCCATAGCCGCCTTTGCCATAACCGTCATAACCATAACCGCCTTTTCCATAACCGTCATAGCCATAGTCGCCTTTGCCATAACCGTCATAGCCATCGCCGCCTTTTCCATAACCGTCATAGCCATAGTCGCCTTTGCCATAACCGTCATAACCATAACCGCCTTTTCCATAACTGGCATTGCCTCCATAGTCACCTTTGCCATAACCGTCATAGCCATAGCCGCCTTTGCCATAACCGTCATAGCCGCCTTTTCCATAACCGTCATAGCCGCCTTTTCCATAACCGTCATAGCCATAGCCGCCTTTGCCATAACCGTCATCGCCATAACCGCCTTTTCCATAACCGTCATAGCCATAGCCGCCTTTGCCATAACCGTCATAGCCATAACCGCCTTTTCCATAACCGTCATTGCCATAGCCGCCTTTTCCATAACCGTCATAGCCATAGTCGCCTTTGCCATAACCGTCATAACCATAACCGCCTTTTCCATAACCGTCATAGCCATAGTCGCCTTTGCCATAACCGTCATAGCCATAGCCGCCTTTTCCATAACCGTCATAGCCATAGTCGCCTTTGCCATAACCGTCATAACCATAACCGCCTTTTCCATAACTGGCATTGCCTCCATAGTCGCCTTTGCCATAACCGTCATAGCCTCCGTGACCATCTTTGCCATAGCCGTCAGAGGGTCCATAGCTGCCTTTGTCATAGCCTCCATAGCCATAGCCGTAATCTCCATAGCCGTAGTCGCCATAGCCGTAGTCTCCATAGCCGTCATTGACTCCGTAGCCATAACCTCCGTAGTACGAATAGTACTTTCCGCAATCTTTACTTAGCTACAAAACAACGCCATTAAGAAACTCAGAAACTGGAGACACTCTGAAGGAGCAAAGGGAGAAAAACGGAAATGACAACGACGCTGATGAAGATGTTTGAATCATAAGTATCGTGAAAATGATAGAACGTGTCAAACTGCGCTGAGTCACTGCAGTTTTCATAAAAATTGTTTCAGCGCCAATTACAAATATAATTATTGCATTTGTTTTCCACGCTGTTTTTGGTGTATTTGAACGCTACAGTATGCTCTAGACCAGGGTTCTTTAAACTGGTTTCGATCGAACCCTAGGGGTTCGGTGAGTCAGTCTCGGGGGTTCGGCGGAGGGAGGTCAAGACACCCACCCGACTTATATATATATATATATATATATATATATATATATATATATATATATATATATTTCCTCTATATTGAGTTCCGTTGGTTTGCCCTCTTTCAGGTATAATTCTTCTATATATTCTTTCCATCTCTCTTCCACTTCTCGTTGGGTTGTGAGTGTATTTCCTTGTTTGTCTTTAATACCCGCCCTGCTCCCTTGCATACCTTTTTTTGTTAAATCTTTTACTTCCTTATATACTTGATCGTGTTTCCCTTGTCCTTGTAACTTTTCTATTTCTTGACATTTATTCTCCCACCATTTCTCTCTCGCCTTTTCTGTTGATCTTCGCAGCTGGTTATTTAGTCTCCTATATTCTTTTTTTGCATATTCTGTGTTCTGCTTCTTCCATTTTCTTCTCTGTTCCATGTATTCTATCATTTCATCTGTCACCCATGGCTTTTTAGCTTTCCATCTTTTCTTCCTTCCTACTTCTTGCTCTAGAACTCAATATAGAGGAACAGCAAACAGTTGAAAGCGAAGAGCTAGGACCAGGACTGATGAAAGAAGAAATTCTGCATGCATTAGAAGAGATGAAAAACAACAAAGCAGAAGGAGTGGACCACATACCAGCAGAAGCAATAAAGATACTAGGAGAGAATGCAACGAACGAACTGTTCAAAATCTGCCAACAAATCTATATGACAGGAGAATGGCGAACGATTTTCTACAATCAATAATGATTCCGATTAAAAAGAAAGTAAATGCAATGGAATGTGAGGACCATAGAACTATCAGTCTATTATGCCATGCGGCGAAGATAATACTCAAGGTCGTTACAAAAAGAGTACAAGCGAAAACAGATGCAATAGGATTTCTTGGAGAGGATCAGTTTGGGTTTCGGAAGGGAAAAAGAATACGGGATGCAATCAGATGCTTAAGAATGCTAAGTGAGAGAAGACTTCAAAATGGAAAAAATATCTATATATGCTTCGTGGATTACGAAAAAGCGTTTGACAGAGTAGACTGGAGGATTTTGATGAGAGCACTGAAAAGGGTGGGAGTGGATTGGAGAGAGAGAAGACTGATAGCAAACCTATACCTTGGACAGTCAGTGAAGGTGAGAATAGAGGGAGGACTGAGTGAATCGTGTATGATTGGGAGAGGAGTAAGGCAGGGATGTCCACTGTCACCGCTGCTGTTTAACATATACATAGAAGAATTAGTACAAGAGGCGATGGAGAATACAGATAAAGGAGTAAAAGTCGGAGGAGTACTACTAAAGGCGCTGCGCTTCGCAGACAATCAGGCCATGCTAGCAAGCAATCAAAAAGGGCTTCAGGAAGTAATGGATAAACTGATACAAGTGTCAGAAAAGTATGGAATGAGAATCAATGCAAAAAAGACTAAAGTTATGGTAATAAGTAAAAAAGAAGGAATGAGAGTGGAAATAAAGGTTTATGGACAGATCATAGAGCAAGTGAAGGAATTTAGTTATCTAGGAAGTCTGATAAAAACCGATGCCAGATGCAATAAAGAGATAAGAAGACGTATAGCAATAGCAAAGGAAGCTTTTTACAAGAGAAAGGAGCTGATGCAAAGTAAACTAAAACTAAACCTAAAAAAGAGATTGGTAAAAACATTGATATGGAGTGTGGCGTTGTATGGGGCGGAGACTTGGACAATGAGAAAGGAAGATATAAAACGATTAGAGGCTTTTGAAATGTGGATTTGGAGGAAAATGCTAAAAGTAAAATACACAGAGCATAAGAAAAACGAGGAAGTCATGAAGGAGATAGAGGAAGAAAGAAGCCTGATAGATACAATCCGGAAAAGACAGAGAAATTGGATGGGACATGTCCTCCAGCATGACTCTCTACTAAGAACAATAATCGAAGGAAAAATGGAGGGAAAGAGAGTGATAGGTAGACCGAGAAAGATGATGTTGGAGTGGATGATGAATAAAGGATATCAGGAACTCAAAGAAGAAGCAAGCAATCGATCGGAGTGGAAAAACTGGATACGTGGACCTGTCGAGAGACAGAAACACTGATGAATGAATATATATATATATATATATATATATATATATAATTTTTCCATAGAGAAGGGTTCGGTGACTGTGCATATGAACTGGTGGGGTTCGGTACCTCAAACAAGGTTAAGAACCACTGCTCTAGACTGTCCTTTGACAGCTCTTTGAAATCGGTTTCAGACAGAGACAGAGAGATTGAGAGAGAAAGAAAGAGAGAGAGAGAGAGAGAGAGAGAGAGAGAGAGAGTTGAGTATTGCTGACAAAACACAAAAGTACTTAAATTAATTATCTGTGAAATTCTTTGATTATAAAATTACAAAAATTTCACTTCTTGTACTTATTTTCCTTACTTGTATAACACTTCTCTATTTAGAGACTTGATTAATTCGATTCAGAAACAATGATCATCAGTGGCGTAGCCAGGATTTCTGGAAGGGGGTTTGAAAAAATAGGTCGTCGAAAACCGCCAAGGGGTATTAACCTAAAAATCGCCAAAAATCGCCTCAAAAAATAAAAATTGCATGGGAATACATTAAAAAAATTCGCGCCGTCCAAAGGGGGTTTTAACCCTCAACCTTCCCGCCGTAGCTACGCCACTGATGATCATAATCACTATGGTCTGTTCTTTCATTCGTTTAGGGAAATTGCGATAGGCTGTACTTACGACAACTGAGCGCCCCATGATTCCGCTTGGTCCTAACAGTTCCAACGCGCAGTCACAAGTGGAGATCGTTCCACATCCGTCTTTGCCCACATCGAAATATTGTACGAAGCCGTAAGATCTATACGAAATATTTTATACACGCGCGTTCAAGTCTCAAAACTGTAGAATAATTGAAACAAACCGCGAAACTAAAAAGCTTTGCAATTTATTTAGACTTAGATTGAATTTTTTAAAAATAATACGATATAGTGCCTTTGTTTACAGTAGAGCAGTCGCCATTAGTTACTTAGGCGCTCAAGTTGTTCGTTTCATGGAATGAACCAAAAAAGAAAAATTTCTCTTCTAAGTAAGTAAGATTTAAGCGATAACTTTGAGCTCAAGATCTTTGAAGTTATTCGTTTTCAGTTTAACAAATGATTGATAGTCAACTCTTAATTATATCATGCTGTAAGTTAGTAACTCGTATCTCTCTGGGTGAGAAAGACGTAGGGCCTACGTTTTGATATCGTCTGCATGCTTCGGAACATAAGCGTATGGGGCAAAAACGTCTCCGACCTTTTTACAAGCTGAAATATTATATAAGAAGCACTTAAAATTAAGTCAGAGATCAGAGAAGAAGCTCACTAATTTTAAATTAGCGAAACATTTCTGTATAAAATTCCTATATAAAATTTTGTAAACCAACTGATATGAGAGGAATAAACAGTTAGACTAATTGCAGCAAATAATTGTAAGACAAATTTTTCTCTATCACACATTCGTCAAGATTTTTCAATACTAGCGATTGTGTTGGTGAAGAGATGAATGACAGAGCTTGTTGGCAGCGAGAAATGTCGTCAAAAGTGCCAGAAATACTGCTTTAAGACTTCGACATAGTACTGTTCTAACAACTAACTGTCTCTTGTGTCTCCATATTCGTGAATCGCAAAGGCATATCGGCCATGCTCAAGACCATAGAATTTTCCTGTAATTTTCAGGCAGTTGTTTTTCTGTAAAATACATTTACATTCATCAACAAGTCCTCGGCATGCATCCGCCGAAGAGATAAACGATAGCCGGACGACGTGCTTTCGTGTGTGTGCTCTGAGGGACCGTCCATAAATGACATCACGCAATTATAGGGATGGGGGGTTCAAACATTTGTGACGATGTGTGACGACGGGGGGGGGGGTTCCAGAAATGTGACGTCCCATAATACTAAATATTGTTATTAATACCGCAATGCTATGTTACCGCAAAGTTGAAAGTATATTACGATTATCGATTATAATTCATATTTAAAAAAGAATTTGAAAAAGTTTCTGAATATCGCTGCAACTATAATAATTATAATGAGCATTTTCAAACTAATTCGTTGCAATACCCGATTCATTCAAGAAATAAGTGAATTGAAACATTAATTTTTACATTAAAAATATGGGGGTCAACGCGTTGTGACGTCATTTTTAGGGTCTGACTTTTTTTTGAAGACTTGTGACGAGGGGAGGGGGCAAACAAACTGCCAAAATCGCGTGACTTCATTTATGGACGGCCCCTTACGGTGCATGACATGCATAATGCCCGTGCATTTATCACATCACACCGGCCAATTAGCCAATTACACGAAAACCAGATTCAAATGGATCCACAATAAACTAGCAAATGTAAATTTAATCAATAGTTAACCAATTGCAATAAAAGCAGTTTTCTATTTGGTTATGATTATGCCTAATCGGGGGATAAAATTTGTGTCGACTCAGTGCACGATGAAAATTTTTCTCAGCCCTTCTGGCTTTATCTTTGTCTGCTTGTATGTAACCAAATTAATAAAACTCGTGCACGCAATTGTGGACTATTGCAGTCTAAAAAGCCTATCAAGAAACAGAACTGCCAAAAATAGTCATTTTCACTTTCTTATAAAATCGCTCGTTTAAGGCAAATACAAGAAATGATGCGATGATATTGTGGCGAAGTTATTAAGTAGTGAGCGATAAAAGTTAATAGTCAATGAAAAAGTAAGACTGATGTCCAATACTAATAATAGCTTGATAAGAAATAGTTAAAAGGTCCCTAGAGTAGGCCTACGGGTCCCGATAGTTCGACAGGTGGCGCTAGCTGTTAGTGAGAAGGGAAGGAATTAGTAAAGTGAGATTAGTTTAATTTAATTACATTCATTAAACTATCGATTCCATTAATTGTGAATGATATTGTTTCACTTTCTGGATTTCCTACTCACGAGCATTGCTAATAATAACAACGAAGCGCAGTTAGTTAGTACCCGAAGAGCCCGAGCATGTCATACCATTTACCTGATCGTATTGGAAAGTGACGGAGCCCGAAGCTGCGCCACAGTCTGTCACCGTTGCAACAGCCTTGGAGTCGTATTTGTACTCTGAAGCAAGAACGGCCATGTATTTAGCGTACGTCGTCATGTAGCTGATCATATCGATGTATCTGGTAGATTGGAGCACGTGCTTGCGTTTGTATTTGTCTTCATAGTATTTGTACTTGTACCCGTCTTTGTAATAGCCTCCGTAGCCATCTCCGTAGCCTCCGTAGCCATCTCCTCCTCCGTAACCGTAGCCGTCTTTACCGTAGCCATCTCCGTAGCCGCCTTTACCGTAGCCATCTCCTCCTCCGTAGCCGTAGCCTCCTTTATTATCGGTGTATGGTGGCTGTTTAGCAGATCCTGACGGATTGTACACTGTGGTTGCTGGCGCTGGCGTCTTCGGTTTTGCTGTAGTTGCTGCCTGAGCTGGCTTCTTTGTAGTGGTTTTCGTTGTAGTAGTAGTGCTCTTGGATGTCGTTGTTGGTGGCACATAAGGCGGTGATGTCTTATAGTGTTGATATGGATCTTTACTAGGATCTAGAAGAAACAACCATATTCGTCAATTTTATTATAGGAATATGATGGCTAATTGACAGACATCGTTTAAAGCATCGTCATTTGTCATCGTCGTCGCCGTCATCGTAACCACCGTCATTACACTGTGTCATCATCGTCATCATCATCATCATCATCGCCACCACCAGTCTCACTGACAGCATTGTTATGGACAGCGCCTGCTGTCGATGCCGTTCGTTAGAACAATGGAAACGAGTTCCGTCAAAGTTTACACGGACTCTCTGAGAGGACGTTTGCGCGAAGTCATTTTATTTGGACCGATCGAGACTTGTACTCGGCCAACGCAGACTTTTAGTTAATTTGGGCATTTACTGGTTCTCTGAAGTCGGCGTTAAGTGGCGATTATTGCACTCAGAAGGCATAATGCATGTTATCAAATCATCGGCACTAAAAAAACGTTTTCACCAGACAGAACAATCAGCTTTACTGATTGCTTTACTCATTTCAGAATTGGAAAAATTCCCATAAAATTGATCCTAGGCAGAGGGTGGGACCAAGAAAAAAATGTTTTGGTGCAAGGGTTGTGGACAAATGGAACAGTTTGGATGCGGTGGGAGTGACAGTTGAAACAGTAAACGGATTCAAAGGCTATCTCGATAAACTAGGTTATTGAATGCAGATGGTTGCATCAGTGGTTTTCATACAGGCTTACTTAGCCTCCTAAACCACTTAAAATCACATTATTATTATTATTATTATTATTATTATTATTATTATATTATTATTATTATAAGCGGCACTGCTGGTGTCACTAGGCGTTCCACTCTGGAGCCCTAATTCCAAGTGGCATGACAATAGCAACAGTAAAAGTGACACTCACGGTAGTCCTGTGCTCCCGTTGTCGAGAAAGTTCCTGTAAAAAAAGGACCGTCATTTGAACAACAGTGTCGATTAAATTTCGCTGCTATCTTTTCCAAACGCCTGCCGTCGTACTGAAATACCTAGTTCGACTACTAAATGGTAAGAGCGTCGATACATCTAGAAACTTATCGAGAAATTTCTTTCCTTAAAAAGTAACGGCTCGCGGTGTTGCTAGCCCCCGCAGCACGTCAGCATGAACTCACCGATGGCGATTAAACCAGCGCATAGCACTGGAATGATCTTTACAAACATCGTTCGACTTGTGCCTCTACTTCTTCGAAACAACCACCCGAGTTCTTTATTGTGTCGTTTTGCTACAAAGAAGCAAACGCGTGGCTCTATTCTCGTTCTGAAACCTAAGTTCGTACGGTTTCTTCTTTTACTCTGCGCCAATAATTATTGCAGTTTACGTCTCCTCAATAAAAATGTATTCTTATGGCGAAAAAATTGGTTCATTAGAAAATAACTGATAGTTATATAATCAAAACCCAAACTGCTCTAATACGTTTAAGCTTTAATCCCTTTACCGGGGACCGCGAATATATCTGTCCATTTTACATTAAGTTACAGTTAAATGCACGGTAAATGAGGTTAATTATGCAAGGAGACTACCTGGAGCCGAAATGTCGTTAACAAATTCCACGAGAAAGCAAAAATATTTACTACGTCCTACTAAATTACTGCCTACCCGAATCTACAACCTTGACCAGACCACCACGGACTACGGATTACGGACTATGGATTTCACCCATATTGAGCGCTCTTGAATAAGTTGGTGCAATGCTCCAAGGCTTTCGGGCTGCGCTATAGAAATTTTGTCTTACTTAGGCCTACTTACTTGCCTACTTGCATGCTTACCTTAGTATTTAATAACGTATGCCTATAAAGATTTGCTGCGAATTGCTATCAATTATAAGTTAGGCAAATATTCTCGATTAAAATGTGAAACTGGCTGCCTAACCCTGATGCACACAATTCCGAATGCTTACCACCGTAAGTTGAAACTGTTGACTTGATTTTTGAATCTACTGAGACTTCGGGCGCCTTTTATAGCTTTTTCGACCAGCATCGAGAAACAATAGACAAATGTCGACAACCATAAGACCATGACAGAAAATCGATGAATTGAGTATGACATTTAGGCTGATCATTATCTCGAAAGGTTCGAAATACCTTTGCTGTAGCACATTTTCCATCTGTTGAAATGTTTCTGTCCAGTCGCAGTCAATTTCGCAATAAATTTGCGTGAGCCGCGAGGCATTTTAATGACTTTGAACGGACCGCAAAGGGTAAGACGTTTCTACTATGTTGATGACATTTGCAACAATTTCCAAACAATTGAATTTTAATGTTATATTTTGGAGTAACAGCAGTGGACGAGTGGTGACAGCGAGCAGTAATGACAATTAATTGATGCAAACTCGCAACAAGTAAGACACGAATACGCTTGAGAGTTTTAATGAACTTATGCCGACAAAACTCATTTGGGGTGGCATAGCGATAAGCCGACAGTGGAAATGCTCCTTAAAATAGCAGAATTTCGATAATGCATAGGCCCGCCCAGAGACATCTTAGGGTAAGGGAATGGATACTGTCAAAGACACACAAGGGACGCTGAAACGGCTACGGTGATCATATGAACTGCAGTTTTGCCGTTGTCTGACTGAAGTCCTTTAGTCTAAGATATGCAAGATGTGCAACCGCACGTAGGCTCCTAATAGTTAATAATTAATTATCTGTCGGCGATATGTATATAATTCTTTGATGATAATGAACAATCATTCATATCAACAGTTCTGTAGCCACAAGAGTTGTCAGTCCTCAACTTCAGGGGCGGTTCCACGTTGGGGATGACTGGGAATGCATCGCCCACCGAGCTTTTTTGTTGCTCAGGGTTTCAGAGGGTTTACCGGTCCGAGTCGTTACTCCGCTACATGTCCGCCGGGCATTTGTATATATTATATAAAGAGCTGATGACCTTTTTTGCTTGTCAGTTTTTTCGGAAAGTTTTATCTAGATTTGCCGGGCAAAACACTGTTAATGACCTTTTTGTTCCTTGTCAACCGTTTGAGGATTTCATTTTATCCCCCACCGACTTCCTAGAAATTCATTGACCCCCTCACCAACTTCCTAAAAATTCCCTTGCCTCATCCCCACCAAAAATTCTTGGAACTGCCACTGCTCAACTTTGAATATTTATCCGCCGAATGAATAAGTCTCTAGCATGTTCAGTCTGATCGACCTTGTGTTTGACAGCTTTGTTGTCCGTTAGCGAACAGAATCCGTGCAAATTGCGCTTCTATGCAGTGGCGTAGCGAGGGGGACAGTGGGGGGACGAACCGCCCCGGGTGGCACTTGCTTTAGGGACGACATTTTCGAGATTTTTAAATTTTTAAATTTTTTACTTTTCTGATGCGATAAGGTTTTGTTGCTTGTCAGAAATTTAGGAATTTTGGGGAGTTTATAAGGCTTTTGTTCGCTTGTCAGGAAATTTTGGGAAGTTTATGACGTTTCTTTTGCTTGTCAACAATTTAACAATTTCAGGAAGTCTAGAACTTTTTTCTTGTCATTTTTTTGGTTGCCAGATTTTTTCGGAGGCGGTCCTTTTTTCGCCCCGGGCGGCACTTTACCTCGCTACGCCACTGCTTCTATTAGTAACTAGGCCTATTCGATGAAAAGATCAAAGAATAAATTGTGAGAAAGATGCATAATTTGACAGAACCTATTTCTAGAAGCATTAAGACATGAACTGGCAATCAAACGTGCATGCTGAAAAAGGTTAAGCAGGTCAAATGTGCTAATATTAATTATTATTAATTATTATTATTATTATTATTATTATTATTATTATTATTATTATTATTATTATTATTATTATTACTACTACTACTACTACTACTACTATTACCACATTATTATATGTTACACTGGCTGCAGCCACTGAAACTGAACAGAAACAGAGTTTTCAGTCTCCTCTTGAAACTGTCTAAAGATGGCATTCCTTAACTTCCTCTGGCTGTCGCTCCTATGCAAAAATAATTAAACTAATAATAACTAATAATAATGATGATGATAATAATTATTATCAGCATCATTATTATCATCATTATTATTATTGTTGTCACATAATTTACAATAAAAATTAATATTATTATCATCTTACGTTGTCGCCCCATGTAATAATAATGACTGTCAGGGCTGCCGAGATGGGTGGGCAGGGGGGTAAATGCACAGGGGCCCGGCGGTCTGGAGGGGGCCCGGGTCGATGATGAATATGCATAATTAACAATAATACCAATAATAGCACTAAAGAAAGAGGACCCGGCGAGTAAAAGGTGGGTCCGAACCTGAGGACATCAAAAGCACAAAAGGAACAGTGTGAACATGGGCGTCATTTGGGGGAGGGGCAGGCGGGTCTTCCTCCGAGGAAAATAAAGAAATAATGTATTAAGTAAATAAATAAATGTGAAATGTGCAAAAATCGTCAAAATTGTCCAAAATTTGCCCAAAAATGTCAAAAACTTTCAAATTTGCCAAATTTGGTCCAAAAATTGCATAAATTTGCCTATAATTACCTAAAATTTGCCCATAATTTGCCAAAATTTGGCCAAATTTGGCCAAAAAATTATCTCGCCCCCAAGAAAAGTGTGAAATGACGCTACTGAGTGTGAAAAAGAGCGACAAGAAAAAAGGTCATCACTAGTTTTCGAGAGTTGCAACATGACATCGTGTCGGTTAATTTGGGTTAAACCAATGACAAGCAAAAAAGGGTCGTCAGCAATTTTTAAAAATTTTTGGGGCCCGCCGGCCATTCTGCACGGAATTTCTCTCTGACTGTTAAGAATATTTATTGCAATTGCATAGCTTACTATTATTACATGAATTATAATAACTTTTTGGGCCTACATTATTATTATTATTATTATTATTATTATTATTATTATTATTATTATTATTATTATTATTATTATTATAAATTTTCATCATTGTTAGGTCCCTATTGCCCATACATTGCTGAAAATACTGATGAGTTGGCAACTGAGTTGATTTAGGAGCATTTTCTCTCAGAAACTTTTGAACTTTGTACTTGTAGCAATTTCTCAAAATATTTAAGGTCAAAATTACCAAACATTTCGCCACTGCCATCCTCTCTAAAGGAAAGGTTCCGTTGCTATCAATCGCTCCAAATGTTACTTTGTCCAATTGTCTTTAAGAAATTGTAACCTTTTCGTAGTAGACTTAAATGTCTACAGTCAATAGGCATAGTATGAAACAAATTCATTTTTCATTTTAACATAAAGACTATAAACGATTTTCTGTTGAAACCATCTGTTTTCTTCTCCGATGAAGACTACATAAGTTTGCGTCTTCCATTCCTACGCAATATCTACAAGTCGTCCGTTACAAGACGTTTTCAAACTCGATTGTCAACTTTTTTTCGACAGTCAGTAAAGTACATGACTACATAATCAACGATACGTAATAACTGATGAGTACTGTAGCCAATAACCTGCCTTTCTTATATAAATTGTATAATATTAGCAGTGGCGGTTCCAGGATTTCTTGGTGTGGGGGATGAAATGAATTAATAGGAAGTTGGTGGGGATGAAAATAGAAGGAAAATCAAGAAACGTCGCCCAAAAAGGCTGACAAAAGTGAATTGTATCCCTAATTTTACTACACTTTTGCCTAAAAAAAGTAAGTCCGGTGGGGGATGCATCCCCACTCATCCCCCCACGTGGAACTGCCACTGATTATTAGTATTTTAAAAGGCAGTTGTTTCTAACGCCAAATCGTCAGTCATTATTCGTCGTTACTAAAATCAATCAGCTATCGGACGATGTCGCTAGCTCCATTCACTGCATGTAAAATGAATGATTATCGTTGAAGATCATGATATATTTGCAGCTGAATGAACAGAACAAGAAGGGAACAACAGTGAAGAACTCGTATTTTAACAGAGAAGGTCCGAAATCATCCAACAAAATGCCGCTGAACACCATAATTCTGATATGTCTTGGCATGTTCGTCACATTTGGTAAGACATGAAGCAATATTTGCTGCTAACGTTATTTGTTTCCGACTGACACCGAAAATAGCGGTCACTTCCCGAGAAACTTGTAGCTCAGTCGATTTGCGAAGGCCATGATCCTGTAAAATTAGAGAATCTAGTCCTAAATGTAAGGATTCCATTCCTCAAAGTACCAGCAGTGGCGTAGCCAAGGTTCCGGAATAGGAAAGAGGGACACGTCAACATTTTCGAGTGAAAAGTGTACGAGCAAAATTAAGGACGTCGTCAAGGAGATTCTTGGCACATTCGCGTGTTCATTCTCTTTGATCGTGCCACATACCCCTCCCTCAAAACAGTTTCAACTGTCATGCGCAAATCCCACCACATTGGTCTCAGCCAGAATATCGGAGCCGGTTTTCTTTCTTTCCTTTAATATTGTCATCCTTAAAATGCACTTAATAAATCTCTCTCCGTTACGAAACAAGAATTTAGAAGATCAAACTAGGCCTAATTGGAGAGAAGGAAATTCGTACGCAATGAATTTGGTTTGATTGAGTCAAATCTCCAAAAACAAATTTACAGGAAGACAAATTCCGTCGGATAATCTTAACGAGGATTATCTCTTCAGAGTGCATTCTAAAATGATGCCGGCCTTAGTTTAGACAATCTTTGTCTTCTTCCCAGGCATTTCAGCATCGATTGCTGAAAGAACAAATATTAGTCAACAATTATCAAGAAATTTGCAATTTGCGATCAAATATTAAGTGTTGGGAAACTTGGAAAAGGCACATAATGAAAAAACCTGCGGCGATAGCTCGACATTTCCACTTTTCCACTGCCTCAATGTTCAATTCCTGTTTGTTATTTCGACCATCGCCAGTTGCATGATCCATAACAATGATGCTTATTAGTATTACTAGCGCTACGTCATTATGAACCGTAGAGTAAATATGTTCAGAAAAATCATTGCCGAACTAAATGAGGCCATACAGTTTGAATTGCCCTCGACGTATTTCGTTTACTTGTAATGTATGTAATTTTCTGTTTAAATCAATGTAAACGTTCTTTGTTGCAAAACAGATTGCGCTTTAGGCGCAACTGACAAAAAAGACTACGTTACACCAAGTAGTTATGGCTCCAAAGATGGCTACAAAGATGGCTACAAAGATGGCGGCTACGGTGGCTACGACGGCTACGGTGTTTACGGTGATGGCTACGGTTATGGTCACGGTTATTATGGCTATGGTTATGGTCTCCGTGGTATATACAACGGCCATCCGTACTTTACGCCGATGAAGAGCGTTCGCAATCGACTTCAATTTGCGCTGACGAGCGCCAATTATTACCATAAAGCCAGCAGAAATCTGATGTCAAAAGTCTACGGCATCGCTGTCGTGAAAGGCTGCGGCGGAAAAGAAGTAAAGGGCGAGGTCCACTTCATTCCCCATTTGGTTTGTTTCAGATTTCTATTAATTAATCGATGATTAAGCACCCTATTTCCTATATTGCATTGCCATTGATATTATTCTGGAATAAGACTGTCAGAGTTCTGAATTTTTCTCTGTAATTCTACCAGTTTTTAAAGTTTTATTTTATTGAAATGAATTTATTTACTCGTAGCAATGCAGTTCTTCGCACACAATTTGATCACGATGATCGCCATCATTTCCTTCGTTGACATCATCGTCTTAATCTTCATGAAGCTTCCATTAACTTTACCCAAATCCGTTGATATAAATATAATCATGTATATATATATATATATATATGCGCAGCGTGTATATAGCCCATATATGTACAATATATATATATATATATTATATATATATATGTGCCAGTGTTTAATCTAGACTCTGGACTCCGGGGGGAAATTGACAAGGCGTGGGGAGTCAGCTAGGGGGCTGCTGTTAGTAGATATAATATGCCAAAATTTTCTGGAGGAACCTGAAATTTCCGGGGAAAGGGGCAATTTCCCCCGGACACGGCCTAGATTAAACCCTGGCGAGCGCGTGTGTGTGGTTTATTGCAATAAATGGTTTCATGCAATAAACCACATAGGCCTATACATTTACGACAAACCTAAAACAGATAATACCCACAGGTATGCAGAGTGAGTCAATAAAACCCGGTCTATTTTGAAGCTCTGCAACTCTCTTAATGTATAACTAGAACGCAGGCTCGCTTCGCTCGCGCGGGCTTCGCTCGCAGCTTCGCTCGCAGTGCAGGCTCGCTTCGCTCGAGGCAACGAATATTCCAGAACGACCATTCAGAACGCTCACCCAGCCAACCAATCAGAACGCTTGAAGGTAACCAATGAGAACATCACACAACCAACCAATGAGAACGCTCACACAGCCAAGCAATCAGAACGCGCTTGAACGCTTGAAGGCAACCAATCAGAATGCTCACACAGCCTTCGATTGCGCAACGTCGAAAATCAGAACGATTGAAGGTAACAGAGACGCAGAGGAAGGATTTACGTCGATTGCGCAACGTCAACCAATGAGAACGCTTGAAGGTAACAGAGGCACAGGCACAGATGAAGGATTTTAATATGATAGATGTACAAAGAAATAACGGCATCACACTGGAGCTTTATTACTAAAGAATGCCAGAAACGTCAAATTAATTCACGTTACTAAAATACAAAACAGCGGCAGGACAGTTTCACAAATTGGCAGAAATGGAGGCTTTGTTTTGCCGTTAGTGCAGTCAAATTCGTTAGTTAGATTCGTTAGTTACATTCGTCAAATTTGAATTCTAAAAATTTGCGGTAAAGATGATTCAAATATTTATGAAAGAATAAGAATCATATAAGAAGATTTAATAAGAATCGTCTGATTCTACCAAATTTATCATTTCCGCCTCTGTCGTTATTTACGTTTGCGCGTGAAATAGTTTTATTTAAAAATAGTCAATGATGTTCACGCGCAAAATGCTAATATATTTAAAATTTTACACTGAATTCTAAGTATGCGTATTTACTCTAATTAACTTCCTTCTAGCCAAAGTTGCCAAGTATGTCAAGTTCTCAAATTTAAGAGTGCTTTTGAAATTTTAATATGAAATTATTCTTGTTGGTTTTCTGGCGGAAACAATGTGAACAGTACGAAATATTTGAATGTTTTCTAGAAGATGAGATGCTGATCATAACGTTGCCTCCGTCAATCTATTTTTAGCTCGTCTCTAAATAGACCTAGCTGTCGAGAAACAATTACGCTTTGAAGTTGTAGAAATTTAAGAGATTCGTCTTTTACTTCATTTCTAATGGAAGCAAGCTTTTGCCTTCGAGCAAGATTTGCGCCTAAATAAAAATAACGGCAGTTACGAACCACGTCAGTTACATTTATACCAGGTGACTATTTTGACAAATTAAAAGCCACAATAACTCGAAGGCATCTACTGTACGCTCTACAGCAGAGAGGCGCAACCCGCGGCCCGCCGCGAGCCGGATCCGGCCCGCCAACGTGTTCTGTCCGGGCCTCAGATCAAATTAAAATACAGGAAACTGACCAGGGAACTGTATTTTGCTATGCAAATTATATATTATAAATTGACTGATCGGGCTATCCACATAAATTGGGCTACTTTGCGACAAGCAGTAGTTCATTGCTACATTTATTAAAGTCAAGTTTGCTTGAGCTGCAGAATTTATGAAAAATATATTATAAATTATGGAACATGCACATGGGCGCCCGTATACATTTTACCAGGAGGTACAAAACACAATGGTCGTAGTTACATCACATACATTTTTCCAGGAGGGGGGCAAAACACGTGTTAACACAATGGTCACGGTTAATATTTTAGCAAGTTTTTCAAATTCAATTTGAAATATTGATATTTGCATTTTCCAGGGGGCATGTGCCCCCTCTTGCCCCAATGTGCGGGCGCCCATGAACATGTATCTTGAGACTGCGGCCGCCGAATAATCTGAGAATGTTCAATTTGGCCCTTCGCCTAGAAAGACTTTGCAACCCTGCTCTACAGAGTTATTATTAAACACATTCCTCGACAGAATATTATCTGAGTCAGACTATTAGTTAACGCTCGCATGAATTCTTTTTCCTGTTAAAATAATTTGAAATAAATATTTTTAACTTTCAAAGGTCTGTTAGATCATAGGCGTCAATCCCGTGAGGGTCCTGGGACCCAGACCCTCGAAAAAATTGGTTGTGATGGTCCACAATGCATTGGACCCTCACAAAAATCTGACTATATTGGAAATTGAATTAAATGATACAAGACGGAGAGAGAGAGAGAGAGAGAGAGAGAGAGAGAGAGAGAGAGAGAAAGAGTCTCACAAAAAATCTGAATAAATCTATAATTTTATTGGAAATTGAATTAAATGATACAAGGCGGAGAGAGAGAGAGTCAGTTCAGACAGTCGAGGAACTCGGATTAGACCATCGAAGCATAGTCAGTTATTAGCTTATTAGCTTAGGGCCTATATATGACGGATATCAGGCTTTCTATTTGCCAATCCTTAAAAACACGAGTAAAATTTTGAAATTTTGAATATGAAGCATTCATTTTCAGCAGCTTGGCAATGGTACGCTGCAGTTTAATAAATTCTTTGCAAACACATGTAGGTCTACTACCTGATTTTTAACAATTGCTTGATATTCAATTCTCAACAAAAGCCTGCTTAACATTTTAATTTGTCAAAATATGCTGCTATATTCCACACGAATTTATTGCAGAAAATTTGAAATTCGGTTTTGCCCTACATGTAAGCATGGATGGTCTAATTATGCCATTAGGGGCTGTCCATTAATTACGTGAACAAAATAGAGCAGGAGTTTGAGAAAGTTTGACACTTGTTGACAAGAGAAATGGTCAAGATAAATTGACGTCAGCAATTTCATTTTTTACAATAAATTTAATAAATAAAAAAATATAATTTCCATAATTCTATTTTAGCGTCCAAACCAGCCATATAAAATAGTTTTAGTTTGTAGGGAAAGTGGTTCAAAGTTTTTGACATAATTTTGTTAGGGGTCACTGAAAGTCTGACAGTTGCTACCAAAGGAGGGGTTAAAAATTGCCTAAAAATTTTTGACATAATTAATGAGCGGCCCTTTATAGGGGAGGGGTTCACAGTTTTTGACATAATTTTAGGGTTCGTCGAAAGTTTGACAGTTGTTGACAAGGTGGGTCAAGAATTGCCCAAAAATGTTGACGTAATTAATTAATGGACAGCCCCTTAGGCCTAATGAGTTTGGTTTGTAGACTCTTACACCAACAATTTCATGGTTGAGTGATTCTAGTACTAAGAACCCAAGATTTCAAAATTAAATGCAATGAAATCCAGATATTTACTCACTAACTTTTATACAAGTTGTTCAAGTATGCAACTCTGGACTCGCATCGAGGGTGATATTCTTCCTGTATAGTATGATTTATGAAAAATAGTTGCCCCCATGATTAGAAGTTGTCACCCCAACGACCCCCCCCACTTGCCAAATTCTAGAGCCGTCACTGATGGGGTTGATAACTTGATACATGATTTCTCAACGCTTGTCTGTCGTTAATAAATGATAGCATTTATAGTTGGAAATGTAGGCCTAATCGTTTACCTTTAAGTAAATCAATCATTCGTTTGCTTGAGATCTAATAGAAACAAACCGATTGTCAAATCAAACTGCATTCAGAATATAAGCTCCATTGAGTAAATTGTTGCATTGTGGACTTACAGGGAAATGATTACATGACCATAAAAGGGAAAATCCATGGACTTGAGCCTGGCAAATACCGTGTGGTAGTTAATTGGTACGGTGATGTCAGAAATTGTAAGTCATGCATTATTTTATAGAGTTTTGTTTAATTAGATAAGTACGCAAACCTTCCTGGGACCTTCTGAACTCATTGATGACCGATAACGTAATAGGTATGGTAATGTAACACTGAACTGTAGCGCTTTAATTCTTAACTACGCTTTCTTAGAGATAATTAATTAGGCGATTGAGCAAAATACCTACACATTGTCGAGACTTAAAAGACTTAAATTTAAGCCTAGTTGAAGTTATGAGAACAGCAGAATGTAGACAGAAGTGGAAGAAATTGTTTGAGCTGTCAGCGCGAGGAGTCATCGCTACGACCCTAGAGTTTTATAAAAATGAAGTCACATTATAACGCATCGTCTAGTTACTCTAGTATAGGGTTTCCCAGGTTTTTTGTGCCACGGAACCTTTTCGACGGAACACAGACTACGGGCGTTTATTCACAAATAAGAAATAAGAAAAACTCATGGCAGCGTTGCAAAATACTTATTCTTGTATTGCTGGAACTTCAAGTTGTCTTTGCTGATGCTTTGATGCAAAAGTAGTGGCATAGTCAAAATTATTGAACATACAATATACACTGTAGGCATAATAATGATAACTAAGAATTAACTTTATATCGCCAGTTAAAAAGGTTAGTTATATTACTAAGGGTCACAGCAGGAGTCAGAAAAAACAGCAAAATATTAAAGCGTCATTCTCATTTACACATTTCTGCCAATCGCACTTGAGACGCTAGACCCCATAAATCAAGACGCCCTTTGTTTTATCAGCGATCTTGGTCGACGTCTAACCCAGCAATCCGGAAACAAGAGGGAAGGAAGTTTTCTCTTTCAACGATTGTCAGTCATTTTGCAGCGATTCAACGCTACTGCTTTTCGAAGATCTTTTATTAATATTATTATTATTATTATTATTATTATTATTATTATTATTATTATTATTATTAGGTCAACAATCTTCACGCTTAGTATTGATGGCATCCAAATGCAGGACTAACTCCACTTGCCCCAAGACATGACCATTTCCTCTAATTGTAAGTTTTTCTCCGTTGGATGATATGATCTTTGTCTTGGATGCATCTATCAGCATATTGTATATGGTCTTCTACAGTAATTCAAGACGGTTTATGAACTCTTGCAAATCGCTTGACGCTGTTGCAACTTGTACTATGTCGTCTGCATATCAAAGATTATTGATTAATCTTTCCACATTATTCTGAAACCTTTTTCATATCCGTCTAATGCTTTACACGTGATTATCTCCGCCAGGATATCAAATAGACATGGTTAGCCTATATCACGCATCCTTGCCTAACTCCTTTCATTATTCTAAAGTTCTATACCATCTGGAAATAAGTCTAACTGTTTTGACTGCTGTCAATTGTTTTTATATATTCTTCGACGAATCTGCATAAGGCGAGGAGAAAGGCCCACGTTTAGCATGGTCACCCACAGGTCTCCATGCTTTATCATGTCAAACGCTTTAGTGAAATAGATAAAGTACAGTGCATGTAGAGTGGATGGTTATATTCGCCCGATTTTCCAGCATAATACGTAGATTGACAAACTGATCTCTGGTGCCACGTCTTGGCCTGAATCCGGCTTGTTCATCTGCGATCTCCGCTTCTATTTTCGACTGAATTCTCTCTAGGATGACACATAGTAGGATTTTACTTTCATGTGATACAAACTCGATGGTGCGGTAGTTGCTACATATAACAGCGAACTCTTTTGTACCACCTGAGCGGATTTTCCCTCAAGACGAACATCTTCCGTTCCATGTTGATTTGTCAGCGTTGTTGACAGCGCCTTTGACTTTGGCCTTCGCCATGCTACGGCCCTATAGAAGCTGTCTAGAACCATAACCATATAAACACATATAAGACGGCCACCTTTCTTTGGTAGAGGTATGAACATTGATTTTGTCCAGTCTTCTGGCCAGATTCCAGGTTCCCGTATCTCTACTGTATGCAAATTTGATGCAATTCCGGCAAAGCCGAGTCTCCTGCATATATAAGGAGTTGAATGCATGTTTTGGTAAATTGAATTATTTTAAATAGTGCGATGTACAGGCTGTACATTATATTGCTATCACTTGGCTTATCGTCAAAATTTAATATATCAACACAGTCATATGCAAAATTATAATCTTGTCTGTGTTGTTTTCATTAACAGATAAAGATTTGGCTCACGCATTAGGCGGTTATTACGATCCCTACAAATACGAGCCAGAGAATAAAAAGGACACAAAGGAGTATGATCTGTCTTCCAATGTCTTAGGCCTATTAGGTTTAGTATTCTAATTCGTGATACCAGTAAGTAAGTGAAGTAAAATCTAGTGAATTTCTATAGCGCTTTTGGAGTAGCATCGCAGTGGTTGCTTAATCTTAGGCGCTTAACCTTACTGTAATAGGAAATAGCTATAGCCCCTTTCTGACAAAGTTTTTGACTGCTTCACTTGGGAACGGGCAGTTCCCGCAACTATGGAAACATGCCATCTTTCGGCCGCACCCTAAGCGACCGGGTCTGGATCCGATGGAAGCTTCCAACTATCGACCAGTAGCCAATCTTCCGTTTGTGTCGAAGCTGCTGGAGAGAGTGGCAAACAAGCAACCTGTGGACTATCTGGCCCGAAACGGCCTATTGCCGAAGCACCAATCGGCGTATCGTGCCAGTCATTCTACGGAGACTGCTCTCTTACGGATTTACAATGAACTGGTGGAAGCGATTTCGAATGACCGCTTCGCCCTACTCTGTGTCCTGGACAGCCAACTCAAGCGGATGCAGGCTGTCCTGAACACTACAGCGAGGATGATCTTCGATTGTAAATGGCATGATCACGTGACGCCATTTCTCCGGGACAAACTCCATTGGCTCAGGGTACCGGAACGCATTGTCTTTATGCGATGTCTTGTGACCTTCCGGGCCCTTCATGACCCCACATGCCCGGAATATATTTCCGCCCTACTACGGATTCCGAAGATGACAGATCAGCGCCGACAACTTCGTTCCAGTACTCGGTTATTGCTGTATGTCCCTCTTCCACTCAAGACTGCGAAGCTAGGCGAGAGATCCGTTACTCGTGGGAATCCACACCTTTGGAACTCTCTCTCTGAATCTGTCACCAAGGCCACCTCCTACGAAGTCTTCTCTAAAAACCTTAAGGCGCACTTATTTAGTATATCGTATGCTGTTGATGTAAAGCGCTCTTGTTTTTGACTATTAGCCATGTTACTGCGCTGCATAAATTGTCCTGGATAGAATAGAATAGAATGTAGCCAAAAGGTGAGATCAGTCAGGCAGGGTCATTGTATCCAAGGGGTCATTGTGGTTGAGACGCTACAGCTATGGAGAAAGAGAGGCCGGCCTCATAGACGATGGACGGATGATATTGTGGAATGGACAAGACAGCCAATTATCAATTGCACCAGAATTGCATAAGACAGAGTCACATGGAGAACCTTGTCATCAAACAGCATAGCCACCGGCCCTCAGCAATGACGATGGACGACGATACGATAGACAGTGGAGAGATGCTAGGATTGAGTTCCTAAATTTGGTGCAGCAAATGAAAATACACGGCTGAAAATCTTGAGAGACTTCATAGCGAATGAGCGAATGAGGGTGACATGAGAGGAAGATCGAGTGGATTGATGATGTTGTGGCATTATCAGATTTTGTAGTTAGACTGATGTTGACGTGCGAAAATATATTGTCGATATACAGTGTGTGTCAATAAATCCCGGTCGATTTTGAAGCGATGCAACTTTCTTGATATTTAAGGAACGAAGGAAATAAAAATACGAAAGTTGAGAAGATTTACTAGAGAATTAGAAAAATCTAACGTAATTAACATTGCTCTAATACATGACGAAGATAAACGGTAACAAACAGGTAGACCCGAAATTGACGTCATTAAAACATTAACATGCGATGCGTCACGTAATCGCTTAAAACAAAGTTTGCTACAGACTAAGACTTAAAACTTAGCATGATTTAAAGTGGCTTAGAAGGCATTACTGCCTGTGTGAAAGCCACTAGGGGCACTAACGGGGCTTGAACGCGCTCCGTCAGCCTGACGCTCCAGCACGTAACCCACTCTGCCATCTTCCGCCCCGAGTAACTTCGACAGAAACGGGAGGTTGGTGACCGGCCGGAAATTGGTCACATCGGTTTGGTCCAGGTCTGACCGCTTGAGATGCGGGCGGATGATAGCGTGTTTCCACGACGGTGGAAACTCGCCCTCGCTAGGAACGCAGATAGTAGCGTCGTCAGGAACGGAGCTAGCGTATCTATAGAATCCTTCAGTAGCCACATTGGTAGTGGGTCCGGTGGTCGGTGGACAGTGTTTGTTTGGTGACGACTTAACGCACGCCGTAACGTCCGCTACCGTGGGCGCTAAGAACTGTTCCTCATCATATACAAATTAACTCACCTTTATTAAATACATTATTTGTATACTTTTCCATGCGTGTATATCGACCTCTGTGATCGTGAAATAGTCTTGTGTTTAGTTAGATAAATTATTATGACTCGTTTTCGACAGATTCTTGGGCGACCTTGGATACATCAACATTGACGGCTACAAAGAATGCCAATTTACCTTTAAAGACTATGCAGCGAGACTCATGTCAAGCTACCCGATGTTGGGACGAGCAATAACGGTAAACGTCGACTTTATTCATTCAATGTACCTTTGTAATAGCTCGAGTCGTGGGGTTAAACTTTATGTTCCTCCTCCGTCCAAGACTGCTAAGTTTGGAGAGAGATCCTTCACTCGGGGTAATCCTATCTTGTGGAACTCTCTTCCCGATGACGTCACCATGGCTGACACTGCTGAACACTTCATCAAGAGCTTAAAGACGCATCTGTTTAGGTTGGGGTGTAGTTGTTGAGATGTCAAAGCGCTTTTGTTGTAGGCCTCAGCCTTGTTACAGCGCTATAGAAATTGTCCATGAATGAATGAATGAATGAATGAATAAATGAATGAATGAATGAATGAATGAATGAATGAATGAATGAATGAATGAATGAATGAATGAATGAATGAATGAATGAATGAATGATATGTCAGCAATAAGTGCCATTCTTTGCAGCCAAGCTGGGTCTGCTAAACTGTCAGATCAGTAATTAGACAATAATAACCAAAATAGCCTCCAAATGACACTGTAAAGTAAACTAAATTTCATTGTTTCCTGTCAGATTTCAACTATTTAATGATCAAACCTACCATATGTAAAGATTTAGGTATACAGCTTAACATTTTTAAAATCTTCTCGCGGATCTCTTGCGCTGTTCATTGGAACTCACTATGAGGAACATTGTCGCTAGGCTAGCACTACTTTATAACTTTCAATTAACTATGTAGTGTAATGTAATGTAATATGGCATTTCTCTTCACGCCTCTTCTACTTATACTCAGAGGCGCTCCTGGCATTGCAGTCGCAGGGTAAAGTAGTGAGCCTTTAGCTTTCGCATTGAGCAGAGCGAGGGAGTAAGAAGTGATTCCCGAATGGATGGGTTCAAGGCATTCCAGAGGGATGGTCCAGTCACTGCAAAAGCCCGACGCTGAGTAAGAGCAATGCGTGATCTAGGGATATAAACTATGATTGCTTAATAATCTGACTATGCCTTTTTCGCTGTAGTTTCAAAAATGTTATGAAGTCTATGACGACAAATACGGCGGCGGCAATTATTACCAACCAAGTGGCAATAAAACCTATTCCTCTTCCAACAATTATTATGGCGACTATGGATCCGGCAAAGATGGATATGGCAACTCATATGACTATGGACACGACAACTACGGATACGGCAAAGGTGGATATGGGGATGGATACGGCGACTATGGATACGGCAAAGGTGGATATGGAGATGGATACGGCGACTATGGATACGGCAAAGGTGGATATGGAGATGGATACGGCGACTATGGATACGGCAAAGGTGGATATGGAGATGGATACGGCGACTATGGACACGGCAAAGGTGGATATGGGGATGGATACGGCGACTATGGATACGGCAAAGGTGGATATGGGGATGGATACGGCGACTATGGATACGGCAAAGATGGTTATGGGGGTGGATATGGCAACTACGGATACGGCAAAGGTGTATATGGCGATTCGTATGACTATGGACACGGCGGCTATGGATACGGCAAAGGTGGATATGGGGATGGATACGGCAAGTATGGGTATGGCTATAAGTATGACATTATATACGACGATTCCTATGGATATAGCAGATCGAGCTATTATGACCACTGCAGTCGGATTGTAGCTGTCGGAGTCATTGGCGTCACTAAATGCGACTAATGAGTCAACAATTATCACTATGCAGTTCATGTCTCGCCTATAATTATTCGTGGCTTCGCATTTCAGTACAGTTATAATTATTATAATTTTACGGAGATGCTTCCAACTTTTAATAGATCTCTTAACAGTTGTCGTGCCGTTTGTTGCAGAAATAAATATTATATTGAAAGTCAATTGGAAAACAATTTGGAATATGTAATCATTTCAATATAGAATGCAGTTTTAAATTCATCTCATCAAATTAATATGGATCAGTCTTAGATATAATCGTTGTCAAAATAAAATCCTATGCAAAGAACATTTGGATTACTTTATGACCGGATAACTAAAACGTTGACTGCGATGCGATTGATTGCTGGGGCGCGGCTGGTGTCGAATGCGTTCATGCGTGACCAACGTGAATACCGCTAGATTATTTTCAAGACACAATCACGTTAGACGCCTGTAAAGGAAAATATTTTGAAGCAGATGCGTTTCGAGGCCATCTGTTACTAGTATCATGTTCTCTTTACTCAGGTATGCACCAATTCATAGGGAAAATGCCGGTGCCCTGTAAGGTGACGGACCAATAGTTATCTCAACAATAGCGATTGGAGAAATTACTGCCATAAAATGGAAACAATTTCAATTTAAATTCCAGCCTTTATTATCTGGTCCAAATGCCTCTCTCACACCCCGAGCCAAAAATTGTCCGCTTCACTGGATGGAAGACTTGACAATGCAAGCCACGTAATTACATCGTAGCAGGAATTCTCCGGGTGTACGTTTATACGACGCGTCAGGGAGGATTATAATTACGAGGCTGTGGTTGAGTATATTGTGGTTTTTTGAACAAATGTTCATAGGACAAATATTCATACATCTTCCATAGAATACGCCTTTTTGATTGGTCACTCATTCTAGTAGCTAAAGGAAGCAGAAGAATGATTCCAAGATCCACATAAGCTAAATTAGTTTGCATTGAACTAAGGACGTCATATGACGTCCCTAGCGCCCTGAGAAACCAAAATAAGGACGTCAGTTGACGTCCCTAGCGCTCAACGTGTTTTAAGCGGAGCTTTGAAGTCATAGACTATAATAACGGGAAGCAATTCGCTCACGCCGTCCCGCGAAATGAACAAGCATAGAAACCACAGCACCAAGATTCGACCTTACGTTACGTCCCCTGGGATTATAGTCTACGCGTGTCAAACGTATAATCAGAGACGTCATTTCACTGGTTTTCAGGGGGGCAAAACACTTTCGACCTGACAAGTTACAAGTTTGCGAAAAAGCTGACGACCTTTTTTTTGCTTGTCGGACAATTTTCACGGTTAGTTAAAGTAGTTACTTCAAATTACTCGACATCATCAAGCACTCCTTTAGGGCGTGTAAAATCTAAATAACACACACATTGGCAAAAAAATTTTTCCCCTCAGAATCAGGGGGGGCAAATGCCCCCTGCCCCCAAATGACGTCCCTGAGTATAATATGTCCAAATATATTATACGCGACTACGCGTATATTTATTATTATTATTATTATTATTATTATTATTATTATTATTATTATTATTATTATTATTATTATTATTATCAGACAACTTCTATAGCGCAGTAAGCATAGCTTAGGCTAAAAACAAGAGCGCTTTGACACGTGTCACTTATATGCGATGTTAAATAAGTGAATAAATAATAAATTATTAATAAATAATAATTAATAATTAATTAATAATTAAACTAATAAATAATATATTATTTATATGTAAATATACGTTGGCAGTGGCGTCTAGTGGCGTCTGTGGCGTAATTCTATGGCTACCTATTATCTATAAGACCTACATAGGGTCTGTAGAAATTCACGAAGTT
Organism: Metaphire vulgaris; assembly: GCA_018105865.1. Classification (NCBI taxonomy): domain Eukaryota; kingdom Metazoa; phylum Annelida; class Clitellata; order Crassiclitellata; family Megascolecidae; genus Metaphire; species Metaphire vulgaris. Next base: position 5,306,107 of record CM030848.1, on the reverse strand, counting down.
ACGGAAGCCGTGAATTCCATGAATTTTTCAAAATGCCGTCAATTGCCGCAATTTTCATAAATTTTGCGAAATGAACGCAACATGTCATCCAGGACTTGTAAATAATTTGTTATAAAACAATGTTCCGCAAGCATAGCAACTAGGGGTGGGTCGATTAATCGAAATCGAAATCGAAATCGCGATTTTTGAAAAAATCGTAATCGTAATCGACACGATTATTAAATAAATCGAAATAATCGATAATCGTCGAAAAAATAATCGAAATCGCGATTATTTTTCGATTATTCCCGTAAGTGATATTATACAATATTTCCGATTCAAAGAAAGATCAATTTACCGTTGATTATCAGATTTTCATTGAAAATGGATTCAACAGCGTCTAAAGACAGGTACCATCTTTCTGGGTTTGGCAGCAGCTTTCGATATGGTGTGTCATGTGGGTTTAATGTACAAACTCTCGCTCAACTTGCCACCCTGGTTCTGTCAACTTGTGGAATTACTCATCTCTGACAGACGGTTCTGAGTTCACTTGGGAGATGTCAGCTCCTGGAGACGTCGACGAAACGGTCTACCATAGGGTCCAGTTCTAGCCCCCACGTTATTCAATTTGTAGGCCCATAGGCCTACAAACGACTTGGGCCTACCTGGTACCATCAGTAGGAAGTTTGGATACGCTGACGATATCGGTCTTGCCACCCAGGCTCGATCCTTTAATAATAATAATAATGTGATTTTAAGTGGTTTAGGAGGCTAAGTAAGCCTGTGTGAAAACCACTGAAGAAGATTGAAGACCAGGGTTATTTCTAGGATTGTGAATTGGGGTGGGGTGTCGGGAAAATCTGGGGTGTGTTTATTTCTAGGATTGTGGAATTGGGAATTTGGGGTGTCGGGAAAATCTGGGAGTGTCGAAATTTGGAAGTCTTTACCGAAAAAGGCTGACAAGCAAAAAACCGTTATAGAGACTCACACAAAGTCTGACAAGCAAAAAAAGTCATCCGAGGATAAAGTTGTGGGGTCTATTTTTCCATTTGGGGGCAGGCCTCTTCAGAGGCTGAAGGAGGTCCAGGCCAGTTGGAATTTCGAGGCCTCTCCTAGCCTTCCCAACAATTAAAATTTTGACAAGCGAAAAAAGGTAATCACCAATTTTGAGGACCGCAGAATACCTTCATAGCTTTCCCAAAAATCCAAAATTAGCAACAAGCAAAAAGGTCATCACCAAATTTTGAGGCCCCTTCTAGTAGTAGCTATCTAGCTTTCTAGCTCTCCCAGAATTCTCGACAAGGAAACAAAGGGAGGCCCCCAAAATGATGGAGGCCCGGGCCGAATGGCCATCCTAGCCCCCCTCTGAATGGGCCTGTTTGGGGGTGTTCAGGGCGCCTAAGAATAAGCAGCTACTGTTGTGCTGCTTTCCAAGGCGCTATAGAAATCCACGAGATTTTACTTTACTTTACTTACTAATCACTCCTCTCCTTAGAGATCGACTCCACTGGCTCCGTGTTCCACAGCGCATTGTCTACAAGCGCTGTTGGCTTACGTTTCGGGCTTTACACGATCCACTCTGTCCTGATTATCTAACTGTGCTTGTACGAAGATCGACTGTGATCGAGAGTAGATCGGTTCTTAGGTCCAGTCGGAGAGTGCAGCTGTTGGTCCCTCCCCCGTCCAAGACCCCTAAGTTTGGGGAAAGATCATTCGCGCGGGGGAATCCCGCCCTGTGGAACTCTCTTCCAGACAATGTGACTGGAGCAGTCTCAGCTGGACTTTTCATTAGAAATTTGAAGACACATTTATTTAATATTGGATATGAACTGTGTTAAGCGCTCTTGTTGTAGGCCTTAGCCTTGCGTACTGCGCTATATAAATTGTCAATAAATAAATAAATAAATATGCATTCTGTATGCATATCATTGTCACATCACCAAATGTTAGGGGGTGTCGACCTCAAATTGGGGTGTTGGGGGTGTTAGGGGTGTAGAAATATCCCTGTTGAAGACCAACTGAGCATCGATACACAGAGGATTGCCGAATACTGTAAAATATGGCGGGAAAGCCAGTTTCTAAAGGTACTGTGAAATAATCGAAATCGAAATCGCGATTATTTAAAAAACCGTAATCGTAATCGAAATCGTAATCGTGAAAAATAATCGAAAATAATCGTAATCGTAATCGGAAAAAATAATCGTAATCGACCCAGCTCTAATAGCAACTGTAGACCGAAGCTCGACGTTGACTTAATTATCGACCAGCCACAGTTAATTCCATTCGGAACCCCCGCTGCAGGTCCTGGGCTGCCTCTAATCCAGTGGTTCCCAAACGGTGGTACGCGTACCCCCAGGGGTACAAAATGGACTTCCTAGGGGGTACGCGGCGGAAAGTGGAAAGTCAGTGGAATTCTTATGCACTGATGTTTGATATAACAAATTTCACAATATTTGCAAAAGTTCTACAAAATTATGACTGGATTTGATTTTCTCAAACTGCAGTGACAGAGGTAGACCTTTTGGACTCCTCTAACCCGTCACCCCTCGCTATAAGTTTAAAGTTTAACCTGTCCTATCACCTTGTGGTATTGGACTCTTCCTTGGTCAGCGCGGCAAATTCAAAAATCGCCATGCGTGGATCAAAGACGCAGCCAAGATTCTCGAAACTGGCTGATGAGATGCAACCTCATCCATCTCATTGATTCTTTTTATTGTTTTCATTAATTTGACCGATAGGTTATGCAAGTTTAACTTTGAATGCTACAAGTACGATATTATTATCCTAATAAGCTTTAATAAAAACTAGTACGCCTAGTAACTAGTTAATGATTATGGCTAATGCAGTCCGATTACATGTAGGTTTGAAGACATTATTAAATTTCATGATTCAGATACCATGTTTATGCTATTAAAAATCGAAAGTGTGCTTCCTTAAATTTACTTTGAAAATTAGGGGTACACGGATTTTCGAAAAATGTCTGAAGGGGTACGCCGACCGAAAAAGTTTGGGAACCACTGCTCTAATCGTTAATATGGCAGATTGACTCGGTAATGTCGGACTGACAGTTTATCGAGACAGCTCCTTCTCGATATCCAGATTAGCTCGGTCATTAAGAGGACGAAGCCAACTGTTTATATCAGTTGATTCTCAGATTAGTCAAAGCGCTTTGATGAAGTCACTCAACGTCGAATTAGATTTAAACTATAGAATGACAAGTAGCCTAGCTGTTTCCAGCTATATTTTAACATTTCCGTTCACTTTTGTAGGCAACGTATTATTAACGTAGGCACATAATGTCATTGAAAATATTATAGGGCCTACGCATAATACGTACGGTCGATTCTTGCATAGCACACATTCTTTCTCCGCAGTGATGGTGAAGCCAGTGGCGTCATTTCACAATTTTCTTGGGGGCGAGACATTTTTTTGCAAAATTTTTGACAAATTTTGGCAAATTTTAGGCATTTTTTGCAATTTTTGCAAATTTTTTTGCAAATTTTTTTGCAAATTTTGAGCAATTTTGGCAAATTTTAGGGCCAATGTTGGGAAATTTGCAATTTATATATATTTTTTGGCAATTTTTTGCACATTAATACATTATAAATTAATATTTTCGTTTCCTTGGGGGCCACGACCCCCAACCCCCTCAAAATGACGCCTCTGTTCCTTTCCCCAGAACCACATTTGCCCTCGCCGCTTAACGCTGCTCCTCAGTTTACCACCGCCCTCTAGCGAGTAAGGCTGAGTCGACCTTAGGGCTCCTGCGGGAATTGAACCCGCTACCTTCTGCTCCATGGTCCAGCGTTGTTACCAACTTACATGTACCACTCTTCTAACTTCCCGCCCAGGCAGGAATTACTTTTGCAATTTTAGTTCATTAGGTACGATGCCTGTTTTAAAAGAAACTTTAATGATTTCACACATTATTTCAGATATGAATGAAACACTTTTAATAACATTTTAAAAATTTATATAATCATAGCCAGTACTGTTCTTAAGCTTAAGATTAGTAATAATGTCACTTATTTAATAGACTGTGTAGACTATGACATTCTACTTAAAAGACTTCAGTGTCACTATGGAATTGGCGGTTCTGCTTTACGCTGGATTGCTTCCTATCTTTCAGATAGAGTGGTACAAGTGTTTTACGAAGGTGAACTGTCTAGCCCAAGACCGATGTTCATTGGCGTCCCGCAGGGTTCCATTCTCTGGCCACTGTTTTTTATCCTGTTTATTAGTAAGCTTCGGGAAGTCATTTGCAAATATCACCTTCGGTTCCACTTCTATGCTGATGATACTCAGCTTTATCGCAGTTGTCGTCCTGCCGATTTGCCGGAGGTGCTACAGATACCTGCGAGCTAGCTGTATTCAGGAAATTGATTCCTGGCTGAGAAGCAGCCGGCTAAAGCTTAATCCGGGAAAAACAGAATTTATCATTCTTGGTAATCGTAAACAAACGGCCAAGGCAGATTCAGTAGCACTTAAACTTTGGAATAATGTTATCAAAAGATCCGAGCAAGTTAAAGATCTTGGAGTTATTCTCGATGAAAATCTTACGATGGCTAACCACATTAGTAAAATAGTGTCAGGATGTTTCTACCAGCTTCGACAATTACGGGTAGTATTTGACTCTCTGTCGCAGGAATCAGTGCAAGTCCTGTTCCATGCATTCATAGCATCTCGTCTCGATTACTGTAATAGCCTACTTGCATGTACGGCCAGAAACCAAATATATAGACTTCAACTTGTTCAGAATGCCGCGGCACGACTCATTACGCGGACATCAAGGCGGCAACATATCACCCCTATTCTGCAACAACTCCACTGGTTGCCGGTACATAAGCGAATATCGTACAAGCTGCTTCTGCTAGTCGACAGATGTCTCAGAAAAGAAGCTCCACAGTATCTTATTCGAGACTGTAAACTGTTGTCTGATACAGCTCTCACTCGAACGATGGTCACACGTTCCAATTCCACCAGGACATTATCCGTGCCACGCACTCGTACCAGAATGGGAGAGCGTGCATTCAGACTCTTCAGAGTGATTGGTCCATCACTCTGGAATCAACTTCCGCCTCCTCTCAGAGATGGAATTTTAAACCGTGACATTTTTCTCGCTCGACTTAAAACATATATGTTTGACCTGGCAACCGAGGCGCATTTGTAATAATTGCGCCTAGTAAATGAACTTTATGTATGTATGTAGGCCTATGTATGTATTTATTTCATACGGGTAGTATGAAATATGGGTAGTAGGAAGAAGAGTAAGGGCGTGGCAATTTGAGTTATCTAGGTCACGGTTTAATCTAGGCCGTTTTTGAAGGGGAAATTACCATATTCCCCGGGAAATTTCAAATCCCCCCGGAAATTTTGGCATACTACAGCTTAATTTCCCCCGGCCTTGTCAGTTCCTCCCCCCGGAGTCCAGGACCAGGAGTCTAGATTAAACCCTGATCTAGGCTAATAAGGTGTGCTCAATAATTTCATTATTCACTGGATTAGACAAAACGGCGCAAAAATACCTCAAAATAATTATATAACTGAAATTTAGTTTTTAGGCTTTTTAGTTTATTAGTCTTTAATGTTTGGCATGGCAACACTCATGAACCCTCCTATATATATATATATATATATATATATATATATATATATATATATATATATATATATATATATATATATTCCAAAATCATGGTAAACCTATACACCTTTCTTTATATTCTTGCCACATATGTGTTCAGCTGTCTGCCCGGCTCTGCCGAGAGAGTAAGAAACTTTAAAGACATTAAAGAAGTGTTCTCATTTTTCTATTTTATAGAACATAAAACCTAAAACCTACATTTTTAATTTTTCAAGTTTTTAGGTTTTAAAAATCGTAAAAGCTTAGATTTTTAAAACCACATTTACCAGCCTTAGGTTAGACACCAGCAACAAGCGCTATATAAATTTACGAGATTTTACTTACTTATTTAACATCACCCCGACGGGTTGGGTCGGTTTTAATTACGTCATATTGACGGAGACTGGTTCGTGGGAATATTTAGTCGTCTACTGATGCTGTTCCACCGAGATACAAATTGTATGAATTTGTATCTCGGTGACCTTGGAGCAATAATACACAGGAGAGAACATGAGCCTAAGCAGGCCTGCTTAAGGGGGTGCTTCACCGGCAAACTTTGTCGGCGGACTTTGTCGGCCAACTTATCGGCGGCCGAATCCGCCTCAATGAGAAGCCGGTTGCAAATGGCAGCTGCTTCACTGGCTGACTTTGTCAGCGGGACGTTCGGGGCAGGGAGTAAACGTCCGCCGACAAAGTCCCAGAGAATGTGAATACACAATCTGCCGGGATTTGTCGGCGAACATTTTGACTTTTCAGCCAATCAGGTTTTAGTCCAAAGATCAGCGCGCCAACTGACAATAACAACGAAACACATTGTCGGAGAATTTACGTGCGAAATCGACGAGTTTTCAAGATTACAAGAAAAATGTCGAAATGTGAATTTGACATAAATATTCTTCATGAAGAAAAAATATAAAATTACATGAAACGTTAAGAAATAGTGGTTGGACAAGTATTCACATGGACATGTAACTTTATGTCAGTAATAATTAGGAAACTTCCCGATAATGCATGTGCGGATGCAATAACCGTCAACATTAAACTACATAATAAAGCGACAAATTCCTCATCAATCATCTTTAAAATGAGAGCTACATGAGCGTTTGTAGGCGTGGCTTATTTTTTGCTTCCAGACAAGACTAAACGTCGGTGGATTTGTTTGCCGACAAACTCAACGACAAAGTTCGCCGACTAAATCCTTAAGTGAAGCAGGGGCTTTACCGGACGAAGCTAGCTATGGGCGTGTGGGCGGAGCCTATCCGCCATATGTTTTCACGCAAAAACATAGGAAGAAACCGAGATTGCGTCTTTAAAAAAGCCCAGAAAAGGCCAGATTTGAAAACGGACATAGAACATAAAAAGGGTGCCGGACACAAACAAATCAGTCGAATTTCATATTCCAAATGACAACTATTGCAAAAATAATCAATTTTTAGGAAATTAAAAAAAGATTCCGTAAAAAGGCCCAGCTCTCCAGACTAGATCCGAAAAGCCCACATCTACCTACCTAAATATTTATAGAACAGTAATAAACTGAGCTTATACTTAGCCTATATTTTCCGTGTAGGCCTACTGCAATAGGGTTCGAAGCAATGAAGCATAAAACGAGTGGAATTTCAACTCCAACTTTCAAGACTTAAAAGTTAAAATCATCTTGATTAAACTGTCGTTTTTAGTCTGAAAAGTCACATTTGGAGGTATGTAACACTCATGAGATTTAACCAATGAATTGGCTTTCATGCACCATCGGTTGATGCCATAGGCATTATGATAGTGGCGCCACAGAAGTTTATTGATTGATTGGTTGATATGATGCCTTCAGTGCATGCTTAAAGGTTTCTCATCTTTCGTTATTGCAGCTGTCCCTTGCCTTCACAGAACAATGACCTGTCTCACCACAGCCAGGGCTCACAACACTCAATTCTTGAAGACCTTGACCAGGGTTATTTCTAGGATTATCAATTGGGGGGGGGGTATCGGTAAATTCTGGGGGTCCCCTGCCAAAAAAGTCTGACTGGCAAAAAAAGGTCATCCCATAGCTGAAATTGGGTGGGTGGGTGTGTGTTTTTAAATGGGGGGGGGGGAGGTGTTGGGGTGTTAGGGGTGTAAAACTATCCCTGATCTTGCCACAGTATTGGTCCAGTGCTATAATCCTATTCCAGTATGTCATTTTTGTTATCTGCCTTGGTAGAGAGATCAAAACACACATTAAATTAATTGCAAGACTAAAGATTAAAGAATCAATATTTTAATTGGTTTCTGATATATTAGCTTTATCAAATAATCCCATGGACATATAGGAATCGTTTTTCACAAATGCAGACAACACAAGATAAACATAACTCTCAACCAACAATTACACACTCTGCTATTACACAACTGACAAAATAGAGTGGTTTCTTAGAGAACCAAAATGTAAAAGATTATTAACGATTCTTCACAATATCATGTATTGAATGCAATCCAAGCATTTCGTGAATATAGTCAATCATTATCAGAGTATTGATGTAACAACTATAGCCATATGTCTTCAAAAGTATGAAGCACAGCTAGCATACTACACTGTATCAAACCAATTCTCCTAAAACTAGTAAAAGCCAACATTGGCCGTCTACAGGCCATTAAACAAAATCAACTTATTGGAAAATTGTCGACTTATTTTTTGTCGTTTTTCAATTTGAGCAGCAGTGAATTGCCGACCTGCATAGTAATATCTCACTTGCAGATATTTTTCTGCAACAGCCTTGATTAACAACACTACATGCTTTGACAGCGGATCACATTCCATCAAGTGGTCAGCAAGACTTGAGAAAATTGTTTTATTCAGGTAAACCTTAAAACACACTGTACAATTTCATGGCAGGTAACTTTAGACAATGTTGAGCTATTAGTATTGAAAACCTGTGTACGAAAAAACTTTTTACAACATAAACAAATATCAATAACATCATTTGATGGGAAAATCAATCCCCTCGTGTTTTGATTTTAATCAAAGCACCATATTGTTGTCGTTGCAATCTGATAATGCAGACAGTAAACATTCTTTAAAAAACAAATTCTTTAATTTAAAGACAACAAATCCTGCAATGTATGCAACAATTTTCTCACTACAGGCAGACAGATGAGCTGGATTACAAATATATGCATAGTTATGATCACTAGGTGTATCACCATAATCAAGGTCTAACATTCTTGATCGTGTTGATGACTGATTTAGACAAGCAATGGCTGGCGTGTCCTTGCAAATTGCAGCGCTGGACACATACAAAATGGGTACATATTGCAATGGTAAACAATTACCACAATTTACATCCTGAATTTCATTACGTACAAGCAATTTTTTGTACGAAGGCACAAAATTGTCTTGCAGTAGGATTATTATTGCATCCGCCAAGGCTACGAATTTTGCCAAACAGTAATTCCAGATGATCCTCACTGAACTTGTATGTACACAATAAGTTCATGTTACACTGACTTGACTCAATTAAGGCATTATACAATTTAAATAAACTGTCAATGCAAATAGCAAACCCCAAGAACCCAGTTTTACGATTAGAACTTACCATTGCCCTACCAGTCACAGACTCCTTAAGAAAAACTATGTAAGATCTGGCACTCTTCAAGAAATCAGCAATTTCAGGCCAATTTGATTTCTTTAATGGGCGTTTGAATCCCTTTGCCATCAAATTCTGGGAATTCATTACGTCAAACAGTCGATTAAAAACACGAATGAACCTCACTGTTGCTTGAGCTCCTTGGAAATCTGGTAGTTTTTCTTGCATGCAAAATTCCAAAGATGACGCAACAGATTCACTAAGCAGCTGTGCGGCAAGTTTTACATTCATTTTCTTCTTAAAAGATGCCAAATGCGCTGCACGCAGTCTATTTCCGAAGTGCAAACCTTTTTTTCCTGTAATGTATGCAATTTATTAATGTAATCATAATTTACAAAATCATCATCATCAACTAACGATTTCTTATCTGTAAGAGTGTTGCGAACCAGCTTCAGCATGTAACATGGGTCTGGCATTATCACAATTGTATCTTTTGTTACTGGATGAGGAAAACCTGCTGCAAAATGATGAGGAAAATGAATGATGAGGATGAGGAAAACCTGTTGCAAAACCTGCAGCATTTACATAAGTCAGATTGCATCCAAGATTACTTGTCATCGCTAAATATCGCGCTAGAAAATGCGCCAAAATTAAACTTTGGCATAGTTTCTTTGATGGTAATGACCTGGCTTATCCACCATAGACTGTCACCCGTTTATCCGGATACCCTGGATTTGACCTGGATCTTTAACGATTTGGATTTGGTGTGCCATCGACTGATGCTCCTATGCATTATGAAGTAGCGCTATAGAAGTTTAAGTGCCGATGTACTTACCGATGAAGTGCAACTCTGTCGGTTTTTTACGATGTGTGCAGCCAATAGCTGCACACGATGGCATGATTCAGCAATACTTCGACGACTATTTTAATCAATTATTTCATTATAAATTAAATGAAACAGTATTCGATTCGAATGCTATCACCCTTGGTTGTCGCCTATCGCAAACGCAATGTTGCACAAGCACCTCAAAACAGAGCAGCAGAAAATGGCGCTGACCAATGAAAGAAGTCTCATGAATATTCATGTTTAGTATACAGATTTTGATTGGTGGGCGCCATTTTCTGCTGCCCTGTCTTGAGGTGCTTGTAATGTTGTGCGTTAACAAATATGGCGTCCACAGCTGGCTTCAACCAGGGCGGCTGTAAGCCGCCCTGCTTCAACATACAGGCTTATGCTGGACGCATGTCGGTGACAGTCGGTGTGTTGTTCTATGTTTTTTGTAAGATGTAATTAGAAAGCGGAGCTCTTTGTTTTTAGAAAGTATAAAAGTAACAAAGTAGACCATCAATCCAGAATGAATTGATTTGAAGAATTCTAACGGTTAATTTTAATTGTCCGATCGAAAGGTTGCATTTATGGAGATAGTCTTTAGTAGCGAGATATTTTCTCTGTTCGCAATCGTGCTGCTGTCCAATGTTGAAAGTAAGTAAGAGACGCCACGCAAAGTGGATTGTGTACGTTGCATTTGTGCATTAATTCTTTAACTCGGCATCTAAGCTGTTAGTCATTTTTGTCTTGCGTAACATAAATTTTGTTGTACGCAGAACGATATGAGTTAATTATTCCTTAATGTATATCGCATTCCGCTCAATTGTACATTTACGCACGTTATAGGACGGTTAATGTGTGCAGGTGATATGCAACAGCAAAACATAGTAATCAAGGTGAGCATGTGGTGCAGGAACTATACTGAAATCTGTTTCTGGCAGGAATGTTACTTGTGATATGGTGTTCAAAGTGCCAAATAAGGAGATGACAGGAAGACTCCAATACAGAGCACCAAGTATGAAAAAGCATGCTTGCAAAAGCATCCTAAATCACTGTACACAATGTTTTGGATGCTATAAAGACCAATTACAAGGCAGAAATTCATGCAGTAATAGAAGCGTTTAGATCTGAGAACTGATAACAATCACAACCACTTGTGTTCATCTATAGTTCTCAGCATGATCTTCTTAACCAGTCTACTATCATTCATTGTGAATGTGTGTCCAAAAAATTCAATTATAAGGAACTCAAAGTTATGATAATATGATAATGATTAAAACCAAAACAAACATCATGCAAATATTCCCAGTAGGCCTAAGCACTTGTGTTCGTGAACTTATCTTGGGTTTTGTTTTGGTTCTTATGCGATTAGGATTTGGTATGATGTGGGCTGATGCTTTTTGTACATTATAAAGTGGCGCTATAGGAGTTAGTGATTGAATTGAATGCACGATACTGAAATGTTTTATTAACTAAATTGGATTTAATTAGGTATCATTTGGAAAAATACTCCAGAATTTTGTGCTTCATTGAATCAGAGGTTTGGGTCCTTTTAACCAATTTAACCAATGCCTGAGAGCCACCATGTCTGCCTCACTGGCTGTCCCGAGAACACGCCTCTGCACCGTAGGAGATCGCGCATTTCATGTGGCTGCCGCTAAGGCCTGTAACGGCCTACCTCCATCCGTTCAACTTTCCTCTTCGCTCAACATTTTCGAAAGGAGGCTAAAACGGTTGTTCCGCACTAGTTATGAACTTTAACTCTGTAATGTGTTCGTGCAGTCCAGCTGTGGACGAGTCACCACAATAATCTAAACGTTACTTATTTAAGCCCATCTGTACCGTATTTTCACACATATACTGCGCACACGTCTATACTGTGCACAGTGCACGTGCAAGGCAGCTGGAAAGCGCCATACCGAAAAATTAACTAAGAAACAATATGAACAATAAATCTTACTCTTTTATTTCAATAATTCGTTTCAATAAATCATAATTAAAAATACATTCAATAAATCATTATTTAAATGGTGATTATACAATTCTTATTTGAATGTCGGTTCTTTTCCATAAGATCGAATTTTACTTACAAAGTCTTTGGATGCCTTAGCTACGCATTATATACCGGTATATCTTATCGCTATGGTTTTATATATTCTGTTCTGCTTTGGGTGGCACTCTGTATACAAATATTGGCAAGGAATTGTACATGTAGAATAATTTTTATATATCGTGCACTCGAATATACCGCGCTGTTTCCAAAATCACATATACTGCGTGCGGTATATGTGTGAAAATATGGTAATCATTAAAAAGAAAAAAAGATGTCTGTGATTTTTGTGGGGGTTAAAATGCCAGGTTCTCCAGTATAATGTATTCTTTGTTTTCTGAATGAATGTTTGTGGATGAATCATTCATCTTGCTAACCCTTGAATTTGTTTTCCATCTAACATTTGTTCATCATAACTGACACTGAATTGCAGTTTATCTCCTTTGTAAAATTTCAAGTGGAGTGCTTTAGAGTGCTTGAAAATCCTATGATGTTTGTTGGCAAAGACTTTAAGGTGTTAGCCCTGGTTGCTTTATTATAACCACAGTGGTGGACTCGCCATCAGGGCTTTATTACAACCATAGGTGCACTGATTATTGGGGGATAACGGTATAGGCCAATTATTGGTCTGCTTTAGATGTTGCACCTGGTATGGTCTTTGTGTTTCAATTTGTTTCTGTATTTGATTTGAAAAATAAAATCTTTAGGTGCAAGAAAAACAAGTAAGTGTGATTTAGAAGTTTTCTGAGTATAGTATTACACGAAAGTAAATGTAACACAACTCGCTGAAAAATTGGAATGCAACACAAAAATTGATAACACCTCTGGCAATGAGATGTATTTGAAGCAAGAGAAGGACCATTTAATTGTGTTTATCTTTTGTGACTATATAAACATGCTTTTGATCTGATTTAATATTTGCATTTGTATTACGTAATGACTTTCATGCTGTCAGCACATGTATAGTGTGGCGAACTATTAACTATAATTAAAGCTAAATAATAATCTATAAAACCAAATGAAATAAAAATGGAGGCTGAAATAAATTTGCAATAAAGATAATTTGTATTCACCATAATTTTGAATGTTAAAATGAATTAAAATGAACCAAATTGAATTTTTAATATTAAAAACACATCAATGGTGAATTAGTATACACTCTTATCTGAATTCTTCACCTATATCTCAATTCTTTTACGTGTGTAGAAACATGCAGTTAATTATATGAAGCATTCCATATTGTCGTGCATATTGCCCGCGCACCCGCAGATAGTCCGCACCCACCTATAGCCCGCAAAAAATATACATCCTGTAAAATTTGAATTAGAAAGCCCGCACCCTTTCATTGCCCGCATGCCTGGCCATATTCTTTAAACTGTCTTGTATGGTCTACCAACCTTTGTATACCATAATGCCATCAGAATAAAGTGTCAGCTGCCCAGGGTTCAATGTTCATCTGCTCTTGGAAGGTGAACAGACCACTTGTCCCAACCATCCTGACTTCCCTCCAAGATTTGTTGGGGCTTGCTTCTACCAAGGAGAATCAACCACGCATGAAATTGCTGCATCAGGAGATACAACAATGCCTTTTTTTAGTACATTTGCCTGTTAAGCAGTTAAACACCATGGGTAGAATTAATTGGGGAAGAAGTAGGGGAAAGGAAATGGATGGGAAGGGTAAGAGGGGTTGCAGTGGAATGAGCTGTGGAATTTGATTCAGATTACCCGGACCTACACATTGCCCACACCTTGGATTTTTTGGTAAAAAATCCTGTAGCATGTGGGCAATGTGCCTGAATATACGGTACATTTGTCATTTTATTATATCATCAGGATAGAGTTTTGCTAGTTTTTCTCCATTGATGTTTTAGAAATTTATTATTCTCATTGTTATCGTTAGAATGTTTTTGCTGTTAGGCACAGACTTTAAATTGAATTCAGGTAAAAATTCTTCTTTGTATCTGTTACTGGCTAATTATGTTTAATCAGGATTTAAGAAGGCAGATGGAATGACTGTGTACTGAATGGTTGAAACATCCTGAGGCACTGGCCACATGAGATGAGGCCAGAGGAAGGGAGGGGCAAACAGTCAGATATAGGAATGACAGTGTTTGTTACTACATCCTTATAGAGTGACATGTTTAGTATGCCTGTAGTCCTGTACAATAATGATACAATAAAATCAGTTTGATGCTAATATGAGCATTTGTGTAACTCTGCTGGGCATCTGGTTAGTCATAAAAATTAGTCATTTTTGACATAGGGCTGTTGAATCTCCTGCTGAAATGTTATCTTATCCAGGATATCCTAGTTGGCTTGAGATATACACTGTACGTGTTCATTGGCTAGTATGTCTTGCTATTACAGAAGCTACATACATTATCATTTCTACTGTTAACCCGTTGAAGGGGGAATTAATTTTTACAAGACGTTACCAATTTTGGTAACTAATTTTTGGGGAAAGCGTTTATTTGAACTGTGAACATGTACTTTTTAAACTTACTATATTTCAGGCTATATAGAAGCTACCAAAGATGTGACCCCTTTCAAAAAAAACGTTCAAAGTCAATAAAAAATTTTTTCAGCGGTGACCCCCCTAGGTTCAGCGGCAAAGTTGTAGGTGGGTGTCTTTGGAACAGATTAGTTCAAAAAAATTTGAAGATGGGACCCAATTTGGGGGAGTTATGGTGTTTCTATACCATGCACACGTTGCTCGGAGAAGTGAAATTTTTTATAGAATCTTGAAATCTGAAACACCTTACCTTGCAGGCTATATAGAAGCTACAAAGACGTGGTTTGCATCATTGTTTAGCATTTTTATTGTACTTACCATCCATCCGTGCAAAAAGAAATTTCACTATTAACTCCACCCTACAGACCAAAATATGACCCCCTCCCAAAAATACGTTCAAAGGTCAATAAAAAAATTTCAGCGGTGACCTCCCTTTGTTCAGAAAGCAAATTTGTAGGTGGGTGACTTTGGAACAAAAAATTTTGAAGATGGGACCAAATTTGGGGGAGTTATGGTGTTTCTAACCAGGCACCAATTGGTGGAGAAGTGAAATTTTTTTATCTGAATCTTGAAATCTGCAGGCTATATAGAAGCTACAAAGATGTGGTTTGCATCATTGTTTAGCATTTTTATTGTACTTACCATCCATCCGTGCCAAAAAGGAAATCAAATCAAATCAAGAAAACGTTTTTAAACGGCGAACACCGTGGTGGAAGAGCAAAACAGTTGCGCGACGTTTTAAAACGTCGGACCCCGTTCGCATATGATTTCCGGGCGACGTTTTAAGACGTCGACCCCCTGTAACGGGTTAATAAGAATAGAAATAATACTCTGCCATATAAAACTTGGCATGCATGATGATGTGGGAATTCTGCTGCAAAATCATAAAAGATGAGTGAAATCTGAAAATCTTGTGAATTTTCCAAGAACTGTAGGTGCGAGAACTTCAGCAAGATTGAAAGCCATAAAGCAAAATGCGATCTTGTCACTAGAATTTTCTTACTTTTCTCTAAATGTTAAAGTTTGGCCATTTTTTGTTCTTATGTCAACATTTAATTATAATATTGCAAGGACAAATGCTGTTCATTTCTTGGGGCTAGCTATGTTGATCTCTGTTACTTTGGAAAGATACAGGTTGGGAAACTAGCAAAGCACCCTCTCAGCTGAATTAACTGAGTGAATTAGCAAGAGACATCCAACATGTTTCTGCTGCAGCCAAGGCTTGGATCTCTTGACTGGCAGTCAAGGGCCCTAACTGCTGAAACACCTCATCACCATTTGACTGCAGATTCCCTGATTGTTTTCGTTTTTTTAAGGTTAACTACAAAATGCAATCTAATTAATTAGATAAACATTATCACAATATGGACCCGATTGACTTTAGGATAAGCATGTGGATAGATCACTGGCACACAAAAGAGATTTATGCGAGGAGAAAAGTTGTCTTTGGTGTAACCAATCTCAGAATGAGTATCTGTATCACTGTCAATACCATATCCAATCAATATCCATATGTGTTATGCTGTCCTATGGAAGAATCTGCAGTAGGGTGGAGTGAAAAAACTTTTTCTCAGTGATGTAAATGTAATAGTTTGGAAAAGTTGTGTTATGGTATAGAGAGAAACTGTGCCAAAAAAAACTTAACTGGATTAATGTTTAGAGCCTCCCCAAGCGTCCTCAAGTTTCAGTAATATTGCTAATTGGTAATTGGGTATGTTGATGCGTTTGGAGATATCCTCTATCCCCACTGTCTCACACAAAGGTGCTGAAGTTAATTACGCCTCACCAGTAGAAGTACATGAACCCGTTAAAGCCCTTCAAGGTAAGGATAGACCAACCATCTTATCAAAATAAACCCGAGGATTTTTGATTGGACTGCAGAAACAAACTTGTTTGATATGCCTGCATGCAGATTTCAGCTAGTGTGCCTGTGTGATGGAAAACAAGGTTTCTGTAAAGGATCGTGAATTTCTGTTGGATCAGCGAGGTGCTAGACGAATGGCCGTGGTAGGAATTGACATCACGGAATGTGGGAATATTCTAAAGAGGTTGGCAAGAAGACACTCAGAACTCTCCAAGGTCTCTGCATCACAATCATCCACAAGTGGGCAAGCAGATGTTCCTGTTGAAGTCATCAGTAGGCCTAATGAAGATACATAGGTCTATACTTCAGATAGTGATTCCCTTGATGATAACAACTATGATCCGCCAGGGATTTCACGTCGAGAAACTGAGAGTAAAGTAAAAAGAAAAAAGAAGACCTCTTCACAAATGCGAACTTCTCTGCCTAATATATCTTTAATAGCTGAGTGACATGTATTCTGTATCAGATAAGGCAGGTAGCTGCCCTATCTTCGGCATGTCTTCAAGACATTGTACGCGTTTATGAAGACAACAAAACCTTCATTTAGACAGAAGCAAAATTAGAATTGAAGGGAAAGGAAAAGGACGGAACTGAATGAAGAGGAGGACAGCAATGTTATCGGATGTGTTTCTTTTGATGGAAGTAAGGATAAAACACTAGTGCCTAAGAAGAAAGATGGGATATATCATATGAAAACTGTAATTGAGGAGTGTGTGGTAATTGTTTAGGAGTCAGGTTGGTCACGCTTCACCGAGAAAGAATCTGTGATTTGAATTAAAACGTGTATTGTGTACATGTTAAAAGAGAAAGGAGCTGACTTACAGAAACTGGTTGCTACTGGTTGCGATGATACTGTAACTAATACTGGGAAATCAGGAGATGTTATGAGGTTGTTAGAAGAAGTAGGGTGACCTTTGCAGTGGGTCAACTACCGGTACAGGACCTAAGGGGTTTCTGGTCCACTTGGTCAGCAGCTACAAACTTGTCAGAACTTTTCCATTGTAGGTTTCGATTTAATTGAAGGAGAGATACCCATTGTAACATGCGAAGACTTAAGTTCAGATAAGGCTTATCTGCCGGACGTTTGGAAGGCTATAACACTTGGTGACTGTTCGCAGAGTTTGGAAAAAAACTCGCACATTCAAGATGGCTTGCAACAGCTAACCGAGGTACGGAAAACCTAACTGAAAATTTGAAAAACTAGCAACTTATGATACAAAAGTATATACTCCAGTCTGGTTTCATATCGAAATGAAACCATCCTGCAAGGATGGCACCAACTTTGGAAGACAATTTCATTATCACGATACCTTCCTGTATAACTTAAATTAGTAGTTGATCCGGCAATCCAGAGAAACGGCTACTTTGGACATGAAGAGAATCTACTGCTGGCAATGTTATCAGATGCAGATACACAGCAACGCATCAGAGAAGGTAGTGCTATGAAGAATACTGAAAGCTAGACGTACTTCAAATATTACTCGAATTCCAAAATTCAAAAGTCCAGTGTTCAACGTTGATGTTGCCAGTTATATTGACTTAATTAACTGGCACAAGAAACAACTATCAGCTCCTCCTCTACTTTCTAACCTCTCAGGCCAAGACATTTATTCCTTGATAAAGAGCGGATATCAGCAGTTGAACTTTCAGAGATTTCAGTGCCGTTCTCAGGCAACTGAAAGATGTGTGAAGCTAGTAACTGAGGCCAGTGCTGCAGTATGTGGTCCAGTTGCAAGAGAAGGACACATAAAGTCAAAGCATGCCTCTCTCAGGCTCATGCCATATTCTATCACAAAATCAGACTTCAGATAGAATCAGACAGAAACCTGTGGTTTCACTGTAAAGCGCACATTGTGTAATTGATCCGGCATGTACTGTGCTTTGCATATTGTGAGACATAACGAAGCTTGCCGCAGCACTACAGGGTCTATAAGTATGCAAGATGCAATAGAAATTGATTGTAATTCTTTTTACCTCTTTACAAAAGCAGTTTTGGATAATTGTCTTGTGTGTAATATTAAAATAAAACAGTTGTATGTAAATGAATAAGGCCTATATGCCAAAATGCATTAATTGCACAAAATACCCAAACTTCATTGTCTCTGGGGAGGCTCTTAATGTTCATTTAAAAATTCAAAATTTTCACTGAACAAATCACTGATACCTTGCACAACTTTCCCGCACTATTAGAATTTTAAATTCGAAAATTTTTAAAATTTCGTCCTTTTCACTCCACCCTAATCTGCAGTCTGCAATGAAATATTTCATATATGAGAGTGTAATGCTGGAGTTTTTACAAAATCTGAGATAATCATTGTGAAAGTCCTTTTGCACTTGTCTTTATTTTAACGTATCTGCTTATATACGCAGTGTGCGAATACATGTTTGCTGGTCACAGTTTTTATAATGCAGCTTGCCTTTTCCACGATGCCATAGAAGTTTCGAGACGATACTCTGAATATGCTGTTCGTTTTGCCTTTTTCTATTTAAATTGAGCCATAGTAAAAAATGTGCTGGGTCTCTTCCTTAAATGAGATCCATTGGAAAAGTTCATATTGAAATTTATTCTTTGTTTTAGCTGTAAAGCAGCCACTCAATGATTTTGTTGGTCATTACCAAGGACTTGATTATAATACAGACATCCTTCACAGAAGCCATCAAAGGGCACGCAGGTCAACCTCTGAATCAGCTGGGGTTCATCTCAGATTTCAGGCTCATGGAAGGTTTGTTTGGGCTGCTCTTATATGCTATGCATAATGCATATTGTATTTTGCATTTATTTGGTGCATCATGAATGTGTTCAGTCTCTACTAGTGCCTTCAGTGCACTGATCAAAAGGGCTGCATGTAGCAGAACTTTTAATAGTGTGTAGATTTTGAATGGTTGGTAGTGGTATGAATAGTCCTGATGCAGCATTATGAGGTATATGATTTAGGCATTGTAATAAAGAAAACAAGGTCTATCTCATATGGTATTTTCTTTTAGATCTCAAGATGCTGTTGTCTCTGAGTTATTATTAAATAGTTGAGTTCATCAGCTGCATAACTCAGACTTTTGCTACTAGACTTGTAGCTGTTTCTCTGTAATATGACGCTAGTTAATTTTAAATGACTTGCAGCTGTTGTGTCACTTACTATGTTTGCCAGTCCTGTATATGGGCATAATAATTTATTGGCTAATAATTTATTGGCGAAAACTGTCATTGTCAAAAGTATTCATTACAAGTCTTGGCATCCTGGTTTTGTTGTCTTGTTTCCTTCTCCTATTGCACCATGTGGGTGGAGCATTGTATGTAATTTGTGTCTAGAGAATGTGATTATAATTTGTCACTCACAGGGTGTGACACCTAGAAACATATGTTCTATGAATCACTGTGGATCTGTAGTTTAAGAAATGCTGTTTAGGTAATGTAAATGTAAATGTAGTTTAAGAAATGCTGGGCAACTGGAAAATTTAAGAGGCTTGCGTCATAAATTTGGACTTCCTACTTTACCTCCGCCAGGATTTATTTCTCATTCAAAAATTTAGAAAGCCAAGACTAATTGCTACATGAGCCCTCCCTTTTCACGAAAATCAGTGATAACGGATCGTTTTCTAAATTTCTAGTACAGTCTTCTTACTCCGAGCACATCCTGGTGCTTGAGTATTGCTATGGAGTAATTCGGTGTCTATTCAACCAATTTTTTGGAAAGTTCTCGGTCGACCATTTCAGAAAATTATGAAATTTACAAGAAATGTTTCCCAAACATCCATATGAAATTTTGCAAAATTTGAGCCTAATCTATTAAGTAGTTTATCAGATATTAAACTTTTATTGTGATTAGGGTGAGCCATTTTTTGGTGTTTCACTACAGCTGCTTAAATTTCTCACAACTTCAGACCGCTATAACATCAGTGATATCATAACTACGAGTTTGAAACTTTCACAAAAATATTGAAGAAAAAAGTTTACAGAATAAAAGTTAAAACTCTGAAATAAGGAGAAAAGGTTTCCTGTTGAGAGCTAAACATTGAACATCAGGAAAGGTGCAACATTTTTCTTCAATTTTTGTGACTCTGCAGTGAGAACAGTTTTGTTAATAAATGAAGTTTTGCTCTTGTTTTGTAAAATACTACTAGTAATGAATAATCCAGAAAGTTTCAATCCCCTAGCTATAAAGTCACTGAAGTTATAAAAGTCTGAAGTTGCGAGAGATTTAAGTGGCAAGAAATGCCAAAAAACAACCCACCTATTGTTATTATTGTTATTGTTCATGACAATTTATATAGCGCCGTAGCATAGCGAGGGCCAAAGTCAAAGGCGCTTTACAAAAAACATGGGAACGAGATGTTAAATAGGTGAGTCTTTAATTTGGTCGCAAAGTCCTCTAATGAAGTGGCCGCCGACACTGAAGCCGGTAACGAATTCCATAGGAGAGGGTTTCCTCGGGAAAAAGAACGTTCGCCGAAGTTGAGTGTCTTCGACGGAGGTGGAACGTACAGGTGAGCTCGGCTGCTGGAGCGCAGATGGAGCCGTCGGTCGTTCGTAGTCGTCCTTCGAATCAAGGTCGCTAAGTATTCCGGACAAGAGGGATCGTTTAGTGCCCGGAACGTCAGCCAGCAACGCTTGAATGCAATGCGCTCCGGGATGCGTAACCAGTGTAGCTTGTCCCTGAGTAGCGAGGTCACGTGGTCGTGCCACCGGATCCGAAATATCAGTCGGGCTGAGGCGTTGATGATCGACTGCAGGCGAGCGAGCTGACGATCGGGAAGACCGAACAGGATCCCGTTACAATAGTCGACGCGTGAAAGGACGAGGGCTCGAACCAGTTGTACAGTTGTACAGTTGTACAGGGCTCGAACCAGTTGAACCTAGGTACAATAAAGTTGAATATCTAAAAAACTACTTGAAATAGCAAGCAAAATTTGGCAAACTTTCATACAGATGTTTGGGAAACGTTTCTGGTAACTTTAATAATTTTCTGATATGGTTGACTGGGAGCCATGGGTTGAATTGACACAAGAATTACCTTTATGTTGGTTAGCATTTGTGCCATGTATAATGGAAGATATGATAGATTCTTCTAATTATTCTAACTGTTCCTTTAATTTTCATATGCCCTTAGGGGCTGTCCATTAATTATGTCAACAATTTAGGGGGAGGGGGTGAAAAAGCTTGACAGTTGTTGACAGGGGAGGGGGATCAAGAGAAGTTGACATCAACAATTTCACTTTTTACAAATAATCAAAAAATAGGAAATTTCATGGAATACTACTTATTACAATGGAAAAAATCGTGGCAAAAAAGGTCATCACCACCACATTTTGACACTCAGTGAGAGAAAAAAGGGGGAAAAATGGTCATCACCACAAAAAATAATAACCTTGTTATTGGGACCTGTCATTGATCTGGGGGGGTCAATAGTTTTTGACGTGATTATTAGGGGTAAGTGAAATTGACAGTTGTTGCCATGGGTAGGGGGTCAAATATTGCCCAAAAATTATTGACATAATTAATGGATAGCCCCTTATTGTATGACCTTAGGATTGGCATCCTATGTCTTGCCAAGCATCTTGTTATTGTCATTGCCTTTATTGTGATTCTTTTAAAGAGAAATTAGGTATACTTCATTCCTGCATTCTCTTGCCTTGCCTTAGCAGTTTTGGTTTAAATGTAGACTGTTTCTAGTTTTTTTACAATTTGGCAATTAAATTCATTATTTTAAATACTCAGCAGAGTTATGTATGATCATAGTTTGGCTAAGGCTATTTTTGGGTATGCAGAAACTAGTGGACGAAGTATGTAAAGAAGGAGAAAGAAAGGGACTAAAAACACACAAAGAAAACATATTGTATGATGATATCCAAACAAAAGGAAACACCAAGGTGCCAAATATACATAAACGGCCATCTAGTAGAACAAGTAAATGATTTCAAGTATCTAGGAAGCTGGATATCCAGCAATGGGAAATGTGAAAAAGATATAATAACAAGGATTGCCGTGGCAAAATCAGCATTTGCAGAGCTAAAACACATCTTAACAAATAAGAGGATATCAATGGAAACAAGGATAAAAGTCTTGGAAACTTATGTATGGTCAGTTTTGCTGTACGGCGCAGAAATGTGGTCAATTTCCAAACAGAATGAAGAAGAAATTAGAGGCAGTGGAAATGTGGTTTTTAAGGAGAATGATGAAGGTTTCATGGACAGAAAAAATCAAACCAAGAAATTTTGAATAAGGCAAATTCAAGAAGGAAATTGTTAAAAATCATAAAGAAAAGGCAATTAGAATTCGTTGGAGATCCAATGAGGGAAAAGGCCTGGAAAATCTAGTTACTACCGGTAAAGTGAAGGGAAAAAGAGCAAGAGGGAGACAAAGATTGACATTCATCGAAAACCTGCTAAGCGACATGAAAGACAAAATATCAGAAGTAGAACTGCTACAAGCAACATATGACAGGATGGAGTGGAAGTCCATGGTGGCCAATGTAGTAATACAGGGCATCTGAAGAAGAAGAAGAATTTTGGGTAACTTATATTTATTAATTAGACTAATTATATAGGCAATGTGCAAAAATTGTTAGCAAGCAATACGAATACATGTGATTAATGGATGTATACGTATGTATAAAAATTATGCTTAGTTGTTTGATCTTAAGCATGTGATGATGCTTGTAATACCACTCATTCATTTCAGTGTACAATGCTTTATGATCATGGGGGTTTGTCTAGGCCTCTACAACTGGTGCATTGTAACAAAATTCTGCTGTATATTATCACTTTGTGCTAAGGTCAGAGCTATTTTTTAAGTCATAAGTTTTATTTAAATGCTGGGCTTTGCACCACTTTTAAGTAGGCGTGGTTTGGCGCTTTTTTAGGTCATTCAGGTTACGACTGCATCGAGACAGGACTACTTTCTTTAACAATCCTGAGATCGTAGCGGCCGATGGTTCATATCAACCTCTAGATGTCTCACATGTCTACCAAGGAGTTGTGGAAGGTCAGTGTAGCTGTCCTTGCTCTTAATACCTGATCAACTGATTGCCTTCTTATTATTAAAGATGTTCATATGTTTTCTACTTGTTTCATTTCTGATGCATATATTCGAATATTAATGCTCCAGTATGTATTTTAATGAACCGTATTTTTGAGCATATAAGACGCACCCGCGTATAAGATACACCCGCGTATAAGACGCACCCGCGTATAAGACGCGGGTTTTGTTGATTTGTGTTAAAATAATTATGGATAAGACGCACCCACATATAAGACGCACTAAAAGGCGCTCCCAGCAACCCGTCGGCGCTCCCGGCGACCTGTCGGCGCCCCGTCAGCGTCCCAGCGACCCGTCGGCGCTCCGTCGGCGTCCCAGCAACCCGTCGGCGCCCCGTCGGCGCTCTAGGTGAGCCGCTGGCGCTCTAGGCGACCCGTCGGCACAGTTATTCATGTTCCAAAAAATTTAGATAAGACGCACCTGGGTATAAGATGCACCAAGGGGGCTAATTGTGTAAAAATTCGTATAAGCCGCGGCTTATATGCGCGAAAATACGGTAGTACTTTTAGATAATTGTACATGCAATTGAATGCATGTTTGTGTATGTATGCAACTGACCAAGAGTTTTGAATAGCTGCAATGCCCATGCCCATTGACCATATACTTTTGTTATGACTGGAAGACATTTTCAAACACAAGCAACTTGCACAGCCTTGGAAGAACTTGAGATAAGATTTGAAGTTTAAGCTTGTTGGAATGCCATGTTTATTAGCTTTACCTTATATTTTATGAAGAAAATGTGAGTACTTCTGCAGAGTAAAGTGAAGCCCTCAGTGGGATGATAACAGTAAATTTCTAATGTAATGTAATGGAGTATTCAATCAAATTTAAGTAATCTGGTTGTGTTATAACTTAATTGTTAGTCTCCTTTTTTCACACATCAAAAGAATGCAAGAGGTTATTCAGGTGTGCAACATACTGATTCAGATTGATTGTAGACACTGACTGATGGCTGTTTATGCTGTGTGTAGGTGAGCCATCATCTTATGTTCACGGCTCAATAATTGATGGCATCTTCTCTGGAAGAATTGATCTGGTGGGAGATACGTTTTACATTGACAAAGCAGAACTATATTTTTCGGAGCTGCAACCATTTCATTCCGTCATCTATTCAGATCAGGATGTTGTTGGCAAACCAAAGAGGTTAGTCATAGCAATGATATTTGGCTAAAGATTGTGTTATGAATTTGGAATTTGCACTGATATTGTTTGAATTCTTAATGCTTTTAGAATTGAACCTGGTCAGTTCGGGTCACATTGATAAGACCCACCGATTACGAACTTGATAATACTGCTACCGTGGTATTACTATAGTAAACATCTTCATGGTATTACCACACGACAAGAACCCGTTACCACAGTATTACCGCATTTTTTGGCCAAGTTTTTCCCATTACCATGGTAATTACCACAGGGAAACCCACTGTAACCATTACCATGTCACTCTCTAGTGCATACTATAGTAAAGTCCTTCCCGAGCTCTCAAGGCTCCTAGGGTGGCACTGATCTCCGTTTCCAAGGCCCTCAGCTAGGCAACTGGTGCAAATTACATGATATGGGACCAGTGTTCTCATGCAACGCACCTGTTTACTCCGCAGATTAATCCGCTACTGAGTTGCCATCGTCATGTAGCGAAAGAAGGATGAGTCGACCTTAGGGCTCCTGCGACCTTCTGCTCCGTCATCCAACATTGTTACCACTCTGCTAACTTCCCGCCATGGGGATATTTATCTGGCATTAAGCATACTATTTATGCTTTTATTATAGGCGCGATTTGAATTAGCCCTAAACTGAAACACGTTTGACCAAACGCATTTACGTTTACGCAATATATTTGAAATCGCACCGTTTCTTCATCTTGACGTAAAATTGTTTCGAGACATGTCACGAGAGCGTACTTTTGTGAAACATAGTGGTCGTCGCACATGGCAGAGCCTCCTCAACCACTTTAACCCCTTAATGGTTTAATTAAATTTTAAAAGTCGTCACCATTCGGTTTAATTAATTTTGGGGAAAAGCGTTCATGTGAACTGTGAACATAAACGTTATAAATTTAGTACATCTCAGGCTATATAGCATAAAGAAATGAGGTTTGCGCCGTTTTTTAACATTTTTATTGGTCTTTTGAACCATCCGTTCCAAAAAATTTTGGGGGGTAGGGTCTACTCTACAGCCTAAAATCGGTCCCTCTCCAAAGTTCAAAGCTCAATAGCAAAACGTTTTCAGCGGTGACCAACCTTTTGTGAGCGGCAAAGTTATAGAGGGGTGTAATTGGAAAAGAATAGTTCAAAAATTTTGAAGATCAGACCCAAATTGGGGTAGTTATCACTTTTCGAACCCTAGAACTCATTGCTCAGAGAGAGAAAAAATTTTTTGCAAATTTTGCAAGCTGAAAAAATTAAATTTCAGTATATTTCAGGCTATATAGAAGTTTTAAAATGAGGTTTGCACCATTGTTTAGCATTTTTATTGTTCTTTCTAACCATCCTTGCCAAAAAATAAATTTTGGGGGTAGGGTCCACTCTACGGCCTAAAATCGGACCCCTCCCAAAAAAAAAATTTTCAAAGCCCAATAGCACAAAATTTTCAGCGGTGACCCCCTTATGTGAACAGCAAATTTGTAGAGGGGGTGTAATTGGAACAGAATAGTTCAAAAATTTTGAAGATCGGACCACATTTGGGGTAGTTAGGATTTTTCGAACCCTACAAATGACACTTTTGCAAAGACACAATCTGACCCTCTGTCGAATAAAACCTATTTTCCTAGCTTATACTGGTCACAATCGCTAAAAAGAGCTACCATCCACCGAATGGATAACAACTATATCGAATTATTACATTAGAAAGTTTATATACGGCGAATCCCGTCGCGGAACAGACGCTGAAGTGGCGCGCCGTTTTTAAACGGCACTGTCTGTTGGCGAACGATTGATGCGCGCCATTTATAAACGGTGCTGTCCGGGAAGAGGTTAAACCCTGTTATTATTATCTCAATATTATAGTAAATACACAATATATGAAAATAAAAGAACATTCGCTACGAGTATTGTTCCGTCGGATGCTAGCATCAAACGCAGCCACTTAACCATTAATATCAATAAAAACAATACCGCTCTCATTGTACATTGGAGAGCCGTCCAATTCGAGAATCAGAACATATATATGGTCATTTATCAAAACTTTAATGGCAGACATCTCTGTTATCGCTCTCATAACAATTTTCAAACTGCCGCTTGAGCTGTTTCACTTTCGGGCCTAAACACGTTTGCATTTTGGTTAAACTGATTTCCAAACGTTCAATTAAAATCAGTATGTTTGCCAATCACAAACACGTTTGGTAACCGAAATCGCACCTTATGTGTTCTTTCTGCTTTCACTTTTGTTGAGTTGGAGCTGTTTGTGGTATTACTGTATGTCATTATGCCTTAGACTGTTACATACAAGTGTAATTATAACATCATATGCATATGTAGTTTATGCATATATGTGCTCTGAAATGGTCATAAGATTTGCTGGTAGAGTTCTAGATAATATTACTGTGAAAATGCTTGTGCCTTATGGCTTTTGATGTTGATTTTTTATCTGTTTATTATATACAGTAGAATGCCACTTTCCATACTGTTGTATCTGGGTTCTATTTTGTGTCTGCACAGTGTGCACACGTGCACTTAAGATAAAGTAAAAAGTGTTTAAAGTTCTTATACATCATTGTTACTGCCTAGTATTTTTATGGCACATGTTGAGTTTGCATGCATAAACTGTTAAATTATCTAAGCTGCATAATATTTTGATTGGCCTAATACTGATTGAATTTGCAGAATTTGAACCTTATGCAATTGGCCAGTGCAAACAACTTTGTTTTAAAGTTGTAACTTTACCTTGCGACTTATATTTATCTAAGGGTTTTACCCACATAATCCATCAATATATTCAAGTGTTGGACCCATTGTCAGGCAGGCAACAATGCAGGTTGCCTGCGCCATTGACCTGGTGTAGTTTGCCATTGCCAGTGAACATCTGCATGCTATAGCTGGGATTTGTTGTTGTTCTTAAAGAGGTAAGCTTTAAGTCATGTCCACTAATGCTTTGAGGGTTTACTTGTATTTAATAATGTAATTGTTTTGCAGAGCAAAGAGGTCTGCAGATGAAAGTGCCTGTGGTTTGTCAGACAATGCGATTTACGAATGGATGAAGAAAGTTCAGAACTCAGCTGTTGAAAATCATTTATTGGTACAAAATCTGTTTTTCCCCCTATAATTATGTGGTCTTTTAATACATGCATGCACGTCGCATGCACAAGGTTTACTGTTGTACAATAAATCTTATTCCAGGTTTGCTACCAGGTCATCAACCTTTCCTGATATTTGCCTTTTCTATAGTTTTGCATTTAAACATACCTTTCACTAATGCTTTATATCTTTATTTATTACTTCATCCAAGTTTTATTTTTACAAGACTATTTTTGGCTATGTTAAGTGATATAGAACCTATGATCCAGTGTTCAAACAGTCTTTTTGATCTCTAGAATTGACATCATCGTCTGTGGATGTACAGTATTTGGAGTACCATTGATTGATAATTTCTGCATATGAATGGTACTATAAAAGAAGTGCTGTGCACAAGTTCTCTCATCTGTTTCTTCATACGTCTATTGCAAGACTTTAAGTTACTGCTGGCTGTTCTTCTTCATCTTCTTCAGTCAGCATCCATGTTTCATTACCACTGATCATAAGCTCTGTAATGTAAACTTTACTCTTATGCTTTTATCTCTGGTATATGGCGTGAATGCCATTTTGCTGAATTTAAGCACACAACTTTTACGTGAGTCAAAATGACCAATTCAGCGCTGCCTTCATCGCACGGCTTCTTTGCCAAGATCGCAGAAACTGCGTGCTCTTTATTATTATTACATTGCTCTACTTTATAGCACTTGGCTGGTTTCTAACTTGTCATTTTCAATATATATTGATGTAGGCTTTCTGGATGGACAAATTGACATATGTGTTGTTGATGTAGTTGATGTTTTCTTGAATGGCCGGTGATGTGTGTGCAACTGTGCATTAATTTCTTAATGATTGTTATGATTGCTGATGTTGTGTTGTGACTGTAGCAGCCATGCAGTTTTGCATTTATTGTGTGCAGTTAAAGTGATGGTAGACCAAATTTCCAATGTTAATGCAAGGCACTTTCTAGTACAGTTGCTGAATCAGCTCTTTAGACTACCAGTATGATTAATGTTTTTTCACTATTTGCCACATACAAATACCATAAAAACATCTTTTATCCAAAATGCATGGATCTGAATATTTATTATGCATGTAGTGATGAAATTGATGTTAGATTTTTAGTTTTTAAATCTGTTTATTGAGATGAAACAAATTATCTCAAAGTCTGAGGTTAAGATTAAAAAGAAATAAAGCTGTTAATCCAAATTTTGTTAAAAATTTGAGGAAGTTTTTGACTTACTAATTATATCCATTTATTGGTCATTTTCACGAATATCAATATTTTTCAATTATGGTATTTGTTGCACTGAGTTAAACTGATTTAGAGTAAGTGATAGTACTAGACAGGGACTTAGGGGACTTGTCCCCTCGGGATTCTACCCTGTTGAACAAAAAATTTTAAGCGAAGAGATTTTAATATGTCAGTGCAGTACTTTGAAAAGACTTCACCGGCCTTTGTGCTTTAAGCCCAATTTCAAAATTTCTGGAGCTATGAATCAAAGATTATTTACTCATCTATACTTCAGGTATAAAAATAGATTTTGCCAGCAAGGGTTATTTTAAAAAGCTCTTATTCATTTCCAGATAATGTATTAATTACCGATAGCAAAACACGTGTACATTGGTGACTTTGCATTTCTGTAGAAGAAAAGAAGTGAAGAGCTTGTACCACGGCAAATATGGTCATCAAGCAAATGCTGGTCGGAAGAAGCGTGAGGCTAGTAAGAACAGAATGTGTGCACTCTTCATGCAGTCGGATCCGATGTTGTGGCAATATATGACTAGATCACCAACTGATAAAATGGGAGGCCTTGGATATGTAGGTGTTCTATGCAATACAGTTGTATTTTGGCATGTGCATTTTACTGTTTAATGAATGAGTGGTTTTAAGTGTGCTTGTGTCTTTGTCATTTAACTGTCACTGTACACAATGTCTCACTTGGATAATTTCATTATGAATAAGCATGTTATTCATTTTGTTCATTGTAATATGTGTACGGTACTGAACAATTTTTATTGACAGGGTTTTACTGTAGTTGATATCTTTATCAGTTTCTGTGCATTATTAATTGTAGAATTCTGAACGTGCTAAAGAAGAAATTACTTCATTGTTTGCAAGTCATGTTGACGGAATTAAAAAGATTTATTCAAACACAACTTTTAAACACCTGGATTATGGTCCGTATGCTGGATTTACATTTGCAGTTCACAGAGTGCAGGTATTTGGCCAATTACTTATGATAAGATGAAGCGTGTTTCACTGTAGATTTGTAGCATTGGCGATTAGATCATTTCAATCAAGCAAAGATCACAAATTCATTTTTTATTCGGATTAGGTGGATGTTTTAAAAAAAAGACTGACTGTTGTCATGGTGATCGTGATTTGTTGAGACAGTTTATTTTTTATGGCAGGGCACCATTTTGGTATTGATGAACAAGCCATGTGTTTGTTGACTTGGTACTGTGTCAACATGAATGAGTATTAACTTGCGATGGGATTAGGTAGAGCCTCAAAGTGCTGCAGTAGCAAAAAAATTATTCGTTTGAATTTATTGCAATCAGAAATCGAAGCCAATGAGCAGCAGTTCTTGACTTGGTACTGTGTCAATGACATGAATGACCACCATTAACTCTTGTCTTGTTATTGTACAAAATTTCCTCAGTGGTATTAGGTAGTTGTTGTCTATAATTGTCATTCAAGATAGACATGGAGACAATATAATAATAACAAAAAACAATTTGTTTGTCGTTTTATTATTTTTAGCAGTTTACATTGCAAAATAATTTTACAGAAATCCACATAATGGGGAATTGAATTAAAAGGGTCCAATATAAAGGTTGAGAACTGTTAGAGGCTGTTAAGCATACAGTCTTCAATATTACAGTAATGGGGAGCTGTGGTCATTAGATGTTGATCAGCAGCAGTTAGCACTATCTCGAAATACTGAATTGTCTTCTGAGCAGACCAAGGTAAAAAGGGCATTGCTTGATTTTAGTGACTGGCAACAAATCTGTTGGCCCAGGATTTGGCAGCAGACAGAGAATGAGGAACGAATGTCCGTAATTTGTCTAAGTTGGTTAAAAACAGGAACAGAAGCATGGGCGCCCACAGAAATTTGTCCAGGAGGGGCAAAACATAATGGTCATGGCTATGCCACATAAATATTTCCAAGAGGGGCAAAACACATCTTAACACAATGGTCACGGTTAATATTTTAGCAAGGTTTTCAAATTTCAATGTGAAATATTGGCTTTTTTATTTTCCAGGAGGGGGCAAGTGCCCCCTCTTGCCCCAATGTGCGGGCGCCCATGAACTGAAGGGCAGCTGAGATGCTCTTTGAAGGACAAGTTAGTGTCAATGATGTAGAGGTCAGAGTTCTTTACACAGGTTGAAAAAGTTAGTAAAGAGAGAGTGAGTTCAGTGAGGCATAGTCATCTGAATAGAATGTAAATGTTTGTGCCAGACCACGAGTTGAGTTTTTGTTGGAGTTTAATCAAACTATTGGAGAAAGTCCAGTCCCAAGGACTGGGAATTACGTTGCTCACTGAGCGATTCAGTGTTGTCTGTAGGTTTGAATGTCCTCCACAGGGAGTTGTACTGTGACACCAAATGAACTAATTTAGGAACAAAGGTCAGCAACTCAGGGCAGGGACCAAGTGCAGATCCTTGAGGAACGTCAATGGAATCCCCATAGTGAGTGAGAGTGTTCCATAACAATTATTATTTGAGATTGTGGACCAAGACCATTGACCATGGTTCCCAAATTAGAGTTTCAGATGAATTTTTCACGATAGAGGAATTTGTTTTCTTGAGAGTATTTTCAGACATTCTGCGAAATAAATTGCAGTAGCGATTTTGCCACTGGCAATTTTGTCGCAGTGCACAACACAGTAAGCTATTCATGACACCTGAATTTTAAAAAATGTGGTCTTTTCTGTTGCTCTACTGACCATTTTATACATCTTGATTGATGATTCTGGCTCAACAGCCTCAACTAATAGTTGTAAAACTAATTGTGAACCCAACTCAAGAATTATGCTACGTCAACATTTATATGGCCAGTTATAATGTGTGTGTGTGTATAAAAATTTGGTTTGTATTATAAATGCTGTTTATCCATTTTGTTAACAGATAAACACAACTAATGATTGCTCCTCAGGAACGGATAATCCATTCTGTAAACCAAATATTGACGTCAGCAACTTTCTTAATCTCAATTCTTTGTCTAAGCATGACCTGTACTGTCTAGCATATGTTTTTACGTACCGTGACTTTTCTCAAGGAACCCTGGGTCTTGCTTGGGTTGGATCTTATCAAAGTGAGTACTTTTCTCAGTTTATTTTTATTTATTTTTCCTACATAGAATAGTTCTTGTATTGTGACTTTGCCATATTCTTTCGATTTAGGTTCTACTGATCATGAAAAGAACTGTACTGTTGTGTAATATAAAGGACAGTTTATTTAATTATCACTTTTAAAAGAATACTTAATACTAGGATGAGTGCAGTTAATATAAAATTGATGGCTTCTACGTTTGTATGATTTTTAGGCAATAAATTGACTCTTGTATGTATTTTTCAGGGGCTTCTGGTGGTCTTTGTGAAAAATGGAAGGAATACAATGAGAATAATCGCCGAGTACACAAGAGCCTTAATACTGGAATCGTTACATTGGTTAATTATGGGTCGCGTGTCCCTCCAAAAGTCTCAACGCTCACGTTTGCACACGAAGTGGGGCACAACTTTGGTTCGCCGGTAAATTTGATTTTAAAAAGTATTACTCAATGTTGTTCTGTTGCCAACTACATCCCTACTCCATATTCTATGTCATTCAAATTATTTACTCTGTATCAGTGATATTTTACTGAACGGTATCGAAAATTAGAACTGAAATTAAAGAAATCCGTGAACGAAAACGAGAAGTAAAATTAGGAAGGAATTAGGAATTTTTTAAAAAACGGTAACTGAAATAGAAATGAAATCACCCAATAAAAATAGAAATTGGAACTGAAATAGAAATATTTTATGAACTGAATTTAACTGCCCATCATTTAAAATGGCGTCAATTTGCTTAGGTTGTGTGATATTTGGCGTGCCATATAATACGGCTGTTCGTGAGTGTGTGAGTGTGTGTGTCCAAAGTTCAGCGTCATGTGACCAAGGGTGATATGCCAGTCGTTGCTCTCAGTAATTCCTACCCCACACATACGGTCATGTATGGGAGGGGGTGACTCGGTTACCACTGACCTATCAGGCTATCACATGCTAGTCTCGAGACGGCACATGGGCCTCTGCCTTGATAATTACCAATTCGGTATCTGTATCAGAAAACTTAAGCGAGTGCTGCTTCGTTGATTTTAGCGTCTGCATTAACTTAATTGCAACTATTATTGTTACAAGATGAGTTTAGCTAAACTGTTGGCTGGAAGAAAGCGAGATAGCCCAGTTTGGGATTATTTTATATATGACGAGAAAGCATTTTTTGTCACTTTGTCTCTTTGTCACGTTCAAGTTGATCAAAGTAGCGTGCCGTGTATTTTTGAGGATGAACATGCATGTTGTTTAATTTATACATTTTTGATCACTG
Source organism: Metaphire vulgaris (assembly GCA_018105865.1). Lineage (NCBI taxonomy): Eukaryota > Metazoa > Annelida > Clitellata > Crassiclitellata > Megascolecidae > Metaphire > Metaphire vulgaris. The sequence continues at coordinate 5,272,850 of CM030848.1, read as the reverse complement.
TGTTACTATCAGACATTGCTGTCATAGAAGACAGTTTTATATTATACTTAGCATGATTTGCATCCAATACAAAACCTGATGTCAATTACTACACTGTGGAAGTAAAATTAGAGATTAAACTGAAAATATTTAAACTAGAACTGAAATTATTTTAGAACTGAAATTAGAACTGAAATAGGAATTATTTCCTGAAGTATAACTGAAATAGAAATGAAATTAAGACCTAAAATAAGAATGAAAATTAAAATTAACAATTATTTTTAGAACTGAAATATCACTGCTCTGTATTTATGGATAAGATGTTGTTGGTCCAGAAGGACTAGTATGTTCTCAAATCCTGAAAGTGAATGTTGTCACTATCATGACTCACTCATCCCAGTGTATGCCTAAGTACTTATTGCTGATGACATATGAGGTTGTTGCTATGAGTTCTATGCAGAATGAACCAGGAAGACATTATTTCCTGGTGGGAAACACTGTAATGCATTAACCCCTTAACCGTGTATTTAACTGTAACTCAATGTAAAATGGACGGATATATCTGGAATTCCCAGTTAAGGGGTTAATCATGTCAGATATCATATGTTGATGCAATAAAATTTTTATTTGATAACACAACTGTCACTGCCTGATATTTTACCTTTTCTTTGTGATTTAACTGTGATATAAATCCAATTAATTCAATGATTTTTAACACATGATAAAAATCAACTCTGTTCAGTTTGTTGCAGGACATACAATTGCAATCTCTTGTGATCATTTTGAATAGCACAGCCCCCAACTCTAGCTCTGATGTTGAATCATTGAATAGTGTTAAGTTCTTTTATCATAAAACATTGCCCATGAGAATGAAATTATTATGCAATTGACCAAAGTTTATAAATGGTGTATAAAGCATGCTGTGTAATTATGCTGATGGCAGTAATGCTTTTTATGTATTTGGTTATTCAGCATGACAGTGGCGATGTATGTGTCCCATCTCAGCGCAATCCTAACAATCCTTCAGGAAATTACATCATGTTTGCAAGTGCAACAAGTGGGGAGCAGCCAAACAACCACAACTTCTCAATATGCAGTACTGGAAATATGACATTGGTTAGTGGATCATAGGGAGTGACGGGATGTGTATTTTCCACCAGATACCGGATCCGGATAATTTTAGTCAGCATTTGCCGAATCCGGATCCAAAGCGAATATTACTGCACTGGATTAGACTGACCCTGCAAGTCTTGAGTTTGCATGTAGACTACCTGGGTTTGAAAGTAAATATGATGATCATTTCTTCAGAACTAAAAAGACTCGTGAAGCTATCACACGTCACATCTTGACAAGTTTTAAAATCACAATTGCAGCTTTAAAGCAAAAGTTAAACAGGATGTAAGGTTAAAATTAAGTCATTCAACAAAGAAGTTAAAAACCAAAGCAAAAATCAATATTCAGTTTCCGTAGTTTTGTGACATGTAAGTATTTGGCAAATCTGGATATTGCCAAATACCACACTCTCCGGCCAGAGCGAATGTCAGGAGCGATTTCCGGTCATTCCCGAGTGGTTTACTACTGTTGCTTAGTATCACTAAATATAATGTATAGAGAATATGTGCCATTATATTGTTTTTTGAAGATTAAATTAAAGTCCTGCTTTGATGTGTTTTTACTTTTTCTTGTGTACAATGCTGCATTATAAAACTAATTTACCAGATTTGCTTGTAAAAGTTTGTCTGTTTTTGTATTGTGAAACTTGTGATTCCTTTTCTGTCATTTAGATTTTTTAGTTAAGTCAGTTTGTGAAATGCTGTTTATCAATCAATCATTTATTTATTTATTTCTCTTTACAGCAATGATAGAATATACAACATTGAACAGTATAACATACAAATGCAGAAATTCACTTATAAATAGATGCTCGTGAGTTTACAGCTAGTAAGATGTATTTTGAGAAATGGGTCAACCTAAGGGTTATAAACCCGTCAGGTGGTCGACCCTGAGTAGTTAATGAGTTAGTAGTAATAGATGGACACTTATTGAAAGTTTAGGGTTATGGTTATGATTACGGTAATAGGTTATGGTTAAAGTTATCTATTAGTGACCGACCAGAGATTTTTGTCTCATTAATTGACATTGTGTGGTTAATTTTGCCTTGTTAGGTTTTGGATGCTGTGCTGAAACAACAGAATGGCAAAGAAAATTGCTTTAAGGAGAGCCAAGAGGCATTTTGTGGCAATCGCATGGTTGAGGGAAATGAAGAATGCGACTGTGGCTTTGGCAGCGACTGCAAGAATGCAGAACACCCCGACCGCTGTTGTCATGAGGCGGAATCGCCAATGCAGTGCCGACGCATGACTGGAGCTACTTGCAGGTAGATAACAGACCTGTAGTCTGGTGTAATAGATGCATAAGTATGAAATATATTTAAATTTGTAAGACTTAATTGATCTGTTGGCATTTATATAATAAAACTGCAGCATCCATTAGGCTGGTAAAAAGATGACGGTGTGAACAGACCTATCCTGCCGATACATCGTATGTGATCGTGAACTTGCAACACAGCATGACAACGGATTCCTGTCTTGGATATCCTGGCTAAAAACCTTAAAGTATACTCAGTCCACTACCTTGCTCTAGTATTAATCCATTTTGCTAATCTTCATCATTATTTAGATGCTACCCTATAAATCAGGAGTACTCAAACGACGGTCCACAGTCCAGACCACAAGGATGATTCTTGTGGACCGCTACAGTTCTTTGAATATGTGTTTGAAAAATTATGAGCCTGAATTTCAGTGGCTTTCAAAGTGGGAGAAACCCTGCTAAACCGCTTAAAATTATAAATTATTATACAATATTGCTACAAATGTTAGCTTACTTGCTTATTGTTGTCATTGCAATCATAAGGGGTCGTCCATAAATTACATAATGCAGTTAGGGGAGTCCTGCCATTTGTTACGAAGTGTAGCGACGGGGGGTCCGTAAATGTGACGTAACGCCAAACAAATTTTAAGTGATGACCTTTGACCTTTTTTGCTTGTCAGGGTTTTTTGAGAGGAAAAAAATTACAAGTATGACCTTTTTTGCTTGTCAAGACTTTTCGGAAAACCTGAAAAAATGAAAAGGGGGGTTGGATCGTTGTTATGTCATATTTTAGGGGGTCTGACGTTTTGTTACATCGCGTTACTTAGGGGAGGGGTCAAAAAAGTGTCCAAAAAAATTGTGTTACGTAATTTATGGACGACCCCTAAGTTGATGTAGGGATTGTAGGCCCTATTTCCTTTTCTGTTTTCATACTGCTGTTCTTTCTTTATTAATTGTGGGCTAGCATTCTATTGTATCGGCTGAAATCGTAATCTAAAGAATCGTACGGGTTCTTGGTGACATCAAGTAAATCTGCCTAAATCATCATCATAAATCATCTTTAGATGATGTTAGGAAGATTTTTTATTTGTTTCTTTTAGTCCTTCGGAGGGACCTTGCTGTTTTGGTGACGGATGTTCTTTTATTCAAGCAAGTAAGAATCAAACGTGCCAGATTGAGAGAGATTGTAGTAAGGCTGCCATTTGCAAATATCCTTTGTGATAGTGGTCAAAATGGTCTTCGTTGATTTAATTTTCTATCCCATTGTATTTTTAAAAAATGTATTTATTTGTTTATTAAAGTGTAAAGTGAATTTGCAGATCTAAAAGTCAGAGCAATATAGTTTCAGGATTTTTATCCAACAACAGAAGAACTCTTTTTCCAAGCTCTGTATTTGTTCAAGGCATGACCATTGATTAATTTTGCAAATATTGCTGAGTAAGAATGTTTAGGATGTTGAATTAATAGGGATTTCAAATGTTGATGCTGACAAGCCTGTAATGCTTTTTTATGTAATGGTTCTGTATTATGGGTTACTGTTCAACAAATTACCAATGTAAATTTAATAATTTGTGTTATATTATGTTTAGGTGTTTTGGTAATGGCTTTCTTTGAATTTTTAAAAGTGATTACATACTGGTTTTAGATTCATCATTATACAAGAAATTTTTGAGTCAGATAGTAAAATGAGCAGTAGCAGAAAATGAGGTACAAATTTATGTAGAAGATCCTGAATTCTACATTCTCTAACATAATTAGAGTATTCTTTTTGTGACCATATATAATATTTTACTTATAGCAGGTTGATTAATATATATTTTTTCAGATTATATTTTGAAAAATATTTGAAATTAAAGAACATTGTAAAAATGGGTCTAAGATCTTAAAGATCATAGCTGTGGAAGGCAAACAAATGTATCAATATAAATTAAAAATTGGATAAATTTTGCATTGGTGCATTGTTTTTCTTATTTTTATGGAAGCGAAAGGGTTAAGGGTGTATGTAACTTGTTGCTTCAGTTATTGCTTGCATTCATATCCTATGAATTATGAATGTTCAGGACTGTGCATGCTGCTTGCTTAAAGTGGGTTTCTTAATTCATTAAATAGTTTTATTACTTATTATGATCTTGTCAGACTTAAGCATTTAGTTAAATTAAAATCAAATGAGGTCAAACAAGTTACAAAGTTAGGTAATTTGTGCTATTTGACTTGAAATTTTTACATTGATAGTCAACATAATGGCATATGTGATGCCTGTTTATCCTTGTGTCATAGTTGAGCCAACCAACATAGTGTGGAGTGTACCGTATTTGCACGATTATTACCTGCACATGTATATAACCCGCACACGTGTATAACCAACGGAAAATTATGAATTATGTTCCAACGTCCCAGCATAAGCCGCACACGAATATAACCCGCATATGCTATGATGTACTGCGCGCCGAGAGTGCTGACGGGGCGTTGAGAGCATTGATGGGCCACCGGGGGTGCTGAAAGCACCAACGGGGCGCCGACAGGTCACCTAGAGAGCCGACGGGTCGTCGAGAGCGCCGACGGGTCGTCGAGAGCGTTGACGAGGTTTCAAGTTTCCAGTATAATCTGCATACGAATATACCCCGCAAGGGGGGCTGCGGTTTGTAATTTCTTGTATTACCTGCAGGTAATAATCGTGCAAATACGGTATGCTAAATGTGTGCTGTTGACTATACATGGAAACCTTATAGAATATATGTCAGTGCTGGGCACAACTTTTTATCCTAGGGCCGCAAAAGTGTCTGCAACGAAAGTCGAGGGCCTCTTAATTTTTGTTGGCATTTAGAATAAAATTCTTAAGTAGTTTCCAAAACGACTTTAATATAACGTATTATATACTGTGCAGTGTAAGTATTTATCAATAAGCCAAGACTGTCAAGTCGAAGAAAAGTTAGTAAATACTAAAAGCATCATTTCTAGTTAACAATCAACTGCCAAAGAGTAAATCCAATGCTGAATGAATGCTGAATTTTCCATTAAGGTGTTGTCAAATGTTTCATATGCTTTAGAGGGCCGCACATTAATGCAATATTTCTCGATGTCGGGGGCCCCACAAAAGGGCTTTGAGGGCCGCATTCGGCCCACGGGCCGCACTTTGCCCATCCCTGATATATGTTAAGTGTGTGTGCTTGTTTCAGAATAAATGGGGAACAGCCAGCAAGTGCATTAAGTGTAGTTAATAGTATTTGTTTGCTGATATGTTGTTCCTTGATTCTGTGATTGTACTGGAAGGAGTCCCAAATGTCCACCGCCAGAACCAAAGGAGGATAAATCATTTTGCAATTCATTCACACAAATCTGCAAAAATGGAGTGAGTTATTGCTTCAATTTTTCAGTTTGTCTTTATATCTGTATTTGAATTTCTCTCTACTTTTTATTTTATTTCTCTCTCTCACCCCTAAGAAACCAATATCTCAGGATGGCAGTCTGTTAAAAATCACTATAAAACCATGGTTTAAGCAATGTTTGTAAGACAAACGTTTTGTTTGGTGCAACAACTGCCATTTTTACACTGCCTATGACAATGGCTAAAAATAACCAAGAACTGTCAACAGAATGGAGTGGCAATGTTTGAAGCACCTTTTGCAGCCATTTGCCTTTTAGGCTGCATTCAGCGTATATGCCTACATACAGACGAGCCTTTGACAGGCAGACACTATAGATTGGAATGACTATTGCAATATTAAAGTGCATATAATTCACGAAAATTGGACTTTTATGTAATGAAGTTCTCACATAATGCGTCCTCTTATGCCATGCATGTGCCTCTGACTTGCTCGAAAATTGATATATATGCATTGTAAATATTGTTGTGATATTTGATTTAAGATATTTTGGGGAACTGCTGAGGGGTAAATTATGTGAAAACAACAGGGCAGCCAAAGAGTTAAAATTCCAAAACAGGAGGATGCTTCTGATTGATAAACAGTTGGACGTGTTTGATTTATAAGCAAATGAGTAATTTCACCATTGGATGAGTTCATTTTATGATTCGTGGCAGAGATTTTGTATCTTGAATGCAGCTCCCTATAAAAAGTTTTGGTATACCATAAAATCTTGAGTATAATGCACATAGGAGTATAATATGCACGGCTTTCTGGGGTGCAAATCAAAGGGTAAAATCGAATTTCATGAATAAAATGCGCACCCTTAAATCTCCACACTCAGTAACATTTAACTTTACCATCGTAAGCTTAATTATTGCTGACAGAACTGTGAATGTGCGAATGTCAGGAGATTCACTGGTAGAAATTCCTAATCCTGTGCTTGCTGTAATGAATGTGAGGATTTGTACCATGGTATCATATTAAACAGTATTCCACTGTTAGACTGTCATTAATCATAGGCTGCTTAGTGCTTAAGCTTTGATGTATTTGTTTTGTTCGGAATAAAATTGAGCATTTTCTCAAATGATCTTTATAAGACTTTTTTTTTCACTAGGAATGCACGGGTACAGTCTGTGAAAAAATTGAATGGAATTCCTGTTCAATTGATGTGCCAGCAGATGATAAAAAATTTGACCGTGCACAACTGTGCTATGTTTCTTGCTATAGTAAGTTTGTATTTGTTTTGTTGGCAATTTTGTAGAGTAGGTTTGATAGTAGTTTAGTGTTCTGGTTGGTACAAAATTCTATAATCAAAATAATTGATTATAATTTATTGCAATAATAAGTTAGCTTTTCCCCTAAATGCCTGATAAATTATTTTGGTATGTTATCCGCTGAGTCATATCTTGTTTGTCACTGCATTCTGAATCAATTTGGCCATTTGTCACACATTTTCAGGAATTTTGCATTGTCTTTCCATCAGTCAGTGATTGGGTCTGTGCTTATGTGCCAATATCCATATCCCGACTGTATTCAGCCACAGATGCTGCCACCATTTCCCTTGATTGTCCTCTGTTCTTTACAATCATCCGGCGTTTTTCATAAATGACTAATCCTGGCTTGTTATGCTGGTCAGCTGGTGTATGAAGTTCTGGAGGCACATTCATTGGTAGCATAATCTAGGCAGGAAAACTTCTTGAGATTGTGCTAAATAATTCAAAATACAGTGCCACAGCCCTGTGACAATAGCAGTGAAGGCAGCAGATACAGAAGTAAGAAGCAGTTGCATTGGTGAATGGTCATATTCACAAGGCAACAGGTGTGCTAGTGAAAATATTGGAATGAAAACCAAGAAAATGAAGCAATACGGAGGCTGGAACTAGCTAGTTGACAGCTCTGGGAGAGGAACGACCCTTTGCTGTTAACAAGAATGCATTATTGATCTTCAGTCATACAGTTTGACTAGTGTCTTGTGTCAATTATAGTGCTGTTGACTTAGGCTATTTTGAGAGCCTGGATTTCCATTATATATTAATGTTTTAACTGTGTATTGTTTAGATCCTGTAACTAAGACCTGTGTTAGTACTGGCAAATCATGCTGATGTTATAAAGGATGAAAATATAAAATTGCTGCAACTACTGGTAGAAATGTCTCTCAACGGAACAGGGATAAGAATGCCAGCCGGTATGGATGGATGGATGTGCTTGATTTTTGCAAAATTAGTCTTTTGTGGCTAAACAGCCAGGCTTTCAGTACAAAGTTTTATGACTTCTAATCGTATTGGAACTCATAAATTTATGTTGATTAATAAATGCAACAGTATGCTTTCAATAGGTTTTATGTTGGACTATTTTGAAATGATGCATATTACTGGTATGCTTTCTGCGATTGAGGTGTCTTTTATATCCAAATTTTGAGCCATATGGGAAATATAGCAAATTGTGATATGAATGTTGTGTATAGATGTTGATATTTTGGAATTATATTCGAAAGCCTATTGTTTTGATTGATTTTCTTGATTTTTGCTGTTCTCCAGGTGCGCCGTGTGACAATTTCCGAGGCTATTGTGACGTATTCCAGAAATGCCGAGCAGTCAACGAAGATGGGCCATTGGCGCGGTTGAAGAATCTTCTCTTCAATCAACAGACATTCAATGAAATTCGAGATTGGATTACGGTATTTTTACAAGTCTTGTCTGTGCTTTTGACACATGAACTGATCAGTATGCTGCAATAGTGCAGTGCATATTGTTATCATTCAGAAGAAAACTCTTTCTGGAAACAGATTTCATGTGTGGTTCTTTTTATTCAATTTCAATGTTGTAATGTTTTTCAGTGAAATGCGTGTTTGTGCAAAAAATATAGTATTTGCTTTAACTCTAATCGGTTTTTTGTGATTGAAAATCCATTGAATTATGCTTCCAGTTTTGTAGTAATGCTGCTAATATCAGAGTACATTTTTGTTAATACGATATCATTTACTGCTGTGCAGGCATACTGGTGGGCTGTTCTGCTGATGGGTCTTGGACTGGTCATTGTGATGGGTCTCTTCATAAAAATTTGTGCTGTGCACACGCCCAGTAGTAACCCAAATCGGGCACAGGCACGTAAACTGACGCTGCCACGTCGTCATTCCCAGATGCCTCAGGTGAGTTACACGCTCGCTCGGAACAATGGTGAGACATTCTGTGGTGCACTGAAATTGAGGTCATACGTGTATGTGTAATACAGGATCTGGCTGTTAGAACTATTTCCTTTGGGAGCAATTTAAATTAATTTAATTAAATTAAGGGACAGGAAGTTTGCACAGTGGTGACGTCGTTGGACGATAGAGCAGGAGGTCGCGGGTTCGAGACCCACAGGAACCCTAAGGTCAACTTGGCCTTACTTGCTAGATGGCAGTGGTAAACTGATGAGCAGTAGTAAGAAGCTGCGATAAGTCAAACAGGTACGCTACGCAATGCACTAGCCCTGTATGTGGTAATGCACGCCTGGCTGAGGGCTATAGCAACGGAGATCAGCACTGCCCTTTGAGTCTGTGAGGCTTGGAAGGACTTTGATTTTTCTAAAAATTAAATTAAAACAATTAAATTAAAGGAGCGATTTTTTTTCTATATTTTCTGGTTAGGTGTAATCTATATGGAAATGATATTAAGCAAGGTAATATTTTGCAAGTAATGCTACTAAATCTTGCCTAATTCATTGAAATTGTATCAGTTTCTGTGAGATGGTACTACATGAAGATTAAGATTTTAACCCTTTGAGTACTGTCAACCTGTATGTAAAAGCGATAACCCTGGATCCTTGAATCCTAATATATGCTCGTCCTTCCATTGTGGGAAACCTGATATTACAATTATACAGTCACCCCGCTATGGTGGTATCACGTGCTCAAAGGGTTAAACTGTCTATCCATTGTCTTTTTCTAGTGGTATTAATAGTATTAAAGCAAGGTTCTTTATTTATGCCAGTACATCATTGACACTGATATGTCATAAAATTCCTATCTTCTATTATATATATGTGTATGTGTTTGTTTGTGTGTGTGCGTGTAGTTTCCTGATTTTCCTGATTTTTTCCTGTTTGTGACTAACATAGTGCCGTCTTAATTGGACAAGGCACTGCTGTCATTTTATAATCATTGCTAAGCAACCAAATTTAATATGAGTGAAGCTTTGCTGAAACTAGATGTTCATAATTGCTTGGCTGGACACTGCACTCTGTATCTTATAACCTCTATAGAATTCTGACTTTGTGTGCATGTGTTTGTCCCCTCATTTTTTCCAATCCCTACATTTCTCCATACTTCCTCATTCCCCACTCCTTCTCTTGCCCCTCTTTTCATCCCTCTCCTTTCCTCTAGCTAGGAATCCCTCCTCACTCTTTTCCTTCCCTATTCTCATACCCTCCCTCCCCGACTCCCATTCCCACCTTTTGCATTTTAAAGTGCAACCAATATCTGGTACTCCCTGTATTTGCAATAACCATCAACAAGTCACAAAGGCAAACATTTGAACATGTAGGAATATATTTACCGATAAGTAAGCCAGTCTTTTCCGTGGCCAACTACCAGTATATCTGGTGTTATCACAAGCAAGAAACCTAGTAAACATCAAACTGCACATCAAGCCATGTTCCGGTCAAGGACAAATCATTGGGCAAAATGCTAGAACATTTACTAAAATGTAATGCTTTGTAACATTGCATTGTGTCTCTAATAATTCTACTCAGAGGTAGTGATGTGAGGTGGAAAAATTTCCCGGAAAATTTCTTAATTTTCCGGAAAATTGCGGAAAATTTTCGACGTATATTTCCAGAAAAGTTCCTAAAAATCTAAAAACTAAAAAATGTATTCAATGTAACTTTAATTGAATAGCAGAAATTATTCTGTTTCAGCACGTGTCGCCACTTGTTATTACACTGGAACTTTTTCAAATAGTAGAAGGGTAAAGACACTAGACAGAGCTCATAAGCACATAGCATGCTTATCATATGACAGTATGACTTATCATTCACTTATGTTTCAATGTTCTTGAATTTACAATAAAACTGTATGTGATAATGTGTCCCGGCCCTACTGTCTTCAACAACGTTATGAGTTTAATATAGCATAAATTTATTTAAACAAACTACAATTTTGTATTATAAAAAATATTTTCTGGTACAAGACAGTAATATCTATTTTTCATACTGGTTTTCTCGAAATTTTCCGGAAAATTTCTGAACTTTTCCGGAAAAGCTACATCACTACTCAGAGGTGCTCCCAGCTTTGAAGTTGCAAGATAAAATAATGAGACTTTGGTTTTTGCATTGAACAGAATGAGGGAGTAAGAAGTGAGGCCCATATGGATAGGGTCAACATATATCAATATAACAGAAAGTTTTTGGCTAAATAAAATCTGGTAGGAAAAACAGCCTAGATCCTCCCATCCCATCATTTTTTGTGGGCAAACAGCTAGTTTTAAATAATAATCAAATGGCTGTGGGATTTATATTTGACTTGCAGTGTTAATTACTTCATTTAGTTATTGTATTATGAATCTGCTTGTTATAGGGACAGCCACCTCCCTACTCTGCTAATGCTCCCAGGACAAGTCGGATGGATGGTGGTCCTCCACAAGACCAAAGATCGAACCGAAGTCGGGCAACAGCCTCTTCACATCAGCCGAGATCTGGACGACACCCGCAGGCCCACCACGATGGAGGAGAAATGACGAGACTTCGCTCGTGACGCTCGAACCAAGTATAGCAGAACCCAGTGTATTCTGGTTTGAGTCGTCCCTTTTCACTCCTTTTTGATTTTGTGCTGTTGAGCATGATAAAAGTTTATGGAGGACCATTTATACCTTTCCGCCTTATAGGACTGCAGTGTGGAAGATAGCAGAGGTCTTCAGAATATGCTGGCTCCTTAGGTTTTTAACCCATTAACCGTGTATTTAACTGTAACTCAATGTAAAATGGACGGATTTATCCGGGATCCCCAGTTAAGGGGTTAAGCTCTGAATCATGTTAATTATTTTCATACATTGATTTTTGTTTTCAGTTAAAAATTTGTTTCAGGATCTGGGCTACATATTGGAGGCCGCTTGTAACATGATAATACTCTGTAGCAAAAGTCTTTCTTCCGTTGGTTAAACTGTCACATAGTAGATTGGCAAAGCTCATTGACATTTAGCATTCTATTGGTCAGATATATGTTGTGGTAACTGAGGTAAGCCATTTTATGGCACATTTGCATCTCATATTTTGTTGTGACATAGGGTTCATTAGACAATAAGACAATAACCTCAAATTATTTAATGGAAATTCTAGACAGCAGCTATTTCACAATCATGCTGTTTATGATTGTAATGATTATCTTTGCCATTTTTTGCCTTTACCTTTATTTCTTTTGTTGGAGGTTGTTGTTTCATGGTTTGTTAGGTACAGTATGTGTGTCGAGTGCTTAATTTTAAAGGCTGTATCATCAAAATTAAGCTAATTTGCAATTTTATGTAGGAAATATGAGCAGATTATATGTCACTTAGTGATTGTGGGAGAAATTTGATGCTTTGGTAGTCTAGAGAGAAAACCAAATGACCGCATTTGCTTGCTGTTTATGAAATTCTATTTCCATTTAATTTAGATGTGTCAAAATTTTACATAAATTTTTTTGTAATTTTCAGAAATAGTATATATATATATATATATATATATATATATATGACCTTATAGGCTGGCCCATCTTTTGCCATTGTGACTGGCTCCTTGGTGACCTGAGGGACCCCGGCGGGGTGAAAAAATGTTTTTTTCTGATGTTCGAAAAAAGTTGATGAGAAAAAAGGTCATCACGTTTTTAGGTGCTTGATCTTTCAACAATTAATTTATCCTCCAACAGTTTGATAAGCAAAAACAGGTAAGAAAAAGTTCAAAACATAAAAAGGATGGAGAGCGTGGAGCCCCTTATGGAGCGCATGGGGCCCCTTAGATGCACAGGGCCCCGGCACAGTGCCCAATTTCCAACACATAAAGATGGGCTTGCTTATTTGATGTTGTTTCAGTCCATTCTTGCTAATTTATCAGTTCACATTCTTGGGTGACCAGAAGATTTGGTACGGAAGATTCAGGATGGAAAATTCGGGATGGAAAATTCGGTACCAGTCATGGAAGATTCAGTACCGGAACATTTGGAACAGTATTTTCAGGATGGTAAATTCGGTTAAATATGTTAAGCACTGGTTCTGCCTCTCCCACCCCACCTCTCCTCCCCAATCCCAGGGTCCCTCTGGCTTTGGGTGGTGTCTATACTTATGTGTATGCCCCTATATATTTAGGTAGAATATATAAGTAGAATTTAGGTAGGTATACTATTGATAATTATATTAATTTTACTGATTTATACAGTTTTAGGATTAGGGTTAGAATTAGGGTTATGGCTACTGATTTGTACGTCGAAAATGTACCGATTTATCCGGTACCGAATCTTCCACAAGTCAAATTTTGGTGCCGAATTCTCCGGTACCGAATGTTCCGGGAACCCGTTCTTGTGTAGCAGATAAAGTTTGCACACTGTGCAGTTCTTTATTATATTGCATTACCCGGTAATCTCAGGACTGAATTGTAATAAATATGATTGTATATTTCCTCTGCTAAAAATGCAAATTGCAGTGCTATGAGCTTATTGATGCTTTTAGTCAAAAATGGTATTAAATTAACATGTGTTTATTATTGTCATGTGACATTTTGTGTAGCATAGATCTGTTATGGTTTTATTTTAACTGATGCTCATTTCCACTTCCTAAAAACTTTGAATGGCTCAAGCATTACATTATGTCAGACATTATTATGCTACTATTCATGCTTTGCTTGCTATTGTAATATTGGACAATGTAAATCATCCACAATGTGTAAAGTCTGTTTGCTCGATCCGGTAACAATAAATTTGATGCAAGTTATTTTGGTTCTTATACTTGTCAATGTTTGCCGTGAAGTTAGGGTTGAAATGTACATAGGGGCTGTCCATTAATTACGTCAACAATTTAGGAGGGAGGGGGTTTGAAAAAGTTTGACAGTTGTTGAGGGGGAGGGGGTTCAAGAGAAGTTGACGTCAACAATTTCACTTTTTACAAACAATCAAAAAATAGGAAATCTCATGGAATACTACTTATTACAATGGAAAAAAGCCTGGCAAAAAAGGTAATCACCACCACATTTTGACACTATGAGCAAAAAAAGGGAATAAATGGTCATCACCGCAAAAAATAATAACCCTGTTATTGGGACCTGTCATTGATCTTGGGGGTGGTCAAAAGTTTTTGACAATTATAGAAGGGGTAACTGAAAGTTGGCAGTTGTTGACAAGGGGGTCAAAAATTACCCAAAAATTGTTGACACAATTAATGGACAGCCCCATAAATAGTAGACTGATACATTTGTAAGTGGTTGAGGCTTACAACTCTGGTGATAATTAAATAGTGCTATGTTGACATATTGCAATTTTGAAATATTGCATCTGGAGAGTATCCGTGCGAAAATATATTTAGTTTTGTTGAATGCTAAGCTGTTTCAATGCTTGTTTTTTGTGCTTCTGTGTGAATGATGCTTGTATATTTTATATTAAGAATGAGTAATGTTGGTGCAACTATGAATCAAACTATTGGTATTTTATAAGAATATGAAAACTACCTGATTGGTAACTACTGTAGTTGTGTTTTTAAACATTTGTCTAGAGCATTGGTTGTATATTTGTTACAATGTTTTCATTTTATTTCTTAATGGTTTCTATTTGAAGATGTGACTACTGCATATTTCTCATGGTTTATACTGTAAAATGTCACTGTGTCAAATGTTGATATCGAATTTGGTGAAATAGGTAATGAGCATTTATGTATTACAGTGGATCCCACTTAATCGCATACCGCTTAATTGCATAACCCGCATAATTGCCTAACAGCATAAAAACCTGATCCAATGTTTTGTGCGTACAATTAATAATCCGGCTATTTGCATAGCCCAGTTAATCGCATAGGCAAGGCTTGCACTGCACCTATGCAATTAAGCGGGTTTCACTGTAATTGTGAAGACATTATTATTAAGTGTTATGGCATATAGGGGCTTGGTTGGAATTAATTCAAATTAAATGCATTCTTGATTATCAGATTTTGAATTAATTTTATGGTATTAAATGCAATTAATTGTACTCCAAATAAGCAGCATCACCATTAAATAAACGTATATGTTACAGTCAAAGTGTGAAATCAGGCAATGTTGACATTGCCTGAAACTTTTAGGAAATGTCGACATAAAACTGTCCCCACTGAAAATGTTTAGGCATTGTTTAACAATGCCTGAAATTTGCTCAAATTTTATACACACATTTCCTGAAATCTTTATCTGTGATGGAATAGCATAATAAGTAACATAAAACAGTTCTGAAACCTTAATAAGTGCCAAAAACTAATAGGTTCAAATGAAATAAAAACAGGCAGTAATAAAAAAAAAAAAATGGGAAGTTAGCAGAGTGGTAACAGCGTTGGATATTGGTGCAGGAGGTCGCGGGTTCGCCCCGGAGGAGCCCTAAGGTCGACTCAGCCTATTTGCGCTTAGGGGGCGTGTTATAAATGAGGAGCAGCCCTAAAAATGCTGCGACAAGTCAAACAGGTACGCTCACGCGATGCACTAGCCCCCGTGTCCGTGGCCTTGCACACGCCTGGCTGAGGGCTACTAGAAACGGAGATCAGCACCTTGACTTTGAGTAATTTATACACAACTGTAAAAACTTCAAATGCAATAAAGGAATGAATTCCAAAAAACGTTATAAGGTTCTAACGCAATAAAGAAAAAGCAGTCATATAAAACAGTTCTACAACATTAATGAAGTCAACTAAAACTTTATAAGGTTCTAATGCAAGTCATATAAAACAGTTCTACAACATTAATGAAGTCAACTAAAAACTTTATAAGGTTCTAATGCAATAAATGAAAAAGCAGTCATATAAAACGGGCTAAAATTTAAAGTTCTTATTGCAGCAACTTAAACTTGGAAACGACTATTGCATTTCAGTTTAGCTTTGAAACATCAGATTTTGAATTAATTTGTCCCGTTACCCAAATACCGGGCCCAGTTGTTGACACTTCGACAGCGAGGGTACATCCAACAGGCGATTGAAAAAGACTTCCCGCAGTTATTCACAGCTATAGGGATACAGCGAACAGCCCCTCAGCCTTAATATGGCCCTGACAGCTAAGCCTCAGATCTTCTTAAGTCCAAGTTTATTATGCTATTCCATCACAGATAAAGATTTCAGGAAATAAAAAATTGCAAATTTCAGGCATTGTTAAACAATCACCATTAAATAAATTTCGTAATGTCAACATTACTTTAACTGTAACATATATACTTTTTTAAATTACATGACTTTCACATAAATCAAATTGTGAAGTGTTTTTATTATATGAGATGTTGAAATTTCAAATGTTTAAAATTGTTCATTCTGCTTGTTATATTTTACATTTCTGTTGCAGAAGCATTTTGCATATTTTAATCAACATACTCTAAGGGTGTGATGGACTAATGGTAGGAATCCTGTCATGAAATTGAGGGTGTCTTACCATAGCAACCCTGGACAAGTTGTTTACCCCTAATTGTGCAGAAGGGCAACAGAGGAAACCACCTCACTTGTCTAGTACATGGGTGGCAAAGGCCAATGAGACCTGCTTAATTAAGGCAGAGAACTCGACATCCTAACTGTGGTTATATATTTAATAACTCATTTTATCGTCAATTCAGATTTGCCCTTCATGTTTCTGTAAGGATATTCTAATAAATTGCGTGCATTTTTTCATAGTCGGAATCATGGTATTGAATTTTTGGCGTGTTGGTATAAATGCTTTGACATTGTTATATTGCATTTGCCGTATTGTGTACTATGTAGTCAGAAAATGGACTGTATGTATTTCAAGTGGTTTTGTTTATTCGGAATCAATATAAGTCGGGGTTGCATAACAAGATTGTGAGAGTGAGAATGATATAATCAGTCTCTTGTATTTACTTCCATGATGCACTGTGCATTATTGCATTGATAATCATTCATAATAAAAGTGATAATGATATGTTTTAGATGTTCATTGTACGATTGATATTTTGTCAGTTGTAAACAGAATTGCAGGCATTCAGTGGCAGAGCCAGAAATCCAGAATAGGTGGGGGCACTTCGACATCTTTTGGCAAAAAAAGCCATGACAAGCCAAAAAAGGTCCTCTCAGATGCTTTTAACTCTACTATCAAATGTGTGTGTTTTCCTCAATCTCAGTGTTTAATCTAGACTCCTGGACTCTGGGGGGAAACTGACTAAGCTGTGGGGAACTGACAAAGCCGGGGGAATTTTGCTAGGGGGCTGCTGCTAGTTGATGTAGTATGCAAAAATTTTGGGGGAATTTGAAATATCCGGGGGGTAAGGGTAATTCCCCCCCCCCGTAAACGGCCTAGATCAAACCCTGCTCAATCTAATAGACTAATACTACCCTCAATTACTCACCGATTTTGGACGAATCTCACTACCGGTCGCGATCCGAATAGGGGAGGGGAACTGGTGGCAACGTCAATGCAGGCATTACATTTTTAATGTGGTAAGATATTTAGCAGAAGACTGAAAATTTTGGGGATGGTTTTCCGATGTCGCGCGTTCAAATAGGACAAGTTATCTTCATTCTTCTGACGTTAGTATTGAGCACCCGTTCGATTTAGTGATGTCTGCGTTTGTTGAATTTACTTTGCATAATAAAATGTGTCAGTGTCCACAATTTGATAGCACGATGCCAGCCATGTAGTAGGCCGCGAAACTGATGCAAGTAGCCGGTAAGTCGACAGTACTCTTAAGTAACAACAATTGAAACATATATTCTGATGACCACGCTACACGCCAGACATCCTCCGCCATGAATTCACGATGCCAAAATTAACGGCAAAAACTTAGTTTTATTAGTTTTTCATGCACTGTGTCATCAATAGCCTACTGGTATTATTTAGGTGTTTATGGCCGTGCCCTTCCTTTTTTATGTCGGATCTACTGCACCCCAAGTGTCTTTGTGTGTCTAAAACGCGCTAAAATTCACCTCCGGGCATCGTGATTTTTAAAATTTCCCGGGGGTTATACCCCCGGACCCCGTTGAAAAGAAAATGGAGGGAGGGAGAGGAAATGAAGGAGGGGAAAGGCGAGGAAATTGCACCGGTCGGAATTTTTTCCTAGCTACGCCAATGTTAAGACTTGTATCAGTGGCTGCGTGTTAGCGCTAAATAATAATTATACACTTCTATAGCACCAGTGGCGTAGCCAAGGGGGTTTGGGGGTTAAACCCCTTGGCTGGCGAAAACAAAATATTTTTAATGAGTTTCTATCCATCTTTAATTTTTACGCGATTTTCGGGGTCAGCCCCCTTGGCTAGACCTGAAAAATTTAAGTCAGAGGCAATAACGTTATTTTTTGCTTGTCACCTAAAAAAGTAGAGGCTATGACGTTTTTTTCTGTTTGTCAGGATTTTTCCAAAGTTGGTCACCAAGTCAAAACCAAAAACCAACCCCTCTTCTGGAAATCCTGACTACGCCACTGTATACTGTATAGCACCAGTCAGTCCCTTCTGAACCACTTTAAACCTTGTTATATTATTATTATTATTATTATTATTATTATTATTATTATTATTATTATTATTATTATTATTATTATTATGTATAATACCCAAATATATCAATCGATGGTACTTCGAATCCATCCGCAAAAGACCAGGTCGCTCCAGAGACAGTGTTTATTCTAGCCACCTTGACATTGGGGGGATTTTGAAATGTTTGGGGGGGACAAGGTTTGACGTCTCAAAAATCTTGAGCAAAAAAGGTCATCTTCCTATTAAATTAATGTGGTGACGAGCAAAAATAAGGTCATCTGTCCGTTTTCCCTTCTTCTTAAACGCTCTGTGACAATCTTCCTTAATCCTTATTTTTCCCCTCTCCAAAAAATAAAAATTAAACATCGTGAATATCTATAGCGTCGCCACACTTTTCATAGACGTTTAGCCAATGCCAGTATCAGTGTTTTGTCCAAAGTCCAGGGCTTGAACATATAAAAATTGGAGGGGGCCTAGAATTTTGCTCCAGAGACCAGTCAGAATCCCAGAATGGAGAAGGGCCTAGAATAAGCACTGCTCCAGAGACCAGTCAGAGAGAAACAGCTAGACAGAGCATGGAGGAGGATGATGGTGAGGATGGATGGCAGGAGGATGATGATGATGATGATGATGATGATGAAATGATGATGATGATGGTGATTATTCTGGTGGATGAGCCAGCTGAAAATGCGAATGAACCTCTCATGGAAACATCAGTTATGATGGTGATGATGATGATGATGATGATGATGATGATGATGATGATGATGACGTTGACGTTTGATGAGTCCTGGGATGATGATGATGGTGATTGATGATGATGATGATGATGATGATCGACAGTCCACGTTTTTAATGCACCTGTCTGGTGGCGGTTCTGACGCGTCGCAGGGTTTAGCAGCTCGTCTCCACCGTACGCGCAGACGAAAAACTGTTCTCGATCGGGCAGGTCGGAGACTTTAATAAGTTTGACGCAACAGATCGGCGGCAGTCGGTTCGATCTGCCAGACCAACCACAGCACGACCGCCGCCACCGCCGACGACGACGACGGAGTTTGGTTATTCGCGACATTTTGACTAATCGCCATCACCTGCAGACATTGATTTTGACGTTGCGTACAACGATCTTTAATTGTCCTTTATGTCAAGCAGTTCGACTAGTCTCCTGCTGATTTCAACTTTGCATAACTGTTGGGTCTGATATCATCTCCTGCATCTTCCGCCTATGTCGCGTACAGCATAATTGACATTATTAGACTCGCGTCCATGGGCGTCCGGAGGGGGTGCAATGGGGTGCAATTGCACCCCCCTGAAAATTTGTGGAGTTATGAAAAAAGTAAAATTACTTGTTTCTTTCATCACAAAACCTTGTTTTGCATCCCCCTGGAAAATTTTTTAATTTCTCTCGTCACAAGACCCCGTTTTGCACCCCCCTGAAAAAATTTCTGCGGAAGCCCATGCTCGCGTCCTCATCTTCTTGCACACGTGGTCAATGGTTCTATATACTCTATATACTCATGCATGATATATTTGTACAAACGTTGAACCGGCGCGTTGCGTCCGCTTTTAGTTAGTTAGGTCCAGGGCTTTTTTCAGTGGGAACGCACGGAAACGACGCGACGTTCCAGTCACACATTTTTCAGAAATTTGAAAAATGATACGGACAAGATTGTATATTTAATTAATTATGGATATGCAATAATGCGTTTTGGAAAGCGTACAGGTACGGCGTTCCCAACTTCCCACGCCTGTTTTTGATGATGGGTAAAAGGGTCATCACCACCTTTTGACATTTGATGACCAACAAAGGTCATCGCCACAAAAAAGTGTCAAAACTTTTTAGGGGCCCGTCACTGCTCTGCCCAGGGACCCGGAATTTCTCTCGATGACGGTCCTGGAAATGAATCCCCAAACCTTTTTTCCAGGGCTTTTTTGTAAAAAAATATTTTCTGGAACGAAATGGGAACAGTCATTAACTGTAACAAAAATAATTTAACTTTAACTGTAACTGAAACTGAAAAACACAACTGAAACTGAAACTGAAAAACCATAACTTAAATAACACTGCGGTTAGTATATTATAATGACTCTAACCCCCCTCAACCCTAACAAAATCATCAGTCATGCCACATTTGTAATCAGAAATTTGAAAAATGATACGGACAATAGATATAGTTCTAAATTTTCTATTTAATGGTTTAATTTTGCAAAAAAAAAGTCTTCGGATTTTCCGGAACGCGGTCCAGATTTTCCGGAACGCCGTTCCGCCTCGTTCCGGCTCAAAAAGCCCTGTTTTTTTCCTAGAAAAAAGCACTGGTTAAGCCTGTGCAAAATAACATTTGAAAGAGTCTAAGAGATCGTCCACATAATCTCTATTCAACATTAAACCTAGTCTAGTCTAATATGACCAGGGCGGTTCTACGTTGGAGCAGGGGTCTGTAGCCCCAAATTTCAGCTTTGCCGTCCTCATTTTGGGGGTATATTAAATTACACCATGTGAGGAGCATTACACCCATTAAAACTTGTGACGACCTTTTTAGGGGCGCCTCCGGCTCCGCGGTCACAGACTAGGGCCCCAGTTTTATGTTCCTAGAACCGCCCCTGAATATGACCAATCGGAATATGGCTTTTAACGTGGGACTCAAGAATGTTGGCTTATAAGTTATATACTTATATTTATAGTTATATACTATATATCTTCAGCCCACATTCAAACGCGTAGGCCACATTCTTCCGCACACCGAACCCAACGATTAAGTAAAGCAATTTCGTGAATATCTATAGCGCTTTCAAAAGTAGCCCTGCAGTAGCTCCTTACTCATAGACGTTTAGCCTAATGCCAGTATCAGTGTTTTGTCCAAAGTCCAGGCCTTGAGAGGGGAAATTGACTTGGCTGGAGGGGAAGAGACACAGTTTGATTCAAAATTTGTGCCAGTGCTGGGATTTTATGGTTGGTGGGGGATCTCCCCCTAACAGGCCTGGATAAAACACTGATAAGGGCAAATACACGACGAAACTAATGCAAACTATAAGATTACAGTGGCGGTTCCAAGAACTCTTGGTGGGAGATGCAATGAATATCTAGGAAGATCCCGCCAATTGTCAAAGAAATTATGTGTAAACGGTTTAGAAGAAATCTGTAGATTTGATTTATAACAACGCTTACAACGCTTATAATGTTCGGAATTGACAATGTGTAAAAGCCATTTTAGTCTGGCTGTACAAAGTAATAGTGCAAAAACGGGTTTTCTATTGCTGGAAGCGAATTTGTACGTGACATTGTCTATGGATATGTCCATATCTTTGTGGATATACATCAAGGCTATTCCGTTTAGACGATCACCTTCCATTGAAGACACATTTCTGGTGGGCCGGTGGGGGATGCATTCCTAGTCATTCCAACCTATAGAACCGCCCCTGTATAAGGAAAAGGAAACTAGAATTCGTCGGACACATAATGAGATAAATGGTCTGGGAAACCTCGTCACAACTGGAAAGGTGGAGGGGAAAAGAGCAACATGTGACATGAAAGATATGCATGTAACATCAGCAGTGGATCTAATACAATCTACAAACGACAGGGGGCGTAGAGGTCCATGGTCGTCAACGTAGTGATACAGGGCACCGAAAGACGAAGAAGAATTATTCCGCTCTCGCTATTTCTTTCCGTGTCTCTGGAACAGTAATAATCTGTATAATTTCGGCAGCTGCTGCATACACTCAGTTCTGTCGCAGATGTAGGTTACCCTGACACTACGCTCCATTACTCAGTACTTGATCCGCGTGTCACGGGCACACACTCCTATATTCCACCAACATGAGGTTTTGCCTCGGTTGGTCCGACCCTCTGGGATGCTCTTGAAACGCGAGCGCATCAATGGCCAGAAGCTCAATTACTCTTTTTGAAGGAAGCGCTTGAAAATCTGCATATTTCCAGTTCAATGTAATTGTTTTGCGAGAGCGCTTTTAACTGTATGTTAAAAGGAGGCGCTACACAAATTCAGTGTTGCCAGCGTATGTTTTTCCAACCAAATCTGTTTTTTTGGCCTCTGGTTGTTTGGTTTTTGGCGGAATCTGTTTTTGTTAATCTGCGAAAATTTATAAAATTGCCTGATTTATGCAGTGAAAGTTAGAAAATTAGCAGTTTTCAGACATACTCCATGTTGACAACGCCTTTTTTGTTTGTCAGGACTCTGTTAATATTTGAATAGGATAGGGTCTAAAGTTAAAACTCGACGACGACCTTTTTTCTTTGTCAAGACTTTGGAGACGAAGTTACGAAATTTTTCAGATTTGTCATGATTTTTTAATGAATCTTATCATCTTTTTGGACCTTTTGCGAACCTGGTTTTTCTGGGGGTTTTAAGGTCGACGACGACCTTATTTGCTTGTCAAGACTTTGGAGACGAAGTTACGAAATTTTTCAGGTTTGTCATGATTTTTTAAATGAATTTTATCATCTTTTTGGACCTTTTGCGAACCTGGTTTTTCTGGGGGTTTTAGGAGCACGATCTGGCTTTTTTTTCAAAAAGTTCACTGGCAACACTGATGACGCTACGACGACGAGGTTTTCACAAGTTTTTCAAATTTCTTATCGCCGAAAATCTAATTGAGAAAATGAAATTCCAACTTTTTCGAGAACCTACGCGTGCGAACTGGTCTCTTGCTGACAAATCAAATGCGGATTTAAGATATTACTGCAAATTTTGACTCGTAGTTCAGTTCAATATTCATAATTCTCATATTTTAATTTAGGTCTATTCCGGTCTTCTTGTGTTACGACCGATCGCAAATGCAGAGCGTTAGGAACAGTAGGCAAGCATTAATAATTGATGATTCCGACGGAGAAATCCGTCTTTGTTTATGCACGAGGAATCAATAAAGTAGTTGAGCAACAAAGACGCCGTTTCGATCTCAAGTACAATATTAACAAATCACTTTACGGACAAAACATGTAATACTCTTTCCTTTAAAGCTTTTGAGAAGGATACAGACATGATCTTGATTGATTGCGATGTTGTAACAACGCAGTGCATTAATTTTTTTTAAAGAAATGATCTCAGAATTAACAGCAGCTGCTCGGTTCAGCCAATAAGCTGAAGGCGATGCTAGATGGGGCGGAGTGCCGATCCGTATGCGAAGAACCAAGTTGTTCGATCGGTTTAGACGAAGAAGTGGATGGGTAGCATTTCAAACAAATTACACTTTTGCGTCTAGCATCGATTAGGAAGAACCTGAAGCTCATGGGAAATCTGTTAATTCATTTAGCGAACAATAAAAAAATAATGTACAAAAACTTTGATAAGAAATGTTCGTACTAGGTGAGATCCAGATTTTGATGTTGGTACTTAGCAATAACTTCATGGTAAATTCTGACATTGCAACCAATTTACGCCAACTGGCTTCAACTTAGTTTGGTCGTCATCATGGAAACGTATGACACGTACGTGTCCATGAATCAGAACACCGTGCCGTACGGTCATTATCCGGTAGAATTGTCTTCGACCGCCGCTGTCATCGGAACGAACAAAGCGGCCTACCTGCCCCACCAGGACTGGGCGTACGACGATCATCATCACCCGGGCGCCGGGTGTCGGTGCAGCGGATGCGAACCGAAGCGGCGATACGGCATCGACGAAAGCTTCACGTATCCATCGAATGACAGACAGGGAATCGATTCAGGATATTATCCAAACTGCAAAAACTTCATGTCGATGGACCCTAAGATACGTCAACAACCATCCTGTAAGTCGGCTGATAAGGACAAATGAAGTCTAATGCCAGTGAATGCACCATTGCAGCAACGCTTATTTAAACAGTAGGCTAATTTTAAAAAACGACCTCCATGAAACTTAATAACAATCACTTAGGTCTAATGCATGCAATCAAATCAGCCTTTATTAAGCATAAGCTTATTATCTGACTTATCAAATCGAACAAGCAAGAGACTATATCGAAACCGCTTGAATTACCCCACATTGTAGTTTAAAATGAGCAGATTATGTAGTGCCCGTATATAGACTACTCAAAAGCAATAGTCACTTCCATGGTCAATCAAATTGTGTTCATCTATTCATCACATAAAAATAACAAACAGATGTTAATAATTATTCTGAAGTTTAGCGACCATAATTAACGTTACAGTTGAGCAGTGGCGGCTCCACGGGGGGCGTGGGGCCGTGCCCCCTATTGAGTGCCTGGCCCACCAGTGGCCCCCCTGTTGGGACCCTACTTGCCAAATCATGGAGCCGCCACTGCGGTTGAGGGGAGAGTTATGCTAAATATGATGAACAGAGCCTCGTTGATTTTCTCTGGCGTTTATGTTACGACCCTTTTGCTAGGTTCAACTCAAGGTTTGAGATTACAATTTCAAGAAAAAGCAGTCCGATGAATTTTGTTTGACAGGCAAAACGTATATAGACAACATCTGTGAAAGCTTCTGATCACGTACCCTAAACGATGAGGAAGAGATATGTGAAAGAGATATCTCCTAATCTGGAAAAAGATGCAGATTGGGCTTTAACTCCAGTCATTGATCTTTGATATCCCAAGTTAAAAAAGCGATCAAGCGAATTCTTTAAATTGAAATTCAAAAATCTCGTGGTTTCAGTGGCGGCTCCATATTGAGGCCCGGGGCCCAGTGTCCCCTATTGAATTCCTGCCTCTCCCAGTGCCCCACCCCAATAGGGGCCCTAACTTACTACTACATACCTATCAAATGGCTGGCCTCCATGCTTAAAAGTTGCCACCCCAACGCCCCACCCCGCCCACTTGTCAAATCCTGAAGCCGCCGCTGCGTGGCTTCTCAAATTTTTGCTGAACGCCGGGCGACGTTGAGCGGATAGAAACATCCGAATTCAATAGATTTTTCCGAAGCATGTTGGTCAGTGTTTTATCCAGACTCCAAGCCTTTGAGGAGAAATTGAGGCTTTTTGGGGGGAATCGACTTGGTTGGAGGGGAAAAACACAGTTCAATGCAAAATTTGTGTAAGTGCTAGGATTGGAGGGGGGATTTTGAGGTTTGGAAGGAGGAAATCTCCCCTCCTAACAGGCCTGTATAAAACACTGATGTTGGTTTTCTATAGACGCCGGCATTCCGAATACCATCCTACAGACACCGTCCCTTCTACAGTCGCGTCTCGTTGGTGACGGCGTCTGGAACCAGAGACAGGACGTCGCGTGTCCCGTCGCTAAGCAACCGGCGTTCGTCGCCGGATGTTCGTCGTGCTCAGTCCACAGTCCGCTGCAGAGATTTCTCCTCAAGTACGGTCAGTCGAGACCTACCTCTCTCCACCACCATCACCACCACCACCACCCGGGCACCGCTGCTGTCCCCAGTGGTCGCACTCTGCCGCCGCCGCCCGCCGCCGCAGCCGCTGCTCGAAACGACGTGACGGATGCGTTTTTCGGCGGTTGGAGCCAAGATTACCTGCCGAAGACCATCGGAGCGTTTCCGTCGTCGGAGAAGAACAACTTCGCCGCCGCAGTCTGCGATTTCTACGCGGCGGCGGCGGCGACGACGACGGCGACGGCGACCGGGCGCCGTCGTGAACTGCGCGCTGGGAGCAGCGCATTCGCCGAACGATCTGAATCCCGCCATTCAGTTCCAGACGAGAGTCAACGAATTTCTCGGAAGCTCAGGCGCGAAATTCCGAAGAACACAGGCTAACATCGGTCAGTTTGAATAGCGCTCATAGGCCAACCGCGTTATAGTTAAAATTAAAATCGGTAATATCGGGTCACTTGCATTGCGTATAAGCGTATATGCAAAATTTTAATGTGAACAGTAAAAACGCGCTGTCTGACGCCATGTTCACTGGCTGTCCACATTTGCATAAACATGTGCGCGGCCTTGACCTAATTATTGTAGATGCGTGACGTCACGTATCTGATTGGTCGATAAGCGCTATTACAGTAGAAATTCGCTATAGCCTAACGTACTTAGCGGGTCCGTAAATTTAGTACGTTATATCCGAAATGCGTTAAGTAAGTAAGTAAAGTAAGTAAGTAAAACACGAAATTTCTATAGCGCTGTCCGAAAGCTTGGCGCAGTGCACCAGCTTATTCACGAACGCTCAATCTAGTTAAATCCATAGTCCGTAATCTGTAGTCCGTGGTGGTCAAGGTTGTAGATCCAGGTAGGCAGGCATCCAATAAGGCAGCGCATTACATGGGACCGTACATTGCATCACGACAGGGCCGCCGAGAGGGGGTAGGAGGAACTGCACAGGGGCCCGGCGGTCTGGGGGGGGGGGCGGGCGGGCCGATGATGAACATGTATAATTAACAATAATATGAATACTAACACTAAAGCAGAGGGGCCCGGGCGCCCGGTGAGCAAAAGGGGGCCGTGAAAAAGGTTGACAAGCAAAAAAGGTCATCACCTAATTCTCAGATTTAAAAGAGGGTGTCCCCTTCCCCAAACCACCCCAAAATGCCGTTTGCTTATGATTTGTCATCACGGCGAAAAGCCTAAAGTTATGAAGGTACGCAAAAAAGTGAGCGTCGTTTTTTGTTTCCTTTCAAAAATTTTAACAACATGCATCAACTACTATTGAAGGCAACGGGCGGTTGAAGGCAAAATAGGGAATGGAATACGAAGTGCCCCTCCAAACTGAATTCCTGGATCCGCCTCTGAACTGCCTGGCTCTAGAAACTCCTTGAAGCTTTTTCATAATAATTATCAGGGGCGTAGCGACGGGGGTATATCAGTATATACTATATACCCCCAAAAATCAGCATGTCTATATATAATACAGTATATATAACATATATATGTACACATATAAAACATATATAATGTATAATATGTGTGATATATATTATATATAACAATATGTACCCCAAAAAAAAAGTATACCCCCCAATGAAATTCCTGGCTACGCCCCTGATAATTATATATCTGTATATTCATATATAATACATGCATGATTATAATAGGATGGCCTTATAATGGTGTTACCATTTTGCTGCAATTTGCCTTTGGCTTTGCCTTCCAGAAGGAAGAGAATGCGTCAATTGTGGAGCCACATATACGCCGCTGTGGAGACGTGATAAACTCGGTCATTACCTATGCAACGCCTGCGGTCTCTACCAGAAGGTAAACGGGTTCGATCGCCCGATGGAAAGGCCTAAAAAGAGCCTCGTAAGTGAAGCTTTCTTCTGCAGAGATATTCTTAACGATTCAAATGTTCGACCTTTACACAAATACATGATCTTGTAGAGTTATTGGGAATTTACGTTTTAAAATTTTAAAATCTAAATATTCAATTAGAAATTCAATTAAAATCTAATCAACGCTGTAATCTCATAATACTAGACAGAGGATAAGAATGTGCCTAGGATAAGAATATTCGCCGCTATGTGGCGCTTCGCAGTAGTTAGACATGAGGGCGCAGTAGAGGTCCATAATATATAAGACACCTTTCTTAATAAGCAGACTTGAAGCCAGATATGGGACAGCAAAGAGAGGTTTCAAGCATACAGCTCGTTGTCGTCATTGCGGAAGCGTCTTTAAACAAGCGCATTACACCAAAGCTTCGTGACCTGGCGCACAATGAGCTCGATGAGTATAGGCAGGAGTGAGGTCACTTCTTTATAGAAGCGCACAATAAACCGTTACGAGAATTCGAGCGATTTCCAAGGGGTGGACTGCCCTGCCCTTATTGCAGGGATATTTTTACACCCCTTAACACCCCCAACATCCCCAATTTGAGGTCGACACCTCTAAAATTGGTATTGCGACAATGGTATGCATATAAAATGCATGCTAATTAGCTCAAAACACCCCCCAAATGGAAAAGGACACCCCCAACTTTTAATGTCGGATGAACTTTTTTCTTTTTTTTGCTCGTCAGCCTTTTTTGGGCAGAGACTTCCAAATTCCGACACCCCCCCCCCATTCAAAATCCTAGAAATAACACTGCCTCATTGTTAAAAATCTCGTCGCGAACAAGGTGAAGCGTGCGGTGCTTGAAGAACAGTAGGAAAAGTGCGCACATTGTGCTTGAGAATTAGTGCAGTCAGGTCGGAAATGTGCGGTGGTGCTCAAGAAAGTCACTTATAGGGCGGAAATGTGCACCTTGTGCTCGAGATAGGAGTACACAGTGGCGTAGCCAGGATTTCCGGAAGGGGGGTTTGGTTTTGATCGTAACCAACTTCGAGAAATCTTGACAAGCAAAGAAGGTCATCCTCATCTTTCCTTCTTGTATTTTTTGCAACAAGCAAAAAAGGTCGTCATCTTACACCTTGACATTCTATAGCACTTAGAAATTTTGGGTCGGCAGCCAGCCAAGGTGAGGTTTTGTTTGATCCCCAAAACCGCGTCCGAAAATAAAAAATGTATGGAAATACATAAAAAAATTTCGTCGGCAGCCAAGGGGGTTTAACCCCCCAAACTCCCCCTTGGCTGCGCCAATGGGAGTGCACAGTTACGAGTGTCGCTCTGAGCGGTGACGTAGCCAAGGGGTTTGGGTTAAACCCCTCTTGGTTGGCCGACCAAAATTTTTTTATTGCGCATTATTATTCTGTGGGTGAATGGGCGCCAAAATCGGGTTTATGAAGCAAAAA
This sequence comes from Metaphire vulgaris, assembly GCA_018105865.1. Classification (NCBI taxonomy): domain Eukaryota; kingdom Metazoa; phylum Annelida; class Clitellata; order Crassiclitellata; family Megascolecidae; genus Metaphire; species Metaphire vulgaris. Next base: position 5,243,929 of record CM030848.1, on the reverse strand, counting down.
CGAAAAAAGAAGCAAACAAAATAACCTTTATCAACATAGCTGCATAGGCTGTCGACGCTCATATAACTATACAACTAATATATAACTAACTTAACCAAGCGAAATAATAAGTGGCGGCCTTTTTTTTAGCTTGACAGGAATTTCCTAAGTTGGGAAATGGTCGTTCATAACCCACCCACCTTTCTTCGGAAAATCCTGGATACGCCACTGGCTCTGAGTATAGGTGCGAGCAATGTACTCGAGATAAGAAATATAGTACTAAGTATATGAGCGAATAGGTCTACCAACTTGAGGCTATTAGAGGTAACGCACTGATGTCAAAGAAAATGACGCCACATTAGTAGAGAGTTGCGTGATTTTCTAAGAGTCAAATGGCACTGCAGTAAGAATGTAAAGGACAGTAAGTAAGAGGGCACTTCAGTCACGCCCTTTATATCTTGAATATATACTGCAGTAAAAGTGCCAAAGTATGTTAAGTATGGGCACGGTTTCAGGCGTAAAGGGCGGTCGCGACGTAGATACATTTGATATGGGAGAGAGTAGGAAGTAGTGCCGAGAGATAGTCAGCTCACATTCAGTGGCGTAGCAATATGCTCGGGGCCCTTGGCGAAAAACGGGCAGGGGGCCCTTTCCAGAGACGATCTGACAAGTAGGCGAAAATGTTGACGACCTTTTTTTGCTTGTCGGTCTTTCGATCTGACAACTTTACAAATTTGCGGAAAAAATTTTTTGCTCGGGTCCGGGGCGCCTCTGCAGGTCGGGGGCCCTTGGCATTTGGCCAGGTTGTCCATATGGCTGCTACGCCTCTGCTCACATTGAGGAGGTATTTGGGCCAACAAGCTGAAGCAAATATTATAAGCTACGTGCCTTGAGATAGCTAGTCACTAGCTTGTGCTAGAAGCGCTGGGCGGAAGTCGTCCTGAGCATACAGGTGTAGAAACAATTGAAATTATCACTGTAGAGTACTGTCGTCCGCGTTATTACAATCTCGGCTGGTAAATAACAGTGAATCTAAAATTAACACAGCAGTCGATGTTATTATAATTTGCGTTTCTTTTCGAAAACGCCAACCAAATATATTTTGATTTATTTAGTTTTCAAATTTATTTGCAAAAGAGTGGACGACTTTTGACTTGTCAATACTGAAAAAAGTGATGTAGGCCTACAATAAAATGAAAGTCTCCAACTCAGACAAACATTGATTGGCAAAGCAGAGGCGTAGCGAGGGGGCAGGGGCATATGCCCCCGGGTGCCGAGGTGAAGGGGCGCCAAAATCGGGTATTTGGGTAAGTGAAATAAATGCATAATAAATAAAATAAATATCTGTGACGACCTTTTTTTCCTCGTTCGTCAGCAGTATAAGGAGACGAGCGCCGTAAGAGTTGAGGGGCGCCGAGAACATTGTGACGACCTTTTTTTGCTCGTCAGCAGTGTTAGGGGCGCCAACGGTACACTTTGCCCGCGGGCGCCGGATACCCTCGCTACGCCACTGTGGCAAAGAGACTCAACGGAGTTACTTCGCCCGGTGCCAAATGTGTGTGAGTCGAGCTTATTTACGGCCATATTTTGCTATAAAACAAAACCCGGGGCTTGACTCAAGCCAGTAGCGTACAGAGAGTGGCGGTGGGGCGGTGCCCCCGGGCGCCGACCAGATGGAGGCGCCAAAATTGACTTGGTGATCTTTTTATCAACTTGGCCTCGGGCGCCCACCACTCTCTGGGCGCCGCTGAATCAAGCCCTGAAAAATAGCGATGACACCCTTAATTGCCTTCTTCTGTCTTCAGTCGAAAGCGAAAAGGTGGTCGGCCAAAATTCGAAAATGCATTTAAATGTCTCCGAAAAAGGTTATCATTTAGTGATGGTCCAGGATTAGAGGAAACTTGAACCGAGCGGCAACGATGACGATGACAATGATAATGACGATGACAATGACGATGACAATGACGATGACGATGACAATGACGATGACAATGACAATGACGATGACAATGACGATGACAATGACAATGACGATGACAATGACGATGACGATGACAATGACAATGACAATGACGATGACAATGACGATGACAATGACGATGACAATGACGATGACAATGACGATGACAATGACGATGACAATGACGATGACAATGACGATGACAATGACGATAACGACGTCGACGGTAATGACAACGATAACGATGCTGATAATGACGACGACGACGAGGATAGGGGCCTAATGACGTTGAGGACGCTGAGGATGCAGGGATATTTTTACACCCCCCTAACACCCTCAATTTGAGGTCGACACCACCCAAAATTTCCTAATCTTAGAATGGTATGTACCCTAAATAGCCCCCGAACACCCCCCCAATTCGAGAAGTAACACCCCAACTTTATTTGTCTGGTGACCTTTTTTCTTGTCAGACTTTTTTGAGGTTTGATTTGATAAGGTTTGTGAGTTTTTTGCCTGTCTGACTTTTTTGTGGGATGACTTTTTTCACACTTTTTCGGCAGAGGCCCCCAAATTTTACCGACACCTCCTTCATTCACAATCCTAGAAATAACCCTGTGAGGATGACAATGACGATGACAGTGAAGACGGCGACAACGACGACGACGACGAAGACGATGATGATGATGATGATGATGATGATAATGATGATGATGATTACGACGATAGATAAATTCCCATCGAAGCGGTGCATCATGCAGTAACTGTGGAGTGACGGGAACAACCCTGTGGCGTCGCAATCATCTCGGTAACATCGTCTGCAACGCCTGTGGACTCTACTACAAACTGCATCAGGCAAGTAGACGAACCGGTCTCTCTGAGATTCGGAGATTCTGCAATCGTTCAACTGACGTTCAACTCTATATTGACCATTTGACTCATTGTACAAGTTATGTTGGGGTAAAATAATAATAATAATAATAATAATAATAATAATAATAATAATAATAATAATAATAATAATAATAATAATAATAATAATAATAATAATAATAATAATAATAATAATAATAATAATAATAATAATAATAATAATGCACTTTTATAGCACCATTTGTAATGCTCTAAAGCAGGGTTTCCCAAACATTTTGGAACTGCAGCCAACTTCAACGGTTTTGTAACCTGTCGCGACCCCTTATAATAGAATGTAATATCAAAAGATGCATTACGCCATCTGGCGAACGTTGGTTGAAAGGAATCTTCTCAGTTTTGAATAAATGGCAAAACAAAAGCTCTGATTTAATTCGAATAAAAAATTTGACAAATTTATCAGACAGAATTAATCATATTTTTGCCAAATAAGACAAAAGGAGAAAAACAGATGTTGACATTTCTTGAAAATTATCTCTTTTAAAATTTTGCAGAAACGTACCTTTGTTACGCGTCTTAAAAATCCTATGAGTAGGCCTATGACCAAATCGCTTAATCGTAAAGTGAACAACACAGCCAATCCGAAATTCATTTGTTATTGGAGTTTCAGAGCAAAATGGTCGGAATACGCTTTCCTTGCGATAATGCGAAATAAAAAATTTTACTAGTGTCATAGCAGCAGAGAAGTCTATAACCTGGAAAAACTAGAGGATGAAGTAACAAAAACACAATTCCGGTTAGAAGTGGAAAATAGATTTACCATCCTACAGTCACTAGACGAAGAATGTCCACCAGAAGAGCTCTGGCAAACGATGAAAGAGGGTTTCAAGGAGGTAGCTCATCAAGTAATTGGAAAACAGAGGAAAAGAACAAACAAGCCATGGATAACTGAGACTACTCTAAAGTTAATGGAGGTCAGGAGGGAACTCAAAGCAAATAAATCTAAATCAGAAGATCGCTTGGCATATGCCAAGGCAAAAGCAGAAGTGCAGACACAGGCCAGAAGAGACAAGAAGCAGTGGCTTGAGGAACAGTGCCAACAGATTGAGCAAGGAATTAAATCTAACAACACCAAACATGCTTTCAAAGTGATTAAAAACTTAAGGAGAGACTTTGCTCCAAGACAAAGAAACATCAAAGACAAGATGGGAAGGCTTTTGACAGATTTAGATGACATAAAGCGTAGGTGGAAAGAATATGCAGAGCAACTATATGAAGACGATCACACCAGTCAAGATGACAACATCGGCGCAGAGGAACAACCTGAAGAAAGGCCAAACCTGATCCTTGTAGATAGGGTACAGGACGCCATTAAAAGATTACCAAAAGGAAAGGCTGCAGGATATGATGACTTTATCAGCAGAGATAATAAAACTGGATAGCGATGTAATAGCGCAAGGATTTTGCCGACTATGCAACAAGATACTGGAAACTGGTGAATGGCCAGAAGACTGGAGACGATCAATATTTGTTCCCATTGCAAAAGTCAAAGGCACAACAAACTGCGAGGATTACAGAACTATAGCGTTAATCAGTCACGCCAGCAAAATACTTTTGAGAATCTTATTAAATAGAATGCAAAGACAAGCAGAAAATGAGCTTTCGGATGTGCAGATGGGTTTCCGAAAAGAAGTTGGCACAAGGGACCAAATTTTCAATCTAAGACTAATAATGGAAAAAGCTAGAGAGATGTCAGTACCGCTGTACATGGCATTCATAGACTATAAAAAAGCGTTTGATTCAGTACAGCACACAAAGCTCTGGAAAATACTAAAGGGAATGGGATTATGCCACGCCACAGTTGACATAATTCAAAAATTGTATAAGGAACAACAAGCTACTGTAAGAGTGGACAAAGAAACAACAGGTTGGTTTATGATTGGAAAAGGCCTACGACAGGGCTGCCTTATCTCCCCTATGTCATTTAATTGCTATTCAGAACACATAATGAGATGTTCAGCAGATGAACTTCCAGATACAGGAATTAACATCAGTGGACGAGTGATTAACAACCTGAGATATGCTGATGACCATAGTTTTGATAGCAACTTCGCCAAATTCATTGCAGGAACTGGTAGATAAAGTGGATTTTGCATCGAGAGAACTTGGTTTTGAAATTAGCATTAAAAAAACAAAGGTAATGGTAGCTACAGACAAAAGGATCAAAATCAATATCATGTGTCGTGGGCAACCTATCGAACAAGTGGAAACCTTCCGTTACTTGGTTCATTAATTACAGAGGATAATGACTGCAGCTCTGAAATAAGATCAAGGCTTGGCATGGGGCGTTCAGCCATAAAGACACTCACTACTGTTTGGAAGGATCGGTCGCTCAGTCTGCACATAAAGAAACGCCTGATGGAAGCATTGGTCTGGCCCATTGCAACATATGGAGCTGAAGCTTGGACAGTGAAAAAGGCAGATCAGAAAAGAGGGTACGCTACGACTCGGCGACGAACGACTCGGCCCCGAACGATTCGGCGACGTCGACTCGGCGACGAACGATTCGGCACCCGATGAAGTCGGCGACGAACGACTCGGCGAGAGAGTCAATAATTATAGGTTGGAAAGAATGGGAGGGCGGAGGTGCTGTAGGGGGAGTGAGGGATGCGTGTGTGAGGAGGGAAGAGGCGACGGTTGGGGGTGGTGGATGGGGGTTAGAAGAGTAGAAATGTATGTAAGTTGTATAAGGCTATATAGATTAATAACTCTATCAATACAATGAAACAGCGAAGCAACTAGTTGTCAATCATCATGGATCCTGCACCTCTTAGCAAACATTGCGCTGGCGTGGCTCGACTATTAACCCAAATTAAAATTTTTATTATCTTTCTAAAAAAAACTCCTGAAATTTATATGAAATTTATGCAACTGTCAGATATATTTCAACGAGTTATGCAATGTGTTGAAAATTTTAAGTTCAACAATATATACTCATATGACGGTTTATTTAAATCAATGAAGAAATTTATGTCGGGTCAATTCCAAGTTGATTAGACCAGAGGATTTGCCAATTCCTCTCTTATAAAGCAACTATAGAGCTTATCGTTATATGTACATTTCTCTTTCAACCGCCCGAAACTTACTCCGGTTACATTAGCCACCCCTCCCACCAACCTCCCACGACCGTTGACGTGCATTACCTGATTTCAAAGATCTGCTAACCCATGGGGGCCCACAGATGGGGGGAAAGGAAACAAATGCTTCATAAAAAAAGTTAGAGGGATGAAATTACCCTCTGAGTTTTGGTATCACGTTACAGTAGCAGACGCTGCTTCCAGTCACCAGGGGGATGGGCGCCCCTGTACTAACCCCTTCCCTCTCCGCCCCAACGCCTTTCAACTCTCCTAACACCATAAACTTTATTGACTCTCTCGCCGAGTCGTTCGTCGTCGACTTGATCGGGTGCCGAATCGTTCGTCGTCGAGTCGTTCGTCGTCGACTTGATCGGGTGCCGAATCGTTCGTCGTCGAGTCGTTCAGCGCCGAGTCGTTCGGTGCCGAATCGACGTCGCCGAGTCGTTCTGTCCCCCAGAAAAGAATCAATGCTTTCGAGATGACAGCTTTCAGAAGAATGATGTCCATCAGCTGGAAAGAACATAGAACAAATGCCTCAATCATAGAAGAACTTAGGGAAAATAGGTGTCTATACTCAGTTATCAAATTTAGGAAACTGAAATACTTTGGTCACATAGTGCGAGCAGACAATTTATGTACAACGATACTGCATGGCAGAATTAATGGCAAGAGGAAGAGAGGACGGCCTCGTAGACGATGGACGGATGATATTGTGGAATGGACAAAACAACCAATTATCAATTGCATCAGAACTGCAAAAGACAGAGTCACGCGGAGAACCTTGTCGTCAGCCTGCATAGCCTCCGACCCTCAGCAATGAAGATGGACGATACCATACATACCACCATACCATAGCCTATAGGCCAGGATTTTCTAAACTTTTTGGAACTATGCGACTCACGTCATCGGCTTTATAACATGCTGTGACCCTGCAAACGTATTGTCGACTAAAATTGCAGAAAAGCGTTTAAATTTAAGCCGTCTGTGGAGGATTGCAGGCATATAAACTTCTTCAAATCTAAGCCGACTTGCAACTTTCAAGGCCTGTGACAGTGTGTGGTATTGGTTGGAAATGACACTTGAATCTAATTTCGCCCTTCCCCGCGATCCACTAGACGAAGCCCTGCGACCCACTTTTAGGTCGCGACCCACAGTTTGGGAAACACTGCAGTCTAAAGGTATCAGTCGATGGTAATCCAAATCCGTCAGCAAAAGAGCAGGTCATTCCAGGAATCAGTCAGTGAGAAACAGCTAGAGGCAGAGCTATATAGGGAGGATATGCTTATTTAAAGAGATGGGTTTCTAGTCTAGATCGGAAAATACTCAATTCTTTGGAAGATCTGACTGACGAGGGAAGTGAGTTCCGTGTTTTCGGTCCAGAAATAGAGAAAGCTCTCTTAGCAATTTCAGTGTCGGTTCTAGGCGTAGAATAGAATAATGCTGATTGCTTCAACTGTCCAACAGATGAATCGACCTCTGGCGATGAAGAAGGACGTAATTCAAACGAGGAACAGAAAAATGCCGAGGAATCACCAGAAACACGACGTCGGTAGTCCGTCAACGAAGGCGCTGGAGAACAGACAGTGCTACGTTCTGTCGCCGGCGGCAGCAGCAGCCGCAGCGGCGGCGGCTGAAGTCGACCAAGCCCGTGATCGGAGGAGCGCCGACCTGAAGCAGCAGTTCCACGAGTTGTCCTATTATGCCTTGAAACCCGATGGTGCACTGTCGCCGTCATCGCTACAGCATTACCTTACGCTTCCCGAGTAACGAACACTGTGCCGTTGAACAATGCTGCGAATCATATTGGCCCTTGAAAGAAAGCATACTATATTCTATGGGCCAGAGCCTACAAATGACTAATGAAAGCGATTAGCAACGTTCACAGGACAATGTAAAATATTATCACCGACATCTGCTCATTTATTGATCAAGCTGGAGATAGAATAGCATCGTGGTGTGAATTTATGACAACATAGTCCGTCTACTGTTTACCAAAGATGTAAAAATGTTGGGAAAATAATAAAAACCCGTTAAAAAACGTAAGAAACGTTACAGAAATAAAAATGTTAAAAAACGTTGAATAAAAACACGTTACCGACGTTTTCTGTGCCATACCCACCCACGGGGAATCAGCAATTAGGCATAGGCGGCACACTCCTGTCGGCCCCGTCGGCCTAGGCCGAGGTACTTTTAAGAAGTAAGAACCTTAAATTGTTTGATCAAATTTTTAATTTGTAAAATTTAGTTATGTTATTATTACAGTAGGCCTGGCCTACTGCCTCCTTAATATTGTTCTGAAATCAGTTGCGTAGCCAAAGAAGGGAGTTGGGGAGGGGGGTTAAACCCCCTTGGATGACCCACCAAATTTTTGTATTGAGTATTATTATTTATTCTGTGAGTGGAAGGTCGCTAAAATCGTTAATAAGGTAGCCAAATAGAAAAATAGGCTGTCCGCGTCGTATATAACTCATATAACTAAGCGACGTTTTTTTGCTAGTCAGGATTTTTCGGATTTACGAAGTTGGAGAAAATGGTCGTTCAAACCCCTTTTGAAAATCCTGGCTACGCCACTGTCTGAAATAAAAGTGTTGCAAAATGCAAATACTGAAAACAGGGCTATTTCACCATGTGGATAAACACTTTACATACATGAGAAGCCTACCTATGTAATTTTGTATTAATAAAAAGGCATTTAAAATACATTTCCTTTTTTATAAATCACACTTGAAAATGCATGCTGGCTGGTTCAGTTAGTTAGGCATCTCGACCCTCGACGCCCCGCTGCCGCTATCTAGTAGACCGGCCGGGGTACTTTTTATTCTCTTCCGCCATCCATGCAATTAAATTTAAATCACACTATGCAAAACGACTGTGAAATTAAATAGACAGCAATAATACGCCGACTACTAACGTAATGTAACTATATTTATTTAAAATGTAATTAAACATTTGCACAGCAATGTCGGCATAAAATGCTCACTTTTTGTTAGTAATAAGTAAATGCCGTGCACAGTATTTAGTAGGCATTTGGAGCAGATGGTAATCAAGTGAAAGCGGAAATGTGGGGCTTTGTGTTCTAGAAAACGAGGTATGCATGTGGACCACTCGAAGCCCATTATTCAATGATTATTGGCGCATCCAGGTGTCCAATAATTGCCCATATACCCTCCTTGCCCTGCGGGGAAATATTAAGGCGAACCCGTCTAGCAGTTAGGTCACTTAGGTATGTGCTTCAGAAACAATGTAACGAATGCTATGTAGACAATGCAACGCCTTTGGAATGGAAAAGTGTCAATAAATGTAACGCCAAAAAGAAGGTCAATTTTTGTAGCTGGTTTAATAAAAAAATCTTGTTTTATTTTGCCAACGTTTTTTATAATAAAAACGCTGGCAAAAACAAAAAACGTTAAAGACGAAGTAAACGTGGGAAAAATTAAAAAAACATAAAAACGTTTTTTTACATCTATGCTGTTTGCGCATAGGTCTATTCACCCCATTCACTGGTGCGGATGGGGTGGGAGTCATCGAACCACGGTGCCTGGAAAGGGTCCAAGGAGCTAACAATTAATCGCAATAAAAACGAAGCATTGCGCTTCTAATTTTAGTGCCTGGAAAGGGTCCTGCCTTCATTATAATTATAACAGAACACTAACAATTAATCTCAAAATTATATAAAAAGTGAAACGAAGCATTGCTTTAGTCTTTGCTGAAATATGGCCAAAAAACTAAAGAGACGCACTTTTAAAATTGACATTGGAATATAACGTCATAATAATTTTTTTTTTATTTGGCCTGAAAAGGGCCCTAAATTTGAGTCATTACGACTAATAGACTATAATGAAAAACTCCGTGATGTTCTCATCCGAGCATGATTCCCAAACGTGGAAGTCAAGGGATTTCTTCTTTCTTGATGAAATCTGGACAATTTTGCTACAGAAAATTCTGGGTCTAAAATTCTTCTTGCTGGAATATGAAATCTTCTCCAATCATATCATGACAGTCCTGCAGCCAATCATAATGTTTTTATCTGTTGGCTGTAAGTAACTGACCTTGTCTGGCGCAATGACAACGACCAATTTTAGACTTAAAAACGATAGGCCTACAAATTATAATTATAAAATTTGGGTCAGAACACTAACTATCAGCATGTTTATCATCAAAAACATTCTCAGCCAAAATTTCATCAATCTCAAATATTTATCATAAAGGCCTAATTTTCATTATTATTGTCGGCTGCAATATTCTTAGCAACGAAGAGAATGCCAGTTAAACTTATGCAAAACACGTGAAACTAAGTAGCGTGATTCTGCAATATCTCAAAGATATTTGCGCTCGCTAGTTTTCCATTTACACACTAACCCCACAATCAGAAGCGGATCTAATTTGCACCCCCACTTCCTACAGGCCTGGTTGGTAGCAGTGGCGTAGCGAGGGGGCAGAGGGGCGAAGTTCTAGGGTCTTTGGCGCCAGAGGCGGTGTGCACTCATGCTGCCCATGTGGCCGTTTGAAAAATTTCCAAATTTTAAATTAAATTCTAAAAAGGTCCCGTGGCTGATAGTCCGATGGTTTGGTGTTGCTTCTCGTCTCCTTTTTATAATTCAGTGCTAATTTGTTACTGTTCCAAAACAAAAAAGGCGCCATTTTTCTCAAGATGTCCTCAGAGAAGTGGCCGCTCCTTCTACGCCCCTGGCTACGCCTATATGTGTTATACCCAGTGGCGTCGCACAACAATTTTTCGGGGATGCCCATTCCTGACGCGAAAGTCTTACAAGCAAAAAAGGTTGTCGTCTTCAACGTTTCAAAGTCTGACGAGCAAAAAAGGTCCTCAACTATTTCACTTGATTAAGTTACACACATTAACCAAAATTTTGGGGGATGTCAGGGACGTCATAGAGGGGCAGTGGGCCGTTGCCCCCCTGATTTTTAGGGACAAATTTTTTCGCCAATGTTTGTTTTTCAATGTAAATGGCTAAATAATAGGTAAAAAGACTGAAAAGCAAAAAAGAAAAAAGTCATCAACCCATAAAGGAGGGCGATTCGCACAAAATGACGAAGCTAAAAAAGATAAAAAAGGTCAACTTTTTCGCAAACTTGTCAGATCGAAAGTGTCTTGCTCCCCTGAAAAACAGTAAAATGACGTCTCTGGGGGATGCCTGAGCATCCCCAGGCTACCATTACACAACACCTTTGGTTATACCATCAATTGTTAGCGTGTCCTTTGCAAACAAATCTGGTCGTAACACTGTACAGTATATTGGTTTTATTCTCACGAAGTTCTATGCTAGCCATGCGGCCAAATGCAACAGTTTTAATATTCATATTCGATTCCTGCCATTTTTGGTTCCAAGATATTGTACCAATACAATTCACAGATCAACGTCTATTTTAAATAAGTTATAAGTTACAGTGTATATATTATCTAAATCGCTTACATTGCCTTTTGCTTCACAAACATCAAGGTACTTTGCAAAATTCCTTTCAGTATCACCTTTTCACATAGACTATACCTTTCATTTACAACAAGCTCCAATGGAGATCACAAGGTTGGTTTGCATGCAAGAAGTGAATCAATTTTTAATTAAATCAAACAGTCTTTTAACAAACATAATGAAACATTTGATATACAAGACTCATTTCTATAAACATCAGGCAATTCTGATTTCTATCATTTTATATGGAAAAGTCAGTCACTGTAAAACCACGCAAAATCACAATGTATAAATATTTCACGCAACTTACTGTAAGTGAATTCCAACACTTATTATTTGCTGCCATTCTTAGCTCTGTCATCTGCACAGAGTGTTAAATGAACTCTGTGTAATGTTGATGTGAGCAACACAGTCTCATTTTCACTATTTAATCTTAATAACCAGACAATGCTGATCAACCTTTTATATATATATATATATATATATATATATATATATATATATATATATATATATATATAAAATATCTAATAAGGTGGATAAAATCCCCTGGGTAAAAATCTAGGTGGTGGACGCAAAGGAGGCAAACGCAGTGGTGGACCACCAAAGTGTCTTGTGGGGTTCCCTTGGTTAAATTCAGTTGGAAACCTTGGTCGCACATCAAAAAATGATGGCTCAGGAAATCGATTTAGACCCGGTCTAATATCATATACTTGCAGTCCGTCTCCAGAATTTCTATCACTGTTACCATAATCGGGCCCAAAACCTCTATGGGGCATGTCTGGGGAAGTGAATTCTGGGAGATTTCTTGCTGAAAGCAATGGCGTAATTGGATGACTCTCTTCCATTGGCGTCCGAACTTGCGACTGAATAGGAAATGAATGTGTTGTCAAACCCTGGGAATCGTATCCATCATAGACCATTGGCATATGGTCTCCCTTTGATTGCATAAAGTGCGGTTCTAAACGTCCTTGCATGTTGTGTTCGTCCCAATTTGGTCCCTGAAATTTGTTTTCTGTTGGAAAGGTAGAAGACACTCTTTGCTGTCCAGCATTCATATAATTATGGAAATTTTGGGGAGATGAAAAAGGATCAGATTGAGAAGAGAAGCCTGATTTCCTGTTCAAAGATTCAACATAATCCCCGTTCATTTCATTTGAACCGAATTCATAGCCAGTTGATGGCACAACTGGTACGTTCAAGGCCTGCAAAGGTGACGTAGGTACCGATGGACTTGGATCCAGCACATCGGGAATTCCTTGACCTAATGCTGATGACGTTGATTTTGTTGTGTTGAGCACGTTTTTAAGCATCTCTACCAAATCTGGCCTCATATTAAGAATCCCCTCTCCACCCATGTTCACTGGCTTTCCGTTGCTTTCTGTTTTTAAGGCAGTGGCAACCTCAGATCCTGGATCTCCTCCAGGTGGTTCAAAAGGTCTCATAGCTCGAAAGCCCATAGAAGAAAAGTTGAAAGCTGGAGGAAGCGGTGGAGGTGGTAAAATAGTTTTTGCATCCGACTCCATGCTTCCAGTTTTTGGTAAAGACATACCACTATCTATAACAGATTTCTCCTTGACAGTTTGTCCACTGCTACTGGAATTAATGTGTGTAGACTGTGGTTCAGCTGATAGATAGTCTTTTGCGTGATAAAATGGTTGAAATTGTGGAGGTTGTTCATCAGTTGAGCCTCTCTGCTGAGATGTCACAATGCTGTCGTCGTCAATCTGTTGCTTCTTGACTTTTTCATCCTCAGCTGGTGGCTTAAAAGGGACATTCATACTCTGTGTTAAGACAGAAAGGCTCTTCAAAAAATCAGTTCCATCCGATGACTTTTTTGTACAGCTCAGCAGTTGATTCAGAAGTGCAACTGGATCGACCGCCGGTTTTGTCGTCTCCGGTTTCTCGTCCTGAACCGGCGTTCCTCCGCCTTCGTCGTCATCGGCAACTGTGGAAGAAGACTCATCAATTGTAAATCCAGCATCTAACGATCGCCCCACAGCTTGTGAACTGGAATTATTATCAAACTGCAGCGAAAATGACGGAAGACCACCTGTTGGCAGTCTTGACAAGAACGTGCTGTTGTAGTCAATGGCAGCTATGGCATCAGTGGCAACAGGTGAGTCAGGCGGTGAATCCGAGCTCTTAGCAGCTGCAGGTAAACTTACTGACTTTCCAAGCATCTCTTTTGGAGGTGCTGCAAAGTAACACACAAACCTTGTGAAAGAAAAACTACATTTTGTGACCTAAATCCAAGACATAGATTAATTAATAAGCAAAGCCTTTAAAGGCCTCAAGAACTTCTACTAGTAGTCTTTTCTCAACAGTATGCATAAGCATAAGCTTGTGTTTCCATTAGAATACATCATGCAATATATTCACTATTATTCTAAGGACATATGGCATATAACATGAATAACATCTGTTGATTTTATAGAAGAAGCACAATATTTTACATGATGTCAAATTATCCACTGTAGAAGACATAGACCGCGAAGGTGGAGAGGAGGCAACATGGCTTGGAGAGTACGCTTTGTGTTCTATCAACAAAACACAAATTCTCACAATTAACTTCCAATTAACTCTGCAAGTTCTGTAAAACCAAGTAAACAATGCCAAGACTAAACATAACATCAGAACTCTTGACTGTTCACTTAAATCTCTGCATTCAAATCCAAAAATATATAGTTTTTTTATACAAATTTTCAGATATTTTCCAAAATTAAACTGTGAGGTGTCAAGTTGTGGTACCAGTAGCCAAACTCAGCTGTTCATCCATCGTCTGGGGATAGATAATTGAGCAGCAGCGTGAAGATGCAAAGATAAAACACGGGTCTGGTGAAAGCGATAGTAACCACCCTAGATTAGTGGTGCAAAGCATCAGGAGATGGAGCTTGTAAGTGGATATCATCACCAGACCCAATGCTTGTTTGAATATGAAATTACCATCATCTTAATCACACTAATTAACTGCTTAACCGCCCCGTGCCGGAAAAATCCGGCGTACGGGGCAAATTGCTTACGACATAGCGCCGGAATTTTCCGGCATTTTCCTATTGACGCTTGGCAATCGCCGACGTAGGGAATTATTAATCCTTGGGCGGTTAAGCGGTTAATGTGAGATTATAAAGTTGCTAGTTTGGCAATAGAAAAATTAATGTTATTTACCACCACTGCCATCATTGTCTTCCATGTCTGACATTTCCATATCAACAGTTTCATTATTGTCTTCTGTTGCTTCAGCAACACTTTCAACAGGAGATGGAGCATCCACTGCTGGAGATGGAATGGGACTCAAAGGATCGGGAAGGGTTTTCCGAATATCATCCAATTTCTTCCGGAGGTTTGTCACCCTTGTTCCAAAATTCTTGTAAGCCTGAAAGAGACACAGAATTTATGGCATTGAAATTAGATTGGATCTTTATAACACATTCTATTCAAGTCTCTGGAACTTACAACTTAAATACATAATAAGTCCCAGCAACATAACTTGTCAGATATAATTAACACTTAAACTGTAATGTAACTCATTCACTGAAACTGGAAACAAGTGCATAACATCATATTGATCAAGTAAATTGCAAACCCCAGGATTTCAAACTGCCTAATTTGTTTAATTGGGGTAAGCAATCTTTTTACAATAAATATAACTAAACAATGCAGTTATCCAAAAAACTTGAATCAAATCGTTCAATAATTCCTAGTAGGCATCTCAAACTTACATTAGTGACTATTTTTGCCTCCCCATATTGGGCGTCATAGAATAGTTCGCTCTGCTCAAGCAGCTCCTGTTGTGTCTGTCTCTCTTTGATTTCCTTTTCTAAATTGCTCACATATTCCTCTAAATAATGGTGTAAATCTTCAATCTGCTGAGTGCACTGTTTTCCATGACTTCGATCTGTTATAAAATGAAGCACAAAGAGAAAATGCACATAACTGCAATTTGGGCAAATCAAAATTCGGCTTCCATAATTAAATGTTGCCGGTGCTTTAAAAGTCAATTTGAAAATGCCAAATGTATTTATTATTTATTTATTATTTATTTACTATTCTTATATATAATTTCCCAAGGCCTGTTTGTGTCTCTGTATAACCGCATTCTCACTGCTGTAAATCTATAATCGTTGCAAGGCAACCAAAAGTAATAAAGGGCGGCGCAACCAAATGGGTGGAACTTGAAAACTTAGTCCTGCTTGGCTGGATGTTGTTTATATGGGTGCACGGTGGAGCAGTGATTAGAGCACTGGTCTGCTAATCTTGAGGTCCGTGGTTAAAGTCCCGGCAGTGGCAGAAACTTTTTTGTTTCTGTCCCAAACATCCCAGTTGACTGAGCTGTGAATGGGCATTATCTCGATGGAAGGAAATGCAGCAAGAAAAAGGCCTGCAAACTGCTCTCATTCAGCCGTTGCCATGCATAACTGGAGGCGCTAATCATGTTCTCCGACAGGACCACGCTGGCCTATATGGAGTATACCATTTTTAATGTTGCCTGTAAATCTAACTTTGTGTGCACATGTGTTTGTCCCATCATTTATCCAATCTCTCCCTTCTCCGTCCCTTTTCTCTACCTCCCCTCTTAATCCTTTATCTCCATCCCCACCACAGTCTCCCCTCCCCTTCCTCCCATCTCTTATTCTCTATCGCTTCTCTCATACTATGCCTCAAAAACATACCCTCCACTTTCCATCCCTTCCCCTTCTCAACCCCTCATGCCTTCCCCATCCCTCTCTGTGCCCTTTCTTCTACCTTCCATTTTCTTCACCCTACCCAATGCTCTCTCATTCTTCTATTCCCCTCCTCCACTCTCCCTTTCCAATCTCATCCCATTCCAATCTCTATCCCCTCCTCTTCCCTACCTATCCTCCCTCCCCTCCCCATACTACTCCACACAAACTGAATATCATTGACCAACATAATTCAGATATTTGATTATTCCACCCTCATATCCGTCCCTACATCAAACTGATCAAACCATTAAGTCAATGCAAAGTTTACCTTTAAGGAGTTTCAAGTAATTTTGACTAGTAACGTCAATATTAAGAGATGACATTCTTCGTCTCTTTGCTTCTGTTTCTTTCTGAAGCTTAACAATTTTGCCAATATTCTCCCTTAATTTGCTCGGCTGAAACAGAAGAACATAGTTAAAACATGCACTGAAAAGTGTCAAAGCATCATGAGTACTGCTTTAATACTATACCATATCAAGACACTTCTTAATGATGTCCCACAGACATAATGCAATCTAAGTCATCAGATATATATCATTGCACTCAATCAATTTACACAGATTTATTATTGGAACATTCAGAAACATGGCAACTCATGCATAAACAAGACACTTGAAACTCAGAGCAATAAAATGCACATATATCTGTCATTCAAGTCTTTCCATACAAAAGAAAGGACTTGACCCTCTTAGCAAAGAAGGTCAAGAAAAATCCTTGACATAATGAATAAGTTATCGTTTGATAAGCAAAAGCATCAACCCAAGGAGTAATGGAACTTGCCAAATTAAAATGTGCATAATACTGTATATAAGAATTTTGCAGCTGACCCAACCTTGCAGCAAGTCCATGATACAATAAAATGAAGAGAAATTAATCGAACTACTTCAGTACACAATTCAATTTAAATAGACAGCCTTATAATCATTTTCACTCGTTGAGACTTATCAAAAGCAAACCCAAACACAAGAAATCTTGACAAACCTTGTATTCTGCCAGCAACTTGGCTGCAGATGGTCGGATTTTTGTATTATCTGAAGTTTGAACAAAATGAAATACAAAGACAAAAATAATAAAAAGAATTCAATCTAAGCCACTGCTAAAAGACATTGCTAAACGCTGTGCAGCCATTGTTGTCATGACGACAATCAGCAGTCATGTTGGATCGTGAGAGCTTAGAAATAGGTAAAAAAAAAACCAGCAATACACACACATGCACGTAATGCTATCAATACAATTGCCACTATTGCTATCATTACTGCAGTCTAATAAGGTGTTATGGCATAAGGAAATAGTGCAAATGAAGTCCACAGGTGAAGTCAGAGTGTCTGAATATGTACAAATGGAACTACACTGTAACTTATCACCAGGCATCAAATCTCAGATCAATTATGATGATGGCGATGATGAATATAATCAGAAATAAATCATTTAGTCACTACATACATTAACTACTTAGTTAAAAATTATATAGTATTAATAAGCAAATTAGTTATGCTAATGGCACTATAACAATAGCATCATAGTTACATCAAAATAGAAAAACAAATAAAACAACATCGAGCAGTTCCATAAATATAATGAATCGAATTCTTATGCCCTTCTAGACAGTCGCGACGATATCATAAAACGGAGTTCTTACTTAAAATAGCAATTAGATCTTCAATAAATTCTGAATCGTAAATGCTGCGCTCTTCCCAAATGCTGAAAATTCTTTCAATGTTGTTTCTCACTGAATTGTCTCTACACAAAAATCAAACAGCAATTAAATAATTCCAACTTACATATTTAATAATGCACAAAATTAGGATATTTTTAAGACTGAAATGTCAATATAGAAAGTCATTTCAAATTAGTGCTATTTCTTAAAGTAATGTCAGATTCTGTATCATATTTTATCATAGACATTTGTATGTGTAATATGCATAAGAATGTAACACAGAGAAAATCAAATGCAGAGGCTATATACATCAATGGCGCACAATCCTTTCATCTGTGGACCACTACCGGTAATCAAATTCATGAAACCTATGCAAGCCATAACAACACGCTGAACTAAGTTGGTTAATCAAAATCAAAATTAATAATAAAATTTTAAATAAAATATTCATAATGAAAGACATGTAATGGTAAATTTTGAAAGTATCAGAATTCTAATCTGAAAATATAGTTCTTTTTATTTCAACGCCTACTGCGTTCAACTCCACTCAACAACACTAAAATACTAAGAACATGCTAATTAAAAGACCAAAGTTAGTCTGATGGCCGTGACGGCATCTGTGCAGCAAGCATAGGTCATAACTGGATGCGAAAATTGAAAAACCACTAAAACTCGGAGGCTTAACCTTTTAAAGGGGAATTAAATTTTTAAAGTCATCCCGTCGTGAAATTAATTTTTGCCCTTTCTAGAAAGTCGCAAAATATATCATTATAAACTTACTAAATTTCAGGCTATATAATAAGCTAGAAAGATCTTTTGCATAAATGTTGAGCATTTTTAATGCTCTTTCTATCCATCCGTGCTGAAAAAAAAATGTTGTTTCTAGGGACCACTCTACACCCCAAAATCAACCCCTCCCAACATTTTGTTCAAATTTTGATCAAAGGTCAATAGCAAAATTTAATAAACCCCAAATGTAGCGATGGAGTTCTAAGACTGAAATTGGAACAGAATGGTCAAAAATTTTGAAGATCGGACCATATTTCTTAAAGTTATGGAGTTTCATATTCTGTACCAATTTTGCTGAAATGACATTTTTAACGGATTTTCAATGTGAAAAACCGAACTCGTATATTTCAGGCTATATAAAGCTAGAAAGATGCGGTTTGCACCATTGTTGAGCATTTTTATTGGGCTTTCGACCATCCGTGCAAAAAAAATTTTGAAACCACTCTACACCCCAAAATCAACCATCTCTGACAAAAAATTTTCAAAGCTCAATAAAAAATTTTCATAAAATTTTAAATAAAATTGTTGGGAGGTGTAATTGGAAAAGAATAGTGCAAATATTTTGAAGATCGGACCGTAATCTGAAAATTATAGCCATTCTTTTTATCCGGCGAAGATTTTTCTACTATACATTTTCCAGCCTTGGTCAGTCTACAGTCAATATCCCTTGCAAATAGTCAGTATTAGAACATGCTAATGGATGTGACTCCGGTCCCTGCGTTGGATTTTTGAAAATCGTGCAGGTCCGCATCTGTCGCAGCAATAGCGCTTAGTTTATATAACCCGTTTGGTCAAAGTTTTCCGCCGCCCACTAGGTTTGAGAAAAGGTTAATCCCTTCATTGACTGAGATCAACCTCCCATGTTGACAGAAACAGACAATTTTAAGCAAGGCTGTCAATCATTTTTATTCCAAGTGCTAATTATGCACAGTGCTTGCTCCTTTGATGTCATTTACTCAGGCAGAGGATAAACCAATTGAAATGAAATACAGCTCACCGCACAAGAAGCACTGCATCTCGAAGTACTTCTTTAAAAGCGTCTTTGTACATAATGGCGTGTTTTCGCTTACACGTCTGAACAATTTCATTGCAAAGATAAAACAGTGTCAGTCGACGTTGTATTTTTGCTGCAAAACAACAAATTTGATAATTATTCAAAAACAAATTTTACCATATACATGTAACTCATTGGTCATTTACAGATAAAGACAGACAACAACTTTCTAACTAAAGGTTGCTCTAATGTTTATGCTGGGCTGAATGCAACACAAAAATATAAGAAAGTTTCCAGAAGCAGATTGCTATGCAACTTGATGTAATTTAACAGAGTTCAACAAGAGTTCAACCTCTTTGCAAAGGCAGCAAGCAATTCATGCCTTTTGAGTCTTTTTATTTTCAGTGCAATGATAATAGCAATAACATATTATTATTATTATTACTACTACTACTATTGAGACAATTTATATAGCGCTGTCAGCATGGTAAAGCAAAATCACAGGTGCTTTGACTTAAGTCACCCATACATCGACAATACTGCTACAACAAGGCAACACGTGACATGTACCGTCGCCAGCTGCTTCGCAGCACTGCGGTTGATCCACAGCATACGAAAATATGTCTCTCTTACTGCCCTGAAGACTTTGATCAGCGCCTTAGTACTCACTAAACTCGACTATGGTAATGCCACCTTAGCAGGGCTCCCGAAACACCTCCTCGACAGACTCCAGAGCGTACTTCATGCAGCTGCACGCCTGATCCATCGATCAAGGAAGCACGATCACATCACGCCACTGTTGATTGACCTACACTGGCTCTCAGTCCCCAAGCGAATAACATATAAGCCGGCAACCCTCGTCTATCGGTGCCTGGACGACATCGGTCCCATCTATCTCAAGTCCGAACTCCAGAGATCCGCAGACATATTAGACAGTAGAAGGCGTCTGCGATCTGGCTCCACTCAAGCACTCCTCGTGCCGCGCACACGCCTTGCCACTGCCGGCGACCGCGCCTTCCCGGTTACCGCAGCGAAAGCCTGGAATCGTCTTCCCATCTGAGTGTTCAAACATCACCTTCTCTGGAAATATTTAAGAAGCGACTGAAGACTTGGCTGTTTGAGATCAGCTATTCTGTTAAATCATGACCTACCAACCATGAACTATGTAATGTGTTCAAGTTGTCCTCCTAGGACAATTTACCACATAAATCTTAACTTTCAATAAATAAATAATAAATAATAAAATATAATAATAATAATAATAATAATAATAATAATAATAATAATAATAATATGAGAACATACATGGGAATCAATATATAATATATTTGTAAGAATTTGACAATTTCAATACATATTTCCATAAAGTTTTTTCTGATTGAATAGGAATCAAATCAAAAATCTATTAAACTAAAAGGGAAGAATAAATAGCAATCATTTAAGAGCTTATGAAACAGACTAAAAAGTTATGGTGAGGTTAAAATTTATTCTGCTTTACAATTAAAATGCAAATGTATCAAAAATGCAATCAGATGATTTCTGTTTTAAATAAACTTTTATTTAACTGCAAATTCAGAATATAAGAAAACCGCTTAGGCACAGACATCCTTGAGAACGAAACCTATGGCTTTGATAAGACATTGGAAACAATTCCATGTTAACCCTTTGAACACGGCAGTCTGTATAACCAATAGATTATAACGCAGAAATATAGGCATTAAAGGGTGAAAGGGTTCAGCAGTAGATGTCTTAAGTCTGACAAATGGACACAGGAAAGCTCTGCTACTGGCCGCAATAGTAGTGCGTCCCGCAACATTCAATCTGCTTTTAACAGTTCATTCAGGCTCCATATTTCCATAAATAGATTCCAGACAGACGACAGATGTTAACAAGACAGCTAGCAAAGCTCAATCATAAGCGTATGACAAAATAAAATATGTTAAAATGTGTGCGTGTGAATAAAAGAAATAAAATATGCATATGATACACGTATTTTATAAGTCTGCTCGGTTACTTATCAATTGCTTACTTAGTGAGCAATATTAATTGCAACATCACGCGACATCACTGTAAGTTCCAGTTATAGATGCTGAGTAGATATTTATATTATTACTGTGAAAGTAACAGTTTGCGTTTTTAAAGGGTAAGTTACATCATGATTGAGCTCTGACAGCTAGTATCAGCTACTGAGCAACAGCAAAAATTAGTTATTTCAAGTAATTTCCAGAATCTGTTATCAATTTAAAACCATTAAAACAATGTTTACACAGATTAAAACATAATATGCTGCAACAGTGTGATGGAAAGTCTTAATTCAGCACAGACAATAGCATTTGCATCTTATTCCACAACAGCTCATATAACAAGATTCTCATTTCATCCATGCCAGAAAGTCACAACACTTACTACAATGATTATTCAAAGAAACTCTAATTGCACATTTATGTCCAATTTCTGTAATCATTAGCTTTGCCTTAGACTATCATACAAATTCAGACATGGTCTGAAAATACAATTACCGTATATATTCATGAAGTCATTCCAATTCATTATATATCTTGACCTCGACTTATACGAGAGGCACTAACTGTTGGGTAAAGTTTCCATACATAGGATGTCTAACTCTTTGTGTAATTAATTATTTTCAACATACGCTTCTGACATCTAAATAAAAGTTGACATCAGCGATTTTAAGATTGGTAATTTATAGGCGCCACATAAATATTAATTAATTATTGGCGCTACATAAATATAAAAAAATTCAAGATTACCGTAATTAAGACTTTTATATTGTCAAGAATGAGCGAATAGCAGGTTTAAAATTTTCTTAATCGTCAGGAATCAATCTGGGAATGTCAAAATCGTTCAGTTTCTCGATAGTTCAAAGCTAAAACGCAGTTTTTCAATCAAAACAATGGCACCGCTGCCGCCACATGCCCACCATCCGCCATTGTTCCGACTCTCACTATCACCTCAAGAGGGTTCGCCGCGGTGACGTCACTTCACTTATAGCCGGTCAATGACTTTAGACACCTTCAAATCCCCAAAATCTTGATTTATACTGGATCAACTTTATCTTGTACAAACATTCCAGTTAATCTGAAAAATGACATTTCACTTCTTGACCAAGAATCTCAGGAATCTGATATAACAATTAGAGATGTGCCAAGAAGGCTTCCAGCCGATAACCAACTGGACAATTAATCGTGGTGAATAATCAGCCAATTATTGGCCAATTACCAATTATTGATTTCTTTAAGTTTATTCACTTGTTATTGAGTTTAAAATACAGTAAAATGAATCAGATAAATGCAACTGCACCATTCCATCTACAATGTT
The DNA here is from genome assembly GCA_018105865.1 of Metaphire vulgaris. Taxonomy (NCBI): domain Eukaryota; kingdom Metazoa; phylum Annelida; class Clitellata; order Crassiclitellata; family Megascolecidae; genus Metaphire; species Metaphire vulgaris. The sequence goes on along the minus strand of CM030848.1, from coordinate 5,221,051 downwards.
TAGTCACACTTTGACAGGTTACTCAAGAATTGAAGAAAGTTTAAACAGTACTCAACAAAACCGAAAACACAGGCAAGCACTAATTAAAGTAAGAACTAAAAGATGCTCGCCCCAAATAATACTAAAACAATCATTGAATTCATGCTGCTGAACAATTTCAATGAAGTACACCCACGTTCTGCGCTGCAAACGCTTCATCAAACGCAGGCAAGCCTAAGGTTCCAGAAAAACCAATCAGAACGCTCACCCAGCCAACCAATCAGAACACTTGAAGGTAACAGAGAGATATACAGAGCAAGGATCTTAATATTATAGATATTACACACTTTTCCCATTTCGTGAAATAGGTAAAAAATAGTGCCACCTGGAAGCTACAAATGGCAACATAGAGATCAACTAAAAACCATGCGCATTAGAAAATTCAAAAGGCTCATTTTGGACTGGAATCACTCAAGTCAGCTGACAAAACTCTGATAATAAATTCCATTTGACAGGAATGTTGGCCTTCATGTAGGGGGCATAAACCATTAATCTTGGGAAGGTTGCCATTACTTTCCCCAGACCCACGTCTTACCTCACAGCTTAACGCTGCTCCTCATTTTCACCATCGCCCTCTAGCAAATAAGGCTGAGTTGACCTTAGGAGTCCTGTGGGTATCAAACCTGCAACATTCTGCTCTATCACCCAGTATTGTTACCCCATTTGTGTTAAGTGTAATGCTAAGACCTCATGTGATGGAGCATCAGCTAAGACCTTTACTACAACTAATTTGATCATCCACCTGCAATCTCAGTATGCCGTGAAATACAGAAAATCAGACCTGTTTTACAAAAGATCTGCAGTTGCCTTTACTTTTTCTCTTGATTTGTTTTCTTAATAATTTATACTTTCTAATAGAATTGACAATTACTTTGTAAATGTTTTTGGACTCAATGCAATGCAACCTCAATTTGGACAGCATTAATTAGCTGATTAATTATTAGCCGGTTAACCAATTAATTAAAATTCCAATACCACTTATTTGCAAATCGGTCCATATAGATTATTGAGTGAGGATCGGCACACCTAAAATACTAATCAGTAATCACTGACTGTTCTGAGAACAATGTTCAAAAGATCAAAACACAGCTGAAAGAAATAATGTCAATTTAACTAACATTTCTTGAGGATATTCAGCCAGATCTTAACAATGTTGTCATGTTGTGCTTTGTGATGCAAAGCCCACAAACAAAGGCTCTGAATGCTTTCTTGCGTATTCTTTGCGCCATTAAGTTTCCTTTCCACACTGGCTTCATCCACGCTTTTTACAGAAGCCATCAACGATGGTCACTCTTTTAAAAGAAAGTAGATTAACAAGTTATTCTCAGTTCAAATCCTCATTTATAAATTGTCACATAAGCTTTCAACCACTGAGACCAAAATCTAAATAAATACAGGCAAATTCCTAGTCAATAAAACAATTATCATTGATTAGTCTTCTTTCTGATTGTTCTGATGTCTTAAAAGATAAGACTACGAAGGAGATGATTATAAGTGTTAGTTGTGTCCACTAAACAGCTACTGAGTAACTTGAATATTTTGCTTGTACTTAGATACGTAACCATGCAAAGACTATTCGCACAAGTATCTTAGGTAAACTTCTAGCTTAGGTGCATCATAGAAATTTCACAGTAAACAGTTCTATGAGATACTTCGAGTTTCGACTCTAAATTATTTCACACTTAAATCAACTTATATAAATTCTACGTCAAAAAATAAATATTGCATTTCTTCAAATAGAGTTAAACTTCTCTAGATTAATAAGATTAGCGTTTGTGCTGTGCAATGATTTTTTCAATTTTTAACACGAAATGTATTTAAGTACATCGTGAAATTTCTATAATGCACCTACACTGGAAGTCTACCGTATCCTTAAAGCGTCACATTAACGCCCTGAATTAAAGATTCAAATAAGATTCGTTGCAACTAACCACCTAACCACTCAGAGGGGCAGATGAAGAATCTCCTGGCAAAGTTGTATCCGTATCAACAGAGCTCCTCTATCAATTGGCACTCTAAATTTTTAAAATACGGCGAAATACGCAATTAATTGACCCTTTAATGCACGCTATTTACGCGTTACAGTAACTTCTAGCATTCGTTTAACAGAAATTAAATCTACAAAATCAAACTCAACGCAGAGGCAGTCACTTGGTTCCAGAAGCAATTTACTCTATGCTATGCGCCTATGCGCATTTCCGACAGTCAGTAAGTAAGTAAGTAAGTAAAATCTCGTTAATTTCTAAAGCGCTTTCAAATCTAATCTAATCTAATCTTAAACTTCTAAAGCGCCACTTTCATAATGCACAGAAGCATCAACCGATGGCACACCAAATCCAAATCACTGAAGATCCAGGTCAAATCCAAAGTATCCGGCCGGACAAACGGGTGACAGTCTATGAATAATAATTATGCACTTCTATAGCACCATTTCTAATACTCAAGGGTATCAATGCATATTCTGTTACAGATTCTGTTGTGGAAGTAAATAATGGTGAAGAAAGAATTTTCAACTGAAACTGCTCCATGTCTAACAACCTCCAGGGTCTAAATTTGATCGACTTTATAGAGGAGGGAGCCTTAAATTGAAAGTTCACAGAGCATGATACAGTAAGATGATCAGAGAGATAGGAATCATTATTTGAGACAAAAAAAGCAACTGTGCTATCAGCTCTTGTGATAAGAAGATGGTGGATAAGCCCGGTCAAAAAGATGGGTTTTTAATCTTGCTCTAAAAATTTGTAATGAAATTTGCAATGCAAACATGCTGAGGCAATGAGTTCCAGAGTTTTGGGGCGGCCACTGAGAAAGCACAAGAACCAAGAACTGACCAAGTATGGGGGATGGAGAGAACTATTGCAGACGCGGATCTGGTCGAGTATTTGTTTGCTTGTACAGAAAGTTTTGAAAGAAGGTAACTGGGTTCCTTGTAGTAAAGTGTTTTGTATACCTGAAGGCAGATTTTAAAGTCTATCCTTTCTTTAATTGGAAGCCAGTGAAGACCCTTACGGACTGGGGTTATGTGCTCACGTTTTGGGGTTTTTGAAACTACCCGAGCCAATGAATTTTGAACTCGTTGGAGTTTAGCCAGGTTTGATTTAGAAATGCCAAAAAGAAGGGAGTTGCAATAATCAAGACGACTGGACACTAAGGCATTTGCCAAAAGCATTAATGCATGTTTATTCAGAAATTTCCTAATACGATACAAATCACGAAGGTGGTAGTGAGCCACTTTACAAATGCTATTTGTGTGAGTTGAGAAAGAAAGTGTTGAATCAAAAATTACTCCTAGATCCCGTGCAGAACTACTTACAGGAATAGTTGAATCACCAAGTTTAATAGAGTTTATAGAATCAAATTTCTTGAGCTGAGGCTTTGTGCCTAAAAGTAAAAATTCAGTTTTGGCCGGGTTTAAAAGCAATTTGTTTGAATCCATCCAGGGCTGAATATGAGAGAATGCTTGAGAAATAGTTTCCAATGAAGATTCTGATGAAGACTTATCAAATGAAATAAAGATCTGAGTATCATCTGCATATAGGTGGTAATCTAGGTGATGGTTTGACAGTAATGAGCCAAGAGGAGTCGTGTATAAAGTGAACAAGAGAGGACCAAGAACAGAGCCTTGGGGGACCCCACAATTTAAAGTAGCTGATGATGAAAAGGTGCCATTTGTGCAGACAGACTGAATGCGAGGACTCAAGTAAGTAGTGAACCAGTGCAGTGCAGAATCAGAAAGACCAAACCAGTGTTGGAGACGGTGTAGGAGGATGGAATGATCCACAGTATCAAAAGCTGCTGATAGATCAAGAAGTATTAATGCAGTGACCTTGCCATCATCCATTGCATTTATGATATGATCGTGGACAGAGAGCAGAGCAGTTTCAGAATGATATTTACGGTATGTTGACTGAAAGTGAAGAAAAAGGTCATTTGAAGACAGATGGGCATGAATTTGATTTGCAACCACTCTCTCGAGAATCTTTGATAAAAAGTTCAAGTTGGATATAGGTCTGTAATTTGCTAAGTCATTTGGGCACAGGGATGATTTCTTTATTAGAGGGTGACCATAGCATTTGCAAAGGAAGATGGAAAGCAACCTTCTGTTAGTGAAAGATTAAAGATTTATCAGATTCAGAATAACTGGACCAAGGACATCCTACGCGCTCAATCTCAAATGAAGTAGCTATAGCCAAAGGTTGGTCATTCATGCCGGGTCATTTAATCAAAAGGGCGAGTGGGCAGGATGCTATAGCTATGGAGGAAATGATTTTATAAAGAGAAATGATTTTAGTTTAGAAAGAAAAACATGAGGAGATGTTGCAAGAAGGGGAGAAAATTGTGACTCAGAGTTTGTTATTTGGCTTTGATGTAGACAGCGAAGGGATATTGGAATTGAGTTCTAAAGCTCAGGTGCCGCATATGAAAAAGCACGATTGCAAATTTTGAGAGATGATTGATTCAGAGGTCGAAGGAGAGTTACAGTACATGTGAAGAGGATCTAGTAGATCCAGGTTGTTGTGGAATTATCAGTTTCTTAGGTAGACTGGTTTTGATGTAGGAAGTGAGTTATAAGTCATCGATATTATTTTATATTCAATGCGTTCTGTTATTTTGAGCCAGTGGAGAGATTTGAGTAATGGTGTAATGTGGCAAAATTTAGGCGATTTAGTTACTGCACGAGCTAAGGCATTTTGAATCGATTGTAAGTAGATGACTGACATGACAACTTTTGATACTGCTTCTAAAAGCAAAGGTAATAGTAGTTATAGTTGTGGTCAGACTCAGAGCAATATATCTATACCTAATATTATTTATAGATACCTCTGATTGTGGTCAGAGGTATCTATAGGCTATGGTTGTGGTCAGAGGTATTGCTCACCAGTTGTGCATGGTCTGGTTATATGGTCAGATTTATATATAGATAGCTCTAGTTGTGGTTATAGTGGTAGTAGTAGTAGTAGTAGTATAGCTAGTAGTAGTAGTAGTAGTAGTAGTAGTAGTAGTAGTAGTAGTAGTAGTAGTAGTAGTAGTAGTAGTAGTAGTAGTAGTAGTAGTAGTAGTAGTAAATTAAGCAAGCGGAGTTAAAATGAGATGCTTCAAAATCACGGCGCTAAGTAATTCGCACGAAAGATTTTGTTCAAAGGAAGTGAGTTATAAGTCATCGATATTATTTTATATTCAATGCGTTCTGTTATTTTGAGCCAGTGGAGAGATTTGAGTAATGGTGTAATGTGGCAAAATTTAGGCGATTTAGTTACTGCACGAGCTAAGGCATTTTGAATCGATTGTAAGTAGATGACTGACATGACAACTTTTGATACTGCTTCTAAAAGCAAAGGTAATAGTAGTTATAGTTGTGGTCAGACTCAGAGCAATATATCTATACCTAATATTATTTATAGATACCTCTGATTGTGGTCAGAGGTATCTATAGGCTATGGTTGTGGTCAGAGGTATTGCTCACCAGTTGTGCATGGTCTGGTTATATGGTCAGATTTATATATAGATAGCTCTAGTTGTGGTTATAGTGGTAGTAGTAGTAGTATAGCTAGTAGTAGTAGTAGTAGTAGTAGTAGTAGTAGTAGTAGTAATAGTAGTAGTAGTAGTAGTAGTAGTAGTAGTAGTAGTAGTAGTAGTAGTAGTAGTAAATTAAGCAAGCGGAGTTAAAATGAGATGCTTCAAAATCACGGCGCTAAGTAATTCGCACGAAAGATTTTGTTCAAAGGAAGTGAGTTATAAGTCATCGATATTATTTTATATTCAATGCGTTCTGTTATTTTGAGCCAGTGGAGAGATTTGAGTAATGGTGTAATGTGGCAAAATTTAGGCGATTTAGTTACTGCACGAGCTAAGGCATTTTGAATCGATTGTAAGTAGATGACTGACATATGACAACTTTTGATACTGCTTCTAAAAGCAAAGGTAATAGTAGTTATAGTTGTGGTCAGACTCAGAGCAATATATCTACCTAATATTATTTATAGATACCTCTGATTGTGGTCAGAGGTATCTATAGGCTATGGTTGTGGTCAGAGGTATTGCTCACCAGTTGTGCATGGTCTGGTTATATGGTCAGATTTATATATAGATAGCTCTAGTTGTGGTTAGTGGTAGTAGTAGTAGTATAGCTAGTAGTAGTAGTAGTAGTAGTAGTAGTAGTAGTAGTAGTAGTAGTAGTAGTAGTAGTAGTAGTAGTAGTAAATAAATTAAGCAAGCGGAGTTAAAATGAGATGCTTCAAAATCACGGCGCTAAGTAATTCGCACGAAAGATTTTGTTCAATGAATTATTGTGTAAAATTTACCAATTATAATAAAAAGATCAAAACAATACTGGAAGGGCACATGGGGGGTAAAATAAACAGAGGAAGACCACGTACATCACTACTGCACTGGATGATGACAAAAGACGGATACAAAGGATTAAAGACCCAAGCTGCTGACAGAGATAGATGGCGCCAATGGGAACCAGGACCTGCTTCCGGGCAGAGAACTTAAAGAAATTAAAAAGATCGATGATGATAAAAACAATGTTACTATTTGTACCATAGACCTGAAAATTTGCAACCGTGCACCTTCTCATACGCTGCACCTGAACTTTGGAACTCGATCCCAGCTTCCCTCCGCAGACTTGGACACTTTCAAACAATAAAATCTGAATCCTCATTTCCTATAATCCCTGCATTATCTCCTCAAGTCTTCAGGTCTAAGCTTAAATCATTCCTTTTTCTAAAATCGTATCCTCCATAGCTGTAACAACCTAGCCTCACTGCCCTTTGGACGTTGACTATTGCCTGGCTGATAACATACCTTCCCTATAGCTATTTTAAGAGAGGCTGAGCGCCTAAGAATAAGCAGCTACTGTTGTGCTGTTTTGGAAGGCGCTATAGAAATCCATGAGATTTTGCTTTACTTAGTTCATTGAATGACACAGACGAGCGTTGCGAAATTCTATGGGCAGGAATTCTGCTTCTGTTAAAGTCTATGTTCTGTAGTTTCTTAATCTCTGGTCTGGAATATTTTCTCTTTTAATTATATAGAGTCTCTTAATTATTCAGAAACTGAATTTATGCGAAAATCTAATCGGAATTACAGCGAATGCGACGAACACAACGCCGATTGCGAGCGAAATAAAAATAGCAATTCAGCGATCGTGTTGGTAATACAAATGCATTGATTACGTAGGATTTTATAGCCCCTTCATATTATTGAACATGCAATACTAGTTTAATGACTTATAGTTGCTGCTGGGTAAGCGTTGGGACCAACGTCCCCACCGAAAGTACAGGTCTAGTACAGCGCCCCCAGCCTTGTGGTGCCGTTTCAAGTCTTCAAATTATTTGGCTGGTCCCAACTTCAACCAACGGATATTACGTTTGTATTGTTCGTGTGTATGTTCGGCGAAACGGACTCATTTAGAGCGTTCATATGCCATGCTATGGTCGTCTTTGGATCGGTGAGGAGCATATCCGTTTGATTTTCGAGATTTTCTTGTAGGTTTTCGTTAATTTAACGAGTACATATATAATATATAATATAATATATATAATCTAAATAATTGATAATCATGGGTGGTCGCTACTCCCATGTAAACAGAAAGTAATCCGAAAGTAGTCCGTTCGTACAAAAAAAGTTTCAAATCCGACGACTGCTCCATAGAGATCTTGAGAGGCGTATTATGAGATCTTGAGAGGCGTATTATGCTATATTTTTTTACTTTTTCACGATGTAAGGTAACAAGAATTTAAGAAAACATAGGAAAGAAATGGATAAAATATATAATTTAAATCTATGATATGTGCTACGATGCGCAGACTGATACACTGGTACTTCGGTTTGTTCGGTTAAAGTGCGGATTTCTACTTCCTGTTTACATAGGAGTAGCGACCACCCATGATTACCAAATAATTAAGACTTGAAACGTCAGGGCACCACAAGACTGGGAACGCTGTACTTGACCTGTACTTTCGGTGGGGACGCCGGTCCCAACGTTAACCTAACAATTAAATTAGACTATTGTTTGATATGCCTGCCACAGCATTTTGTGAGTTAGGATATCAAGTTGTACATTTCATTGGTAATCCTCCAGTTTAGGTGCGTAAATTATTTTATTATTTATACGGAATTTACTTGTATACGTTGTATACGTCACTTGTTGGATTTATTCTTGCTGGTACACATATAATTTCTGATGGTTGGATCTGAGTCTTACGCAAATATTGACCGTATCGGCAATGGCATATACATGCACGATGTTGTAGTCCATCAATTTCACTTCGTCGATACTGATGATAGCAATATTTACACTGAGAATGTCGAAAATATGTGGATGTGTGCGAAGCACAAACTTCGCCGCCAGTTTGGAACATGGCGTGCACTGTTCCCTTCTTACCTTCATGAATTTGTCTTTCGCAACCGGTTTTCGTGATCAGGACATGTTTGCCACCTTCTTGAAGATAATCTACGAGAACTATCCAGTTTGAAATCATGAATATCACTATTTATGGCACCTCACTAGAATATCACATCTATGGCGCCTATCTATGGCTGCCTTGCATGCGTTTTGTGCATGCCACGTTTCGTCGTCGTTCGATGCAATTTCTGACGCTCCGTGCGTGAATCTTGCGCCGGAGATGAGGATTTCTTCGAGTCCGTCGGTCTGCTGAAGAGTTTTGGCTGTCCTCCAGTGGCGTCATTTCACACTTTTCTTGGGGGCGAAAATTTTTAAAATTTTCTTTTTACAATTTTATAATTGGAAATTTTTTTTCACTATTCCAAAAATGCTGACCGCGACCTTTTTTTTTGCTCGTCATCAGTTTTTTGTTACGTTGTACCATACCAACAAAAATACTTGACGACCTTTTTTTTTTTTTTTTTTTTTTTAGTCACCTCCTGGTTTTTTTTAACCTCTTATTGCACATTCATACATTATAAATTAATATTTTCATTTCCTTGAATAGTTTTACTTGCTTTTGTTTATTGCACATTAATACATTATAAATTAATATTTTCATCATTTCCTTGGGGGCCCCCAGCCCCCAAATGACGCCTCTGCTGTCCTCTGCTGTTTGTCGTTTGGAAGCCTCGATCGGTCTCACCGCCTGTGCAGGACGCCGCCATGTTGGCTATTGTTATCCCATGCGATGATCGATGGTCGTTCCAGGCTTATTTTAGCATTCATCTTCGCGAGGACGGCGTTCCGATCTTGGTTCCGGCGTGTCTCGTGTTGTCCTCTACCTTTCCACGTCATCCTGGAAGTTCAAGTCATCGCCGTCCGATGGTGTGCGCCAAAGTCAGCCGCATTGGCTGCCATGAAAATTCGGCAATGGCATCTGCGGTTGGCTGTCATTCCGACTATGCTGGACTATGCTATCTTCGCCGGATTTGCCGATTTCGATGACGAACTATCTTCTTGCGGAAGACCGCTTCTCCAGGAACTTTTCCGGTGGTTATACCCGCACGGAGAAACTCCTACTACCAACTCGCGGACTTCCAACATCATCTTCCACTCCTCGTTGGCATGTCAATGGGGCTACAGTTTTCCTTGAAGGACCGCTTCTAAAGGACTTTGTGCCGGACTTCTTCACGGCAGCAAAGTTTTTTCCATCATCTCAGTGGATTTTAACATCGCCACCTTCTGGACTTCATTGACATGTCAGCGGTGTCAAAGCGCTTTTGATTTTGGATTTTAAACCATGCGTACAGCGCTATATAAATTGTCCTGGATAATAATAATAATAATAATAATAATAATAATAATAATAATTTAATGGGTAATTTGCTGTTATGTTAGCTTTATGAGATAATAAAGATACTTTTGTTGTTATACAGGGGTTTTGATGTTATAAATATAATTTAAAATAATTAACATAACTTATGCACCTAATCTGGAGGATTACCCATTTCATTTTTAAAATCATTTACTCAAATTATATTTGCTTTCAGTTGTTGTATTTGTACTGCATCTGAGTTTCTGAATAAATTGACAAATCTGTTTAACGTTCTTAAACATATGTGAAATATGAGTGCTTTCCATTATTGTTTGCTGTTAAAGGTTATATCAGAATTTGGAACAGTCAAGTGCATATTCTAAATATTATTGCTTCAAATTTAGTGTTTTTTGGCAATATGTGAGATGTCTTCCCGGCCAATTAGAAGGTCACCTCCGCTGATAAGGTGGAAAACTTTATCGTCGAGTGATAACAGGACATCACCAGTTAGAAAATCATTTGAGCAGGAAAAGTTTTCTGGCATTTCTCATCTTTATGAAGATGGACATTCTACTGACAGGCTGCCATATTATTCTAGCAGAAGTAAATATCAGTTTTCTACTTTGTCTGCGGACTACAGACAACAAAGAGTACATCCAAGCATTTTCTCTAGAAATTTAAAGACCGCCTCAAGATCCTACTGGAGACATCCGCAGTATAATACTGCTCGGACTTTTCAACCAAGAAAAAGATATTCACCGGGTGTAAAAAGTTCAGCTGAAGCTGATTGTGAGCTTCGTTCTATGAAACGTATGCGCAGTCATGAGGATTTATCAGATTCCTTTCCTTTTAAGCGGTCGAAGCAGCAAATTGAACGTAGATATGACTCACCTCAGTCAAGGTGTCCACCAGAGTATAAATCTGGTGATCGGTGGCACTCACCACCTTGTCGTAGATCGAAAGAGTTATATCGAGATGTTTCCCAAAATGATGAGTATGGCAGAGTGCATATATCGAGGTAAATTTGCTTTATTGTTAATTTCTTTGATTGTTGATTCAGTTGGAACTATAATAATAGTGTCGGAGAAGATTTAAGTCGGTTGAAGATGATTGACATGATATGAATTTTATATAAAGCAGTGGTGCTCAAAATTTTTAAGGTGAGAACATTTTACTGGTTTATGAACTGTTTATGATGGGTGCAGATCATCTTTAACCTCTTTAATGGCAACACCAAAGATATATGTCATAAATTAGTGCTTATGTATGGTATATCAGTCAAAGCACATTAGCCTTAATAGCGCTGTTGAATGTTTTGTTTGATTTGATTTGATTATGCCATGGCAACCCTGAAGATATCCACAAACTGCTTTCCAGACCGTCAGTTAGCTTATCATAATGCAGTATTTCTTCCAAATGCTAAATGTAGCTTCTGTATCGTTCTTTTCGGTAAAAGTAATAGATGCGTCGGGTATTCTTGGCGAATATTTGTTAAAATTCAAATTTTTCGCCCACTCCGATGAATAGTTGATCTGCTAGTGGCAGCGCCTTGGCGACTGGAGATTTGTTGCTATGTGGTGACGTTCTGCCAGAAAGTGGGGATAAATCGCCTGAAATAGAGAGCAAAAGTGAATATAAATATTTTACTGGTTTATGAACTGTTTATGATGGGTGCAGATCATCTTTAACCTCTTTAATGGCAACACCAAAGATATATGTCATAAATTAGTGCTTATGTATGGTATATCAGTCAAAGCACATTAGCCTTAATAGCGCTGTTGAATGTTTTGTTTGATTTGATTTGATTATGCCATGGCAACCCTGAAGATATCCACAAACTGCTTTCCAGACCGTCAGTTAGCTTATCATAATGCAGTATTTCTTCCAAATGCTAAATGTAGCTTCTGTATCATTCTTTTCGGTAAAAGTAATAGATGCGTCGGGTATTCTTGGCGAATATTTGTTAAAATTCAAATTTTTCGCCCACTCCGATGAATAGTTGATCTGCTAGTGGCAGCGCCTTGGCGACTGGAGATTTGTTGCTATGTGGTGACGTTCTGCCAGAAAATGGGGATAAATCGCCTGAAATAGAGAGCAAAAGTGAATATAAATAGAATTAGAGCAAATTTGAAGTGTCTGGTTGTAATAGAATAGAAATTTATGATGTTGAACCAGTGTTCCCTTGGCTCTAGCGAGCAGCCTTTTGTTATAACTTTTGCATCCCATTCATTGGATCTTCAAGTATAAATTTAGTGATTGAGAATGTAAAGTGACAAAGGGATACTAAATTTGACCTTATTATCAATTTTTAAATGTTTCCTTAGCTTCTATGTTTCAAACTCTTAAGTATTTAAACTGTTTAAAAAAAATACGTTGCCTTATAAAAATAAGTGGCCGCCATGGCAATGGATTTGAAAATTTTGATGTGATGTTTCTGAATTTATTGTAAGATTGCATGTCACGGCTTAGAAGGAGCTAAATTCATTTCTGGACCCATAAAATTGAGCTGGACTCATTTTGACTAAATGGACCTTAAATGTTACGAGTTATTTTTATGGAATGGAATATACTTTGCAATGTAGATCAGACCATCATTTGACAATCAATTTACCAGTTTAAAGTCGGTGCTGAGTAAAGATAGCTAATGATTTTCAGTATGAAGTTTAGTGTTGAGCTGATTATCCTTATGTATCTGTTTTGCATTCAGAGATTCTGCTACAAACATGAGAAAGAGGAGTGACAATTCTAGACAAACATCGAATAATCACAGTGATAAAGAACAGTGTTCTACGTCTAGGAAACATCAGTTTTCAGATGATACCTTTGATAAATATTACAAAGCATCGGATAGGAAATCATCAAAAGATGACGTGCTGCAGAGATTAAAGAGAGATTCTGGCTCAAACTTGGATCTTGACCACGATGATCGAAAGTTGTTTGGACAGTTGAACCGGAATAGGGAAAAAATTACGGAAAATACACGACAATCACCACTGCTCTATAAACAGAATAGCAAAGGGAAAGTGGCGCCTGAAAAACGGGCTCAGTGTTTGCAAGGTAGAATTAAAGCCCAGAGCCCCAAGAGAAAACACGAATCACTTTCGGAGGCAAACACAAGACGGAAAGACGGAACTGATGGAATGCAACCACAAAATAGACATTCAAAAGATTTGACAAAGTCGACCAATTGTTCGAAAGTTAAGCCCTCAAATGAAAGCGATTTGTTATGGGCCGTTTCAGGCAACCAGTCAAGTAGATGGTCATTAAGCTCAGCCAGCAATAGCTCGTGCAATAGCAGCCAAGTTTCTTCTACAACGGTGCGTAGCAGAGAGTCAAGTGAAGGTAAGGGATCTCGTGACTTGGGTGCAGACATCCACGTTAAGGCGCAAGTTCCTGAATTCAATCCCGACTATGTTGTGATTGTGCGGCGCCACAACGAAGGCGAAAGGCCGCTTTGTTCACGGGAAGAATTTTCAGAAACTGTGCTCAAACCAGTTTCCGATACCAAGCAAGATTCAGAGAGGAAGAATGTCCCTTCTCCTGGCAAAGAACCTGCTTTTGAAAATGTCCCGCTTAAGTCTGAGGATGAGACAGCCCCTCGTGAGAGCAGTTCTGCTTGCAAGGACTCGTCAGCGAGTTTCCAGAATGAAAAGTCAGTTGATGCCAAAATCACTGGCGATTTGGGTGACAAATCATCATCGTGCAATAGATCATCAACAAGCCTGTCTGACAGTTCAACTGTGTCAGTAAAGAGAAGGGACGAAAGAATTGTTACATCTGAAAGGTATCAATAACACTGACACTTTAATCAATTTTACCAGTTTTTGCATGATAAGCTTTGATTCAAGTTGAAGGCTTAGTTCAAGACCATAATATAGACATATTTGTGGGCACTTGTGTCAGTGGTTAGTAATACTACATTTAATGTGACATCTTGATTGTTGCATATCAAACTGGCTAAATTGACATGGAGAAGTGTGTAGCAATTTGTAAGTTGGTGCCGAATTTAATTGAATTAATGATTTAGGTTATATATCTATAACCTTTATGGTTTTTATATAATAATTGACATTGACCTTTATGTTTAAAAATAAATGCAGGGGACACAACAGACAGCTTTGCTTTTTGGCAAATTAAATTGAAAATGGCATTGCCTTAAATGCATCATCATCATGAGTCATGCATAGTCGAGGTGGCCGTTGTAATTGCTCTCCATAATTTTTTATTCTGAGCACATTGGAGTGCTTCGGAAGCTGGTTAGCCCGCAGTTATCACAGATTTCATGGAGCCAGGTTATCGGTGTTCTTCCTCAAGGCCGATGCCAGTCAAGGGCAGCTGTATCACCATCTCGGTTGGATGCAGCTAGGCGAAGAAGTGCAACAGAGGCAGGTACTGCAGTCAGGAGTCTGTCCTAAGAGACTGAGACAACGGATTTGTGAATGCATAGTCTCCGAGCCAAATTGTGAGTACCCGGTAACTCTCTTCATTGCACTACCTGACATTCGGGATCTGGTGCTGGACCTTTGTGTGGAATGCCTCAGTTTTCTGTCATTCTTGACTGGTCGTAGCCCAGGTCTCACTGCCATAGAGTAGAACTGGGACAACCAGAGAGATGTGCATCTGGAATTTGGCTTTAAGGCTTAGATTTTGTTGTCACCAAATTCTGTCAAGTCGATCCATGGCAGAGGAGGCAATGCCTATGCAGTGAAGGGACTCGTCTTGCAAGTTATCCATGTTGAGACAAGATAGCAGAATGAATCGGCCTGTCCTACAGTTTTGGAGCCAATGGAGATAGGTGCCTTGGTGTGAAACTGAAACTAATTTAGTAAATTTTAAATCTATTTCTTCATGATTACAGTTTAAATCAATATTTATGTATTTGATTTTGTTCATCACTGATCTTTATGCAGCTGTCTTGAAATTTAGACGGTTTCAGGTCATTTATATTCTTGGATTGTGATTTAATTCATGAACTTTTTATTCTGTTCAGTTTGGTTGCTTTTCTTTATTTAATCAGAACTGCTTCTCAAAATAATTCATCAGACACAAATCCACAAAATGCTGACCTGGTATCAGATGCAGAAGAAGAACCTTCAGTGTCAAAGAAGAAAAGTCCTTTTGATCTTAGGTGAGATTGAAAACAGAAGTAATATCAAAATAGAATTAATCTTGATTGAAGTTTCAACGTAAGATCATGTACTGTTGGCATGAAATGTTTTGCTTAAACAGATCTGATTCTATTTAATTGACAATGCCAAATTCTTTGTGATAGATTGAATTGGATTGATTGAAATCTATAATTCTTTCCTCTTTTATTCAGTTGGCAATCTGTGGTCGTCTGTTGAATCCTGTTTTTGTTGGATGTTCGATAGCCAGTCTAATAAGCTAAATGCAGCTGGTTGAGAGTGTAGCAGAATATTAATTATAATGTTTCCAGTCTTGTCACTAAAGAGTTAAAAGCTAAGAAATATGTAGCACTTTTGAATTATTGAAAAGAGATTGTATTTAATGATTCCGCCCATCATTCAGATATTTTCTACAGTCTTTGCCCGGACATCATTGGCAATATGTAGAAATATGGAGTTTTGAGTAGATTAACTTTTTGTATTTGTGTGCATTTGATTTTATATATCAAAGAAAATTGTGTATTCCAACTTGGATGTTCAGTTTGAGTTCACCTTGTGTGACTTGTTTGTATCAGTTAGGTTTTGAAAATGATTAACAAAACTTTTAGAATTCTTGCTTCCTTATTGTTGGTTACGATCTGTGCATAAATGGGTTGTGGACTATAATAGCTGGGACCAACATTTTAGGTCAATTGATGACCAGTATTGCTGCAAGGATCCAAATTCACATAAAGAGAGTGCTTCTTAGATAGCATCTTTTGAGTTGCTTATTAATTTCTCTTCTCAGATCATACTATTCTAAAAACGCTTAGGTAATTATCATATGCTACATAAGTGCATGTATCTTGGCTCTACTCGACAATATCTTGAAAAATAGAGACTAAAGTGCAAATAGTTTTCTATGGTAGTGTGCACAAAATATACTGGATAGTGTTTCTATGTTTAGGCAGAGAATAGCTGAAAGAAGGCTTCTCAGAACTGGTAAAGCTAATATTTCAAGAACAGGTACCTGAAGTTTCTTTTTAAATGTGAACAAGAGTTTTAAAATACCATATTTTTGCATGTATATAAGACGCACCCACGTATAAGATGCGGGTTTTGATGATTTGTGTTTAAAAAATTATGGATAAGATGCACCCATGTATAAGATGCATCAAAGGAGTCAAATACTGAGTCCTTATTCAGTTACCTGGTTAATTACATCCTATCTCACCTGCATGTGGCTGTTCGTAGAGAGCAAGAGATAGGAGAGAGGAGGGAGAAAGGAGGGAGGGTAGAAGAGAGAGAGATTTCCTTGAATTGGAAGGGGTTCTGTCAACTGTCATAATGTTAAAATAGACCTACATCAATAATTTAATCATCTAACACTAAATCTTTATTCAGTAATCTTACCAATTACAATCATCTTTCATTTCCATGTCACTGCCAGCTGAGAGAAAGACAGACAGAGGGAGAGACACAAACAGAGACAGGCAGAGAGAGAGATCACCTTGAATTGGAAGGGCTTCCTTCCACTGTCATCGATAATCATATAATGTCTACACATAAGTTGCTTAACTGTCTACTGTGGAATCTATTCAGAATTCTGATTAATCACAATCCTCATTCAATTAAATGTCACTGCCGGCAGAGAGAGTGAGAGAGGCAGAGAGATACTGACAGACAGAGATTGCCTTGAATTGGAAGGATCTCCCTCCACCATTTCTACTTGCATCTACTTGCAGTCTTGGATTTATTTCTTGATGATGATATAGATGGCAGTTATTCATGTTCCAAAAAATTTAGGTAAGACGCACCCGAGTATAAGACGCACCAAGGGGGCTAATTGTGTAAAAAAATCGTATAACCCACATCTTATATGTACGAAAATACGGTAATTGAATGTTTGTATTGGACAATAGGAGTTTCGTTATTAGCTTAATTTTGAAAAAATCCAAAGTCATGTTAATACAGTTTTGAAATTCTTTAAGGATCTTAATTCGAGAGTTATGTGGTAACTACTTTCAGCTTAATTATTTGATATGCATACATTTATTCTGTATGTGAGCCTTTGTTTAAGTAACCTGAAAATTTTCATAGTTTAAAGCATAACAGAATTTAAGTCCTTTTGTATTTAGCAATTATTTTCAGAGAGATTGTTCATAATTCACTTTTGATGTTGAGTTTTGTTTAAAGCTGCTATTTTATAATTTGGTGACCAGCTTGATTATTTCCACGCAGAAGCTGTTCTATCATGAAATGAAAACATTGGATTTGAAATGAGATAGGTCCAAATTTCTTATGGGTAAAACTTCACTTTCTGGAGGTCAATGAGACAATATGTATGGTAATTTATTTTTACTGTATTTGAATTATGAAAATGCTCAGTGAGGCAAAGATTAAGTTAATAAAACTTCAAGGAGCACAACCATTGCAGAGACAATATGCATATTATTATTAAATGTTTATTGAAATAAATTTTCCAACTTATTAATGTTTTCTTATAGTTCAGCAATTTCCAAGTCGATCAAAGAACGTAAATGAGCCTTTTGGTCGTGTAAGATTTGCTCTTTTCTTTGTTGTTTTGTAATAATATAGAGAAAATATGGATTTTGCTGTAAATGTGACTGCTGTAATTAGTGTTAATGAGGCAGATTGAGGTACAGTCTTAAACTGTTTATTATAACTTCTTGAGGTATTTTCATTAGCTTACCTTAGAATGAAAGCAGTAAATAAGTTTTAGTGCTATAACAAAATGAGGAAAGCCTACTAAGAAATTAAGCATCGCTGTGGAGAATACAAAACAACTGGAAACAACTAATAAGTAAAGAAAACATATAAAAATAGATGGAAAGAACAGTTTGGAGAACTTTTAATGGGAATACAGTAGTAGATAAAGAAATGCTGAAATATATTGAAGTAAATACCATAGAAAACTTCAAGAAGGAGGAAACACACAAAGCAATAAAAGAACTGAAAGCACATAAAGTTCCACAAATAGATGGAATACCAAAAGAAATGCTGAAAGGAGGTGGTCACATGATATAAAAGGAGCTACACAAACTAATGAACAAAATATATAACAATACCTGAGAATTGGTGTAAAGTGATAATCATACCAATTTATGAGCAAAAAGATATAAAACAAATTGTAATCATTATACAGGGTGAACAAGTAAAAACTGGCCCCCTTTATGATATTTAATATCTCGGCCGCGTGTGTAGCGATTTCAATAAAATTTATAGGCCATATACCTGGGAATGTTTCTGATGTAATTGCCAAATTTCATGCTGATGTCTTTAATGTTTGCTGAAATAGGGCCAAAAAACTAAAGAGACCCAAATTTTGAAATTGACAATGGAATATAACGTCACAATTAAATGTATTGTTTTTAACTCTAAAAATAGCGTCATTGTCATCACGCCAGACAAGGTCAAGGGTTACTTACGGCCAACAGATAAACACAGCAGCATTATGATTGGCTGCAGGACTGTCATGATTTGCTTGGAGAAGATTTTATATTCTAGCAAGACGGAACACCTGCCCACTCTGCTCTCAGGACCCAGGATTTTCGGGAGCAAAATTGTCCAGATTTCATCAAGAAAGATGACTGGCCACCCAACTCCTCAGATATCAATCCACTTGACTTCCACGTCTGGGGAATCATGCTCGACAGATATCAAAAGTATCAGCCAAAGCCACAGAACATCATGGAGTTGAAGACTGTGCTGAAGAATATCTGGGGGAGTTTGCCTGAGGACCAGATCAAGAAGTCGATACTGTCAGTGAAGAAGCGCTTGTCAGCATGTGTGAAGGCTGAGGGGGGCATTTTGAGCACCTGCTCCCGCAACAAATCATCTGAAACCCCCTTTAATACAGCCCTTTTCAGGGCCAACAAATAAAAAATAATAATTTTTTTATCACTTTATTATGACGTTATATTCCAATGTCAATTTCAAAATGTGGGTCTCTTTAGTTTTTTGGTCATATTTCAGCAAATACTAAAGACATCAGCATGAAATTTGGCAATTATGTCAGAAACATTCCCAGGTATATGGTCTATAAATTTCATTTAAATCGCTACACACGCCACCAAGATATTAAATATCATAAAGGGGCCAGTTTTCACTTGTTCACCCTGTAGAGGTATTACACGATTTACTATTGCTGGAAAAGTATATACTAAAATGATCCTAGATAGATTAAGGAAGCCTGTAGAACAAGTGATCAGAGAAGAGCAAGCTGGTTTCAGAGCTGGAAGAAACACAATCAATTATTCACAATAAGGCAGCTGGCAAAGAAGTATCTAGAGGCAGACAGAAAACTATACACGAATTTCATAGACTATAAACAGGCTTTTGGCACAGTTTGGTACAAAGGTCTCTGGCGAACCATGAGAAACCTGGTCTTAGGGGAAAAAAGTATAAGATTAATAATAATATATAAAAAAGCAGCAAACACAGTGAAAATTGATTATGAACTCATTGAACTAACAGAATGGAAAAAAGACTAAAATTGGAACAAGACAGGGTTGCTTCGTATCACCAACATTTTTAATAATTGTACTGGAGTGCATCTTTAAAATTGTGCCAGAAAAAATCAAAGTAGGAGCTTTATGTGCTGGATGAAAACTGAATAACTTCAAATTTGCTGATAACATTCATCTAATCTAGATCTACAGACGGTGACAGCTGAAAATCAGCATTTTACAAGCAAAAAATTTGGATTAGAAATAAATAAAACAAAGATGATGGAAATAACAAAAAGAAATACAAAACCCATGAATATTAAAGTGAATGGACGTAAATTGGAACAAGTCGTATTTCAGATATGTTGGAGGGGTGATTGAAAGTGATGGCAGTCAGCAAAAAGATATTAAAATCAGGAATATCAAACGGGCTTCAAACAATGGGAAGGATGAAAAAACTATGGAGAAAAATACAACTTAACATTTGAAACCAAATTTAAAATATACAACCCAGTAGTAGTACCACAAATACTATATGGATCCGAGACATGGATGATAAAAAGGGCTGATGAAAAAAGGCTAATGATGGCAGAAATGTTCTGTTTGAGATAGATATGGTGGTAGGCAGATTGCAGAAGATAAGAAATTAAGATATCAGACAACGGATTGGGCTAAAAGATAATATTGTAGAAAAGATCAGAAGAAGATTAGCATGTTTTGAACAACCGATGGCCATACATAGCTCTACACACAGGGAAAGAGAAGAAAAGGAAGACTGAATGAATGATGGATTGACAACATCAAGGAAGACCTCGAACTCAGACAAATCAACATCGCAGAAGCTGAAAGACGAGCCAAAGAAAGAAAACATTGGAACATTTCCTATCTAGCTATTGCCGCAATTAGCTGGCAGAGAGCCGAGATGGTGATATTTATGATGACGACGATGACCATTTGCTTTACACAGAGAGATCAGAATGTAATCTGATTGGCTTTCTTTGAATGCTGCTTGTGTGTGACTGAGAGAAGTGTTTCAATGCAGTGTTGTTTAAAGGTGATGTGATGTTTTCACATTAGCCTCAAACGAGTTCTAAATATTTAGCGATTAGCTTAATACAAGAAAAACCATGTCATTGTTGACTTCTTCTTTACGCCAGTGCTACCATTTTGGAAAGTTTTGTCACGATTGAAACCAAAACCCCCCTTCCGGAAATCCTGGCTACGCCACTGCAGCCAATACAATAGAATGTTAGCCCACAATTAATAAAGAAAGAACAGCAGTATGAAAACAGAAAAGGAAATAGGGCCTAAAAAAACTTTTGATTGCAATGACAACAATAAGTAAGTAGGCTAATATTTGCAGTAATATTCTATAATAATTTGTAATTTATGTTGAAGGCCACTGAAATTCAGGCTCAAATTTTTCAAGAACATTCAAAGAACTGTGGCGGTCTACAAGAACCATCCTCGCTGTCCGGACTGTGGACCCGTGGACCGTGGTTTGAGTACCCATCCCTATACTACAGCATTAGTTTATGGTTGTTCAGAATGTCTTAACCATGCTGCCTAATTGATGGTAGTTGTTGGATATGTTAACTTAGGTGTCATCAATGGAAGCTTGTCAGAATCAGAGTTATGCTCAGAGGCAGATCTTCAACAGGCATCCATTCTACAGGCGAAAAGCAACACCAAGACGCTCGGTCATTCTGAGACAGTCTCACTGAAAATGTCTAACTCTACCTTTATTTAGAATCAGAAATTTTTTCCTGTTGTATATTTTGCGTTTCCTTTAGACCTACTGTTGTATGGTAGAATCCAGTATAAACAGGCATCATATGTATGATAAACGTTGTCCTTTATAATTGAAGTCTCTTATTTCTTTGAGTTGATCATGCCTCACTTAAAGTCATGTTACCAGTAAGTCATTGCCATGTGAATGATATGTATACGAGTAAATAGCATTTGTTGAGATGTCAATGGATATCATTGTGAATGTGAGTGATACATTTATATTGGCATATTGAGTAATTCTGCAAGCCTTGTCCACTGTAGCCAGGATTCTGTTATAACCAAGTTCATTATAACTTATAAATGATTGTGCTGACATTATTTCAACCAAGAGCTTTTTCCTGAGCAACTGAAGCACGTTATCTTGAATCTTTAGCATTGCTTTGATTTTATCTGAACAAACAGATGTACAAAGATTCTACAAATCCCAGCTAATCTTCACACCTTTAAGGAGTGATGTGCGAATATATATTTATGGATTATTGAATTCTCATGATTCTCCAAGGCTATGTGCCCATTCTATACTGGCTTCCAAGTACAATTTGTTGAGAGATGACCCAATGTTACAGTGGTTAGCAGGCTGGACTGTTGTCGGGGTTCTGACAGCGACAGAAATTTTTTACCTTTTAACTTGCAACCTTTCTAGATCACTTGTCCTTTATTTTTGATTTGTTTTTCTGATGAATGAGAAATTTCAGTGGATGATGGTAAATTATTAAATCTAGGCTACAGTCAGATTGTAATAGAATAATGCATAGACATTTAACCCTTTGACCAAGATGGTCCATATAACCAATGAAGCTGAAATGTCAGCCTTACGGGGCAAAAGGCTTAAATTGTAGGCAATTTTGTACAAACTGTGGTGCAGGAGAATCTGGTTACAATTACTGGTAATGCAATTATAAAGGAAGTTAAATTTAAAACAGGCATTTGTGTCGTTCCCCCATTTAAATAGACTCGGTTCTAGTGGAATCTTTGTCTCTTTTAGTCTGTTATAATGGTACTTGGCTGTATTATATAGTATGGTGCAAAATTTTGACCATAAGTACTTATACTGTATAATCTTAATTACAATTACAAGGATTTTGAAGCTTTTGTCTAGATATTTTTAATAGGGCTTAAGAAATGTTTCTGTTTACTTTGAAGTGAGTAATTTCAAATGCCTATTTAATCCAATTTACTTTCATTATGTGCTAGTATTGATTAAAACATTTGGCTTTCATCTTATATGTCTGATCCTGGCTTCAACTGCAATGTGTGTTAGTCACTACTTTTGTTTATGGCACTTCCGATCAGTGGGACATGTCTACACTATTTAGCTGCACAAAGGCTTTCTTGTTAAAAAGAATGAAAACTGCATTCAGAAATTCAGACATAAGAACTTTGAATACGTGTAATGCATCAAGGTCTTCTTGACTGAAGAGTTAATGAATGTCATACAAATTCATCACAAATATCTGGATATTTTTTATTTATCTTTGTTTATTTAAATTTGCCTGTTGGTATTGGACTGTTTGTAAGAGATCATCTGTAATCCGTTGCTTAATTGTAATTTTTATTATAAATGTTCAAATAAAAGTTTATCACAATGCCACCTGATGTTGTGGACTAGTGACCACCCTATTTGATTGTATTTATTGACTGTGATTTAACTACAGTGAAACCTCATTTTCTCACCCCCCCCCATTAAGCCACCACACTTGCCTCTCACCATGCATACACTTGGAACAGATTTCCTGCCGTGCATTTTACCTTGGAAAGCGGCCATCCTCATCTCTCGTCCTTGCCACTAAAGTCAATGACTGCTACTGTGTAATGTTGGCTCGCCTTTGGCCAGATAACCATGCTATTAAGATGGCCTTCAATGACGTGCACCTTGGACCATACAGCAAAATATAACCGTGGTTAAAATTATTAATGAAATTGGCTTCTGTAATTTACCCAGCAAATTGATGAAACTGATGGCTTTGTTCAAATTGTCAATGTGAGAAGGTGGGCAGAAAATAGTAAACTTATAACCAATATCTATTGTTTGTTTATAAACAAAGAATAAATATTACATGTATGTCAAAAACAATAGGCCATATACTGTACAATGTACATATCATATTTTGTTCAGATCAATAAATGTCATTCAAATGATTCATGCTCCTGCCTGTTGAAGTGACTGACCTGTTTTGGGCAAACATGCATCATTTTTACCAACCAAGCAACTCTCAGCCCTCTACCATCAGCCATCACTTGTGAGCTGTGTTGCTATATCAGGTTCTGCTGTTCACTGGGTTCTTCGAATGTGATTTCTGTCTAGATTTGAACTGTGAACTGCTAACAAATTCCAGAATTTGGCAGATACAGTTGTAGAGCTATCATCACAAGGTCTCATGTTCGATTCTCCATTGCCCCATTGAGCTGCCATCCTCACCTCTTGCCACAAAATGTGACAGCACAAACAGTGGCAATATAAAGAAGTTTCACTGTAATTGAACTGAATGATCATTCTACACAAGCACCAGAAAAAGACAGAACTGCATGGGTCCTTGTGTGGGTACCAACTCGGAGGGTCAATCTGGGTCAATGACCTTACTGCATTTCTAGAAAATTTGTAGACTCAGTAGATTTTAGGTGTGTAATTTCTTTCTGATATGGCTTTGTCATTTTATGGTGGTGTTGTTGTTATTGTTGGTGGTGGTGGTGGTAGTTTTATGATTACAAACTGGTATAATACCTTGTTTCTCCATCTTTATTATTAGAAATTTCAGCAAATTCGCCACATCTGTTCCTTTTTGCTTTTGCATTAATATATTTGGTTTTGCCTGGCATTATTGTCTTTCTTTTGGTCTCATGTGATGGCGATGCTGCATTTAGGCTGTGTTCAATTTTTGTGAGGGTTGATGCCAACCCCCAAAGATGTAATTAATTTGTTGTTCTGCTGTTCCAGTTCCAGAGGTTGAAAATGTTGGAATGCAATTAGTACTACCTTGCCACTTTTCAGAAAATTGAACTTTAGCTGTGGGTGGCTTAGCCCTCACCAGCCTCATGACATTTCCCAGCCCCAAGTGTGAATCATTTTTGCATACTAAAGGCAGGCAATTATTACATCGTGCAATTATTTTGATTTCTTCTTGGCTACTACCTCTTAGTTTTAAACATTCCTCCAAAATATTTCCTTGTAAAGTATGTCTGTGATATGAATTTGAAAATCTTAGAAAGCCTGTGGATCTCTGATCTAAGGTTGATGGGCATGTCTTTAATTTGATTCTTTGTGCATCAGGCAACCACTACAATTATAAGAACCGAAATTTAAAGTCATTTTAAAGTTGGGTAGAGTCATTCACTTCACTGATACCGATACAGAATTTTGACGGTTTAATGCCCCCAAAGCAATATAAATGTTGGAAATCCTAACTAGGCTATTTAAGAACTGTTAGTCTTTGCTGGGCAAATTTTGTAATTTCAAATTTAAGGTTGTTAGCGGTTAACCGGTCCAAGGAGCAAGGACCGGTCCTTTTAACAGTGACCGGTTAACCGTAATTAGCGCCGGCAACATCAAAGCGCTTTGATGTAGGCACGACATCAGGCTGCCGCTAACGACCAGTTAACCGGTTTTTTGAATGGTTAACCGGTCCTCTAAAACTAGCGGTTTTAACAACCTTATTCAAGTATGTTTGCTGTTTCAGTTGATCAAAAACCTTTTTGTTTGGGAGAAGGGGGAAGCAAACCCCACTCACTGATTGCTGGCTCTGTTTACAGATGCGTCAAACAGTATGGGAGAAAGCTGATTTTGTACGTACGCATAGTGGGCCCACGAAATGTACGGGGTACAACATCGGGAGGGGGCCTGAACATATAAGTGTGCGTACGTAAAATATGGATGGGCCCTTGAGTTCTATACTGACAATTTAAATATTATTAATTCAGATAGACCTTTCCTTGAAAAGCAGCAATGCATTACATATTAATTGCACCTATGTGATCACCAGTGCTGACTATAAAAATCCAGTGTGATTATTGAACTTTCAGATGGAGGCAAAATTGCCCGATAGGGCAAAAGTCAAATTGATCAAAAGACAGCTTTTCCTCTAGTTTCAAAAAACAAACTGATAGAGCAACATGACAAATTTGAAGCTTTTAAAGGTTAGTAGATACCTGCCTATCCAAAGCTCAAGAAGAGCTGTTCCATTCACATACACGTTTTTGTCTTAAGCAGAATCTCTGAATTTGGTTCTATGATCTACATCCTCCATTCTCGAAAATAATCGTTCCTGTGAAGTTTCACCATTGTCTGTGTGTGTGAAAGTGAAACTAAATTTACTCTAAATTCTAAAAGTATACAAAAGCCTAGAGGACGGTGGCGGTCTGGCAGCGGTTTTCAGCAGTTTAAGTGGCAACATTCATTGAAATTTTTTTGAATGAATAAACCAATTAATTATTACTTACTAGGATACAACTTACAAGTTTGTCGCGTATTCGCATTATAAGTTTTAAATGACAATTTCCATTATATATTTTAAAAGCAATTTTTGTTGTTAATGTGGAAATTATTTCTCTAAATAAATATAATCGTGGCTGTGCAATCGACATGTTTTGCATTGTGCTTAAAAGTCTAATAGATGCCCAAGTTATGAAACTTAGAAACTTAGGTAGCCAGCGGTTTTCAGCAGTTTAAGTGTTTATTTATTACTTACTAGCAATTTTTATATATTTAAAAGCAATTTTTGTTGTTAATTGAAAATTCTTTAAATAAATATAATCGTCACTTTAACACTTTAGATTTCGACTGGTCAAATTCTGCTGCCATCGAGTCGTCGACCTCGACGGGAGTTGTCGCTCAGTGAGTCAGTGTCCAGGAATCGAGTCACCGAAAGTTGGCAACCCTATACATAGTCCAAGTTCCAACACTAAAAATATATTAAATAGCAGTAATATAAGAGAAAAATGAGTGGAATACAATCCAGGGCATATGGATATGAGAAGAATGCGATTTTCTGAACAGATATGTCTTTAGAGTTTTCTTGAAGGATGACAGGACTGGATGATTTCAATGACATCAGTAGATTGTTGCATATCTGTGACCCTGAAACTGCAAATGACCTAGAACCGAGTGATGTTTTACAGTGAGGTTTCTTCATAAGACTGAGCATCAGAGCACAAGGTTAATTGCAACCTTTGTGTTGTTGTTGGTACAAAATACTCCTGAAGGTACTCTGGAACAATCTGGTTTATGGACTTGAATGCGAGAAGAGAATGTTTATATTCAATTCTTGATTGGACAGTGATTTCAATTCTTAATCGCCAGTGAAGTCTGTGAGTTAGTGGGGTGATGTCCAGCACCAAAGACTTCTTATCTTAAACCTCTAATGCCACTTTATACTGCACAGAAGGATCAGCCGATGGTGCACCAAATCAAAATCACGCAAGATAAGGTCAAATCCAGAATATCCGGTGGACAACCCGGCCATTGATCAATGGACAATTCAATCATAAAGCTTCTTTATAATGACAAAATCCTCCTGTTCTAATAATGCATTTGGCATTGTCGATGGTTGCTTAAGAGTAAGAATCACAGTAAAATTTGTGTCCATAGTAGATGACAGTAGAAAATTCATAGGTTATTCAATGAGTTCCTGGTGTGGCTAAGAGGGTATATACAATCAAAAATAGATGTGTTTTATTATGCGGTCAGATGTGTTTTAATATGATGTACAGTAGTGTAGTTTAATGTGATAATTCAGATTCCAATTGTGAAAAAAAATATTCACAAAGATTTTTGTGCATACCAAATTTTCCAATATAGGATTAAATCAATGTGTTGGACTTCCCTACTCTATTAGGCCTGTTTTGATGTTTTCTCCACAGCACAGTAGGTATGCAAAAATAATGCAATCAAGTTTAGAATAAAGGTTGTGCACCCCAGCTCTACCCATTCTACCTCCAACATGAATTATCATTTGTCTCCTTGTATTTTCTTTGTTTTATTTTGCCTTTTTTCATTTCTGTCCCTGTTATTCCTTTTCCTTAGTAACCCTTTGCCCGTTCATTTATTTCTAACATAATGTAAATGGACAAGTTGTCTCGGGCCAAATGGGAAAAGGGTTAATTGGTTCTAGATTGTTTGGCTGGGACATAAAGACTACGTCCAGGCATCATTATGCAGTCATTTGACATCTCATTAATTATTTTAATGAGTATTAAATGAGTAAGTGAGCTGCTGGGCATTCATTGTCAGAGTTTTATATCCAGGCCTCTGCGATGCTTGCACATTTCAAAATTCATTCAATCATTGCCACGTTAAAAGAGCTGAACATTGTCTCTGCATACTTCATTTATTGATTCACTTATGAGTTTTAATTTTGTTATAAATATTTATAAATATTTACGAAATGTGTTTCTTATTGTTTTTCCAGAAATTTTACATTTAATAGCCACTAATTCTGTTATACAGATCAGTGCTGAGAAATGGCTCTTAACCATCTTATGCACGAGCGCAATCCGTTTAAAACAAAGAAGCCAGACTTTGGCATTTTGGCAGAGAAATACAAAGCATTTCGTCAGCAGACAACAAAAGACAACAAAGGCAGAGTCCACATTGACTTCAAAAACCCTGCTTGTTTGAAAGCGCTCACATGGGCCTTGCTGAAGGACGAATATGATGTTGATGTCGAGATACCTACTGATCGACTAATTCCTACAATTCCATTAAGAATTAATTATATTTTATGGTTGGAAGACATATTTGCAGGCAGGTTGTCTCTCAGGGGAATTGATGTGGGTATGTTTTCTTATCCAAAGATTGATTTAATTCTGTTATGCAAATTTTGCTTTAATTGACTGTTATAATTGCTTCTTTGAATTCTTGTTGTATATTGTAAAAAGCAGGGTGACTTATAGATGGATTATGAAGATAATTTCACAAAGAATAAATCATATATAAAGTAATTCATTTTCGAATTAAAAATCTAGACTGGATGAATTTATTATATTGAAAGATGCATCTATGTTTTAATGGAAAATTTGTCTGATTGCAGCCTATCTGTAAAAGTGAATCTTAGTTATTTTTTTGTCTGTGTATGCTTTATGATTGATTTACTGAACTGCTGTAGGTACTGGTGCAGTCTGTGTATACCCTATTATTGGTGCAAGAAAGAATCACTGGTCTTTCTTAGCAACTGAAAGTGATGCCACTAATTTTGAATATGCAAGAAGGAATGTCGAGCAAAATGGCCTTGCCGATAAGATACACGGTAAACAAAAACCTTTTAAAACATTCACTTGCATGTTATGAAGGGTGATGCTGTATTATCTACAGTAGTTGGTCACAGTGTCAGCAGTACTGTACATACTCGCGGACAAGTCGACCTCACTGATAGGTCAACCCCGTTTTTTGGTAAAAATTGATGTCATTTGCTATGACACGCTATAAGTCTACAAGAAAATTTAGGAGCTTACAGATTTCTTGAATTGCCTAATAGCCGATCTACACTGAAATTGAGTCAACAGAGGCCAAGGTCGGCTGCACGGTCAGACAGACTCTCCCCTCCCCAATCTGACGTCTCCAAGCTGTTTACAGGCCAAAGGTCATTGTAATGCATTAGGCAATGTGTTCCTTTACCAAAATTCTTTGGAAAATCGCATTTCTATTAGGAAATTAAAATAGATTACCGGTAATTTTCATGAAATCATTTATTCAGAGTAATTCATTTAAGACTTTGTTTTACATATTTATGCATTGTCAAGTTAAGACAGTAACCCTTTGAACTCTGTCAGCTTGTACTTATAAACTGATAATCCTGGATCCCTCAAACCTAACATATCCTCATCCTGGCTATTGTGGGAAACCAGGGATTATGATTATATGATCATCTCGCTATAACGTTATCACTGTTTCAAAGGGTTAAGGTACCTAAAGTCCAACTACATCGAAAATGTTATCTTTGGTTTGAAGTATATGTTGTTAAATGTTATTTATTTCATCTTGAAAGTTTTTGGGATTTTCCATATTGAGGTAAAGGAAATTTATTCAAATTTTTATTTTAGTTATCAAGGTCAGTGAGAACTGTTCACTGCTAGATATCCTTCAAGACTCTACAGAAAGTTATGACTTTTGCATGTGTAATCCACCCTTCTTTGGAAGCAATTTGGAAGCATGGGGTGTCCTAAACACTCGAAGTAGTGACAGACCAGAACCAAATTCTGTCAACACTGCAAGTCCAATGGAATGCATTGCACCGGGTGGAGAAGTGGAATTCATTCGGGAAGTTATGATAAACAGTAGTTTGTCCCTTCAAGATAGAATCAGGTATATATATATATATATATATATATATATATATATATATATATATATATATTATTTGTAACTATTATATGTTAAATGTTTGTGATGTAAAGCATATATACTGAGGATTCACATTTGATGGCTGATTCTGCCAATGGCAACATTTAACCCAAGTTCTAGCAATTCAACTTTATTAGCATCATCATCATCCCGGCTCTCTGCCAACTTAATGCGGCATTAGCTAGATAGGAAATGTTTCCAATGCTTTTCTTAATTGGCCTGTCTTTCAGCTTCTGCAATGTTGACTTGTCTGAACTTGAGGTCTTCCTTGATGATATTTTTTATTAACATAATGCTGACAAATCAATGAAATAAAATGTGATTAATATCACATGCTTAAGTACAGGAGTTTTAAATTTAGATGACAGGCATACTTGTGCTGACTTTACTGAGTATTTGGGAGATAATTTGTATAGATGTGAAATATAAGTCATTATGAGTTTTGATAAGTTCAATTTGTTACTGCAGACAAAAACTTACAGAAACATTAATTTCTCGCTTTTCTTGCTTACTGTAATACTGTAAATTCTGTCAATTGGCTTTCAGGGTAATAACGGTAATTCATTTAACTTCAATAAATTATGATCTTGCATTAAGTGAGACTAGAAACAAAAATGATTTAGTTTCTTAAACTACTTGAAATGAATAATTGTTCTCATGCCTTGATGATTATATTATAAAGTTATAATAAATAAGTTGCTAAAATTTTGAAAAATGTGGTTTTTACATAATTTGGCATTTTGAGAGTTTCATTCTATGATATTAGCATGTTTAAAAAGATTAATTTATCTTGCATTGAATTGGCATTGCTAAGTATTTGGCTTTCAGCATAATGCTGAGGCTGCTGTGTTGAGTGTTTGAGACTATGAATTTCATATTTCAGTGATTCAATGTATTTGAATTTCAGAATTTATACATCAATGTTGGGCAAAAAGTCAAGTTTAGCAAAAGTTAAAGAAATTTTACGTGAAAATAATGTATGTCATTTGAATTACAGGTTTGGCAGTTTTGCTTACAGTGCTGCTATTGTGTCCTGCTCTTTATGAATTTTGAATGATTTATTTCCTGCGATGGTTGCATTTAGTTAATTTTGACAGCTATTTGCACCTTTGCTCCTGTAGCTACTGAAGAAATTTTTTTGTTTATGGCAATATTATGAAAAATGCTCATTACATTCTTATTTAAAGCTTTTGCTGAATTTAGGTGTGTAAGTTGAAGTGACTGCAGAACGTACAGTCTCTCTCAAAGTATGACTAGCACAAGTGCTTCCTTAAATCCCATTGTCTTCTTGATAGACTGACTTTTGCCATTTCTGTTGACTGCTTGATTTTGTTTTGACAGTCTTGAGAAATTATCATGATAATAAAGCAAATTGTGTTAATGGGAAATATTGTTCCACTCTGTACATGCTATTTAGTAATTTTTTTAAAACTGTTTTTTGGATATTACACATGTTATAATAGTTGTGTTGATTGCAAACTGAGTTAAATAGTATTTTTGAAGCTTTCTAATCTAATCTAATCTTAAACTTCTATAGCACCACTTCATAATGCACAGGAGCATCAACCGATGGCACACCAAATCCAAATAATTATAATTAAAGATTCAGGTCAAATCCAGGGTATCTGGTCAGGCAAACGGGTGACAGTCTAGCTTTAGCTAGTAGATGAATACTGGACAACCTTTCTTGGTCCCAGGCACCCGGATATCAACTCCCCCACTGCACCAATCAAACTATAGATTAAGAAATAATATTTTTTGAAGGAACGCATCAGCTGCATCTTTTTAAGGCTATTTAGAATTACTATAAAGTAAGTAAGAAATAATTTGTCAACCACTACACACCCTGGTGGGTTATCCCGCATTTCATACACTTTGTACAATTTATCAGTTGCTCTTTTCAAAAATTTTAAAGGTTCCCAATTTGTTAGGTCATCCTTTGAAATTCTAGCAGCATCCTTAGGTGCCACAGCACACCCTAGGGTGCCACAGCACACCCTAGGGTGTCACAGCACACCAGTTGCCCAACTCTGTAGTAGATAATAACTTCTTTGATGCGGATATTCTTTCAGATAACCAATTTTGGATCAACCGAATTTAGTCAAGGCAACACAATGCGCTGGGGAATTGCGTGGTCATTTGATAAAGCGGTTCATTTTCCGGTATTTGTAACTGCAAGATTTTAAATCAATTGCTTTATACATTGGTTAAAGTTTATTTCGCAAATGTATATTGCACTCAACATAATTTGCACAGTTAGGGTTGTGTTTAGTGCGATTATACAATGTGAAATAGGTGCATAAATGGGAAATTTATGTGCATAAATTTTCACATTTCCCCCACATATTTAGGACCTCCCCGCATATTTCCCGAAAAATCACATTAAACGCACAGTGCTACAGTGTCACCTCCTAGCTTGGATGTGGAGTTAATGGATTTTGATGTTCATGAGAAACTTGGCAGAGTGCATTTGGGTGTGGCTGTGTTGATTAGTTGAATGGATGCAATCAAACCCGGTTAATGTCATGTTCAAGGGACTCTTCAAATTGCAGAATAGAATAAATAGAATAGTTCCAGTTGCATTAGAAGGACTTGACCAGAGTGGAAGGAGTGAAACAATTTAAGTTTTTAAAAATCTGAGACTGGGCACTATGAATCATTGAAGATTTCATGACATTTGATATGTTTTAATTAAACTACCGGGGTACTGTTCGCTTGGTTTAATTGATAAATTTGCAAGACATAAGACACTAAAATCTTGACAATGCATTCCCACTTACATGGTATGTATTTGTACTTTTGTTTTGTGTTTGTTTAAAATGTTATGTAAGTTGTCTTTGATACGGAAAAGCTTATAAAAATCATCTGATTTTTGTTACAGCTGTCTGCCAGTAAACTGATAAAATCAGAGAAGCTGAGGCCTCCACTGGTTCTTGCCTTACCCACATGCATTGCTGGGCAGAACAAAAGTGGCACGTTATCTGATGTTGCCATGCAAGTGAAGAAAATTCTCATGGATTTAAAAGTGAGTCTTTATAATAATTATATATGTAAGTATGTAACAAGTACCCATTTAAAAATTTCATTATTTTTAAAAATTTCATTTAAAAAATAACATTACTTTAATAATGAATGGTGACTAACTGCTTCATAGCAGTTAGTCACCATTCATTACTGAAGTAAACTATTTTTAAAATGAAATTTTTAGAAATTAGCACTTGTTGATACTAGGAAAATCTTGGGAATATCTATTTACAATGGGGGCCCAAGTGGACGCAATAGATTTGTCATCTTTCAGTTGTGTGTGTTGAGTCAGTGACTTCAAACTGATGTATCGACATCATTCTGTGTCCATTGTCTTTTTTTTTCAGCAGTCGTGGTTTATTTTCAATTTGTCCTTCCTTTCAGAACCTAATAATGTAAAAATTTCAAAGCTCATTTGTAAATTTGATGTTAAATTTAAGCAACAAAGTTAATTCAACAAGTGACTTGCCCAGAAGTGTGTGCCGACAAAATTTTCTTGCTTGAAACCAAAATTTTTTTGAACATTTCTCACTATTACCGTTTAAGTAGTAAACTTGCATACAAAATTAGAACAAACTTATGCATGATCTGTAAATTACCAGCTAGTTTTGACTAATTTCAACAGGACAATTATTGTAGTGGAAATTTTATTAACATGGATCTGGAGGTTTTAGCATTTCGGCAGAAAGAGTCACAGTATTTGTTAATTTGTGTATAAATTTAATTCCAGGTTTCTTTGACTGAGGCCAATGCAGACACTGATACAGTTCCCCCTTTAGGTGACAGATGTTGGGTTGTGACTTCTTTCGTCAACACTTGGTCACATCAGAGACGTGAACGAAGGCGACTAGCTCGAGAGCGTTTTGATAACCCAAACCAAGTGGCTGAAAACGGTAAAAGTGACAAAATTGAGCAAACAGCAAGCTGCAGAAAACGTTCAACCGAGAAAGATGGCGAACCTTCAGCAAAACATTTAAAACTTGATGCCCAATGTAGCTATGAGGAAATTGATTTGGAGGACAAATGTAATCAGGTATTAAAAATGGAAACTCATCTCCACAGCAACTTATTAACAGTGTCCAATGATCCACTTCATGTTGAACAAACTGAACAGACAGATGGTAATAATCATTCCCAAAATCCTGCTGTGGAGTCATTCTTGCATAAAGTGTGCACAAAGGACTCTGAAGAAATCAGTGAAGATGTGATGTCTAATGAAGACTTACCTTTGCTGAAATGTAAGGTGACAGTATGTTCAACAGATTCTGGGCTAGCCGTTCAGTTTGAATGGATTGATGGTCAAAGTAGAGAGTATATGCATCAACTACTGCAGTTCTTAAAAAATAAACTCTAGCCAAGTCAATATTCTATTTCTAATAACAGCCGTCAATGTATCATGTGTGAAAAACTGCTTCATTGATTTTGTCAGCATTATCATGTGCTCATAATTAATCAATCTGGCTTTCTTGTCATCTGTACATCCAGCATCTTGATTAAATTTGCTACCTAGGTAGATAATTCTTACCAAATATGGAAAACAACCATATGACAGAACAACTCTAAGAGTCTTTAGTTTAATTGTCTATTAACAAATTGTTAAAGTGTGGCGACCATGTGCCACAGATAGCATTATTATTATTATTATTATTATTATTATTATTATTATTGATTGCTTAACTGTATAACTTGTTAGTTAATTAATTAATAAAGTTTTAATTCATGTAAAACGGACAGAGCACGCGCTAGGCTAAGACGCTAAGGCTTCGGTAAAATTATTAGAATCGCCACGGCCGCCCAAAGACCGAGAGATAAGTTGTATAAACCGGCAACGACTTATGGTTCCCGAGCCTTCGGTCTTTAGCAACTAGAGAGTTTGGCCGCTGAAAGACCGTCGCCTGTTTGACAGAGGCTGCGCGGAGACGGCGGCTGGCTGGCTGCTGACGAAGGGAACAGGCGGTTGGAACGATGGAAAGAAGGAGAGAGAAAGCAGCGGTCGGCCGGCTGTGTAGTCGATGCGTACGCCTGAACACCGACGCCCGGACTACCAGGGGTGGTTAGCGAAGGGCTGGGCCCGTAGACGGGGACGCCTACCACCGATAACGACGACACTGCCTCCTAGGTCCTGCTCTGACGGCACCTAAGCGGACGTGGCCCTACAGCTTGAAATTCCGCCTAAAGAGCGGCGGCCGGGGAACAAGGTCCTGACGGCGATGCGCGTCGCCGGCGGCGATGCGCCCTTCGCCGCTGCCGACGACGCTAGGGGGGTGGGTCCGAAGTTAAGCTTCATGACGGATAAAAAGCATAGATAGGGACATTTGGGGAGCGAGCGCCCTCAAGGGCTAGTTCTAAAAATCGAAAATCTCGAAATATGGGAATTTATGTAGCCCGCGTCACTAGGCGGACGCGGGCGGCTGTTGAATTAAAGTCCGCTTGAGACGCGCGCCCATCTAGCAGGAGCGATTGCCGCGTCGCTTAGCCGTAGATGAAGCCCCTGATCACCGCTAAGGAAAACGTTCTTAAGCAAGTCCCTACTTTTTCCTATTGACGGCAACTACGCGGAAATACAGACTGTAGACGAAAAATCCGCCTAAGTGTCCGTCAAAAAGTTTCAAAACTCTGAAAATTTTAGTTATTGTCAGTCACTAACATCACATGTACTTTTCGCAGTGTGGCCGCTTATACTGTGAAGCGATAGAGTAAAGAAAGCACAGCGATTGAAAGCGAGTATTTGGAGCCCGTTTAAAGTGCTAAAGCTTATCGTTTCATACTGACGTATCAAAGGCTATTGATTGCAGTTCCTGTGCGCTAGTTATTGTGGCTGCCGGACTGCGTCTAGCTACCGCGTCTTTGTCCGTGTTACCAGTGTTGCCACTGCAGCCATTGTTGTCATTGTTGCTTGGTTTATTAATAAATAAATAAAAATAAACCAATAAAGGCAAGTTGTGTGCGTGTCTTTGAAAGTCGCTGTGACGCCGGAGTCTCAGCGCACTGTCCGTGAAGGTGAGCCTTGGCTGTGATGAACCTCGCCTACCTGAGGTCACGTTAGTGCCCAGGAGGTCAATTCTGAGCCAAGGGAGGAGACAGACGCCCGCCTGTCGTAAAGGCGCGGGGAGACAGAGTGAATCGACGGCCAGGAAAGAGTGGACCGCCGTCCATTCAGGCACGGATAACCTTGGGTTTGGTGAAAGCGTGAGGAAGCAAAGAGACAACGCCGCCTGTCTATAAGAGAGCGGAAGACGGCTAGATTGCCGAGAATGAAGAGACGTGGGGCCAAGTCGAAGCCAGAGACCAGGAATACCTATCGCAATCGCTTAAGGCGCCGAGACCAAGCGGTGGCCAGCGATAAGAGGCATGAGTTAAAGGGTCTCTCGGACGAGGCCGGAGCCGGAACGGATAGAGAGTCAGAGGAGGAAAACGAGAACCCTACGTTGAGGAGCGGCCATCCTCAGTGTGCTGCCTGCCCGGCAGCCGCGGACACCTCCTCTGACGTCGGAGAGCCGGAAAGGGAAACTGACGCCGCCGATCAGGCAGAGTCGGCGGCTGATGGCGATCGGGAGACCGAGCGGGCGTTGTGGGCCGCCCGACCGCCGGCCGCGCTACGAGACCGCGAGCCGCCGGGGTCGCCACAAAATGGTACCAGAAGTGGGGTGGATTCTGGCTTCCAGCCAAATGCAATGGATATTGAGGACTGGAACAGAATTCCACCCCGTCAGAATTTGAGAGACACCGAGGAACTGCGTTCAGATTCGGGACGACAGGCCTCCCGCAATGATTGGTTGGCGGTCCGTGGTCAAAACGCTGAAAACATCCCGAGGCGAGCGGGAAGGTCAGATAGAGCGGAAGGGAACGTAATAGAAGATCTGCACAGATCTGGGGAATTTGCTAGCCTAGGTTGCGCCGGCACCGAGGCAGCATTGGCGACCTGTGAGATCGACGAAACGTTCACCCGGAAGCCAGACAGCTACAGTCAGCGTGTAGTGGATCGCCAACCTGTTAATCGGAGCCAGTTGGAGGAACCAAAGACTGATAGAGACTGGTGGGCGGTCCGTGAAGAGCGCGTGCATCCTCCGCCACAGAGGCAATTGCAGATGAGTGAACTTGAGACCGATCGTGAGCCAGTGACTAATGCTAATATCGGTTGCGCCGGCACCGAGAACGCTGGTTATAGGCAGCGGGGAGATCAAGTGTCTGCGCCAGTACGTGAGTCGACGCGCAAGTTGGACCGCCTCCCGATGGGACCCGTGAGACCGGAGAGTAACGTTTGGCGGGCGGTTTCTGAAACTCTGCAAACAGGCAGCCAGTCACAGATAAGAGAACTTGAGCATCGCCAGCCGCAGGGTCTTGCATTTCTCAGTAGCGCCGGCACTGGGAGAGCTAACCACGGTCAGCGAAGGGACCAAGTGTTTGTGACAGAGTCAGAATCAGGGACAGATTACGAGGTTGACCGCCCGCCGCCGCTTGATCAAAGCAGGAACAAGCCTGCTATGGTACCAGGAACGGTCAGAGGACTGTGTCAAACAGTCGTAAGCTGCGAAGATCGAATGTATCGATCGAAAGTGCCAACGGAAGATATCGAAGACGAGGACTCCGAAGTGGACATTGCTCCACCAGGTCGACGGAGAGAGACTTACAGGCCAGTCTCATGGGAGGACGGCGAGCTCCCACTCCAAGAAACGAGAGGAAGGGAAACTAGTTTCGCCCTCGAGAGGCGTGGAAGCGACGATGGAACGGGTAAAGTTAAGGACCGAGACCGTGCGGTTAACTACAGAACTTATGGGGCTGAAAGACAAGGTGAACAGAACCAGGCGGATTGGGACACTTTGGAGGACAGAAACTGCCTCGGAGCCGGCGCCGATGCAGCAATGTTCGAAAGAGCAACCAACCGCACCACACTGAAGCAGAATATCATCGTTGGAGATCGCTGCCCTGAGTACGGAACTCGTCTCGGAGCCGGCGCCGAGGCGACTGTGTACGAAAGAGCAGTGTATCCTCCAAACGAAGACTCACGAAGCGATCGAAGGTGTCAAGTTCCGGAAGCTCACAGAGTCGCCAAAGGTAACCGCAGAACCGAAGAACGGTGGGATCAACAGCACGTCAATCGACCGCACTCGGATAACAGAACTCGTCTCGGAGCCGGCGCCGGGACAGCGATGTTAGAAGAAGCGGAAGGTTACGTTGTGCAGAGAGGGTACCGTGCACCACGTCAGAATGAAATTCGGAATATTGCAGGCAGACCTTGCCTCGGCACCAACACTGAGAGGGCAGTGAACAGAACGACAGACAGACCAGTGTCCAGGATACAGAGTCACCCTAGTTCACAGGCTCAGTGGACAGATCAGGGATGTGAGAACCGTGATAGTTTGGTATCCGAACGACGATGGGAGCAACAAGATTGGAAGCTATCCGCTGACAGAACCTGCCTCGGAGCCGGCGCCGAAGCAGCAATGTCAAAAGAGGCCGAAAATCGTTACGCTCCAGAAGGCCATCGTCCGTTGCGTGGCAAAGAAGGTCAATGCTACATAGGCAGAGCATACCTTGGAGCCGACTCCGAGGCTGCAATGTCCAGAGAGGTGGATAGACCACATTACTCTCAAAGGAACGAAGAAGGTGATCAGTCGATGTGTGAACCCAGGAGAGATTACGGCAGAAATGCCTTGAGGCCGCGAGAAACCAAAGTCCGTTGGTCTATTTCAAACGACAGAGCTTGCCTAGGAGCCGGCGCCGAAGCGGCTAGGTCGCGAGGAAGAACCAAATGGACTCAGAGAGAAGTGAACACCCGTGAAGGAAACGAGAAGCGTGACTTGTCGGCCCTCCGACAGGTAGTGATTGAAATGCAGAACAAATTGGAAGGGCTTGCCCTTCGGGATAAAGATAGGCTCAAATCCAAAGACGAAGCGAATCGTGGACATGGAAAGCACCGTCATGAGAGAGAGGTGACGGCGGGCAGGTCAGACAAGAATTTCTTATTTAGAAATTCAGTAAAGCAAGAAAGTTCTGAATGCCACAAGGAGAAGGGCGGCTCCTTCAACCGTGAAACTTCGGAAAACAAGGTAGTTCGGAAAAATCTACCAAAAGGAGCTGCGAAGCGAATTGGATCGAGACCAAAGTCACCTGAATCGTCGGAAAACGGGACCGAAACTCCGAGTGACTACGAGTCAACTTCGGATGAGTCTGATTATCGGGGCAAGCAAACTGTGGAATCAAGAGAGATAATAAAACAGCGGTGGATCTACGCTGTCAGAGTTCTCAGGATGGTAAACAAAAGACCGCGGTATCCGAATCAAGCTGGAGAAGTACGATGGTAAAACACCGGTGGCCGCTTTTCTGGCAAAGTTTGAAGTGTGTTCTCAGTGTAACGGTTGGAATGAGGGAAAAGGCAGACCAACTCATGTGTGCTCTTACAGGTCCTGCAGCTCAGCTTTTGTGGGACATGGGAGATTTGCAGAACGTAACGTGGAAGACATTGGTGGACCATTTAAGTGCGCGATATGGCTCACAAGATCAGACGAGTCTTTATCGAATGAAATTGCGAACATATCGACAAGCTCAGGAGAATCCTTGAACTCTGTCATGTTGGAAATTCGGAAACTAATGGTGCTTGCGTACCCTGGACCAACGAATGAACTGTTAGAAACAGTGGCTTGCGACGCTTTCATCGACGCTTTAGCCGATCAGGAGTTGGCCCAGAAAGTACGAGAGCGAGAGCCGTCATGTCTGGATATTGCGTACAAGCACGCTGTACGGTTCGAAGCATACGGCAAAGCTTCTAAGTTCGGTACCGATGGTGAGCGGAAACCATGGAGAGTGAAGAATACGAAACAGGTGAATACGAGAGACCCACAGAATCGACGTTTAGACGATGTCGAGAGGAACATGAAAACGATCTTAGAGAGGTTGGAACAGTTGACTCTCGACAGAAACACTGTCCAGAAACGGGAGCTGGTGGACAGGCCAAGAGAGCAGAGTAGACTGTTGGATAGAACATGTTTCGGCTGTGGCCAGAAAGGTCATTATAAGCGGTTTTGTCCTCAGGCCCGAGCCTCGGATGAACATCAAAAATCAGGTGGGCGAAGAAGCGGGTCAACCTGATGGAACCAGAGATGCGCAGAACCATCTAGTAAAAGGGAGCCGTATGGCTTATGTTTTCGGAAAGTTGGAAGGTCGAAGAAAGGAACACCCATGCCTTTTGGACACAGGGAGAAATGTCGTTGGTACCGAAGTATATGGTCAACAAGAAATTACTTAGACCGGCTCAGCAACGCCTGCTGGCAGCGAATGGAACTAGAATCAAAGTAGAGGGCGAGGCCACCCTCAAAATAAAGATAGGAAGAAACGTGTACGCTCTTCCTTGTCTGGTGACCGAACAAGTAACGGAATTGATTTTGGGTCTGGCTTGGTTGGAGAACAATAAAGTGAGTTGGAACTTCGCTACGGGAAGAATCTGTGTCGGGACAGAATCAATACCTCTCCATGAGGTGGACGAGGAGAGCATGTGCCGCAAGGTTATGATCGAAAGGGAAGTTGTCATACCATCCCTCCGAGAAGTAGATATTTCGGCAATCATGGTTTACCCTCATTTGGGACGATGTCAAACAGAATGGGCAACTGTTCCGAGCGAACTGTTGGCAAATGTAATAGTCGGTCGAACGTTAATAAATGGAGAAGACGATGATCCTAGAATAAGGGTCATCAATGTGGGACCAACCACGGTGGAA
The DNA here is from genome assembly GCA_018105865.1 of Metaphire vulgaris. Lineage (NCBI taxonomy): Eukaryota > Metazoa > Annelida > Clitellata > Crassiclitellata > Megascolecidae > Metaphire > Metaphire vulgaris. Next base: position 5,180,869 of record CM030848.1, on the reverse strand, counting down.
ATTCCATCGAAAACTTTGTGTCAGTTGGAGAGGGTGGAAGTTTTACAAGACTGCGAAGCGGAAACCAGTGCGGATGAATTTTCGAGTACGGTGGTCACGAATGCTATCCATGTGGAAAATGGAGACGAGAGCAAGTTGTCAAACTTGTGGGAGAACGTGGAAGGCGTCACGAATGAGCAAAGAGAGTCACTTCGGGAGCTCATCTTGCGCTACCGAACAAGTTTTTCTTTATCAGAGAATGATTTGGGTTACGTCGGTGATTCAGCACGAGATTGACACGCAGAAAGAGGACCCAGTGCGGCAACCTCTTAGAAGGCAACCAATAGCAATGTTGGCTGAAATCGATCGTCAGGTGGACTCCATGTTGGAACAGAATATTGTGGAACCGTCGTCCTCTGAATGGTCATCAAACGTTGTCATGGTGAAAAAGAAAGACGGTAGCCTACGCTTCTGCATAGATTACCGGAAAGTGAATGCGAAAACGAGGAAGGATTCATTTCCTTTACCTTTGATCAGTGAATGTTTGGATACTCTTGGCGGAGCGAAATGGTTTAGCACATTCGATCTACGTGCTGGCTATCACCAGATGGCGCTTCATCCGAAGGATAAGCACAAGACAGCTTTCGTTACAAGGAAAGGATGCTTCCAGTTCCGTGTATTACCGTTCGGACTGTGCAATAGTCCTGCTTCATTCTGTCGGTTAATGAACCTCGTGCTATCAGGTCTAAATCTGGATATTTGTTTGGTATACCTCGACGATATTATTGTCTTCTCGAAAGACGTGGAAAGTCATATGGAACGGTTGGAAAAGGTATTCAGTCGATTAAACCAGTATAATCTTAAGCTGAAGCCTTCTAAATGTCACTTGTTGCAAAGGCAAGTCTTGTTCCTCGGACACGTTGTGAGTTCGGAAGGAGTCGCCACGGATCCAGACAAGGTCAAATCCGTGAAGAACTGGGCGACACCTAAGAATGTAAGACAGGTGAGGTCGTTCGTTGGACTTTGTTCCTATTATCGGAAGTTCGTTTCTGATTTTGCTTTAATAGCAAAACCATTGCATGGTCTTACTAGGAAAGGAGTAACGTTTCAATGGTCCGAAGAATGCGAACAGGCATTTCAGGAATTGAAGAACCGGTTAACTTCATCGCCGATACTCGCACTTCCTATCGACGATGGAGATTACGTATTGGATACAGATGCGTCTGGGTACGCCATTGGAGCGGTTTTATCACAGATTCAGGGTGGTGAAGAGAAAGTGATTTGTTACGCAAGTCGATTGTGTTCCCCGGCAGAGAGGAACTACAATGTAACCAGAAGGGAACTGCTAGCAGTAGTATACTATTTGAAAGAGTTTCGGCAGTATCTATGGGGCAAGAAGTTTTTACTTCGTACAGATCACTCAGCTCTTCAGTGGTTGAGAAAGACACCGGAGCCAATTGGGCAGCAAGCTCGGTGGCTTGAAACGATTGAAGAATTCGATTTTGAAATTATTCATAGATCGGGAGCAAAGCATGGCAACGCGGATGCGGTGTCAAGAATACCGCACGATGGGTTAGAGAACCCTGAAGAAACTGACCATCGAATCAAAGCGGTTTTCGCGGTGAAGGAAGAGGCAGATTTATCTGCTTGGAACGAATGGAGCAAGGAAAGTATTCGATCTAAGCAGCTGGAAGACCGAGATGTCTCGTCCCTTGTTGGTTGGAAAGAAGCAGAAAGCTACCCTTCAGAGGAGGTTTTCTTGCAGAGGAGCGGTGAGTTGAAAACGCTACTTAGCCATTGGAACCAGATGTCTATTATTAATGGAATCCTTTATCGGGATTGGCTTGATGGAAAGGAAAACCGAGTCTTGCGAAGGCAATTAGTTGTTCCAAAGAGCCTACGGAACGAAGTTATGGAACTGACGCATGCAAGTTTCTCGGGATGTCACTTTGGTATTCGAAAAAGCCTTGGTCAGCTACAAAGACGTGCCTATTGGCCAGGCTGGAAGGAAGACATGAGACGGTTTTGTCAGTGTTGTGACCGTTGTGCGCGATATCGTAGAGAGAAACCGCCAAAGCAAGGGAGGTTGCAGAAAGTGCTTGTTGGCGAACCAATGGAACGATTTGGAATCGATATTACGGGACCACATCCCGTATCAAATAAAGGAAATAAGTACATTTTGACTGCTATTGATTATTTTTTCGAGATGGGCCGAGGCGCTCCTATCAGAAATCAAGAAGCGTCAACGGTGGCGCAGACTCTTATGGTGCACGTATTCTCACGATTTGGAATGCCACGACAGATTTTGACAGATCAAGGTCCGTGTTTTGAATCAACTCTGTTCAAAGAGCTGTGTCGAATAATGGAAATCGATAAGATACGCACGACCCCGTACCATCCTTCCGGGAATGGACTTATCGAAAAAGGTTCCATCGTACCCTGAACATGCTCTTGGGCAAAGTCGTGTCTGAACGGCAGAAGGATTGGGACGTTCATTTACCGTATGTCATGGCTGCCTATCGTTCTACGGAACACGAATCAACCAAGAGAACACCGAACTTTCTGTTCCTTGGTAGAGAGAACCATGCACCGATCGATCTACTTGTGTCTCCGACAGAGGACCGAGAGACCGATGTGGAAGAATTCGTTGCTAACCGTCGGGAGATAATGGATAATGCGTACCAGTTGGTGAGAGACCAGTTACAGAAAACATTCGAGAGAAGGAAGAAATCGTACGACCTAAGAGTGAGGCCCGCGAGATTCAAAGAGGGTGATTGGGTCTACTACTATCATCCAAGAGTGCTTACGGGGCGAAAAGCAAAGTGGGCCAAATTCTTTACCGGACCATTCTTGGTTGTGACCGTCTTGGGCCCGGTACTGTATCGAATCCAGAAAAGTCGCACTTCGAAACCTTTGATCGTGCACGTGGATAAATTGAAACGGTTCCGAGGGGAAGCTCCGAAGTCGTGGCTACCTGAAACCATCGAAACGGAAACGTTGTCGGATATCGAACTGCCTTTGGGCGGTGACAATGAACCTCGAACAACCGAGTCTGCGAAGGAAGACCCCGAGCCGGAATTCTCAGCGGACGATGAGGTTGAGGTCAGAGCGGAAACCGATCGCAGGACCCGGAAATCTCGTCCACCTCGCTGGTTGGACGGGTTCGTTTGTGGAACAATGACTTCAGATGGCAACTAGAGACGGTCGAGACGCCCCGCGATTCAATGGATCGAACTTTGTCGAACGTCAGCGAATGGACGCTTCATTGCGCTTTGTTGGAACGTTCTATTGTTTGCTATGAGAGACAGACTCTTACTGTTTAACTTGTTTACCCGTGTTTGTTTAGTCTTTAAATGTTTTATGGTGAACTGATATTGCTTAGTTGTGACAGTTTGTCGCCTTAATTGGCTATTTTGTGATTCGTTACGCGCTTGGCTTAGGTTTAGCCAGCTAATGAAAATCGCTGAACTGTTTAGTTTTCACTGCTTGCATATATTGATTGTTCGCATATTGTGCATTTTACTGCATAATTGTGCATCGTCGTCATTGCTTTCTTTATTGAATCTAGAGTTAAGCGTGCAAAAGAACACCGCTTAACTGCAGTTGTTAAGATAAGTCATGTTAATTTAAATAGCATATTAAGCGAACAAAGGAAATCGCTTAATTAGGATTGTTTCTTGTAATTTTTTATTTTATTTTTTTATTTTTTATTTATTTTTTTTAAATTTTTTATGTCCTTTGGGTGCCGGAAACGGTGACGGTGGTGAAACTCCTCCCCCTTTCTGCACGTCGGGAGGCTTAAGTATCGCAGAGACCACTAATGTCCTTTCTCTAGTTACCTGGGTAGTGTGGTAGGTAGGGGGAACCGAAGCGGATGACTTGTTCCCGCGGAGTTCAGGTCCCTTCCCTGCACGGGTTGTCCCAGTGAGTTAAGACCCTGGTACTCTTGGCCATCTTAAGTAGAGGAGGTTAAATTAACGACTGTCGTGTCGTATCACCATGGTTTGCAGAGATGCTTTGCATCTCAAGTGAGCAGAGGAGAGTGTGGCGACCATGTGCCACAGATAGCATTATTATTATTATTATTATTATTATTATTATTATTATTATTATTATTATTATTATTGATTGATTGCTTAACTGTATAACTTGTTAGTTAATTAATTAATAAAGTTTTAATTCATGTAAAACGGACAGAGCACGCGCTAGGCTAAGACGCTAAGGCTTCGGTAAAATTATTAGAATCGCCACGGCCGCCCAAAGACCGAGAGATAAGTTGTATAAACCGGCAACGACTTATGGTTCCCGAGCCTTCGGTCTTTAGCAACTAGAGAGTTTGGCCGCTGAAAGACCGTCGCCTGTTTGACAGAGGCTGCGCGGAGACGGCGGCTGGCTGGCTGCTGACGAAGGAACAGGCGGTTGGAACGATGGAAAGGAGGAGAGAAAGCAGCGGTCGGCCGGCTGTGTAGTCGATGCGTACGCCTGAACACCGACGCCCGGACTACCAGGGTGGTTAGCGAAGGGCTGGGCCCGTAGACGGGGACGCCTACCACCGATAACGACGACACTGCCTCCTGGGTCCTGCTCTGACGGCACCTAAGCGGACGTGGCCCTACAGCTTGAAATTCCGCCTAAAGAGCGGCGGCCGGGGAACAAGGTCCTGACGGCGATGCGCGTCGCCGGCGGCGATGCGCCCTTCGCCGCTGCCGACGACGCTAGGGGTGGGTCCGAAGTTAAGCTTCATGACGGATAAAAGCATAGATAGGGACATTTGGGAGCGAGCGCCCTCAAGGGCTAGTTCTAAAAATCGAAAATCTCCGAAATATGGGAATTTATGCCCGCGTCACTAGGCGGACGCGGGCGGCTGTTGAATTAAAGTCCGCTTGAGACGCGCGCCCATCTAGCAGGAGCGATTGCCGCGTCGCTTAGCCGTAGATGAAGCCCCTGATCACCGCTAAGGAAAACGTTCTTAAGCAAGTCCCTACTTTTTCCTATTGACGGCAACTACGCGGAAATACAGACTGTAGACGAAAAATCCGCCTAAGTGTCCGTCAAAAAGTTTCAAAACTCTGAAAATTTTAGTTATTGTCAGTCACTAACATCACATGTACTTTTCGCAGTGTGGCCGCTTATACTGTGAAGCGATAGAGTAAAGAAAGCACAGCGATTGAAAGCGAGTATTTGGAGCCCGTTTAAAGTGCTAAAGCTTATCGTTTCATACTGACGTATCAAAGGCTATTGATTGCAGTTCCTGTGCGCTAGTTATTGTGGCTGCCGGACTGCGTCTAGCTACCGCGTCTTTGTCCGTGTTACCAGTGTTGCCACTGCAGCCATTGTTGTCATTGTTGCTTGGTTTATTAATAAATAAATAAAAATAAACCAATAAAGGCAAGTTGTGTGCGTGTCTTTGAAAGTCGCTGTGACGCCGGAGTCTCAGCGCACTGTCCGTGAAGGTGAGCCTTGGCTGTGATGAACCTCGCCTACCTGAGGTCACGTTAGTGCCCAGGAGGTCAATTCTGAGCCAAGGGAGGAGACAGACGCCCGCCTGTCGTAAAGGCGCGGGGAGACAGAGTGAATCGACGGCCAGGAAAGAGTGGACCGCCGTCCATTCAGGCACGGATAACCTTGGGTTTGGTGAAAGCGTGAGGAAGCAAAGAGACAACGCCGCCTGTCTATAAGAGAGCGGAAGACGGCTAGATTGCCGAGAATGAAGAGACGTGGGGCCAAGTCGAAGCCAGAGACCAGGAATACCTATCGCAATCGCTTAAGGCGCCGAGACCAAGCGGTGGCCAGCGATAAGAGGCATGAGTTAAAGGGTCTCTCGGACGAGGCCGGAGCCGGAACGGATAGAGAGTCAGAGGAGGAAAACGAGAACCCTACGTTGAGGAGCGGCCATCCTCAGTGTGCTGCCTGCCCGGCAGCCGCGGACACCTCCTCTGACGTCGGAGAGCCGGAAAGGGAAACTGACGCCGCCGATCAGGCAGAGTCGGCGGCTGATGGCGATCGGGAGACCGAGCGGGCGTTGTGGGCCGCCCGACCGCCGGCCGCGCTACGAGACCGCGAGCCGCCGGGGTCGCCACAAAAGCAGTAATGTATGTAGTGAGCTGGATCTGCAGAGTGCAAATTTAACACAATCTTAAAGCATTTCTCATCACTTCCTAAGAAGGGAACATGACTACTAGGCCATGGGACTTTTATGCCACACACCATTATGAATAGAAAAATTCGATTAATTAAAAATTCTTTCCTTACATTCTCTTTCCAAATAAAAAAATACTTAGACCAGTATTAATTCTTATTCCATCAGGAATTTGTGGGATAAACCTATAAGATAATCGATGATTTCACCATCTGCATAAGCTCTGGCAATGTTCAAAATTTGATCATCTGATTTTTGATATTTTTTCACCTTCATGGCATGGGTGCCCAGTCTGCCCACTGCCCCTATCACATACTGTTAATGCTGTATATCTCAGCTTTTCTTAATTTTTTTGTAACCACTGATGAAATGCCAAATTGATGAATGTTTGACATTGATTCCATTTCAAGCTGCTGATGCAATAGATATTTTATGGAAGGAGGGATTGTATACATCATCTTGCTAGTGACGTTTAAATGCATTTATAACAGTTTATCGATTCAATAAATCTACATGTGTTATTTAGTTATTCTAGTCACGTTGCATAAAACTACAGTAAAAAGAATATTCAGCAAGAATACTGTAGCAAGCTGTAGAGCACAACTCCATCATTAAAAGCACATTTGACACATACAAATCTTCCAGTCTCTTTAAGAAATCTTTAGACATGTATAAAATATCTACCATGGTACCAGCCATTCAGATACAAATACACTAGCCTAGGGCTTTCCCTACATAACACCTCAACCTTGACAACAGTCACTGCCAACTGCAACAGCATCAAGACAAAGTAAAAATAGGTAACAACACTTGGATATTGTGAAATATAGAAACTAACAGAAACCTTGCCTTTAATAACAAGAATGTACAATACAGTATCATAATGTTCTACAAGCACGAGCATAATATACAGGTATACATGTAATATATACATCATATATTACTTCAAATGTTACTTGTTATTAATGATTCAACAGTTTATGACATTAGTAGCTGGTATTGATTTATTATCAAAATCCAATTAGGAAATTTTAGCCAAAATTATATACAATTTCCTGAAAATAAATATTTAAAAATAATACCTAACAGAAAGAATGCAAGCTGGTGGCCAAAATAATACAGTAGTAATGCTATGAAAGCTCAAAGCCTGTGTTGCTGGTAATAGAATAGCGAAGTTTCTCTCGGAGTGTACTTTTCTTTTGATAATTTGGCAACTTTAAGAGGTTGAAACAAGTTGAAGATGTTGGAAGGCGGCCAACTGGATCACGTTTGCGTATATTAAAGAAACCCTTCAAAACACTGCCCACAGTGTCACCAGTATCCTGCATAAGCAAATATTTCATATCTTTAATCCTCTATACATAGATTTATAAAACTACTACTTGGCATGTATTGAACATACTGTATTAAAGATTTCTATTCACAAATATTAAAGTCAAAACCAGTTTTTATATATCACATTTTACATTTAATTTGCCCTAACTGACCTTAAAATTTATAATGTTGATAAAGAAAACTCAATTTGTAGAGGGACATGGTCTCTTTTGTAAAGTTTAAATACTGTATTTTAAAAAATAAGTTCACTTGAAAATTTGGGGCATAATAGGATTCCAACTTTGGCAGGTGTCTGCCGTGTTGGCTTCATGCATTGCCACTAATATTTTTTAAAGGGGGCCGGCCCACAAGTGGCCTGCCAGCTGCTAATTGACAACTATCAGAGCGCCTTTTTAAATACAGTACACAGATTTAACACTATTAAATCAGAGCTTTGAAAATTAAGATAAATCATAGCAAGTCATGACTTTTTAGCTCCTGTGCTTAATTTAGCAAACTAGTTGCTTTTAAACTGCTGTTTAAATTGCAACTTTACCAGTTACTACTGTTATGTGACTGCAGTGATTGTCATTACCTGTTGAAAACAAAGTACAAATTGCAAAAAACCAGTGATGTGACCAAGACAGTAAGTGGCAAGACCAAGACACTAACCCTCAAGACCAAGACATTAGGTGCCGAGACCAAGACCAAGACCCGAGAGTAATTTTAAACATAAAGAAAACAGATAAAACAGTTTTATGCCGCATGGCATAGATATATCTATACAAACATTATATTATTACTATTATTATTCCCGGAGGGCTTACGGTGAAAATCTGTTATTGCTCCATAATTCAGAAGACATCAACCACAGAAAACATTATTACTCGTAGTGGAAAAAACCCACTGTCTCACTGTCTTGGCACTGTCTCGGTCTTGAATCGCAAGACCAAGACAGTAATGACAAGACCGAGACACTGACCCGCAAGACCAAGACATTGAAAATACTGTCTCAAGACGAGACAGTGTCTCGAGATGTTACATCACTGCAAAAAACATAGTCCTCCGCATGTTGATCAAAATTTATAATGCCCCTTGTAACAAAAGGCTGGCTACCCTTGAATGGCATAAGGATATAATATGGTGCAATGGTCAAATAATCAACAAGCCGAAATATCAGTCGTGAGTTTCAGGATTGAAGCCTCCACTGCAGCAGAAACCCTTTCAAGTTTTTTTCTGCCCCAAATAGTTGCCCAGAAAACTTGGCTGTCAACTAATGCACAAGATGTTTACACAGTGGAAGGAAAGATGGTGCGGGAAAGGCTGGCAAAGTCTGTCCTCATTTAGCCAATGCTATGAGAAATTGAAGGTGTATCCTCTCAGTTCTCCTACAGGCTTCAAGTCTATGGATTATATTCATCACATAGTCGCCAAAAACACATTTGACCAATTAATAAGTATGTTAGAAAAATTTCTCTTCAAGAGGAAGAGAACTGTAATGTTAATGCATCTGAAAATTACAACATGTCATGAGGGCAGTACACCAACCTGATCATCACTAACTTCTACACAGCGGATGGAAAATGGTGGTTCAAGGTGAGCAAATCCAAGAAGAGGCGCTTTAGAACAGCTTGTGACAAACTACAGACACAGGAGCAATCCTAATAAACCGCTTAAGATCCAATTATTATTTTTATAATTTATAATGTTTTTGCTTCAACAATCCATTTTTTAATTATAAAAACAGAACCACAAAACAGTGATAATGAGAAAGAAAATAGCTGTCTTAAAAATAATTAATCATTCATTTGCTTAGAATATGTATCACATACCTTGAGGAAAAGACTGCGTTCATGAGGCGTGAAATCATTTTCAAGAATATCCCAAAGCCAACCAATTACTCGATGGCTATTATGAAATCCACCATAGTACTGAGTATGCTTCCTGCAAAATGCATAATTAACCAATCAACCAACAAAAGTAGACTTTATAAAAAATTCGACTAAACAAATTATACCCACATTTAAACACTTTAATCACAACACCATTAAATAAAGCAAATAATAAGAATTAGAATGTCAAATGTCATGCATATTCATTTAAGTATGAATAAATATTTGTAAATACTATGCAAAAATCATTCTTAATATGTTGTAAGATCAAATAAAATAACCCACTATATTTAGTCAATTTCAATTCAACTACAACATAAATATTGGGAAGTTTAGACAAGTTTAAAAAAATATTATTTGACCTCAGATCTTCTAGGTCAATATCGGTTGTGTCTCCAGAAATAAGCTTCTGTAATTCAGGGGCTGAGAACATCTCAAGCCATTCACTGCTGATGATCGACTTGAAGCCATGAATGAAGGCATTCGACTGCTCTTTGATAAGAACTCTCATTTTGAAATGTGCCATTAAGTGCAGATAATTTATTCTACAACAGCAAATACCATTCACAAATAAACATCTTATTTGGAAAAAATATATAAACACTAAAATATACTGATGACACTAGAGTACCTGTACAGACTGCTATTATTTCACCCTTCAGAATCAGTGAAACATCCAATACTGTAACTGCAACATCAATCTCAAATCCCCTATTTTGTTTTAATAGTTTTACTACTAACATCAACTTAAAATTAATATAAAGACTGCATACCACAATGTAATTACAAGAACCAACAATGAATGTGCTAATACCAAAACCAAAAAATAAACTAGTGCCACATACTTCATAAAAACCATTAACTAAAACCTCAGACATGACAAAAATGTAATTTTCGTAAAATTGAAAATCACAAAGATGAAATACAAAGGAACAAACCTGTTTTCATTTGTCACTGCAATGGTCTTGCCCCCAGGGATCAATTCATGGGTCACTAGTTTGCCCATGATGTCTTCATCATAAGAAAATGTAAGGTCCAGATCAACAACATCACCCTTGTAGTGCTGAATCATAAAACATATTCTATTTATGCATTTAAAATGATGCCAAATAACAGAGATAACTTTTAATGCTTAAAGTTTGTTTAAAACATACCCTAGCAAAAGCAGTCATTTTCATATTAACTCAATTGTATTCACAATAAAATCCAACATTTTATTTAAGCTAATTAATTTCTTTAAAGTAAAATTATGTTCATATTTACAGGTCTCTTCCAGCACCAAACACAATCAACAAAGCTAAGTTCTCTAAACATACCGGTATGCTAATTTCCATTAACCTCAATTTACTTTTTGTTAAATACATGCAATAATAACAGATGGCACCCATAATCATAAAAAAATATGAACAAAAACAGAATGCCTGTAAAGTGATGAATGTAGAGAGGGGAATGACACTTCAAGGATTTGGAAATAAGAGAACAAGAGAGAGAGATTTAAGTTGTTGATCCCAAGTGCCAAAACCATTGTAGTTGCTGCTGCCGCCACCATTGCCACCACCGCCACCACCACCACCATCGTTTCACTTGCATCTTGAAGGTCCATCGTGCCAATCACCCGATAGTGAGAGTGATGTCCTCGATTGACCTCAAGCTTCCACTCTTCAAGATAGTGAAGGGAATGCTGCCCAGTGACATAGCATGGGTTGGTGGCACCTGGGGTGAAACTGGTATGTGCGCACTTCAATTTATTTCCAAAAAAGTCTGACAAGCAAAAAAAAGGTCATCAGCCATTTCACATAGTTACTTTTTATATGTATCTATTAGTTGTTAATTTTATTTAAATTTTATGTTATGTTTTCTTTATTTACTTACCACCATGTCAATTATTTATTTTGCGCACCCCACGCTACGCCGCTGGTGCTGTCTCCGATTTGTTGTATCCATGAATGCCCGGGTCTTCTGGGCAGCCCTCCCCATCTGCTGTGGTGGCGATCAGTGCGATGGGAAATAGCACAGGTCAGGGTGTCATGAACGGGTTTGTCGTTGTCCAGGTGAGCCACATAACCAAAAACGGACGTGGGATATTGTTCGATGGTGTAAAGAATTGTCGGTAGTCCAGTGCAGAAGGATACAATATCATTCAAGATGAAGTCAAACCACTCGACATTTAACATCTGTCGCTGACAGTGAATGTGGAATGCCCCTCGGTTGTTGGCAGTCTTGTTTCAGGAGGGTTCATGTTTCAAAGCCATAGGGCAGAATTGAGATAACAGATCTTGTAGAAACAAAGCTTTGTGTGCAAAGTTATGTGCCTCAAAAGCCAAAACAAACATCTGGCATTGCTGATCCTCAACTATGAAAAGAACTCATCCTTGCAATAACAACTAATCACCACTACAGACAGCAGTGCTCTATCATACCTCAAGACGTACCCCTGTTCGAGTGCTGCCCTGAGCAAACAGCATCCCCGAGTATTCTATTACACGGTGTTATATAATTGCATATTACATTATAACATATAAATTAGCTTCTCAATAATTTACAAAACAAAGACGGCAAATCTTCTCAAATACTTTGACATAAGTGAGACTCTTGTAGAGTTCTGGATCAAGTGAAGGCAGTTCATCCATCGAGCTATACGTCGCAGAATGGCGGTGACCGAGGAGTTGAGAAAGAAAGAAAGAGGCAAATGGTACATCGACCACAATCCCCTGCCACAACAAAATAATCAATGCAAGTTGGATGCAGCTCTTGTGGAATGATCCTATGAAACAGATTAACCCTTTGGTATCACCGATTTGAATAACCAATAGGTTATGAAACTGGAATACTGGTTTTACAGTTCCATAGGGTTAATCTTAAATCTAAGCTAAACTGTTCATATATCATCACTGTTAGAAGAAAACTTCATGCATCTCATAGTGCTAGGCTTTAACATATGAGGCTACTCAACAGCAACATTGTGCCCAAGTACACAATATGAAATTTAGGTTCTAAAAAGACTTGAAAATTCAGGTCTCACTTGTCTGAGAGACAGCATAAAAATCAAAAATCTCTAATCCTGCAAATAATAAATCATTAATCATTAACTGCCAGTTCACCTCATACACCGCTTTTCCAAGCATTCTTCCAACAAAATCAAATAGTGCAAGATGATTCTCCTGCAGATACGATGTCGGAGAAGGATAAAGTTTCTGTTCGGCTGTTGCCTACATAAAATATTTAGCTGTCTACAAAATTCTGAATCATATTCTTCTTTTAACTATTCATACATCTCTGTAGTTATCAACACATGATAAATACTAAACATTAATCCTTACAATAGTAGCTGGTAAGTATCAATGATGTAAATCTGTCAAGTCTTTCAAAATGAAACCACTTTAGAGAATTCATAAATTATAAGAATTTAGACTGAATAGGATGGCATGTTCAGGTGTTCAAATACTTTGAATAAATTAAGTGAAGGATCGAAGACACGTTTAATTGTTTCTTCTAGAAATTCTTTAAAAACTCCATCTTGGTCAATTCCAGCTTCATCAAGTCCCTTCAAATACATATTTAAATAAATATAAAAATCAGGCAGAAATCAGATGAACAAGAATCATCAAAATGCAAGAGAGCAGATTTATCAGAATAGCACCATAAACAAAAGTATCAGGATTTCATCAATGACAGTAATACCTCAAATTGAACTGAATCCAAGAGTTTTAAAAATCCAAAATCATCCCTATCCCTATTAAATGATTTAAATTCTTGGCCTCAAAATCTCAAGCATGTTTGCTTAACACTGAATCATTTCCAATATCCAAATCTTAAATCCAATCTGATGTTATTTGCTTCTGAGATTTCCTCTTTTGCTCATCAAATAATTTGTTCTGTTTAACTAAATTTCTGAACCTACTTAAAAGACCTAGAACTGAAACTGGCAGGTCTAAAGTTTTGGAACTATTTTCCTCTGTCTGTTAAATCTTCCCACAAACTGAGCACTTTAAAATCTAGACTCAAAACTCTTGTCCTTCAAACAGCTATTCCTCCATAATTAGCCTTGCATTGTCCCACTGACTAATATCTGGAATTGACTTGGTCTTTTGCAGTTATGAATTGGACTATTATTATTATTATTATTATTATTATTATTATTATTATTATTATTATTATTATTATTAAAAAAAGATATGTACAATTAAATACATAATAAACAGAAGGAATTAGCAAAAGACAATTTATGTAATTCTATTAACAATGTACTGATATGCTCATTATTTTATACACAAAGTACATACATGTAAAGGCACAAAGTACATAAAGATAAGCTGCATTATAGATAATATATAAAACAAAAATACCACAACAAAATGGGCACAATTTTAATAAAACTGCAAGTACATTTGAAATTTGTCCACTCAAACATAATAATTAACAAAAGAGAAAATACCTGCTCATTAACAAATTTCACGCGAATGACGCCTTTCAAAGCATTGGGTAACAATGCAGCCAGATGACGATAACCATCCTAACAATCGCAGAAAACATATAAAAGCTAAGCTGCTGGAAAAAACTTCTAATCTGTAAAACATCGACGACTCAATAAATTGGAAAATCAGTGCAATTTGTCCTATAAATTTTTACTCTCAAATTTAAAGTTAATAATTCCGTCCTATTCAATTCTATTTAGCAGTAGTTAGCTAAGACGAGATATTTCAAACTTATACTTTAAAAATTTTAATGTAGAAGTCAATAATATTAATAACATTTTAAGAATCAGAATAATTCATTAGATGATAAAGTATTCAACCATTCAAATTCAATGCAGCACCAATACTCAATGACAACATCAGACCTCAGTTAATGGTTAATGTAGAGGTCCTAATGAAGCTTTACTACAAGTGCATCATTCAAAGAGGTCTGCTGGGATGTCTCATAACTTGACTCTAGCCTGCACTGTATGTTTGCTATGTGCTGAATTCACCCAGCACAATGCAATAAACATGTAACATTTATACTCTATAATTTCTGCTCACCATCAGACTTAAAGATGTCTGGTTAAATATTTCAAAATGACAGCCATGGTGTCTAATTTGCTCAGTAGTTAGTGTGAAAGCAAAGACAATTTACAAATTTAGAACCAGTCTCTATGGCAACCAACCACTCAGTTTTGATAAGGACTGGGTCGAATATGCACTTTGTATTCGCTTCAGCACCAAACAGTGCGATGAATAGTCTATTCATATTCATCTGAATACTGTTGGTCAAAATGAATACGAATAGTGGTCACATGACATTTAAACTTTTTATATGGTCTGGTGTGTGATGTGTTTGCTTAATTAAAGACTAATTCTTCAGCTCTGTAAATTCAAGTGTATGCGAATATGTTTGCTCTATTGGCCAGCTTTCAGATAACGTTGTGACAAGTTTTGTATTCATTCACACGCGCTACAAGAATAATTCTATCCGTTTCCGCTATACTTATTACTTATCTGATGATTCTTATAGTCATAATAATAACACGCAGCAGTGATAGGGCTGTTGCTGACCACAATATGGCCCCTTGAAGTGGGAGGGGTATTGTATACACTATTCGTATTTGGTATTCGTATTCGTCGAATAGTGAACCTGACTTCGGATTCATCCGAATAGTTCAAAATCCCTATTAGACCTAGTCCTAGTTTTGATGTAATGAGATTTAAATTTCACTAGTGTTACCAGCCACTAGATGATAGAAATTTTTAAACATGGCCACCAGTCAATAGATTCTACGTGCTACTTTTCATAGTTATTGGGTACCCAAAGTTAGGCAAACCACCAAACATAAGCTGACAACTTCAGTTTCCCCATTTAATCACTTAATTAGCAGAGCATTCACCTCAATAAGTCGACTTCTATGAACTGTTATAAGTGTCGACTGAGGAGATACGCGTGTCGATTCAAGTACTCCAAGGACCTCTTTGTCCTTTAAAACAGTTTTGCGGAACAAAACCACTCTCTGCAAATAGCATTAACAAAAATCATCTTCTAATGACTTTGTAATCCATCTAAAAGAGATCACCAAAAATAAGTTGTGCTAATAAAACTCTGCAATACAGAGACACGCTTAACGGCATAAACACAACTGTTTAAAACATGTATTGCTAAATGTCCACATCAATGTTTAAACAAAAAGATGCAACTCTTATAAATAGTTTGTGGTTTTCTGATTGGATACTTTTAACAAAGAGCACCAAATATTTTATATAAATGCAAAGTTTAGATTGCTAATCACTCAGTTTCCACTATCAACAGTCTCAAAACAACAAGAGCTAAACAAATTCATAGAAGACTAACTTCAGTGTGAGGAATGATGTGAGGAACTCTTTGGAGAAGAAATCGAGCGGACTTTTTGTTGTGAGATAGTTCTGACAAGAAAACGCTCGTCTTAACGTCTCTACAAAATTCATCATACAGTAGTTGTGTTGAGTACGTGCAGAGAGAGTAAGCAATTCAACACCCACATCAACTCATCATCACAAGCATTAAGAGACCAAATTCTATGTTATTCTCATTAGTATGTGTAGAACAATTTATCTCAAATCAACTTTAAACAATTCAAGAAAAATCATAATCACAAAGATATTAAATTCAACACTTATGAAATCAAATTGCATATGTCTGACATACTTTATCAGCCAATGATTGGATGGGGTATACGACCGCCGGCAATCTCGGTCATACAGAGTTATAAGAAGAGAATGTGCAGAATTAAAAACATCATTTGTGCAGGCTGTCTGTACGGCTGCAACAATCAGAGAAAGGAATGCTAAAACTCTGCTCTATTCTGACTAAGCATTATTATCACTTGAGGTTATTAAATTGCAAACTGTAACATGAAATTTACAAGAGTAGATCCAGTGATTCAAATGAACAGAGTTCAACAATGACAATTTGTCAAAGTGAGAAATAAATCATTAACAAATCTTTTCACCCATCCCTTAATTTTTATCACATCCTTGTGGATGGTCCAAAAGTACCACTAATCTACCACCTGGAGAGAAATTGAAAACAACGCACTCGCTTTTTAAAACAAATCCAGAGATACGATAAGCTGCTTCACCAAATAATGACTATTCTAATGCAATGACATTCTGTGTAATTTTAGACAATAATACATTCACTACAGATCAATAGAAAGGTACCAACTGAGGTGTCCATCCCAGACGCTATGAAAAATGAAACCGTTGAGAAAGCCACTGATTGTTATGAGCATATGAAGAGGAAATGGCTGTTCCTGCTCATACATCTCTACATCATCAAGTATCCTATTCAAAAACATCATCATTTTCAGGCTTGTGTTTTCCATTGTGTGGTTTTAATTGTCAACACTACCTAGTGTGATGTGTCATCTAAGTCAGTTTTTGATCAAATCTCATCAAAATCAAATGGGATCACAACCTTTGAATATACAATTCAATACACTGCAAAACAATTCACTCATTACAACTGCTACATCAAATACTACTCTCAATACTGCAAACCCTAGTAAGTGTCATATTTAAGATATCGATCCAAAAGTGTGCTATTATTATTAAACACCATGCGTTGTCAGCCAAGACTGTTCAAGAACAAAGACCAATGGCATAAAAATGGTGGAAGATGCAATCAACACCTATGGACAATGAGTCCACGGAAGAAGAAGAAGTGACATCAGTAAAATTGCAAATGTCTGTGGTCACTTCCAGCCTCATTAGTGGGTATCGATTGACATCGTGTGACATCATCCGAATGCCTCTGTGGGTGGCATAGATGGTTATCTGGCAGGACCCATTGCCTGAAGGAGAGACCACAGCGACCATGAGCTGTGCAAAATCAGTTTAAACATGATCAAGTTCACCATGGCAGACTGAAATCAGAGCGATGGATAGAGTGATCGGGTCATTAGAAACCTAACCACCACCAAGAATGTAGTCCAGAATTCTCTCTATTGGCATTTAATATTGATCAGGTCAAGGCTGCTCCATACATTGCAGCTTCCTAGCAGTCAGTCGTTTTTGAGGAGGTTTGATTACGTCTCGGTGCACCTGCCAGAGTCCTCATCAGCAAAAGTTTTAGTGGCAAGCTCGTCTGTGACTTCTTTACGTCTGAGGTTTGGAGGAATGATGTTTGAGATCACTGGCAGCCAAGAAAGGAGTGAAAGTTTAAGCATGGCAGTGATGGTTATTCCCTTTAGATTGCTCCTCACTGTTCTGGCTGCTCTTTCTGGCCTGACCTGGCTCTAATTCAATTTGGACTTGGTGCACCATTGGCTGATGTCTTGGGCATTATGACAGTTTGATTGATTGATTGATTGAAGAGTTACATCATTGACTGCATGAGTGCGTTATTAAACAAAGATCACATTAACAGGTTTTGAAACAGTTATAATCATCATGGGGATCAGAAATGCTGACCTAAGGAAACATGACATATGGATGAAAACAGTCAGTCAGTCAGTCAGTCAGTCAGTCAGCCAGCCAGCCAGTCAGTCAGTCAGTCAGTCAGTCAGTCAGTCAGTCAGTCAGTCAGTCAGTCAGTCAGTCAATCAGACAGTCAGTCAACCAAATTATGAAAAATATTATTCAGTTGATATGAATAAAGCCTTTGAAGTAACAGCTGCAATGAATTTCATCCTTGTTACTCAGTTGAAGCGTAAATAATCAGCATTGTTAGTTGTTCAAAAAAGATGCTAAAAATTGAGAGAAAAATTCAAAAGTGATGGCATAAAATTGAAAACTACTGGTAGTTAGTAAATATCATAGATTTCAATAATTTTCACCAAAATTGCATCTCAGAACTTCAAATGAAAACAAATTAGACAATTAAACAAATGAAATCGAACAGTCACTAAATCTTTAATTTTCAACAAAAAAGTTATAACCTTCGAACTTAATGTGCCTTACGTTTGAATGTGATTATTGTGGATTATTTGGTGAATATGAAAGACAAACCAGTAAGAGCAACTAAATATGCTTTGAATATTGATGCAAAATACAGTTCAGATATTCAGTACAGCTAGTTTTGAGCATTATTTCACATAAGAGTAATTTAAAATATTTATTCCATAAGTTCAAGTAAATAAAATTATAAAAAGAAAATTAAGAGATTGAAAATATATGTGCTTCTTACGTGATAATGTGCCATGCAGTATCACAACTCAGTTGCAGTAGATTAAACAGTGGATGGCTTATATTATTTTCCTTTCCAGCCAATACTTCAAGAAATATCTTGAGACCGCACTGAGGACCAATATGACTTATCATCATCCACAGGCGAGGAAGCAATACATCCTGATAGCACAGACCTTCAAATCACAAGAATCCAACACTGCTAACTATTACAATGCAAAACTAATAGTCATAACATACATTCAACTACAGATCTATTCACACACGCACGCACGCACACACACACACGTACACACACACACACACAACGATGCAAATGTCAAGAGAATAAATACGTGAATAGTCATGAAAAGATATATGAAAAGTATACAGATGTCTTACCGGCCATGATGTCAAGCCGAAGTTGTGCCAATGTTTGCAGTGCAACCAAATAAACAGTACATGCCTGACAAGTTGTTACCACCACATCACTGTCAACTTTTAACTTAATGACATTCTGATGAGAGGATACTTTATCGAAGGCCTTTTTTAAAAAGTCTACAATATTTAACCCAAACGACTAGTCAAACATCAGCCAAAGACAGGGCAATGAGAACAAGTAACTAACATTAAGCACATACACTATAAAACACTTACTATGCATACACATTATGTTACTGCTATTTTCAAATATGCTGACCAATATAACTTAGTGTAAATGACATCAAGCAGAATACAGACAAAATAATTAAATTTGGTCAGATATGGTTTAGTATTGTTTCTTTGTACATTGACAATAATTATTGTTCAGTATTGCTCATCTGTACATTGACAATTTTTATTATAATAAACTACTTAAACCAGATTGCTATCTTGGATGACAATCCTTTCAGAATGCTAGTAAAATACTTTTTTTCTGTTTTACTCTTGATTTCTTTAATAATCAGCCACTAATAATTTCCTAACTACTTATTAAGCTAAGTTGCACAGGCCTATCTCTGAATAAAACAAATAGGCCATGATAACACATCCATTTTACAATTGATCCGGTAATGTAGGTAATTCTTGATGCAACTAATTATCAGAGAAAGATTCAATACCAATAGATCTTAAAATTTAAGAGTTTCAGAGGGCAGGCATGAAACAAAAATATAATCCAGTACAAGTAATATACAAACATCAAGAAATATAAATTCCTAAAAAAAATCATGGTGCTATGTTTTTTATTAATTCATAATTTTCATAACTAAGATGTATTGAGTTATGCTTTTATCATTAAACAGTCAGTGGCGGCTCCATGTGGGGGATGAGTGGGGAGGATGCATCGCCCTACCAAACTTCTGGACTCTTTTTTCACTTGTGAAACCCCTATTTTTGGGTAAAAGTCTAGTAAAACTACAGGGAAAAAGCTGCGGATGACGTTTTTTGACTTGTAAACCTATTTTTCGGTAAAAGTGTGGTAAAATTAGGGAAAAATCCCTTTTGTCAGCCTTTTTCGGCAAAGTTTATTGATTTTTCCGTTCTCTTTTCATCCCCCCATCAACTTCCTATGAATTCATTTCATCCCCGGCCCCCCCACCAAGAAATCCTGGAACCGCCACTGTAAACAGTTGCAAGATTTCAGCAAAATGAAAATTGCAGATCTGTGTACTTTTTGTTGACATAGATGCTGACTCAGATTTTCCCGACACATCTAAACTGTCCAGTGTGGATGCGTAGCAGAACAGCGGCTCAAACAAAAGCCGGATCATTTTCATGCTCCACAGTTCCGACAGCTGCTCCGTGACAATGGGCATCGCCTCATTTAAACTGAAACAAATAGGCTGTGAGTTACGAAAACTGATGCCAAATCAAATGACAATTTTCTTTACAAACTGCAAAGAATTATATCTTTCAAAGAAAACACTTAGCATCAAAAGCAGCATTTTAATAGCAACTCAATAAACATAAAGCATACTGTGAATGCACTCATTTTAGATACTAAAAAAATTATGTATTCCAATATTTCAAGTAACCATACCTTGAATCTGTCTTCTGTGCAAACCAGCCCAAGACCGGATGCCAGTATGTCAGATTTGAACGTTTACCTTGCACATACTGTTGGCAGTAACCAAGGAGTTCTATAGCTACATACTGGGGAATGAAAACACACAGCTTCAATATAATTATCTGTCAACAAAATATCAATCAACCAATGTCAGCTCAGAACTTACCATAATTATAATAATGATGAATTGAGTAATGAACAAGCAACAGAATGATTAAATCAAAAAGGAATACAGTTAGATTAATTAAACTTTACTGAAGAAAATTAAACATAAAAACAGCTGTGCAATTCTTTAAAAAAACATTTTCTTACTATATTTTAACGCATCTAAGATGCACTGCACAAGATTGACTGCAATCTGGACATAGTTATAGATGGATCTATGGAGGAAGGGGCAGGTGGGCACAGGAGGCACTTGGCTCCATGCTCACCTCAAGAACTTTAGTTTACATAAATTAAATATAAGGAGCACATTTGAAAAGGACTTGGGAAACACTAAACCAAACCAGACCAATGTAGACACATTCTGTTTAAGGAATATAGAAATTGTCTCTTCTCGACCAAAAATCTCAAAGAATAACTAAAAAAAGTTAATAGTAAATACAGTACAATCCGCTTATACGCACAGCCTCAGGACCAAATAAAATTGTGCCTATAGGGTGAGTGTGCTTATCTAAATGAAACTAAGCCTATCTGAGCAATAATGTCCTTGGTAATCCATAGGATGCTAATCCATTACAACAATCAGTTTATCAGTCCATATGCATTCGTTTAATTAAAGAATTCCTTAATGGTTGACTGTACAGTTTGAGGAGGGCACACGTCATAAACCTGATCCACGAGGCTGTAGAACCTATCATAGGATCGGCAGTCGGCAGCCTCAAGGTAAGATCTAACACATGCCAGACTCTCAGTGGCACATGCAAACAACACGGGCTTTGGAGGTGGACACCCAGCAGCCTCACTTTCACACTCGTTGTCCAAGTCGGGGGAGTCAGCATTCACAGCTCTAGCAGTTTGTACTTCTAAACAGAAATCTGCATCAGTTTCAGGCTCTGCTGTCTGCAGGGCTTCAATAAACAGAATCATTGTTTTGGAAATTGCTGGAAGCGCTTATAAGTGAGTTAAGAAAAACCAACGTCAGTGCAGGTGGTCTAAATGAAACCCTTGCTTGTAGCCGAATTGTGCTTACATGGCGTGTGTTTATATGCGTAGTTGACTTCCATTGAATAAAAAGCTAAGTCTAAGAATGGGACCGGAACCCTACTGTGCTAATAAGCGGATTGTGCTTGTATCCGATGAGCTTATAAGTGGAGGGCACTGTAAACACAAAAATCTAACAACTGATCGATGAAAATATTTGCAAAGAAATATAGAAGATAATTTCTTTCTTACCATAAACTGATTGGTTGATTCTACAAGACCCTAAAAATCAGATTCAATAAGCAATTTAGAATGCCAGTAATCTTTGAAATTTTGCATGCATGTTAGCATAAAGCACAAACAGTTTCCAGCAATAGTCCTATTTATTACTGGTGTGATACCAAAAATATCTATCCAGAGTCCATCAGTTTATCATACATATCTTTCCTGTATCTGTAACATAGACAATGGCAGTTCTAGACTATAAATAAATAATCAACAGGAATTACCTCCATCTCTGAATTTCCTAATTGTATGAGATTAGCTGCAAATGAAAAATTCAAGATTTTATAAGCACACCATACAGTGTAAATGATTTTCACACATATACAAATAACGAAAAGGAAAACAGTTTTTTTTACAGAAACTATTGTAAGATTAAATATCTTGCACGGTAATATGGTATTGTTACAATGCATACTCATGACCCAACAAATCAGCGTATGCTGGTAAATTATCTACGAATTTACAGCACATAGAAACCAAGTTTTATTTTTCTAAATTATGGATAAAAACATAATTAAAATCTTATAATGAAATAATGAAAAAAGAACAAGCCAATGACTGCAAACTAAAACTGCAAAACTTAATTCAGTCCCACTGATGATGATGTTATTATTATTTGTAACAGCCTTCCTTAACCTGTTTGCCCCAAGAATACTCGTCCATTTTACATTACGTTACAAATAAATGAACAGGTAAAGAGTTAATTCAATATTACCAACAATGTCTCTTAACTTCCAATACTAGTAATTTGAATTATCACGTCTTAAGGATTTAAGAAACCTAATTAACATTTTAAGCAGAAGCTCTATGCTACATAAACAAGGTACACATACCAAGCAAACAAAGGGCATAGTTGCCTTCAAGCGTATTGAAGATGATTTTTGTAACCTGATTGTTACTCAGCAGAACAAGGCTTCTTTTAAAGATTCGATGTGTCATCAATAAAACTAAACACTAGAAAAAGTTTCGGCACAGTAGTACAACAATTAAGCATAAAATTAGAGCATAAATAACAAAATTATTAAAATTGGTATTTTCCAAGAATAGTTTCAGTCATTAATCGCAAATGAAGACCCAGGTAAAATAGAGGCCTATGCCTATAAACTAGAGCAATAAAAGGTTTATCTAAATAATTTTTAAAATTTTAAAAACTGCCAAGAATGCAAAAATATTGACCTCCTTTTGAGCAGAGATAAAGAAATATTTCTGTCTTCTGCTTCTACAGCACAGAATTTTTCTTAAAAGTATTAATAAATAAATCAAACTGCACAGTGCACTCACTGTGCAGTTTGATTTATTTATTGATACTTTTTTGAAAAATTCTGTGCTGTAGAAGCAGAAGACAGAAATAATCATACACACAATCATACGTACATCAGGCGACATTATGCGTATATGATGGACAATGGCAGGAACTGAAAGGATATTGAGAAGGAAGACCGTCACGAGATTATCCGACAAATCGGCAGCAATCAGTGGCCTACAATGTCAAATTTATTTTCTGAATCGTTGTCCAGAAATCATCAAAAATGAATTAGTATATTATATTATCAGCGCCAATACAGATGAATAATATAGCAGTGATTAACACAAACGATGGTATGAATATATTTGCCATCCAGATAAACAATCGTTCAAAGGCTTTCCCAGTGCAGCATGAGATTAGGTAAAGATATAAATTACACTCTACTGAGATACAATCGTCCTAGAAGAATGAATTGGTAAACATAATAACTAAAGAAAATTTCCGAATTTGTCTTCACATGAACTGGTTTATTTATTTATTTATTTATTGACAATTTATATAGCGCAGTAGACAAGGCTAAGGCCTACAACAAGAGCGCTTAACACAGTTCGTGGTTATAACCATGTCTTAACTAACAATCAACAGACTACAGCTTGATTTTATGGTGCAACATAAATTTCAAATTACTTTAATTAATTTGTCCATTATGCACTTTTACTGACGATTGACAAGAAAAGGTCACTCTTTATGTATGTATGATTTATGTATGTATGAGCACTTCATACTATTCTACACAAAATTTTTGGTGGATTCACAAATAAGCTGAAATGTCACTTCTGAAATAAGTCTTTACTCTGAATTACTTATTTTATATTCATATTTAGGTGGAATTCAAAATTTAATGTTATTTGTTATGAAGTATCAACAAGACTCAACCAGATTCTAACAAATCAATGAGCATTTATAAAATGTTACAGAAATGACAGATTAATGTCGGTTGAACTTAAGCCTTTCTTTCTTCATTTTGACAGATGCTGGAGATGATTACCTCATAGCAATAGTGATGATGGCAGTAAGAGTCGTCGGCTTGAAACAGGGCTTTGTCTTGCACATCCCTTTAATAAGTAAAGTCTAAGCAAACAAGGAACTCAAGTCAATAAATTATTATTTGTGTAATTTCATCAAACATAGAATATACATAAATGAAATTGGCAAATATCAACCAACGCAACTAGCCATACTCAAATATATATTTCAGCTTTTATATAGTAAGCTTCTTAACTTAATAATTAACTTGTTCAGAAATTCACATCAGCAAAAAAGTATAAAACATCTGACTCAAGTTCTTCTCTAAAGTTTCTGCTATTTCTTTTGCCTAAAATTCTCACACACTGCTTTTCTGTTTATAAGTAGATGCAATATTGTAAAATGGATCAACTCAAGACAAATGCTTCCAATAATCCCCTAAATTCTGCATATGAGAGGCAAAAATGGCGATTTTGCCTCTCATTAGGCATTTATATAACAAACCCCACTAATCTTTTAATTTTAAGAAAATTCAAGTATGACATCAACCTCACTATGAAATGCCAAATGAACTACGGTACTGGAAACCATTTAATATTCACCTGTAAAATTGGATAAAATCCTTTAGAATTCAAGTGTCCCATTAGATTCTTACACAACTGATTCATGCCAGGCTTCAGTGAATCACCTATGAAAGAATTTTGCAAAGCGATTTGCACAATTCCAATACATAAACTGAACCAATATTAAGGCAATACACAGTAATTATAACAGCTAAATTTACAGATAATATAACAGATAAATATACAGATATATCAATTTCTTTAAGACTCATGTAAAGCCAAACAAATTAGCCTTACTGCAGCAATCCTTATTTATTATGTCCAATGTTCCTGTGACCAACTGGATGTTGCACGTGTTTTGATAGTTGTATGCAGCTGCTTTGTCAGGCATATATTATAGTGGCCCTTCTTGGAAGATAGCTACATCCCAGCTTCACTGCCTATTACCACTGAAATGTTAAAGTGCAGACAATCTCTGACACTTTACACAGACCATTTTAACTTTCACTCTGTATAGCAAACACATGGCTGCCTGAGAAATAAAATCTGGTTCCCAGGCAGGAACCCATCCTGGTAGATCATCCCAGCTCTCAAGTGAGTCAATGAGGATATAAGGCAAAAGTAAGACTGCTCCACAGACTCAAAATTTTCATGGCATTTACTGAAAGAAAGCAATTGTCAGCCTTCCCTCTCTGTCCTTCTTTCCACAGGGCAAGCATCTTATGTACAGGGTGAGTATCCGGAGTCGAACAACCAAACAATTTCTGCTGGCCAAGATTTGAACTCTGGACCTCATGCCTGGCAGTCCAGCCTGCTAACTACAGGACCAATACATCAACTTGATAAACAGTACTGAAGAATAACTGACATAAACAGCTGCATGCATTGAATTAGCATTACATTAGCATTACATTAGCATTATTACATTGACTGTCAATTTCAAATCAGCATAAATTCACAACTGTCAGAAATTTTGAAGATATTTCAAAATTGAAGAATAAAAGTTAATATTAATTTCATTGAAACATGATGGTTTTGTGAATTAAAATCTCATATATACCATTTTTAGCTGAAAGAAATTTCCAAGACTGCGTGCTTGTAAATGTAATTAGCAGATGTAGCAAACAAGTTATCATCTTCAAATCTCGTTGACTCTCAGGCTAAAAATATGCAAATGGCAAACAGTTATCAAACAACAGAAACATTTTCTACAGGTTTTCTTCATTATTACTATCTAGCATATGCATTCCTTCCATCTGGTATTTGATCAGTTTTGTAAGTGATGTGAACTGCCAAATATAACCAGTCAACTAAATATTTAACAAAGAATAGAGAATAAATTTTGATCACAAATAATTTTATGCTGCACTTAATTTTTGCATTCAATGTCCAAAGAGTGGCTAACACTTGGTATTAGTATATACCAAGTAATTGAACATCAATCAGGAAAATACTGAAATGTTTGCAAACAGCAAAAATAGACAAAAATTTCTTGCTTTCTCCAAAATCCTCCAAAATCCTATAACACATTTTTTGCCAACCGATGAAAAGTTCAATCTTTATATCAAGATTTATTTGCATATTGTAAAGAATGAATTACTCTAGCTGGGTTATTTCAGCCTTTCTGCTTTGTGCCATAATATAAAGAATATCATCTTCATCGATGCAAAATTAATGACCTTAAAAGAAATTCTACACATGAATATCAGACTATCAACAGTATCTTTGTTCCTTGGGCAGTGACACCTAAACCAAAATGTGATGTGAAAACCACCTTAAAATCTGTGACAGAATAAATCCAGGACAAAAACTTTTATTTTCATTAGCAGTAAATTAAAAAGTGGTGCAGAGAATTACAGAAATAGAAGACAGCCAGATAGATTCGGCCAAACGTTTTAGTCAAATCCAGCAAAATTCACTGCTTCCTACACATGGAAATGACAGTCAAAGTAAGAGTAAGTGACACACCTTTTTCTAGCAGATGGACTCATCCGTCAGACTGGGTCAATAAAACAAAATTTTTCTATTCGATACAAATGAAGCTTGGTTGGGATGCAATACTGTCTTTATCTGTCATCGCAAATGGTTAAAGAGCCGAAAGCCACCTCAACGCAAACAATCCACAATGAAACAAATACTGTTTTATTTTAGAAATGGCAGATCAAACAAAGCCTCACCTTCAAAGTTTTAAAATACAAGCAACTCCTCCAAAGCAGTCGTTTGACTTGATCAATCCAGGCAACCACCAAATCTTTTGATAGTATAACAGATACAAACACGCTCTAAATAGAAATAAAATGCATCTGCACTCAGTCAAGCATAAATTAGTTTCACAAGAAATGGTCAGAAAAGAAACTACTGACCAAGCACTGACCAACTACTGACCAAATTAAACACAAAATAAACATAATAAGATAGCACATCACTTCACTGATGTATTTTAAAACTGTTTCATTTTTGATGCTGAACTGCCAACAAATATTATGATTTTTGTAAGCACATGATGCTCTCTGTCATATTTCCTGAATTTATTAATCCATAAAATATAAAATAAATTTAATCATACCTAAATTTAACTTCAAATAACAAAAACTAATACAAGATATAATTAGCAAATCAAACAATCAACAAACTTTCGTCAAAGTTTCAGAATTCATGGTTGCCAATATATATCGACACAGGTACTCAAATCTCTGCAATAAAATTAGAAAACAAATGAAAACCAAATATATTAATAGTTCTGTATGGTCAAATGAATTAGTTATTAGCTATTTCACCAGCAATGAGCTTTCCCGTGCTGCTGATAAGCGCAGACATGGGTAATTTTTCCATAAGCCATACAGACACAAGCTAATTTTTACTTATATGTTTATATGGAGCATGTGCAGCAGACCAGTGTAAACAAGCAATGTCTAGGGCAGGGGTGGACAGACCTGTAGTAACCAAGAACCATTTTTGCAAATTTTCCAAATCTTGAGAGCCGCATTGACTTACTATGGGTCGCACCCAACTCACAATGGAAAATTATTTTATTCATTTATTTTAAGAAATTATTATAATTCTCAATTAATTAATGCTTAATGGATGAGAAAAGAAGTAGGATCAAGAATCTTAACATCACCAACCAATCAGAGTCACCATATGCTTCATTTTAATTTTTAAAATAAAATTATGCCCAAATTTTAACAATAAATAAATAAAATCAAGCCAAAAATTATTTTCAGTCCAGGTAGGTCCGGAAAAATTTACAACCATAAATTTTTTTTTTTTTTTAAATTTTCGAGAGCCACAATTTGAACACAGAAGAGCCGCATGCGGCTCGCGAGCCACTGTTTGGCCACCGTTGGTCTAGGGTAAACAAGCTTGATAATAAAGATGCTAAACTTTAACTTTTTACTGTTTTAGGCAACATTTGAAAAGATTCTATTTTTGTGATTGTGGCAAGAAATATGACTCTGAGAAAATGAATCCTAGAACATTTCATGGCAATAGTAAACCTATTAATGATCGCCATTTGCAATTTATGAAGTCAGATGCTACTCCTAATGATGGCAGTGCTAGTGATGCTGAAGTCTTAGAAAAACACATGAACAGACTGTGTCCTGTTATATGCTTGGATAATTATCACTCCAAGTAAAGTCCAAAGGACCAGTAAATATCATATGAGTACATGTATTGGTTGCTTTTGCTGTTAGTAAATATGACATGAAGTGTAATTTGCTGCTAAGTCTTGTAACACCTAAATTATCATTTTGGAAATAACGACATCACATAAACAATGCCAAAATGTATTTTCATGTCAAAATTGCTTTTAAATTTGAAAATCAAAACCCTAGTATTTCTTTCCTGTGCAAACATCATCTGTGAGAAAAATAAGCAAGTAATTCATCCACTGAACATATGCAGTTCATCTTTAAACAAGAAGTAATAACAAGAAGTTGCAACACACTTGCATGTCTTCAACTTCTTTAAAGACCATCAAGAATTTCTGCAGAAGATGGAAGACATCGGTTGCTATTTAAATAATATCAACACAACATTTGCAAGCATGCTCTACATCAGTGGTTCCCAAACGGTGGTACGCGTACCCCCAGGGGTACAAAATGGACTTCCTAGGGGAGTACGCGGCGGAAAGTGGAAAGTCAGTGGAATTCTTATGCACTGATGTTTGATAGTAACAAATTTCACAATATTTGCAAAAGTTCTAAAAAATTATGATTGAATTTGATTTTCTCAAACTTCAGTGACAGATGTAGACCTTTTGGACTCCTCTAACCCGTCACCCCTCGCTATAAGTTTAAAGTTTAACCTGTCCTATCACCTTGTGGTATTGGACTATTCCTTGGTCAGCGCGGCAAATTCAAAAATCGCCCTGTGTGGATCAAAGACGCAGCCAAGATTCTCGAAACTGGCTGATGAGATGCAACCTCATCCGTCTCAATGATTCATTTTATTGTTTTCATTTGACCGATAGGTTATGCAAGTTTAACTTTGAATGCTACAAGTACGATATTTTTATCCTAATAAGCTTTAATAAAACCTAGTAGGTCTAGTAACTAGTTAATGTTAATCGGACTGCATTAGCAGTCCGATTCAGGGCCATATTAAGGCGGGGCTGACGGGGCTGTAGCCCTCCGGCCCATCATGAAAATAGGCCCACCGAAGGGAGATGACCTTTTTTGCTTGTCAGAGATTTTCAGTATAGGCGACGGGCTTTTTTTCTCAGCCCGCCGGCCCACTTGGACCTTAATCCGAGCCTGGGCTCTTCCCTTAATTTCCATACTAACCATTCCACAAGATATTCAGCAGGGCTTTAATTTAGTTGATGCGCCTCATTCTATTACAATCAATGGCGTTAGTGTGTAGTATGAAAAAAAATATGTAGGTTTGAAGACATTATTAAATTTCATGATTCAGATACCATGTTTAGCCTATGCTTTTAAAAATCGAAAGTGTGCTTCCTTAAATTTACTTTGAAAATTAGGGGTACACGGATTTTCGACAAATGTCTGAAGGGGTACGCCGACCGAAAAAGTTTGGGAACCACTGCTCTACATACACAAATGAATCAAACATTAAATATTAAATTATATGAATTACTGTATTTTCACTCATATACCGTGCACAACTGCACAAGTGTATACCGCGCATACATGTATATCACGCAGCTTTGGGTAGTCTATGTGTTAAAAAATTGTATAGCATGCACACGTATATAGCACGCATGACGGGGGTATAAGTCGCTGCTGTGTATAGGCAGCAGGTACTAAAAATGGCAAAAATTATGTAAATTCCATATATATACATGTAAGTCACTGCCTTGAATTCTCCATTTTCCATATTTAAGCAAGACAGTCTTTTCTCATGGCCAACTATATGTGGCATTATCATGAGCTAGAAACCCGTCAAGCGTCCGACTGCTCATCAAGCCATGTTCACAGTCAAAGACAAATCATTTGACAAAATGCTAGAACAGTTACAAAAAATTGACTAGGAAATAGCCAAGTTCCAGGGACATCATTTCATTGTTTTTCAGGGGGCGAGACACTTTTGACCTGAGAAGTTTGCAAAAAAGTTGATGATCTTTTTTTGCTTGTCAGTCTTTTTACCTCTTTAATCAATTTGCATTTAAAAACTAAAAAACACAAACATTTGCAAAAAATTTCCTCCTAAAAATCAGGGGGGCAAAGACCCCCACCTGCCCCCAAATGACGTTCCTGCCAAGCTCCCTGTAATTTTTGACGGGCAAACAGCTAGTCATTATTATAATTACACTAAAGAAGTTTTAAGACTGCATGTTTGAGAATGGCCATTGCTTGCTGAATGATTTTTCATTTTTACCAGATTGAAATGAAGGTTTGTATTCGGCATCAGGTTCTTTTGGAATTGACAAAAGAGCATCAATCTCTTTTCTAGAAAATTTAATTTAATAGATTTAACATATTTAGAATACATAAGGCATGCATAGTGATATTGACAAATTCCACTAATTGAGAGCAAATAAAAATGAAAACACGGACCACGTGAAAGCTTTGAAACATAAATGAAATGAAAGAATAAAGTCATAATAATGGAAGAGTTAAGAATAGAAACCAGCAATGTTAATTCAATGCTCATGAAATTACCAATAGTAAATCAACAGTGGCAACACTATGAGTCCAATGATGTGACAATAGCAATCGACTTTTAGATGAAAAAATATATTTACAAGATACAATTGCAAGCAGAGGCTTAAATAATTTGGTCTTTTGCAAAAAGAGCAAAAATGAATTATTTAGAGTACAAAAATTTGCAGAAACAGCCAAATATCTGCAGAAAATTGCACATAAGAATCTGTAATATAAGTAATATAACAATTACACCTAAACAAAATAAAGACAACAACATACCTAATCTGTTTATTAAATCTGCATCTCACCAGATAGCATCTCACAAGCGACTAAAACAGCAACAAAAACAAATATAAAGTTTTAAAAAGCAATTAAATTAAAGCTGCAAATACACTGAAGCTTTCGTGTGCAGCCTTTGGTAGTTGATTCTGATTTTCACCCATTCACCTTGAGCTAATCTGTTGCGTAAGCTCTTCCCCTGACAAAGTTTCAATCATCATTCATGAAATTTTCTTTATTGGTTCTTCATTCATTCCCTCCTCTGTTGCTGAAGCTAGCAAGTTGATTTTTCTTGCCTCCAGTGTTCTGTTGCTGTTCTTCTAAATCATGTACTAATTTATTGCTCTCAGACTAATGACTACTCATTTATGGCAATAAATTCCTCCTTGAAGGCTGTTTTCCACACTTTACTGTTCATACCATTTCACCCCTCTCCAGAAGGAAGCATCTCTTTTTCATATCATTTGCCAAATTAACAAATTTAAACTTAATATCCAAAATCTTGAATAAATTGTCCTTTCACCCTTCAGTATGATCTCACAGTGGACAGGCATAAAATACAAAAGTGCTGAATTTACACGAAATTCTAACCAAAATCAAGCACAATTTCAAAAAACAAGAAACCAAAATGAAGGCATAATATATATATATAATCACAAACGGCACAAAACAGAACTTGTCTAATAAAACTACAGCACTAGACCACAGAAACGTATTTAGAGTCTACAGAACTAAGCATTTCAATCCATTTCAAAATACTTTAATAATTGGAATAACCTGAATTTGTACAGCTGCTTGATCACGACGCTTATCGCATGCACGCTCCTCTCTTGCTGCCTTTGCTTTGTCAATAAATTCAGCTTTTTTACCCGTGTCTAAGTGGCTAAACATGGTAGCAGTCTAAACCAACCAAACTCCAGACCATCTACGAACTGCAAAAACATAATTGCGACTATATATTTGCATAGTGTGCATATAAATTATACAGCATTTAGTCTCAGCCATAATTCAAACACAACACACACACACACACACAAACTGACATGCATATCAGTTTTCGTAGAAAGCAAAAGGCATCAAAGATCACATCAAATTATATTTGTTGGTTAATGGTTCCAGTATTTGAGAGTTAATAATAATAATAATAATAATAATAATAATAATAATAATAATAATAATAGTGGTTCAGCAGTTTGGACTTCATGCACATGATACACAGTTCTATGGGAGCTGTTCCCCTGCGACAACCGAACTGCTCCAGCAGAGAATCACGCTGTGCTTGACAGAGTTGTCCAAGTGGCTGAGGTCACACCGGCTACAGCTCAATGCTGCTAAGACCAAAGTCCTTTCGTTGATACTGTCAACCTGCATACGCATTGACGGAATTGATGTGCAGCCGGTGGCGTTGGTGCTCGGAATATTCCAGGATAGTACCGTATCAATGAAGACACACGTGGCGAAGACTGTGGTTGGATGCTTCGATGTCCTTAGGCTGATTAGAAGTATTCATTGCTCGGTGTCAGCCACTGCACTCAAAATCACTGGTTTCCACTCGGTTCCCGGAACATTCGGTACCGGAAGATTCGGTACCAAAACTTTACTTGTGGAAGATTCGGTATCGGAAGATTCGGTACCGGACAATTCGGTACCGGTTCGACATACACATAAGATGACGCCTCACCTGCTGCTGTTATTTGTCCGCTTTAACTGTTGCGCGTCATTAGCGGACACCCAGCGTTCAGGCACGCTTTTGCTCCTCCCAGCGACTTAATGGATGTAAACAGATGTTTAAACTCTCAATACGTGCAGGGAACTTGAACTGTTTAATGCAGCCTTCTAGAAAAGGCCATAAAATAGATAGATATGCTACGGTAGTACGTTTTACATGTAAAGCATAGCAGGGTTTAATCTAGGCCATTTCCAGAGGGAAAATTTACCTTTTTCCCCTGGAAATTTCAAATTCCTCCCAGAAATGTTGGCACACTACATCAACTAACAGCAGCCCTTAGCTGATTCCCCCCGGCCTTGTTAGTCCCCCCTAGAGTACAGAAGTCTTCTTTGGCCCTCTGCAACTTATACGTAAAATCCTATATTCAAAGTTAATAATTATTGTTTTAATAGTAAAAGAAGAGGAACACAAAAGTGTCGATCATTTGTCACAATTCAAGCTCATTTTCTATTTCCATGGGGAGTCCACTGTCCAGGCATTCAATAAGAGGTTTGAATGCCCTGTACCGATGTTGCGAGAAACACGAAGAGCGAGAAAGACGGAAAAGAGAAACACGAAAGCATCGGCAACACACACACACACACACACACACACACACAACCTGACCCGCCACTTCATAGATACACTGACCTTTGCCCGGCCGACAAACCACCCTGGCTATAGCTATTTCAAGAAAGATTAAGCGCATAAGAATAAGCAGCTACTGCTGTGCTGCTTTCCGGGGAGCTGTAGAAGTCTACGAGATTTTACTTTACTTACTTTACGTACTTTACACACACACACATCCGCACACAGCCTCTGAAATCGATTCCACGGCTCCCGGATCGCCCCCACCCGTCGTGTGATTACTATTGCAGCTCTAGGTTATTCCCCTCCCCCGCGTTAGAACGGTCTTATCCGCCCACCCCACGGAGGGCAATAAGGTGGCATGAGCCCCAGCGGGCCCCCTGTACCCAATGTTCCGGTACCAAATCTTCCATGACCAGTACCGAATCTTCCGGTACCGAATCTTCCGTCCCGAATCTTCCGTCCCAAATCTTCCGGTACCAAATCTTCCGGTCACCTTCCACTCTGGTGTTGACCAAATTAGATTATGGCAATGCCACCCTCGCCAGAATACGATAAAACCTTCTCAACCGTCTTCAGTCCGTTCTGAACGCTGCTGCTCGAATGATCTGCCATATTCCACCAGGTGCACATGTAACTCTGCCGCTGCGTGATTTGCACTGGCTATCAGCACCAGAATGAATCCACTTCAAGCTCGCGCTATTAGTCTACCAATGCCTGAACCGTGTCGGCCCTGCATACCTGGCGACCGAACTGGTACGAGTGGCTGACTTGGAAGGATGGCAATGCCCAAGATCTGCCCGATCCATCTCACAGGTCATCCCGAGGATGCGCCTTCGAACTGTCGGTGATCGCGCATTCCCTGTGGCCGTGTCGAGAGCGTGGAACATCTACCCCTGTATGTGCAACTCTCTCCATCTCTCAACACCTTCAAAGAGAAACTCAAAACCTGGCTATTCCGTAGGAGCTGCTCGTGATTCTTTTTTTGTTTTTGTAATGTGTTCATGCTAGGGTTGCCAGATCTCCCGTATTTTACGGGAGCTCCCGTTTTTCGGCCCCAGTCTCCCACCTCCCGGACGGATGCCACGCGAGAGATCAAATCTCCCGTATTTGGCTAGGTCGATAGACTTAATTTAGACACAGTTTAAAATCGAAACAATACTAATGTACATTCTTTCTGGCGTGATAAAACATCAAATAAAAGTCATTATTACAGTTTTGTACAATATCAAACAAGATAATAGAGACTATGAGGCAAGCAGCAATGCCCCTCTGCTTCTTACTTACTTTAACGGCAGGAATAGGAACTTAGGACTCGTTAGGAGGTCTATGATAAAAGTATTGTTATAACTTGTTTGTAATATTGATTCACTACATGCAGTGCATTGAACAGTGTTTTTATTGCTTTTTTCTAGTCTATACTCTATAGCAGTGACGTAGCCAAGGGGGGTTAAACACTCCTTGGCTGTCACAAAAAAATGTTGTGTTTCACACATTTTTATTCTGGGATTGCGGATGTGTGGATCAAACCCTCTGCACCCTTGGGGTTGCCAGAGTAAAAAAATTCTTAACAAGGGTAAGAATTCAAGAGCTTCAAGAAATAATGTAGTTAACTAGGGCGATGACCTTTTTTGCTTGTCAACTCTAATGAAGAAAAAAGAGGGAAGAAAGGTGTCGGTGTGAGCGGACGAACTTTTTTTGCTTGTCAAGATTTTTTCACAGTTGACCATGACCAAAACTAAAAACCCTCCTTCCGTAAATCCTGGCTACGCCACTGCTCTATAGTACTGTAGAGTAGCATAGCTCTAGCCATAATAATTCAAAATGAACTGGACCGTGGAGCGGGCGCATTGATCGCGGTAACAATCCTTCCTTTTTCTAAAATCATATCCTCCATAGCTGTAACAATCTAGCCTCACTGCCCTTTGGATGTTGACTATTGCCTGGCTGATAATATACCTTCCCCATAGCTATTTTAAGAGAGGCTGAGCACCTAAGAATAAGCAGCTACTGTTGTGCTGCTCTCCAAGGCACTATAGAAATCCACGAGATTTTACTTTACTTTGTATTTTGGCTTTGGATATCTGGCAACCCTAGTTCACGCAGTTCTTATAGGACGATTTACCACAATAATCAGTACGTTGTAATAATAATAATAATAATAATAATAATAATAATAATAATAATAATAATAATAATAATAATAATAATAATAATAATAATAATAATAATAATAATAATAATAATAATAGGCTAGGAATTATTACTGCGCAGACCTGTATAAGACTACAGTAGAAAACAGAATATTTGACTGAATAGTTTCTTATTACGAAGCTTCTTCGTGCGTTCGTCGGTTAAAAGTGAGAAATATCCGCTGAAAATCCTCAGAAGAAACCAACTTTAGACTGCTTTAGACTCCTCCGCTTCGCTTCTCTCCTTCGATGTCCAATGTTTTCGAATAGAATCACTGTTGCCGCACGCATTTTGTAAATAATAGTAGTTTTAACAGATAGTCTATAAGACTTGCAATCACCCTGGTATTAAGCATGTTGTCGATATAAAAAAAATAATAATAGCAGGCTTTTAAGTGGTCTGGTAAAATTTCTCCTCTGTTAAAAGACACTGTCACGCATATGGTCGTCTATTTGGGGGCGGAAGATGGCAGAGTGGGTTACGTGCTGGAGCGTCAGGCTGACAGCGGGTTCATGCCCCGTCGTCTAGTTTTCAACAGGCAGTTTCCTAAGTCACTTTAAATCATGCTATTTTTAAGTTTATTTCAACTTCTTTTGTCTATCATAAGTCTACATAAAAGGAAGACTCTGCGCGTTAGATGTAAGCCTACAGTGTCGCCTAGACCAGTGTTTCCCAAACTGTGGGTCGAGACCCAAAAGTGGGTCGCAGGGCTCAGTAAAGTGGGTCGCGGTGTAGTGCGAAATTAGATTCAAAAGTGTAATTTTCTAACCAATACCACAATGTCACAAGCTTTGAAAATTGCAAGTAGGCTTAAGTTTTAGGGAATTTACATAGCCTACCTGCAATATTCCATACAAGGCTTATTTTAAAATGATTAGTGTCTTATCCAATTTTAGTTGACAACAAGTTTTCAGGGTAGCGACATGTTACAAAGCCTCGAAAGTGGGTCGCGGTTCCAAAAGTGTGGGAACCCAGCTGTTCTATACTCTTATATCCTAGATTCCTAGCACTTTTTAAAATTAACCTTAATTCGCAGTAACGGCAAGGAAGTATATTCCGACCATTTTGCTCTGAAACTCCACTAACTGTAGAGAATCTGCTTAGTACAGCTTCAGGAGACCTAACGGTTAAGCGATTTTGCCGTACTCATAGGATTTTTAAGACGCATAGCAAAGGTTTGTTCCTGGCAAATCTTTAAAAAAAGATAATTTTCAAGAAATTTCGATATGTTTTTCTCTCATTTTGTCTTATTTGGCAAAAATATGAATAATTCTGCCTAATACATTTGCCATATTTTCATTCGAATTGAATAAGAGCTTTTGTTTTGCCATTTATTCACAACTCAGAAGATTCATTTCAACTAATGTTCGCCAGATGGCCTTGATGCATTGTTTTATATTACATGATAATTATTATGATTAGGGTCTCGGCACGTTAAAAGATCAGCGAAGTGGGCCACGGTTCCTAAATGTCTGGGAATCCCTGACCTACACTATATTAATTCGTAGACAAGTCTCAGATTGCTAGGGTTCGACTGTTAAGCCATAGCTAGAAGCTACAGAGTTACTATCTAAACGTTCCTTATTGGAGGGTAGACGTGGCCTCTGGAATATCAGTCATTACCCAGTGGCGTAGCGCAGGGGCGTAAACCTGGCGTCAACATTGGGGGGATAGAATAATTTTTAAAAAGTTGACCCCCCCCCCCAGAAATATAAATATCCCCCCATTTGGGGGGGATATTGCATATTATGGTGGGGACTTAAAATCGTCCATGAAATACGTCTTGACAAGCCAAAAAGAAGGTCATCCTGATATTTTTATATTTTCCCTCTCCAAATACCCTGATAAACAAAAAAAGGTCATCCGAAATGAGAGAATGTGGATTTGGCGTAATTCTGGCATCAACATCATAGGGTAAGATAAAATTTTTTACCATATAGGCCAAAACATGGGGGGATAATTGATACTCTGTCCCCCGCCAACTAATTATTCGGGGGGACCGTCCCCCGCCGTCCCCCCGTGTTTTACGCCCATGGCGTAGCGTGGTCTTGTGCCGCCCATGGCTCCTGAAAAATTCCGCCCCCAATCTGCTGCAGTAGCGTCATTTCACACTTTTCTTGGGCGGGCGAGATAATTTTTTGCCAAATTTTTGGCAAATTCGTGCAAATTTTAGGCAATTCTTGCAAATTCTAGGCAATTTTTTGCAAATTTTAGGCAATTTTTTCAATTTTTTTGCAATTTTGGCAAATTTTGGGCAATTTTTGTTTTTGTTTTTATAAAAAAAATGGCCTGACAACAGTGAGTGCTGACAAGCCAAAAAAGTCTTCACCGCCCGATTTGCCGCCCCTCCACATGTACCGCCCATGGCTCGAGCCATAGTAGTCATTGGCACGCTACGCTACTGTCATTATCACGTTATACAAATGTGTTAGAGGCTGGACGGATGGATTGGTCAATACAGGCCTACGTAAGAGGACAGAATGGCGCATAGCCTATAATAAAGTTTAGAATAAATCTACATGAACATTAATTAAAGCTAAATTTTTCGCTATCACCTGATGTCTTAGCGCTTGTGATTGTAGCGCCATAGAAGACGCTGCTTTGTTGCATACAGGGCGTAGCGACGGGAGAGGGTATATCGGTATATATACCCCCCAAAAAATTTTAGGCTACCTACCTTAAAATTCTTTATGTGTTTTTAAGATTTCAAAGTTTTTAAAGATTTATACCCCCGCCCCCTCAATCACATAATGCCCCCAATCAAATTCCTGGCTACGCTCCTGGTTACCAATTAGCGTCGCCACGGGGGGGGGAACTGCCCCCCCAACCTGCCCCAGACGGGCCAGACCCCCTACCAGATTCGCGCAAATCCGATGAGAAAGTTTTCTGTGGAGGGGTGAAGGGTGAGTAAGGAATCTGACACGTTAGTCCCTTTTGCCCCAACCAAAAATTCCTGGAGACGCCACTGCTGGTTACATATAGGCCTATATGCGCATAATAAAATGAATAGTATTTCATTTCAATTTTATGCGCTATATCCTGTCAGTTCACCCAACCAGTGCTAGGAATAGATTTAAATCATTGGTAAATGTTTCAAAAATGTAGTGCCTTTTGAATCTGTGATGGCTCATTTGGTAGAGCGTCACTCCTATACCGCATAGACACACCGTTAATCCGGGTTCGATTCTCAGATGCTCGCGTAGGCCAAAATTTCTCCGGCGTAAACATGGTCTGCGCAGCGATTTCAAATGATAAGTAGACCAATTAATCAAAGAGCTGGTCAATATTTAGATCTAGATTTCGAAGCTAGGCCTACTCGATCCCACGTCTGAGATTTCTACTCCAGTGAAAGATCGGACGACTAAAGCCAAAATCGAGAAAACCACAATGGGGTTTCCATTGACCAGCTGTGGGTGAGATCGGCTAAACAGTATCATGATCACACCGAGTCCGAGGATACCGAGCAGACCTAATAGATGGTGATTGGACATGCCATCCGTAGACGTTACTTAAGCATTTATGTGGCGTGCCTCTGTCGGTTATTTCCGAAAACCTGGTGCTATCTGGTAGCCTGGTAGGCCTAGTTGCGAGATTTTGTTGAAAAAAAAACTGAAAACTCTAATTTACAATTTTTTCCTCGGCGCCATTTAGATCGGAATCGAGGAAATAAATTTTTTCGGTCATTTTACAGAGTGCAGCAATGTTTCAACCAGTGGCGTGGCCAGGGTTGCGGAATAGGGGCGGCGAGGCTTCTACAGACTGACATTCCATGCTGAAGTCAGACACGCACATCACATTTAGTCCGACTAGGGGACTTGGGGAACGTCGTCATTTCCCCCAGAAGCAAGAAATTCTGCGTAATATTATAATTTGACGGTGAACACTGGCGCATATTCCAAAGGTTCTAATAGGTTAATATGAATTAGACCTATAACCGAGTGGACAAAACTGTAATAGCCTAATAGGAGTACAACTACGTATGTCGATTCTGCTGACAATCATCCTACCCCTTCGAAAATTCTCATCCGTTCTGCGCAAATCCTACCCCTGATCCCAACCCTAATAAGGGAGGGCGGCAGTGTTTATTTTAGCCACCTAGACATTGGGGAGTTTAAAATTTGGGTGGGGGAACAGACATTGGGAGGTCATACTACTTGCCAAAATGTAAAAACAAAAAAAAATGGAGGGGGAATTTCAAACTTTTGTGGGAAATTCCCCCTCCCAGAGAAGGCCTAGAATAAACACTGGAGGGCGGTGCTCCCTCGTGGCTACTTTCCTGCGACTGATTACCCTGAGCCACAACTTTGACCACCACGGACTACAGATCACAGACCTGGCCTAGGCCTATAGATTTTACCCAGATTGAGCGCTCGTGAATAAACTGGTGCACTCCCTGCGCTGTGCCAATTAAGGTTTCGGTCATCATCATCATCATCATCATCATCATCATCATCATCATCATCATCATCATCATCATCATCATCATCATCATCATCATCATCAATAACCGTGGGCTCAGCGCCCGTTGGTGTCTGATGCAATCAATACAGTTTTGTCTCAATCTTTTCTGTTGGCAGCAACATGACGTAGTTCTCGCAGACATCATTTTACACACCAATCACAAATGTCATCATACCATTCCCTGTGTGACCTTCCTTTCTTGTTGGAACCGTCCATTATTCCCAGCATTATAGTCTTAATCTTTCTATCATCTTTCATACCACAAATATGTCCAAAGAGACGCAATTTCCTCTGTATAACTTTTTGCATCAAGGTTTCCTTTGGCTGGATTTTCTTGTATAGTTCCTCGTTGCTGATCTTTTCCACCCATCCTGATTTGCACTGGTTATCAGCGCCAGAAAGAATCCACTTCAAGCTCGCGTTATTAGCCTACCGATGCCTGAATGGTGTCAGCCCTGCATACCTGGCGACTGAACTGGTACGAGTAGCTAACTTGGAAGGTCGGCAACGCTTGAGATCTGCCCGTTCCACCTCACTGGTCGTTCCAAGGATGCGCCTTCGAACTGTCGGTGATCGTGCGTTCCCTGTGGCCGCGTCGAGAGCATGGAACTGTCTGCCTCCATCTGTGCAGCTCTCTCCTTCTCTCAACACCTTCAAAGAGAAGCTTAAAGACCGCGACTATCCCATACGTCCACCGTTATCTTACCGTATTTGGGCGCGACGTTCCCATGTTTTTGTAGTGGTTCCTGTACCGGGCGCGACGTTCTTCTTATGCTATCAATCGAATTATCTATCCATTCATTAATCACCTATTTTTGGCTAGAATTGCTCTAGTTGAAAAGAAATAATAATAATAATAACAAGTCTATAATAAGATCTTCGGCGTTTGTAATTTTCAAAATTTTTGATTTATTTTGTTCCTCCTACATCTTCCTAGCATTTTCTTTCAAATGTTAAAATTCTTCTCTCAATTTTTTTGTGATCGTTTTAGGCCAAGACTCCCCAAATTTTTTTGTTTTGCACGGATGGTTAGAAAGAGGAGTAAAAAAGGCTAAACAATGGCATATACCTCATCTTCTTAGCTGAAAGATATCGCAAATTCAAAAAATTACACTTTTTATTCATAACCAATTATTGCTTTGTGTTGAGACAGGTGTCCAGGTTAGACTTCAGGTATCTTCACCAAATGTTGACCGATTTTCAAAGTTTTTGGTTAATTTTGTTCCCCTGATATCCATCTTAACTTCTTTCCGATGGGGTCACAGAAAAACTTTCGCATGTTGAACATTTCGGGGGCATGTGTTTTGCCCGTCGAGTGGACCCTACCCCGAAATTTTTTGTTCTGCACGGATGACCTCAAGAGAAAAAGGTTAAACAATGACGTTATGTTGAAGCTCTTATATAGCCTGAGATATCGCAAATTCAAAAAAATTACAGTTATCATTTTGGAATAACGTTATTTTTAATTCCCAGACAGTTACGGTGTCTAAAAAATTTAATCAATCAATCAATCAATCAATCAATAAACTTCTTTAACGTAATGCCCAGGGCATCAGCCGATGTAAAATCAAATAAATTAGAGCCAGGTCAATCCAGAAGATCAGTCAGAACAGCAGCAATCTAGGGGATAAGCTAAGTCAAACAGGTAAGTTTTAAGACCAGATCTAAAAGATGATAAATTTTTAGTTTTACGCAGTGATATTGAAATAAAAAGCAAAACACTGAGAAACAACTTGCCAATGACGGTACGAGAATAAGGAACAACAAATGAAAGTCCTGCCGAATACCTAGTGGATTGAGTAGTAGGTCGAGGGATTAGTTGCATCTTAAGGTAATAGGGTTCATTATATAATATGGTTTTAAATACCAAAAGACAAATTTATAATTAATTCGGAATTTGATGGGAAGCCAATGTAGGGAC
Source organism: Metaphire vulgaris (assembly GCA_018105865.1). Taxonomy (NCBI): domain Eukaryota; kingdom Metazoa; phylum Annelida; class Clitellata; order Crassiclitellata; family Megascolecidae; genus Metaphire; species Metaphire vulgaris. Next base: position 5,138,862 of record CM030848.1, on the reverse strand, counting down.
TGTCTTGTTGAAAATATATCTTCTTGGAACTTTGGATATGACTCTAACTAACATTTTGTACTCTCTGGAGTTTCTGCATATTTGAATTTGTGATGCCAAAAGCAAGGAATTACAATAATCTAGACGACTAGATACCAATGCATTGGCTAACTGAATAAGAACAGGCTTAGGAGGAGATGTCTGATGCGATAGATGTCCCGAATATGATAATGAGAAATTTTGCAGACTGAATTTATGTGACTAGTGAAAGAGAGGAAGAGTCAAATATCACACCAAGGTTGCGAGCAGAAGTACATCTAGGGACAACAGTGGAATCTCCTAAAAGAGATTCAAATTTAGTCAATTGAGCTGGAGTGCCTAATAGCAAGAACTCAGTTTTTGATGAATTCAAAAGAAGCTTATTTGAATCCATCCATGACTGAATATTAGTAAAGACAGCGGATAGAGTCTTAAGGGATGAGATTGAAGAAGATTGATCAAAAGAGATGAGAATTTGAGTATCATCAGCATAAAGATGATACGCCACTTGATGTTCATCAAGAAACCCAAGGGGTTGTATAGAGAGTAAATAACAGAGGTCCAAGAACCGAGCCTTGAGGGGACACACCACAAGACAGATCAGTGGGAATTGAGAGATTCTCATTTATTATCACTGATTGAGTGCGGGGATGTAAATATGAAGAAAACCAATGTAAAGCAATGTCAGAGATTCCAAACCAATGTTCAAGTCGATGAAGAAGAATAGAATGATCAACAGTATCAAAGGCGGCAGATAGGTCAAGAATCCCCGGCTGAAGGGTTAAAACCTGGCTATTCCGCAGAGCTACTTGAATTTCTTGTGTTTTTGTATGTGTTCACGCAGTTCTTTTAGGACGAGTTACCCATTAATCAGTACATTGTAATAATAATAATAATAATAATAATAATAATAATAATAATAATAATAATAATAATAATAATAATAATAATAATAATAATAATAATAATAATAATCCAATTCTGAGAATTTTCTATAGCATTTTCTTTCAAATGTTAAAATTCTTCTCTCCAATTCTTTTGTGATCGTCCAAGACTCGCAACCATAGGCTACAAGAAGCTGCTGAAAAGACATGTTTCAAGAATCTTCTTTTTTATTCTGAGAGTTATTGCTTTGCTTTTCCAGACATTGTCCATTGCCTTCAGATTTCCTAAGGATTTCGCTGCTCTTATTCTTACTTCTTTCTTGCAGTCCAGATCATGTCACATTCATGTGTCCAAGGTAAGTGAAGTTTTCCACGTGACCTCAAGGAGGTTAATGATTATGTTGAAGAAAAAGAGGAGTCAATTAGAACAGGTTTCCGAAACATTTTGGAACCGCGGCCCACTTCAGCGGGTTTTTAACGTGTCGCGACCTCAGTAATAGCATGTAATGTGCTTTTTAAAATGCATTAGGCCATCTGGCGAACGTTAGTTAAAAGGAATCTTCTGTGTTTTGAATAAAAAACAAAAACTCTGATTCAATTCGAATGAAAATATGGCAAATATATTAGGCAGAATTATTTCTATTTTTGTCCAATAAGGCAAAAAGAGATAAATAAATATTGAAATTTCTTGAAAACTATCTTCTCTAAACTTTTTGCCACGAACATACCTTTATTACGCGTCTTAAAAATCCTATGATTATGGCAAAAGCGCTTAACCGCTAGGTCCATATTATCCTCCAAATAGATTCCCTATTGCCAGTGGAGTCTCAGAGCAAAATGGTCGGAATACACTTTCCTTGCGTTATTGCGGAAAAAAATAATTTTAAAAAGTACAGTACTATATCCCGGGTTTCCTAAACTTTTTGTAACTGTGCGACTCACTTCTTATGCTTTGTAGCATGTTGCGACCCTGCAAACTTCTTGTCAACTAAACTTGCATAAAACACTAGTCATTTTAATGCAAGCAGTGTATGGAGGATTGCTGGCATATAAATTTCTTAGAACCTAAGCCTACTTGCAACTTTCAAGGCTTGTGACTTTGTGGTATTGGTTAGAAAACGACACTTGAATCTGATTTCGCGCTACCCCGCAACCCATTAGACTGAGCCCTGCGAGGCTGCGACCCTCTTAATTTTGGGAAACGCTGAAATAGAAGAATACCATCTAGACATTATAAGTGCGCATTCAGGGTCATCTTCTTGGAGGAAGCGTGCTGCGTAACTGACCTGGATCGAATGGGTACATAGTAAGGATCGAAGAGAAACTCTAAAGGCGTGAAAATCACAACCACTTTGCAAATTTGTAATGCTTAATTTGTGATGCTTGATGTTTTTTAGACTAATGAATGTCTTATATTGTTTAATGGCATATGTATTCTTAGTTGTAAACTTCTATTTGGCCTCTAGACTCGAGCCCCACCTTTTGGGAGGCTACCATAGGAAAGGGGAAGGTATAGGGTTTGCGTCCCCTCCTCCACTTTTTCATCCAAGTTAACGCTAATGCAAGTGTTTATATTCTAAACTGGGGTGTCCAGACAAAATCGCGGACGACAAAATAGCGGAGACTAAATCGCGGAGACTAAATCGCGGAGACAAAATCGCGCAGACAAAATAGCGCAGAATAGCGCGAAGCAAAAAACGATAGAGAGCACAACTTTCAAAGCCAAGTATTTGGTTGATAGGAAATACAAGTGCTGGGATTGCCGGGGCGGTTGAGGGGGGGTTGAACCCCCCAGCTAACTTTGCAACCATCACAAAACTCGCATAGCAGGTACACGCAATCTCTGCCCTCTTTTGAATTTCAGTCCGCAAACCCCCTTTTCCCTAGCTCAAATTACACAACGATACTGATTATCTTTAACAAGTCATAGCCGAGTAGTTAGTCGATAGGAAAAACGATACTGAATATCCTTCACATGACATAGCCGAAGCAAGAAACGATAAAGAGCACAACTTTCAATTTAACATGTTTATTAAAATTAATACAACTACAAAGCTAATCAAAGAGACGTAGAAGCATATACTAAACTGTTAAAAATGTATCTTCATATTAATCAATAACGTAGATTTAAATAAGGTCTCTTCATATCAATCAATCAATCACGTCGCTCCGTTCCTATCGCACAATTACGTCGGCGCTATTTTGTCGCAGTTTTTTCGCTATTTTGTCGTCCGCGATTTTGTCTCCGCTATTTTGGCGTCCGCGATTTAGTTATGGTACCCTAAACTGGTGGGGGGAAATTGTAAAAGTGGATCATTGACCGATAGCAGTGTGTGCTGAGACGTAGGCCCTATTAACTTGTTAGCAACTAAATAATGCTGATTACGGACAAATTCTGGGCGCGCACAAAAGTTGACTTTATTTGTAAAATTTTTCACACAAGAAATTTCATGCGCACACGGACTACAAAAAATAGTGGGAACATTGGTAGGAAGGGGTTATATGATCGAAGAGAATACGTGGATGTGCGAAGAATACCATGATAACGTTGTTTCTATCCGAAAATTTCGATGTGCCCCCTCCTATTCCTGAACCTTGGCTACGCCACTGCTAACGGTCGAACCAAATGGCCATTATCTGTATATGTTGATGGAGCGCCAGTCTCTACTATTCTACTGTATAAATCTGGCTACGCCACTGCCGCTATTAATGGTTCCAGGGCACATATCATATATGTCAGCGTTACTTTCGGTCGGCCCCCTCCTCCTCCTCCTCTTCCTCCTCCTCCTCCTCCTCCTCCTCCTCCTCCTCCTCCATCATCATGTGATATCCTTTGCACTTCACTGGAGAGCCAAGCTCTTGCTGATTTCTTTTACAAAAAGGCCTACAGTTTTCAAAACGCAAAGACATTTTCTGGCCCATTCGACTTGCATGTATCGTCTGGTTGTCTCAACGAATGAATATAGGCCTTGAATTAAATATGCCAGATAAGCACCATGGCTGATGTACAATCAGGGGCTCGTTCGTCCAGGAGGCCCAGTTACACAGTAACCTCTATACGAGGAGGACAGATGGGTGCAGCCTCCTGCAACCGACGTCTCCGGCTCCTTCTGGCCAATGACCGTCAACTAGGGCTGCGCAGCGCTTCTGCTGCTGCAGCCAATCATCGGCCAGTAGACAAGTGAGTTAGTCACTCATTGATCTTATTACGCAGCACACTGCACTTGCAAATACCGTATGCGCATAATTGATACAGTAAAACAGTTTCACGTATTGACTTTGTAAATACAAGGACCAGCAAAAGTCGAAATGGGTCTTTAAACGACAGCGCTAATAGTAATAGGAGATAACATGGTGGGACACTTGCACACAGGCACACATACACACACTGGACACACACTATAGCTCTTATATATATATATTATATAAATATATATATATAGTTATATAAAATATATATATATTTTACTCTTGTGCCCTATAATATTGACTGGAAATGACGAATGCATTGTATCGCCTGGTATTATTTTTAAACAGACCAAGTATCAATTCGAATGCACTTAATGCAACACTGTGTCTTAAAGTAATGAATCTCTCAAAACACCGCTGCTGACCGATGTAATGATGTGATGTAAGACCAGAGCCATAATTTTATTTAAGGAAAAAATATATATATACCGGTATAGGCCTATTTGTAGGCTATGCGCACAATTGACGCTCTATTGTAGGCCTACAGTTTTAACTAGCTATTGTAGGCCTACATCTGAATAGTTGTAGTGTTCAATCCATCACCGTTTTCAAATTAAGAAAGAATTTAAAAATCTGACTTTAGGCCTATATGCGATCTAGTTTGTTGACGTTTGTTGGCAACAGAGAAACCCGCTTCTTGCCTGACAATGTCACCAGCCACAGAAAATACTCTCACAGAACTGAATCGGACATATTTCGCATTCACAATCGCCATGATCTATAGAAACTGGCTACTAAGTTAAGATAACGAAGTAATAAAGGTAGCAAACTTCACAAAATGAAAGCGTTCCCGTCGGGTTTATTTATAAATTAAAATTTACTAGTTCTAGACAGTCAACAAAATGACATCAGATAGAGCATAATTTATTTTAATTTTTTGGGAGTGGGGCGCAAACCGGAAAGCAAGTAGGCCTACTCAATTGTTGAACAATAACGCGAATACTCAAACGTCAATTGTTTAACAGTGTTAACTGTTTTATCAATGAAAATTAATTTTGCAGCAAGCAGTTTTCATTTATCAGCGAAACAAATGGTGCAATTTTAATTAATTGAAGAATTTACCATTCTATTACACTGGTAAACACAATTTTTGTCACAGAATCGCTCTGGTCTGTTCCATATGTAGTTTTTCACGTAGTTTCCAAATATGTAATCAGAATGTTTCCATCACCCATACTTCAGGAGATATAGTCTATTAAAGAATATACCTTACTGTGAAATAGCCAATGCAATTTTATTTCAGTAAACCGAGGTAGTATACAAAAAAATTTCATCATAACCAATTATAATATATTATTGTATGTTGTCACTTGTCAGCCACAGCAGAAATGTTGTCATGTTGTTATAATATATCCAGGCCCTTCGTTCTATTTGTCTGGCTGATACAAGCAGAACACGATGGGTCATGAATTGTGTGTTCTATTCTGATATGAGCAAGTGTGACTTGTATTATATTGCTTGAAATAAGCCCCATCTGGTGTGAGCTTGCCTAAATCTATTTAATATAGAGCACTTAGTTAATATAATTTAAGGGTTATTTGTTCTTTGTAGTCATTTTGAAATGCCTAGAAAGTGTACTAATCATCCGGATTCCTTTTGCTACATTTGCGGTGATGTTACTTTTAAGAAGCAAAAAAGGCATTTTACTCCGCTTGTTAAGACATGTTATAAGCTGTACTTTGAATGTGAAATTGGCGATTAGGACTAATACAGGGCCTCTCACTTCAGCTGTATAACCTGTGTCAGACTCCTAACAGGTTGGGTCAATGTGAGACACATGAAGTTTGCTGTTCCAATGATCTGGAGGAACCAAGAGATCACTTGACATACTGTTACTTTTGCCTTACAAACATTGCAGGCATTACTTCCAAATCACAACAAACTGTCAATTACCCAAATTTACCATCTGCCATTAGGCAGAAAAAAGTATGAGGCAAAAAAAACATTCAAATCCACTTGTGGAGCCGAATAAAATATATCTACCTCCTCTCCATATATAAATTGGGTCTCGTGAAGAACTTTGTAAAAGCCATGGATAGAAGTGGACTAGGAGTTGCATATCTTAGAAATACATTTCCACAAATAAGTGAGGTGAAAATCAAAGAAGGGATTTTTGTAGGGCCTAATATTAGAAAACTGATGAAAGATGAAAACTTTGATGCTCAGTTGAATGACACTGAAAAGCTGCATGGATATCCTTTAAGATTGTTTGTCACGACTTCTTGGGAAATAACAAGGCAGCCAACTGTCAAAATTAATGGATACTCTATTGAAATGGGATTTAACATGTCTTAAAAATGCACTTTTTGCATTCAACCTGGATTATTTTCATCAAATCTAGAAGCAGTAAGCGATGAACATGGAGAAAGGTTTCATCAGGACATTTCAGTAATGGAAAATAGGTACCAGGGCAAGTGGAAACCATTATGCTAGCAGACTATTGTTGGACTCTTAAAAGGGATGTTCTGACGTACAATATCGTGAAAATCAAACAACTACCTTTTAGTTTGCAATTCATATAACACATATAATGTTATATCAATATGAAAAATTTAAACTACGTGTCACTGAAAAATGTTACGTGATGGAGAATTTCTAAGTACATATCTGAATTCAAAAAACTGTAATAGAATCAGACTTTTTCATTTCTGTGACAGAAACTTTTTTATATTTTGTTGACTAGTGTTATTGATCAAACTAAATTTGCGTTGACATTTTTAACGGCGTTAATCTTTTAATCGCGATTAATAATTCTTTAAAGTTTAACACGCTTTAATTTGACAGTCCTAATAATAATTATTATTCTGGCTGTCATTAGGCTTAGGTCTAAAACCGGTAATAGCTTGAAATAGTCGTCGTCATATCGTAGGTCTTAGCGTCTGAATCGCAATCAGTTCAAAATGTTCAAAATTATCATTTCCACAGCGCCAAATCCGTCGTTTCTGCGTACTCTTCATCAAAACAGGACTAAAAAAGAACAGGGCTATTGTCATTGGTTGAAGTAAGGATCTTCTAGCCGTTGAATGTTTCAAGAAGGACAAAAAAAGAAGAGGGATATTATATTTATAATTAACAGTTCTCGTAACACATGCGACCCAGTTACCTGACCGAAGCGGCGGGAAATGGGTGAAAAATTGACCCACTTATAGTTCATTGGTCGAAGACGGTTATTGATGAACAGACCAGCCAATAGGAGAACGCCGACTCTTGGCGACATCTGCCGTAGCCTTTAATGGAACTCGACAGCATCGAATAGCTTGAAATAGTTGTCATCATATCGTAGGCCTTAGAAACCGACAACATGTAAAACAATATAATATAGATAACTGGTCTATCGGTTTATAAATTTATTCCACATGACTCGCTGTCACAGCCGAAGGTCTGAGGTCATCACTGCAGGTAAATGAATTCTATTACAGGTTCAGAGGAAGCTTATGGAAAGTTGTCTCTAAGTCTAAATTAGACATAATTTCACTAGATTTGTGTTATCTCTCAGATTTGAACGTTAGTCTATAGTCTGAAAATAAACTTGAGACATATTTTATTATGTGCCTATTGTAGGGCCAAATAGCACATTTTCATTTGGGTTTCTTAAATTATAACATATGTTTTTGTTGTAACTTCTTGAGACATTCAACGGCTAGAAGATCCTTAGGCCTACTACAACCAGTGGCAATAGCCATGTTCTTTTTAGTCCTGTTTTGACGAAGAGTACGCAAAAACGACGGATTTGGCGCTGTGAAAATGATAATCTTGAACAATTTGAGTTCGTTGAACTGATTGCGATGCAGCGGTAGGCCTACGTACGGCTATGGTTTTAGACCTAAGCCCAATGTAAGTTCATGAACTCTACTAATACTACTACTAAGCTTCATTAGCGTCGCCACGGGGGCAAATGGGGCAACTGCCCCCAACCTGCCCAGACCACCTACCAGATTCGCGCAAATCCGGTGAGAAAGTTTTTGTGAAGGGGGTAGGGGTGGGTAAGAATCTGACACGCCAGACCCCTTTGCCCCCCCAACCAAAAATTCCTGGCGACGCCTATGCTAAGCTTACTATACTACTACTACTACTGCTGCTACTGCTGCTGCTGCTGCTGCTGCTGCTGCTGCTGCTGCTGCTGCTGCTGCTGCTGCTGCTGCTGCAGCTGCTGCTGCTGTGCTGCTGCTGCTGCTGCTGTTATTACTGCTGCTGCTGCTGCTGCTGCTGCTGCTGCTGCTGCTGCTGCTGCTGCTGCTGCTGCTGCTACTGCTACTGCTACTGCTACTGTTACTACTACTACTGCTACTGCTACTACTACTACTACTACTACTACTACTACTAGCAGAGACGTCATTTCACTGTTTTTCAGGGGGGGCAAAACACTTTTGACCTGACAAGCTACAAGTTTGCGAAAAAGTTGACGACCTTTTTTTTTGCTCGTCAGCTGTTTATAACGGTAAGTTACTTTTCAGACTAGACTACTCCACATCATATCAGGGTCCTTTAGGACATGTAAAAACTAAATACTAAATAACACAATAAAAAATTTTTTTCCTCAAAATCAGGGGGGGCAAATGCCCCCCTGCCCCCCAAATGACGTCCCTGACTACTAGCCTACTACCTACTACTACTGGAATCACTGTGGTTTCTCTGGGTGTCTCTTGGGCCAGAGTGTCTCTGGGTTCACTGGCCGGGTTAATGGAGTCTCGGGAGGTCTTTCGCTGTTTCTGGGTCACTGGAGTGGAGTCTCTAGGGCTGACTAGGGCCACTGGGACCTCTGAGATTTCGGGGGTGGAGGTTCACTGAGGTTGACTGCATAAGTGCAGGCCCGTCTTATACCTGTGTGAGGCGGACTGAGGCCCCGGCACCTGGCGACCTGCGGGGCCCTATATGTGCAGATCAAATTTTGACAAGCAAAAAGGTCATCTCCAAACGTTTTTGGGTGTTGACAAACAAAAAAAAGTTTGCGCGCGGTGCTGGGCCCCTAAGATGCGCGGGTCCCCGGGCACTGTGCCCGATTTTCAACACGTAAAGACGGGCATGCATAAGTGCAAATGCAAACTGATGACTACACTCGACTTTTCGCTAAAAGGACTTTGCGAGGACAAGCTAAGAGTGCATCATCAAAATGACGAACAACAAATTATTCGCCAGAGGGCGACACCGAAACCACAGTGATGCGAACGACAGATCAGTTCCTAGTGGCTGCTCCTGCTCTAGAGATCTCTCATCCTGTGCCGTTTTAAGAAGTGTGGGGGCCCTAGGCATTTTGAAAAAGGAAACGGTAATGAGCATTTTCCCTTATGAACACCTAAAGCGGTGATGACCTTTTTTGCCTGTCGGACTTCTTTCGGACATCATAAAATCGAAAATAATCGTACATTCAAAATGAAACACCGGAAAAACTTTTTCCGCGGTCCGCCGGGGCCCTCTGTTTGGCGGGGCCCTAGGCACGTGCCTACCATGTCTATGCTTTAAAACGGCCCTATTCTCATCTTCTCAAAGCTTTCGCCACTTGCTGCTTTCAGATGAATATGAATCTTAGCTTTATGCGATGGAATAGTCGTTTCCCCTATTCAGGTCTAGAGCGTTTGTGGAATTGTGCACAGATGAGTTGAAATTAGAGCTGGGTCGATTACGATTATTTTTTCCGATTACGATTACGATTATTTTCGATTATTTTTCACGATTACGATTTCGATTACGATTACGGTTTTTTAAATAATCGCGATTTCGATTTCGATTATTTTACAGTACCTTTAGAAACTGGCTTTCCCGCCATATTTTACAGTATTCGGCAATCCTCTGTGTATCGATGTTGATCTTCAACAGGGATATTCTACACCCCTAACAACCTCCAACACCCCAAATTTGAGGTCGACACCCCCTAAAATTTGGTGATGTGACAATGATATGCATACAGAATGCATATTTATTTATTTATTTATTGACAATTTATATAGCGCAGTAGACAAGGCTAAGGCCTACAACAAAAGCTCAATCGTCAAGGCTTTTGGCTTGTCATCGCACTCCTATGCTGACGATGGGCAAATTTATTCCTCGTGCATGCCGTCGGATACTGAGCGACTTCGGATGTCCTTCACGAATTGCATATCTGCAATCATCAGATGGACAGAAGAAAATCGTCTGGCATTGAATCCGGACAAGACGGAATTCCTCTGGATCAGCACTCCAGGAAGAAGGAAGTTGTTGAGTCGAGTCCCTTTCACTGTGGGTGATGCTACTATTGTTCCTGTGGCGAGTGTGCGTCTCTTAGGTGTGCTTTTGGACGAAACGCTATCGTTTGATGCACACACCAACAACGTTATCCGATGCTGTCACTAAGATACGGAGGGTCAAGCTGGTTCGGCGCTACCTAACGGTGAGTGCGGCCGTTCAGCTTGTCCGGGCCTTCGTCTTGTCAAGAATGGACTACTGTAACAGTGTCTTGCTAGGCCTACCGGAAAACAAGCTAAATCGACTTCAGTCCGTACTGAATCTGGCTGCACGAGTGGTCTTCGGTTGTCGCTGGAATGACCACATCACGCCACTGCTGAGAGATCGCCTGCACTGGTTACGCGTTCAACAGCGTATTGTTTTCAAGCGTTGTTGGCTCACTTTCCGAGCCCTTTATGATCCACACTGCCCAGAATATCTGGAGTGCGCTGGTGCAGCGAACGACGTCAAATGAGTCGAGAATGAAGCTTCGGTCGAGTCGTCGAGTCCTGCTGCTTGTCCCTCCTCCGTCAAAGACCTCCAAGTTTGGAGAAAGGTCATTCTCCAAAGGGAATCCGTTACTTTGGAATTCGTTACCTGACGTTGTGTCGGAAGCTGTCTCTGCGGAATCCTTTCTTAGGAACTTAAAAACACACTTATTTAATATCGGATTTTATTGATAGAATTATGTCAAAGCGCTTTTGTCGTAGGCCTTAGCCTTGTTTACTGCGCTGGAGAAATTGTCTAGAAATAATAATAATAATAATAATAAAAAGCGCTTAACACAGTTCATATCCAATATTAAATAAATGTGTCTTCAAATTTCCAATGAAAAGTCCAGCTGAGACTGCTCCAGTCACATTGTCTGGAAGAGAGTTCCACAGAGCGGGATTCCCCGTGCGAATGATCTTTCCCCAAACTTAGGGGTCTTGCACGGGGGAGGGACCAACAACTGCACTCTCCGACTGGACCTAAGAACCGATCTCCTCTCGATCACAGTCGATCTTCGTACAAGCACTGTTAGATAATCAGGACAGAGTGGATCGTGTAAAGCCCGAAACGTAAGCCAACAGCGCTTGTAGACAATGCGCTGTGGAACACGGATCCAGTGGAGTCGATCTCTAAGGAGAGGAGTGATTAGCCCTGAACACCCCCAAACAGGCCCATTCAGAGGGGGGCTAGGATGGCCATTCGGCCCGGGCCTCCATCATTTTGGGGGCCTCCCTTTGTTTCCTTGTCTAGAATTCTGGGCGAGCTAGAAAGCTAGATAGCTACTACTAGAAGGGGCCTCAAAATTTGGTGATGACCTTTTTGCTTGTTGATAATTTTGGGATTTTGGGAAAGCTAGGAAGGTATTCTGCGGTCCTCAAAATTAGTGATTACCTTTTTTCGCTTGTCAAAATTTTAATTGTTGGGAAGGCTAGGAGAGGCCTCGAAATTCCAACTGGCCTGGGTCTCCTTCAGCCTCTGCATGAAGGGGTCTGCTCCCAATGGAGAAATACACCCCACAACTTTTATCTTCGGATGACTTTTTTGCTTGTCAGACTTTTTGTGAGTCTCTATAACGTTTTTTTGCTTGTCAGCCTTTTCGGTAGAGACTTCCAAATTTCGACACTCCCAGATTTTCCCGACACCCCAAATTCACAATCCTACAATTCTAGAAATAAACACACCCCAGATTTTCCCGACACCCCACCCCAATTCACAATCCTAGAAATAACCCTGGTCTTCAATCTCCTTAAAGAATCGAGCCTGGGTGGCAAGACCGATATCGTCAGCGTATCCAAACTTCCTACTTATGGTATCAGGTAGGCCTAAGTCGTTTGTAGGCCTATAGGCCTACAAATTGAATAACGTGGGGGCTAGAACTGGACCCTATGGTAGACCGTTTCGTCGACGTCTCCAGGAGCTGACATCTCCCAAGTGAACTCAGAACCGTCTGTCAGAGATGAGTAATTCCACAAGTTGACAGAACCAGGGTGGCAAGTTGAGCGAGAGTTTGTACATTAAACTCACCTGACACACCGTATCGAAAGCTGCTGTCAAACCCAGAAAGATGGTACCTGTCTTTAGACGCTGTTGAATCCATTTCAATGAAAATCTTATAATCAACGGTAAATTGATCTTTCTTTGAATCGGAAATATTGTATAATATCACTTACGGGAATAATCGAAAATTAATCGCGATTTCGATTATTTTTTCGACGATTATCGATTATTTCGATTTATTTAATAATCGTGTCGATTTCGATTACGATTTTTTCAAAAATCGCGATTTCGATTTCGATTAATCGACCCACCCCTATAGTTGAAATATTTCGGTGGGAGGCGAGAGTTGAGGTGGGGGTTGGGTGGGGAGGAGGAGGAGGGTGATTGCCAATGCATGTTCGCAAAGTTGTTGTGTCCTTATAGATTGTCGCTGAATTTTTGCCAAATTTTATCAGTTGCCTTATTGTGCGCGTCTTGGAATTCTGACTGACTGCACATCCATTTGATCTTCTGCTTCTGCTGAGTGTGCTCATGGTCGCGTGCACGCAGTCATTTGCAGTGCGCACTATAATCCTCCATAGCAATCATAGACCTCACCACAATATGACACTTATTACACTTTGAAGTTGCATAATGACGCGATCGCTGTTAGTTCTGCCAAAGTAAAGCATTTTCGACTTCTGACCATTTCAATCTCAGTATTCTCTTATTCTGTAGGCTTCTTGGCTTCTAGCTTCGTTTTAAATACATTTCAAATAGGCCTATGAACGCCGACTAACAGGCCCGCCGGAACGAATTTTCATCAGGGGGTGCAGATTTTCTCCAGATAAAAGCAGTAGCATCATTTCACACCTTTCTTTGGGGCAAGATAATTGTTTGCAAATTTTCCGCAAATTTTGGCAATTTTATGGCCAATTTTAGCAATTTTGGGCTAATTTTAGCAAATTTTGGCGATTTTTTGCACATTTTTTGCAAATGTTGGCAATTTTGGACCAATTTTAGCAAATTTTGGCAATTTTTGGGCCAGTTTTAGCAAATTTTGGCAATTTTTTGACGAATTTTAGCTGAAAGGGGGTGCAGAGGGGTGCAGCCCATCTCCTTTCCAGGGGGTGCAGCTGCACCCCCTGCACCCCCACTTGCGGCGGGCCTGGACTAATAATGAGCTTGAAGCGTTCAAGTTTGCTTCAGAGTTGTTAGGGTTCCGACCGATTGATTCGCATACCCTGATGGTGCCCCTATTCTGGAACCCTAGCCACTGTTAGTTGATTCTGGCGACGATGGATTTCGGGGCTCATGTCATCTGTTCCCTCAAAATCAACTGCTGCCTCTATATGGGTATTCCATACTCCTAAAGAAGTTTGATCTCTGACAAAGTCCAGGATACGTGTTCTCCGTCGTTTGAACATGGCTGCTATTAAGTGTCTTTGACTTTGACTTTCGTTTCTATAGCGCTATATAAATTGCCGTGCTAACAACAACAACAACAACAACAACAACAACAATAATAATAATAACAACAATAATGATAATAATGATAATATAGGTGTATCAGTATCTCTCATAGCGTTAAGCCATTTTGTGTTTTGCCATTTGTTACAGCATTATAAGAGAAGACGTTTTGTTGATTGGAAGGCGATACGATCGATGGCTTCGGAGGCGAAAGTGGCGGTGAAGAAAGACTTGTACAAGACCGAGCTCTGTCGCCACTACGCCATCGGAAAGCGATGTCCATATCGAACCAAATGCCAGTTTGCCCACGGCTCGGACGAGATCGTCGACATTGCACGCCATCCTAAGTACAAGACAGAGCCTTGCAAGAGCTATCACTCGAAAGGCTTCTGCACTTACGGACCGCGATGTCACTTCATACACGATTACGCCGACGACTCGTCCAGAAACTCATTCGCGCGCAGCTGCAACGGCGAAGCAGGGACTCGAACAGACGAAACACAAGGCGACGAAGCAGATCGGCGCAAACCAAACAGACGTTCCGAACTGGTGACTGCCACAGAAGTCACACGCCGTGTTTCATCGTCGCCAGCTGATCGCGTGAAGCTCGAGGCGTTTCGTGGAGTAAGCGAGGAGAAATGGTTTCACCGATGTCAAGGAACGCGACAGAAGAAGAAGCAACAGGATCCTCAAGGGCGATCGAGTGATGTACAAAGACGGAACGCGGATCATCTAATTCAGAAGTTGTCCGAACAGTCAGAGGACGATTTTTCTGTCGACGACCGTTGGGTTAACGACGAAAGCGAGGAGCTGACCAAAAAATCGCATCCGTTTCCGCTTTTCAGTGTGAACGAATCTGTCGATGACAAATTCGAGTCCTCGTCATTTTTTAGAAATTCCTTCTATCGATCTGACTTCCCGGAAACTCGTCAGACTGAAACCGCGACCGCAGCGGCGCGACCTAATGATTCCACGAATTTGCAGACGACGAAATATCCGAATGCCATAATTTCTTCTAATGAGAGCTACAGTGAATCTCCGGATTTGTTCAACTTTCAGACCAGTCATCAGTATGTTCCCCCAAACTTCGGGAGAAAATCCTGGACTCTGCAACATAGGCAGCCGGAGAATGCTGTCATCAATCGAAACGACAGCGGTGATCGGAACGCGAAAGACTTCTGCTCGTCGCTTCCCACGATGACTGCAAATGCGTTTCGACGCTGCAGCCCCCCTTGCTCTTTCCAATCGTCTTCAGTTTCACGTGAACCAGTTCATGACAAACGAGAGATCAAACTGTGGCGACCCCGGCGGCTCGCGGTCTCGTAGCGCGGCCGGCGGTCGGGCGGCCCCCAACGCCCGCTCGGTCTCCCGATCGCCATCAGCCGCCGACTCTGCCTGATCGGCGGCGTCAGTTTCTCTTTCCGGCTCTCCGACATCAGAGGAGGTGTCCGCGGCTGCCGGACAGGCAGCACACTGAGGATGGCCGCTCCTCAACGTAGGGTTCTCGTTTTCCTCCTCTGACTCTCTATCCGTTCCGGCTCCGGCCTCGTCCGAGAGACCCTTTAACTCGTGCCTCTTATCGCTGGCCACCGCTTGGTCTCGGCGCCTTAAGCGATTTCGATAGGTATTCCGGGTCTCTGGCTTCGACTTGGCCCCACGTCTCTTCATTCTCGGCAATCTAGCCGTTTCCCGCTCTCTTATAGACAGGCGGCGTTGTCTCTTGGCTTCCTCACACGCTTTCACCAAACCCGAGGTTAGCCGTGCCTGAATGGACGGCGGTCCACTCTTTTCCTGGCCGTCGATTCACTCAAACTGTCTCCCCGCGCCTTTACGACAGGCGGGCGTCTGTCTCCTCCCTTGGCTCAGAATTGACCTCCTGGGCACTAACGTGACCTCAGGTAGGCGAGGCTCATCACAGCCAAGGCTCACCTTCACGGACAGTGCGCTGAGACTCCGGCGTCACAGCGACTTTCAAAGACACGCACACAACTTGCCTTTATTGGTTTATTTTTATTTATTTATTAATAAACCAAGCAACAATGACAACAATGGCTACAGTGGCAACACTGGTAACACGGACAAAGACGCGGTAGCTAGACGCAGTCCGGCAGCCACAATAACTAGCGCACAGGAACTGCAATCAATAGCCTTTGATACGTCAGTATGAAACGATAAGCTTTAGCACTTTAAACGGGCTCCAAATACTCGCTTTCAATCGCTGTGCTTTCTTTACTCTATCGCTTCACAGTATAAGCGGCCACACTGCGAAAAGTACATGTGATGTTAGTGACTGACAATAACTAAAATTTTCAGAGTTTTGAAACTTTTTGACGGACACTTAGGCGGATTTTTCGTCTACAGTCTGTATTTCCGCGTAGTTGCCGTCAATAGGAAAAAGTAGGGACTTGCTTAAGAACGTTTTCCTTAGCGGTGATCAGGGGCTTCATCTACGGCTAAGCGACGCGGCAATCGCTCCTGCTAGATGGGCGCGCGTCTCAAGCGGACTTTTGATACACAGCCGCCTGCGTCCGCCTATTGACGCGTGCTATATAAATTCCCCTATTTCGGAGATTTTCGATTTTTAGAACTAGCCCTTGAGGGCGCTCGCTCCCAAATGTCCCTATCTATGCTTTTTATCCGTCATGAAGCAACTTCGGACCCACCCCTAGCGTCGTCGGCAGCGGCGAGGGCGCATCGCCGCCGGCGACGCGCATCGCCGTCAGGACCTTGTTCCCCGGCCGCCGCTCTTTGGCGGAATTTCAAGCTGTAGGGCCACGTCCGCCTAGATGCCGTCAGAGCAGGACCTGGGAGGCAGTGTCGTCGTTATCGGTGGTAAGCGACCCCGTCTACGGGCCCAGCCCTCGCTAACCACCCCTGGTAGTCCGGGCGCCAGTGTTCAGGCGTACGCATCGGCTACACAGCCGGCCGACCGCTGCGTTCTCTCTCCGTCTTTCCATCGCTCCAACCGCCTGTTCCCTTCGTCAGCAGCCAGCCAGTCGCCGTCTCCGCGCAGCCTCTGTCACACAGGCGACGGTCTTTCAGCGGCCAAACTCTCTAGTTGCTAAAGACCGAAGGCTCGGGAACCATAAGTCGTTGCCGGTTTATACAACTTATCTCTCGGTCTTTGGGCGGCCGTGGCTATTCTAATAATTTTACCGAAGCCTTAGCGTCTTAGCCTAGCGCGTGCTCTGTCCGTTTTACATGAATTAAAACTTTATTAATTAATTAACTAACAAGTTATACAGTTAAGCAATCGATAATAATAATAATAATAATAATAATAATAATAATAATAATAATAATAATAATAATAATAATAATAATAATAATAATAATAATGCTATCTGTGGCACATGGTCGCCACAAAACGTGAAGTTTTTAGCACTGATCTGCGCAGAATTTTTGAAGATCTAAGCAAAGAGCAAATGTTTGCTTTGCAATCCTCCTTGTTGATGGACACTTTGAATCAGAACCTGCAGCAATCTACGTACGGGTGACATCCTAAGACGTTATAGGTTATAACATTATAGGCTTCATGAAATTCCCAGGAACAAAGGATTCCTCTGTGGGAGGAGAGGAAACTTAAGTTTTGAAAACAGCGTATATACAGTACTACTAGACCTACAGGCATTTTATGGTCAGAATAGATGTTTCAAAGCGGAGTCTATAGGCATTGGACAGATGCCATATGAATAATGTTGACAATTTAACGGTATAGGTCTACTGTGCCATGTCTCCGTAGAAGGCAATTAAAAGCTTGATTGTTATCTATTTTTAGCGTTTATTTGTTGTAATTGAGTCGATGGCCCCGATTGGTTTACTTGCTGGAGTCTTTAATGCAACGCTGATTTAAAATCGCTCTAGGCCTATACTAAAACATCTGCTATTTGCATCTAAATTTCGATAGGCTATAAGACATTAATTAGTTTAAAAACATCAAGCATCACAAATCAAGCATTATAAATTTGCAAAGTGGTGAACGGGGTTATGATCTTCATGCCTTTAGAGATTCTCTTCGATCCTTACTATGTTCCCATTCGATCCAGGTCAGTTACGCTTCCTCAGTGGCGGCTCCACAGGGGACCCGGGGGGCCCGTGCCCCTATTGAGTGCCTGGCCCCCAGCAATGCTGGGCACCAACTACTGTGAAAGTAGTTCAACTACTGTAGTGAACTACTTGATAAAAATATAGTTGTAACTACTAGTTAACTACTTTTTCCACAAAGTAGTTATTAACTAATTGGTAACTACTTCCTGAGTAGTTAACTACTTTGCAACTACTTTTGACCCTGCAACGCTCAAATAAAAATATCCATTGTTCAATGTCTTCATTTTTTAAACACCACACAAACACTGTCAACACGATCATCAATTCTATCAATATAAGCTGCTTCTGCAGCAGTTCTGCTATGTAATTAATGTAATGAATGATTACTCAGTTCTTACATGTACCACAGTCGGCAATGAAGTTTTTATCATCACTGCGTTCACTCTTTTTTACGTGGGTTCACGAAACAGCTTTTGACTAATTGGCTATTCATATTTAATGATATCTATGAGTTATTAAGAATTAATCTGTTAATTCTGTTAACTTTTATTACTATTATTAATTATATCTCCCCAGTAAACAACACGAACCTGTATTTTTGGTACTACTAAAAGTTGTGTAAGTATGAGACCGGAAATCAGGAATAGAATATTATATTACTGGTAGGTAAGTAAGTAAGCTTGTATGCACAAGGGCAACAAGGGCAGGCATGGGTTACATCGACGATGTGCCCGCTACACGACAGAGTCTCATCGAAGAGCTCACCGAGAAGCCTGGCGACAGCGTTGTTGGCAAAAGCGGGTTTAAGCGGCAAATAATGTTTTAACAAAAGTAGTTGACCACAGTAGTTAACTACTTTACTTGATAACTACTGCAGAAAGTAGTTAAACTACTTGTAGTTAACTACTTTTTCACACGTAGTTACTAACTACTCTGTAACTACTAAAGTGTAGTTAAACTACAAGTAGTTACCTACTTGTAGTTAACTACTGCCCGGCGTTGGCCCCCAGTGGGCCCCCAGTTGGGACCCTATACTTAATGCTACATACATAACAACAAATGGTTGGCCCCCATGATTAGAAGTTGCCACCCCAACGGCCCCCACTTGCCAAATCCTGGAACCGCCACTGTGCTTCCTCCAAGAAGATGACTCTTAAAGCGCACCATCATGTCTAGATGGTATTCTTCTAATTTGGTGTTTCCCAAAAGTGGGTCGCAGGGCTCGGTCTAGTGGATCGCGTGGTAGCGCGAAATTAGATTAAAGTGCCATTTTCTAACCAATACCACAATACCACAAACCTTGAAAGTTGCTAGTAGACTTAGGTATTAAGAAATATAAATGCTTGCAATCCCCCATACACAGCTTAGGCATATATTAAGATGATTAGTATTTTACGAAACTTTTATGCAAATTTAGTGGACAATAAAACTAGAACTCGAATTCAACTTTATGTTCCACCTCCGTCGAAGACCGTCAAATAATTACAGACCAATCTCCATGCTTCCTGCCCTCTCTAAAATCTTAGAAAAACTAGTCTGCAACAGACTCAATAACTTCTTAGCTAAGCATGACCTACTATACCACAACCAGTTCGGGTTCCGTAACAATCACGATACTTCTCTTGCCGTAACTGAACTCATTGATAAAATATCTGCAGCCATGGATACTAACCTATTTACTCTCGGCATTTTCATCGATCTTTCAAAGGCATTTGATACTCTTGACCATTCTATACTCATAAATAAACTTAGCCACTATGGCGTCCGTGGAACTGCTCTAAACTGGTTCTCCTCATATCTATCTCACAGAAAACAGTATGTTCAAATTGAAAACAAGTCCTCAGGTCTTCTCGACATTTCATGTGGAGTACCCCAAGGCTCCATACTCGGTCCCATCCTATTCTTAATCTATATAAATGATATTCACGAATCATCAGATCAATATAAATTTATCCTTTATGCTGACGATACTAACTTATACATCTCAAATAAAGATCCCAAAGTCCTCATAGACGTCGCATCTAGAGAATTACCAAATGTACTCCAATGGTTTCAGCAAAATAAACTTTCTGTCAATGTAAGTAAAACTCATTTTATGTTATTCCACAAAAAACGATCAGCTCAATTCTACATACCCGATACCATCACAGCTGGAAACCTTAGCATCACTCGTACGGACCACACTAAGTTTCTCGGTATAATAATACAACAGCACCTAAATTGGGACAAACATATCCTTGAAATCTCTAAAAAAATTACAAAAAATATAGGAATTTTAGCCAGAATAAAATCATCACTTCCCTCTCTTCACCTAATCTTGCTATACAAATCTCTCATATTACCATATCTGACCTATTGCAATCTGTCCTGGGGAAATTGCTCTAACACAAACATAAATAATCTATTTCTCCTCCAAAAAAAGGTGATAAGGATTATTTCCCATTCCACCTTCCTCGCACATACTGATCCCCTTTTCATACACCTAAACCTATTAAAAATCCACGACATTCAGGTTGTTCAGGTAGCTACCTTCATGTTTAAAATAAAGAATATGCTTCTTCCTGCCCACTTTCAAACATATTTTAACCTCTGCTCTGATATCCACTCGCATTATACTCGAAGTACTACTGACAACTTCTTTGTTAATACTAGAAATACGTCAATATATGAAAAATGTGTTAGATTATCTGGCCCCAAAGTTTGGAATTCTCTATCTAATGAAACTAAGAAAATTAAATCCCTCCATAAATTTAAAGAAACTATTTCAAGTTCATTAATCTCAAAATATATGTCACCTTGATTCTGCGAAAAATTAGCTTAAATATGTATATGTATTCGCACTTTGCACGCTGCACCCTCACTTTGCACCATATGTTAAAATTTGTTTCCGGTTGCTACTTGCTTTCTGTATTTATAAACATAGTACTCAGTCAATTGGAACATGTCCATAGTTAGTATAAGCTTACTGGTTCACCGGGAAAGCAGGCCTTGAACAGAGAATATTTCTCTTCTCCTGCTTCTCCCTTTAGTTTCCAAATTATTTAAATGTCAACATTTTTCAAATATTACTATTATGATGTTATTATTACTACTATGATCTTTACATGTAATCATTGTGATGATGTTATTATGCACTTATTTGGAAAATAATAATAAACTAATTTTGATTGATTGATTGATTGAAGTTTGGAGAACGCTCTTTCTCGCGCGGAAATCCTCTCCTGTGGAATTCACTGCCGGACTGCGTGTCGTCGGTAATTTCCTTCGGAGAGTTTGCGAACAAATTAAAGACGCACCTATTCAACATCTCGTTTCCACGTTTATTGTAAAGCACCCTTGACTTTGGCCCTTACTATGTTACGGCGCTATATAAATTGTCATGAACAATAACAATAACAATAACTTTGCAGGGTCAGTTCCAAAAGTTTGGGAAATCCTGGCCTATAGTACTTTATAAAATTAACCTTATTTCGCAATAACACAAGGAAAGCGTATTCCGACCATTTTGCTCTGAAACTCCACTAACAATTGGGAATCTCTTGATATCATATGACATAAACCTGGCGGTTAAGCGATCTTGCCTTACTCATAAGATTTTAAAGACGCGTAACAAAGGTTTCTGATGGCAGAGTGGAAATTAAGACTGAAGAAAACAAAACAGATAGGGCACTCAATTAAATTTAACCTTGAGGAAAACACCATGGAGTACGAAGTAAATGTGCAAAACAGATTCAAAGAACTAAATAGTCTGGAGGAACAAAAAATGCCAGAAGAACTATGGCAAGATATCAAAGATGCAATAAAGGAAAGTGCAAAGGAATCACTTACAAAACAAAAGAGGAGGAAAACCAAAGCTTGGATAACAAAGGAAACAATGCAACTAGTACAACAGAAGAGGGAATTGAAAGGGGCTAAAAGCACAGAGTTGAAAGAAAATATAAAGAGGTAAAGGCAAAAGTGCAGAAAAGCTTACGGCAGGATAAAAATAATTATTATAACAAGGTATGCGAAGAATTAGAGGAAGACTCGATAAAAGGGAATAGCAGGGGAGTGTTTAAAACGCTAAAGGAGCTTACAAAAACCTTCGCGCCTCAAACATGTTGCATCAAATCAAAAGAAGGGATTATGTTGGGAGAGAAAGCAGCGATACTGAAAAGATGGGAAGAGTATGGAACGGAATTATTTAGCTCAGAGGAGGAAAAGTCAGAAACACCCATGCCAGAGGCATATACATGGGAAAAGGAACCACCACCTTTAAAGTCAGAAATAGAAAAGGCAATATCAAGAACTGCCAACAGGAAAGCTGCGGGAGTGGATGACATACCAATTGAATTACTCAAATTGGGAAAAGATGAGGCAATCACAATTATGCACAAATTATGTGTTAGAATTTGGGAGACGGGTGAGTGGCCAAGTGATTGGCTGAAATCAATATTTATACCGTTACCAAAGAAAGGAGACAAAAACGAATGCACGAATTATAGAACTATAGCCCTGATATCACATATTAGTAAGATATTGCTACGAGTCATTTTGGAAAGGATAGACAACAAAATGGAGGAGGAGATTGCAATAGAGCAAGCAGGCTTCAGAAAAGGACGTGGCACAAGGGATCACATAACAAATTTAAGAATAATAATGGAAAAGGCAAAAGAATTCCAGCAGCCACTGTACATCTGCTTTATAGACTATACAAAAGCATTTGACTCTGTACCTCATGAAAAATTATGGTATATAATGTTGGAGATGGGCTTTCCGGCACATCTGGTTCAACTACTAACAAATTTGTACAAAAACCAAAAAGGTGCCATACGAATAATGGGAACAGTCACAGAATGGTTCAAAATAAAAAAGGCGTGAGACAAGGTTGTATAATATCCCCACGTCTGTTTAATATAATAGCAGAAATGATAATGCGTGTGGCTTTGGAAGGGTTCAAAGGGGGATGCAAAGTTGGTGGACTAACCATTAATAATCTAAGGTATGCAGACGATGTGGTTTTGCTGGCATCGAGCGCACAGGAACTTCAAGAACTAGTAAGCAGAGTGGAACAAGCGAGTGCGAAATATGGGCTTCAAATAAATGTAAATAAATCAAAAGTAATGACAACTAACGGAGACAAAGTTTCCATCAGAGTAGATCAGAAGGTAATGGAACAAGTGGGAAAGTTTACATATCTTGGCACGATTATATCAGAAGACTGCTCCCTAGAGGAAGAAATAAAGGCCAGATTGACAAAAGGAAGGGTTGCCATCAGAAAAATGAAGAACATTTGGAAAGACAACAATATCAGCATGGGAACAAAGAAGAGGATAATCGAGAGTGTTGCATGGAGTACAGCATCATATGGATGTGAAAGTTGGACTTTGAGAAGAAAAATACAGAGAAGAATAGAAGCTTTTGAAATGTACTCATTACGTACCATGCAAAGCATAAGCTGGAGAGATAGGAAAACCAATGAGGAGGTTTTGAAAATGTCAGGCACGGAAAGACGTTTCCTCAACATGTGCAAAAGAAGGAAGCTGCAATACTTCGGACACGTACAGCGGAATAGCGACACTAGGTCAACACTGGAGAGGACAATCCAACAAGGAATGATGTCGGGAACTAGACGAAGAGGGCGACCAGGGAGAAGATGGGTGGATGACGTGGAAGAGTGGACAGGAATGAAAATATCAACAGCAGTCAAGAAGGCAGAGGATCGACATGGTTGGAGGAAAGAAATTCATGCTGTCACCTTAACTTCAGTTCATGAAGGAACAAGGAGAAGATGAATGAATGAACAAAGGTATGTTCCTGGCAAAATTGAAACAAGATAATTTTCAAAAAATTTAATATATATTTTTCCTCCTTTTGTTCTATTTGGCAAAAATATAACCAATCATGCCTAATATGTTTGCCACATTTTTCATTCGAATTGAATCAGAGCTTTAGTTTTGCCATTTATTCAAAACTCAAGAGATTCCTTTCGACTAACGTCCGCCAGATGGCGTAATGTATTATTTTTATATTACCTGCTAAGATTAGGGTCACCACAAGTTACAAAACCGTTGAAGTGGGCCGCGGTTCCAAAATGTTTGGGAAACCTGATCTAATTGACTCCTTCTCTTGTTCTTCAGCATATTCATTAAGCCAAATTAATTGCGGTTTACAGTTTGCACTGAATGTCAGACATGTTCCTCCTAAATCCATTCGATTTACTAGATCTTGAAACTGTTCACAGTCAAGCGCAACCATCAACTTCAGTGGCGTAGCGAGGGTATCCGGCGCCCGGGGCAAAGTCAAAGTGTACCGTTGGCGCCCCTAACACTGCTGACGAGCCAAAAAGGTCGTCGCACATATTTCTTATTAATTAAATGTACTGAACAACCCTCTTCAGTCCCCTCTCTTTCCTTGACACAGAACTTTAAAGAAAACCCCAAAATGACCCGCTGGTCGACTCAACATAATTCAAAGTCAGTTGGTCACAGTAAATGCACGAGATTTTACGCTACAGTCAGTGGCGTAGCGAGGGAGCAGAGGGGGCGAAGCGCCCCAGGCAGCACTTGCCCTAGGGGCGGCATTTTCGAGATTTCCTAATTTTTAAAAATAATTATTAGCCTTTATTAGGGTTTTTTGCTTGTCAAGATTTTTAAAGACTTGATTGGTACAGTTTTTTCCAGGAAATTTTGAAAAATTTCCGCCGCGAAGAGAAAAGGCGGCACTTTTTATTTTCTCCCCAGGCGGCACTTTGCCTAGCTACGCCACTGGACACAGTCAGTCGATGCCACGATGCCAGTGTTTACAAGAAGTCGACTACATTTGATTTAGGGGCTGTTCAATAATTATGTCAACAATTTTGGGTCAATATTTGACCCCTCCCATTGTCAACAACTGTCAACTTTCAGTGACCCCCTTATAATTATGTCAAATACTTTTGATCCATAAGATCAGTGACGGGTTCCCCTAAAAGTTTAGAAGGTTATTATTTTTTGTGCGGTGACGACCTTTCCTCCTTTTTGCTCATCAAGTGTCAAAATGGTTACTTTTTTGCCTGTCAGGCTTTTCTTCGTTGTAATAAATATTATTCCATTAAAGTTCTTATTTTTTGATCAGGCCTATTTGTAAAAAGTAAAATTGTTGACATCAACTTCTCTTGACCCCTCCCCCTGTCAACAACTGTCAAACTTTTTCAAACCCCTCCCCTATTTTGTTGACGTAATTAATGGACAGCCTCTAATGCGCAATGGCTGGTTCCCTTAATGAGTAGAGACTCTTCTGTCTTAACACAACGATCGCCTTTTGTTGCGCTTTAAATTTCTCCCAGAGACGAAAGCTGTTTCTATTAACCAATTTGCATGCATATCAGCGTATCGTATATTGTATATTACAGTTTCATTACAGCTGAATGACGGGAAAAGTCGTCGATAGAAACAGGCTTTGACATCACTAACAATAGGCCTACGTTAGAACCAAGCATGCGCATTGACACCAGTTCCAATGCTGACACCCACTCAGCGGCGTAGCGTGGGTGGAAGGCCCCCCAGGGGCGAAGTAGAGATATTGCGCCATTAACTTCTGAAAGCCTGACGAGCAAAAAGGTCTTCGCCAGTATAAAAAAAGTCGCCACCATTTTAAATGCGATACTAATTGCCGAATAGAGCTAGCTGACGACCCCCAAACAATTTGCTGGCATCATTTTGGCTCCCTCATCCTCGGCGCCCGGGGGTTCTTGCCTCTGCCCAGGGTTATTTCTAGGATTGTGAATTTGGGGCGGAGGTGTCGGGAAAATCTGGGGGTGTGGTTAATTTCTAGGATTGTAGGATTGTGAATTGGGGGGGGGTGTCGGGAAAATCCGGAGGGAGTCGGAGTTTGGAAGTCTCTCCCGAAAAGGTCTGACAAGCAAAAAAACATTATCCACTCTCAAAAAACCCTGACAAGCAGAAAAAGGTCATCCGAGGATAAAAGAATTCGGGGGTGTCTTCCATTTAGGGGTGTGTGTCCAAGCCTAATTAATATGCATTTTGTATACATACCATTGTCACATTACCAAATTTGGGGGATGTCGACCTCAAATTGGGAGCGGGTGTGGGGGGAGGGTTGTTAGGGAGGTGTAAACATCCCAGCCTCTGCCCCACTTCGCTACGCCACTGCACATACTGGATGGTCGATATTTTCAGGGTATGACAAACAGATTTAAAATTGAAGGGTGCATGACCCTCTCACACCCTCCACGATTACCTCCAGTGAAGAATCGGGTAGTTATTCGACGACGCTATTGCCCTTCAATATAGAACTTCGTTATAACGGACTCGGTTATAACGTGGCGCAATGTACGATCCCGCGTGAAGCGTATTGGATGGTAGTGGATATAGCGTACTCAATTTTACAGACCCGAAAAGTACATTATTTGAAGTTCTACTATAGTTAGTACCATGAATCCATGATCATAACGAGCTTCATACACTGTAATCATGATAATTTCTTTGCATCGCTTGCTACTGGCAGAAACAATACAGAGAAATATAGAAATTTCGTGATTACTTACTTACTTACTTACTTACATAGATGACGCTCATCGAAGTCTTAAGTTCTTAACATGATTTAAACTGAAAAATTAAGTATTTAGAATATGTATGCCTACTTTACATTAGGCCTACAGACATTTGCCAATGCTTAGGCCTACGTATGCTCGTCTAAAGAGGATGGAATGGCGCAGGCATTGTTTTACATTTTACTTGAGCAGTGAGGCAGTATGGACGTGCTATGTGTTCATGTACAGTATAGCGTACATGCAAATAATTCCAAATAATTCAGTGATACGTGGGAATGTATTTGTGGGAAGGTAGGTTGTCTGCGACTGACTGAAGCTTATTGATTTCGTCTGGAGAGAGAGAGAGAGAGAGAGAGAGAGAGAGAGAGAGAGAGAGAGAGAGAGAGAGAGAGATGATCGACAGAAGCTGAGAGCGGCCCTTGAAGGCACCGAGGCCTACTCCTCCGCGTCCACCGCTGCTGCCACTGCCACTGCCACCGGTGCCGGTGCCGGTGCTGTTGCTGCTGCGGCCGATTAGCGGCGTCGAAGAGACGAAGCCAACCCCCCCCAAATCATCCGACGCCTCCTTCAGATGATCTTTCGATGTCCATTCACCGCCAGCCTCCTCCGCATCCGCTTCCTCTTCTTCTTCCTCCTCCTCCTCCTCCTCCTCCTCCTCTTCCTCAGTCTTCCTCCGTCGTCTTTAGCCAGCCAGCCAGGATTAAAGCGAAGCACATAGGCGACATTATAATAATAATAATAATCATAATAATATCATCACAATGTATATAAATAAGAAGTGATCACGAGACAGATGACGCTGGTTCCTCTGTTATCCCTAAGACCAAAGCGTTTGGTAAGTGAAAAGAGATTTTATTTTCTTAAAAGAAACAGTTTGCAAATATTAACTGATGGAAAAACTTGTATTATGATTTAGAGATACATCCGTCCGTGAAATTCTTTATCTTTATTCTGCTTCGATGTCTCGGAACAAACAAACAGCAAGCGTTGTTTGTTTGTCAACTGTGCTGAACATATGGTCTGGTTTTACCATCTACGTCATACACATGTGTAATCTTAGGAAGGAGGGAAGTGAATCTGATTAAACAAAGCCCATCTTACTTACAGAACTACTCTGATATCCATGAATGTCCGCCATTGTCGGTGACTCTTAGCTATCGGCGCATTGGCGACCGACGTCTGTCATCTCGGATGACATATGTTAGAAGTTTTAGACCTAAGCGCAAACCACAGTGTCGGCTTTTTCTTATTTAGAAGTTGCTAAGTTTATTCGAAACGGTCAAACAGCAAAAAAAAAATCCCTTTTCATTTTTTTTATTGTACAGCAAATGATTCCGTTAAATTCTAAATACCTGTGGAACTTCGATACTGGCAAATGGCAGGCTGTGTTACAACTAGGAATATGTATCTAGATTCAGCGTACTCTAAATTTCTTATCTGCTTATAAAATCGTCGTTATTTAGATTCTAAAATTATTGGTGAATTGCGACAATCAGAAAATGAATACAGATCTTATTAAGTTAGATTTTTGTTCTTTTGCCTTCCTCTTCTGACGTCGGTCTGTCTTGAGTCTCTTGACAGGTATCTGGCCTTCCATTGAAAGGGTCTCCCTTTCGCTGTCATAGAGATCTTTGTTAGGCCCCAAAGAGTGACAGATGTTTGGGAGATGTCACTTGTGCAGTGTTGCCTATCAGTTCTCGCAGGTTGAGAGGGAAAATTCCAAGATGCCGAAGATTGAACTTTGAGTTTGAGAAAGTCTTTGAAATTTCCAAATGGTTTTGTCTTCAGGTTAATTTTCCCCTTTGATTTCGCGAAAAAGATATCCCTTTCGATGAAGGGCCGCCGCCACATTTTGTACTGAAAGTCATCCACTAATAATAATTATAATGAATAGTTCATTTAACAGTGCTGCTTTTGCTATTCTAACATTTTCCTCACGATATATTCCTCTAAAGGACCTAATATACAGTGAGATCAACGAGATAAGTTTTGAAATTCAGTGATTTGATGTTTATCAGCTATCAGCCACTAATCCAGCTCAAAATAGGGTCAAGAATTGAAATATTTTTATTTTCTCGTTCCTACCTGAATTCTAAAACCAGGAACCGCCTTGATTCTCGATAAGTCTCGATACTGCCACAGCATTTATTACGCAATATGTTGGCGTTTATTAAAATTGGCACTTATTAAAGTATCACTTGAAATTATAGTGGCAGCGCAATGTGTTAACCCTATGGACATGTAAAACCGGTATTCCGGTTTCATACATACATACATACATACATACATACATACATACATACATACATACATTGACTATTTATATTGCGCTTGTTCATAAATGTTCACACGTGCATTACAAAGTCAATTATAAACGCCGTTTAAAAAGTGAGTCTTACAACTGTTTGCGGAAAGCGACAGGCGACGTTAGGTCCTGTAGCGCTGGTGGAAGGGCATCCCAGGCATGGGGTCCAGCGTACGAGAAAGCACGTTGTCCCGTAACTGTTCTGAGACGAGGTTTATGGTATTGGTTGGTAGCGGCTGATCGTAAGCCTGGTCCATCGCTGGCAGTTGATGTTGGCTGAAGCAGATCGGTCAGGTAGGTTGGGCAAAGACCACATGCCGTGCACAAAACATCAGAATGCACAGTTTGTATTGTATCCGTGACTGGACCTAACCTATTGGTTACACAAATCGTTTGGGCAAAAGATTAAACTTTTTAGAATGAAGTCTGCTACTTGCTACATGTAGGATTGTAGGTCCTACACTACCTATGTCCTATAACATTCAATTAGAAATATTGTTTATGAGTTTGTTTATAGTGTGACTGTTGTTTGACTGGTGTGCGTAGGATTGCGGTTGATTTTGTTTCCTCGTTAGATGTGATCTCATTAGACGAATACACAATGCGCTGTGGACGAGCGATGGCTGGCGGCGTCCTGTGCGCCATGTCCGTCTTTCTACTCGCACAATCCGCTCCGACATCTTTGAGGTCTTCGAACGAGGCTGTTAAAACAGCCGATGATGAGTTGACCTCTCACGAAAAACCTCTCGTCAGAAGTTAGTTTTCTCAAAATCATTCAACGGCTCAACATAGATTGGATCCAGAAGACCTTTTAACTGCTAATAACGAAATAAACGACAGAGAGAGAGAGAGAGAGAGAGAGAGAGAGAGATTGGAAAAGGCAAATATCAAAGTGCTAATTTATCAAACCGCTGTCATGATCCAACAAAGCATCATGTCCACTGCTTCTGTTGGATCATAAAACTGTGTTCACGTTTACATTCGGATTTTTCTCTTTTCTGATCT
The DNA here is from genome assembly GCA_018105865.1 of Metaphire vulgaris. NCBI lineage: Eukaryota > Metazoa > Annelida > Clitellata > Crassiclitellata > Megascolecidae > Metaphire > Metaphire vulgaris. Next base: position 5,109,185 of record CM030848.1, on the reverse strand, counting down.
GTCTTTCATTGTTCATTAAATCTGTTGTACAAACTTTTCATGATGATTTTTATTATAATTTCTCCTGTTTTTAAAAACGCTCTGACTATTCTCAAGTACAAGAATGTCAATAGTCCAATGCCAGTATTTTGGTTTTTCAGCAATTCGTTCATATTCACAATAATACGTGAATTATAAATCGTTATAAAAATTACTGCTTAGCACTTGAAGTCGATGTTTGTGCAGATCTGATGCCATAAAACCTCCATCCATAATTGCTTATAGCAGAAAACGCTCGAAGCCAATCCCAACCATTGCATTTATTAGAACGACTGTTGCCGGTGCTTTCAAACATTTGGTGATTCATCAGGACTTCTAAAATGCTGTACCTATACAGCGTCTATATATTGGTTTGGCACCAACGGCATGGCACTAAAATGGTCTGTGTAAGAAAAATCCAGCACTTCACTCAGTCGGTCAGTGTCTGTGCATGCACGGCGTTTTTCCGACATGGAAAAACTCAACTGTGGTGCGTCACGTGAATCTGTCAATGTCCCACTTCTTTTTACCCTCAGCTTTCTGCTCGTCCAACATAATTCTGGGCACCATCTTCATGCCGGCGATACTCATTTCTTCATCAATTTTGATCAACTGTCTGCTTCATGTTGCTTCCAATCAATGTCTGACGCGCTCGAATCTCTGTACAATTCTCGATGTCTGGCAAAAACAAGTCCTCAATTGAACCAACGGGGACCGCTCTAATTGCGTGGTTAGTAGATCTACAGATACGCATCTGATGCAGTATACCTGCTTATCAATGTTTATCGATGTTCATTGTCCTACATTACTTATACTCATAACATGAGCTCTTTAGTTCTCACCGGTTGATTTTACCCTTTGCTTTCTTGCCTAGAATAAATCCTTTTCAAGAGACAACCCATACAATTAGTAATTCTTTGCGAGTAGCTGTCGCAGAAGATGTATCACCTACTTTGGCACATGATTTTCTCGTTAGAACCAGTTCCGACAGCAACAGAAACTGTGCTGCATCTGCTCCTCCACTGATTGGCCTAATTAGGCTAGATACGCGAGCAGCTGAACGATTCTAGTCTCGATTAACGTTATTATTGATGAGATTTTGAAGAGGACAGCGGCCGATGCGGGTCCACAGATGCAGATGAGAAGTGACGTCGAGTGGGTTTGCGTCTTAGGAGTATGTGAGCTGTAGGAGTTTAGGGGCATCGATGTCTCCAGACTGAAGATCAATAGCGTGCAGTGGAGACAGGGCGCGTCAGCATCGCATCATTCTCCAGTGGCGTAGCCAAGGGGGAGGGATTTGGGGGTTAAAACTCCCCTTGGAAGGTTGACCAAAAATTTTTTTATTGCGTATTATTATTTTGTGGGTGGAGGGCGCCAAAATAGGGTTTAAGGTAGTAAAAACGAAAAAAGAAGCAAACAAAAAATATCAACATAGCTGCATAGGCTGTCCGCGCTCATATAACTATAGGGCCTATAACTACTAGCCTATATAACTAACTTAACCATAGCGAAATAATAAGTGGCGACCTTTTTTCTTTGTCAGGATTTTCCGAAGTTGGGGAGGGAATGGTCGTTCGTAACCCCTCTTCGGGAAATCCTGACTACGCCACCACTGGTTCTTCATATTTTATGAGAGAATTTTCAACGCATGATCTAGAATTTTGGAGGATTTTTCCAATGAGACTATTCCTCTTAATGAATGAACTGTCATTCAGAAGTGGCGCAATAGAAGCGAGCAAGATAAACCGATTCCAATGGCGATCGCTAGACGTCGCTGTTATTCTCGTCGATCTTAGTGTTATTAGTGTTAGAGTACTGTGGTTAATAATATATATATAACCCATATATATATATATATATATATATATATATATATATATATATATATATATATATATATATATATATAGTGTTATTCTTTTTGCCGCTGCCTTTTGCATAATATGATAGAGGCACATTTGAAGAGAAACGGACATCAACCGATGTTTTATAAAATATCAAAATATTCAGAATGTCATTTGACATCAATGCATCATTTCCCGTTGTGAGTCTGGATGACATTTTCGGAATTCCTTCTACTTATCTTAGGCAGACGCTCGATTATTCTGTCTCAATTTCTCACTTAAATGCAATGTACAAATTCTCATATGACATGCTCTACTACACTTTAGTTAGAGCTTATCGAAGGCTAGGAATGTATTTCGGAACAGTATCGGTCTTTAAGCTGGACAAATGAGCAATCACATTGGAATAAGATCGATTAAATGCATTGAACAAATTCTCTGACGAAAACCACATCTTGGGGTTTCTCCATCTTCATTGCTCAAAATCCTACTTGTATAATCAACATATACCGTCTCGACTTTTCTCCATATCTTTCTATCAATGACAAAAGTCAGTATGTAAATCGGTTATCATGACCATGTTGCCTGTTTTAATTACGACGAAAGTGTAGAATCACTGACAATATCTGTATATTGTCAGTGATTCTGTTTATTGAAGCATTCGCGCTGAATAAAGGATTTTGAAAGGATTTTGCTCAATTGCAAGTGCAACTGTATAAAATGATTGTGAATGAATAAATTTTTGATTTATAACGCAGTCGGTAACGCGTTACATCATTACATGTATATTATGCCTATGCATTCATATAATAATAATTTATATTGTAGCGAAAAGAGCAGAGGAGATAATGTACGGAAATCACCAGAACGCACCTCGTGTCAAGAAGTCTGATCCTTCGACGGTGGTAACACCTGACGACGACGGTCAGGTAAACGGCGGCGAAGCTACAAAGACAGACGCCATTGCACTTCCGCCGGAAGAGAACGACCGGAAGGACGACGCAGAACAGTCACTTCCGGAAAAGAAAGAGAGCGACGAACAAGAAGAATACCAGGCGCTAAAAATTAGAACCGGATTTTTAAACGTATATAATTATAATTAATTCATGATAGCATTATAAAAATTAACTGCAAAGATGCTTTGGTGGTATTTTGCAGGATAAATACTAATCCAATAATACCTAATCACAATGACAATGCTGAACAACATTTCAATGAAGTCACCGCCACCTGATTCTGCGCCACGTAATAATTAGGCGTAATTAAAATCACGCAACTGTGACCATTTGTGACGCTGTACACGTATTTTTGTGTACGTTAAAATAACTTTCGAGCTACGCTCATCAACGCATCGCGACGTTGAATGAGGACGTTGGAACAACAACGTACACTTTGTCAAACGCTTTTCGACTAAGCCGTTTGAATAAAAAGCAACGTCGTCTTCGAACATCGTCCACCAACGCATCGCGACGTAAGCTAAACGGTCTACCAAAATGATTGCCCAATGAATCGCGACGTTTTGAAACGGTTATAACGCAGTCAATAACGCCCACCAACGCATCGCGACGTATATTAACGGTCTATGCAATTCAACGCTCGCCCACCAACGCATCGCGAATAAACGGTTATATTAGTCAACGCTCGCCCAAACGCATCGCGACGAAGGAGAAACGGTCTACCAATAGAAATCGCCCACCAACGCATCGCGACCTCGTAAGGACTAAACGGTCACCAATAGTCAACGCTCGCCCACCAACGCATCGGTAACACCTAAACGACGACGGTCAACGTAAACGCATCGCGACGTAAGGACTAAACGGTCTACAAAGACAACGACGCCCACCAACGCATCGCGACGTAAGGACTAAACGGTCTACCAATAGTCAACGCTCGCCCACCAACGCATCGCGACGTACGAACGGTCTACCAGGACAACGCTCGCCCACAACGCATCGCGACGTCCGGAAAACGGTCTAAAGAGTCAACGCTCGCCCAAGAACGCATCGCGACGGAGGACTAAACCGTCTACAATAGTCAACGCTCGCCCACCAACGCATCGCGACGTAAACCGTATATATAGTCAACGCTCGCCCACCAACGCATCGCGATATATAAACATATAAACCGTTCAATAGTCAACAATATAAAAATTGATAACAGACAGAGAGACATACAGATAAGAATCTTAATATTATAGATGGTAGATTAAGATCAACATTTATAGAGGTCCTCGCGAAAGGCGTTTAGGGTCCCGTTGGAGGTAGGGGGACAATTTACTCACGGTCTTATGAGCATGTGACTGACAGGTATGCATCGTTCAAGACACGATCTCCTTCATGTTGGACGAATATTTAAAGATTGGAGGAGAGTTACTTCTCGTTATTTAAAGTTCTGCCTTGCAGTTAGGAGGCTTCTGATGTTCAGGTTCAGTTGTAAACTCGTTATACGCCACAGATGGACGATTCGACTGTCCCATTACGACGCAATATTTCTGGCTCTGTTCTAAAAACGCTGTTTTTAAAGTTGAGTGCCTTTGTTTTCAAGCGAATTCAAAACTAAAGATAAGCGAGTGTTTCAGGATGACTCAACAGGAACTAGAAGACATGATCAAATATAGAAACATGAGAAACTAAACGGAGCTATAGGTCAACGCAGTCCTGTAACCTACTATTTCAAAAATGTTCACTTTTATCAAAAAGATTTCATGACATTTCTGTCTAATATAGTTTTCAGCGTTGAATAGGCCACTGATAAAATTTGCCAATGGCTACAAAAACTGTCACGTTTTTTGCTTTTAGAAGTATTAATTACTGCGTTGCTGGTTGTCAGCAGCAGCAGCAGCATGAGACAAGTAGTAAAGCACTTTGAGGCGTTGAGTTTTGGCCAAATTTAAAATTTAAAGCAAGCATCTGCATCTTGAAGCTTGCAGCTACATAATCCGTTAGAGAGCCTGGCAGATGGGTCTTGCTAACAGTGGCGGTTCCAGGATTTCTTGGTGGGGGATGAAATGAATTCATAGGAAGTTGGTGGTGGAGGGGAAAATAGGAGGAAAAATCAATAAACTTTGCCCAAAAAGGCTGACAAAAGGGAATTTAATTCTTAATTTTACTAACTTTTACCGCAAAAATTGGTTGACAAGCAGAAAAAGGTCATCCGCTGTTTTTCCCAAAACAGGTTTCACAAGGGGCTATCTATTAATTATGTGAACAATTTTTGGGCAATTTTTGACCCCTCCTCTTGTCAACAACTGTCAACTCTCACCTAACCCCTCCATAATTACGTCAAAAACTTTTTACTCCCCCCCAAGATCAATGACAGGTCCCAATTACAAGGTTATTATTTTTGTGGTAATGACCATATTTTCACTTTTTTTCTCATCGAGTGTCAAAATGTGGTGGTGATGACCTTTTCTGCCATGCTTTTTCCCATTGTTATAAGTAGTATTCCATGAAATTTCCTATTTTTTGATTATTTTTAAAAAGTGAAATTGTTGACGTCAACTTCTCTTGACCCCCCTCCCCATGTCAACAACTGTCAAACTTTTTCAAACCCCCCTAAATTGTTGACGTAATTAATGGACAGCCCCAAGCAAAAAAGTAAGTGTCCGGAAGTTCGGTGGGAGGATGCATCCCCACTCATCCCCCACGTGGAACCGCCACTGCTTGCTAATATTTAGGAATAATTCTTAAATTATTCTAAGCTATGATTAAGAGAGTTTCTTCTCATTTATTCAGTTGCTCCATCGATGCATTGCTGTGAACATTTCTTCAGTGAAATGGCAATCGTTTAGCTGTTGCATGTTGAGCGTCATAGTATAGGGCCCTATTATAATTGTCGTTAGGTGAACAGAACAACTTGGAGGAGATTCCTAACGAGACAGCTGACGGCGACGGTGACGGCGGCTCGGAGCATCAGGAGACGGCGAGAAGAAGGAAGCGCAGGGCGAAGACCGAGGCGGCTCTGATGACCGCTGAAAACATGGCATCTGCCGTTGGCCGTTTCTCGGCGCCCGCCGCCGCCGCCGGCCGAACGCTCAGAGCCAAGCGAGATCTCGACTACGAAGAACTGCGCGAGTTGCTCGAGAATTCACGCAATGCAGAAGAAGAACAAGAACAAGAAGAAGAAGAAGAGGAAGAAGAAGAAGAAGAAGAGAGACAACGACGCTGGACCTGTGGTTGTCGTGCCTGTGCTACCGGAAACCAGCAGCGAAGGAGAGGAGGAGGAAGAAGAGGAGGAGGAGGAGGAAGGGAACGGCAGAGAGGACGATGCTCTTCCTCTCGTCATTCCCTATCCTTACGATCCCCGATACGGTGTTTCGAGCGAGAAAGAGGATCTGATAAGGGAACTGGTGGCAAAGAAGGCGGAAGAGGAAGCCAAAGAGAAGCTGATCGACTACCTACTGGCAGCGGCGGTCACCAACGCCGAATCGACGGGCGACGCCGGCCGCTTCTTAGTCGAGGCTCCCGGTCCCTTGGGCTACGACGATGGCGCCTACGTCGGTCCGGTGGCCGCCGTCAAGAGGAGCGCCCTGTACCCGTACAGCTACGAGCCGTACGGGGGTCGATGGGGAGCGCCGGTGTCGGGCCCCAAACGGAGCCGCGTCGGCGAATACGAAAGGCTGAATCGTCTCGCCGAAGCATTAGGCGCTTACAACGACGACTACGAGGAGGAGGAGGAGGATGAAGAGGAGGAGGAGAAGTAGCGGCGGCGGTCGTCGTCACAGAGGAATGTCATGGCCGCCGTCGTCGTCGTCGTCGTCGTCGTCGTCGTCGTCGTCGTCGTCGTCGTCGTGTGGTGAATGACTTCTTCCAATTCGACTCCCAGTTAAGTTATAATCTCTGATGACAAAAACACCGAGGCATCCTCCAACTGCTAAGAAAATATATTTGCCATCCGAGAAACAGACGTCGATCGTTTTTAGAACTGGCGCTGAATATATCGATTGAAAATAAAATACATCTCAACAAACCAGCTTTACAGGATTTTGCTCTCCAGTGGCACAGCCATGATTCCAGAATAGTAGGGGGGGCACCTCGAAATTTTTCTGGCAAAAAGTCTTGATAAGCTAAAAAGGTCGTCGTCGTCTCAAACGCTTAAAGTCTTGTGTCTGGTGCATTCGCCTCGATCTAATACTGGCCTGAAACCCCCTCAACTACTCACCGATTTTGGACGAATTTCATGACTGATCCTGATCCCAAATCGGGGGCGACCCCCTGTTACCCCCCGTGGCTACGCCAATGTTGCTCTCACGGATTCGTTGCGTTCGACCATCCAAAGTATTAAACAGATCAGGCTACATTTGAATCATGCAATACTGTTTTAGTCATTTGGCCCACAACTACACTGATGAGATCCGACATTTAATCCTAAGAACAGTCTACGAAACATCTGAATTATTGGAATTCAGTTGGAACGGACATGTTTCTTACTGTCGGGGATATTGTCGATGATCATTGATCAATTCTACCGACACGCAGTCTGTTACTGCTGAAAAGTTCCACGTAATCCTGAAAGAATAAAAATAACGCTATGGCGTTGGCAGTGTTTTATCCAGACTCCAGGTCTTTTTTTGGGGGGGGATGAATTAGCTGGAGGTAAGAGACATAGTTCAATGCAAAATTTGCGTCAGCATCGATTTTTTTGGAGGGGAGGGAATCCCCTTAAAAGACCTGGATGAAACTCTGGGCGTAGGTGAAATCTAATAATTAATTACTACGGCATTCATTGAGATTATTTTGAAAATTGGACATTTTTGATATTTCTCATCATCGCAAATATGCGCATAGAATAACTGTGACGAATTTAATTGAGTCGATAAAATATAATTTTTCTGAAGTGTCCATATAAAACGTTCTGCATCAGTGCTTCCCAAGCTCTTAAGTCTAACAGACCGGCAGAAAATGTTCCTATTGGACCAGGGACTGGTGTCATTTTTATAAATCCTTCCTTCCATAAAATGACCCCAATGAAGCGGAATAATTGAACCCGAGTTGTTTGTTGTCACATTTGCTCATCCATTGCCCCTCCAGTTGTTTGGCGATCGTAGATGGAGCATTGTGAGGTCGAAGGAATAAAATACAACACATCCGATGAATATCTTAGCGTATTCTTAATCTTTGAAATGTTACTGTTTTCATAAAAGCAGTAAAAATAAACGCAAATCTATTTTCATTATAAAGCAAAAGAACTGTAAACTAGTTTAGTCATATTCAAAAAATTAGACATCGATAAAGCGTCCGGTTTTCTCGAGATTTTATATTATTAAGTTTGCCTAAGCTTAAATGTTTCGTCGAAAAGTTTGACTATCGCAATTCCTAAGGCTGCGACAAGAGAGATAGAGGGGGAGAGAGAGCTCATCGGTCAGAAGATGTCGGATGCAGCAACACCACGTGACCGTCTTCAATGTCTCCAGGCCAACACGACTCGATCGAAAGGAACGAAGACTCCTCGATAGCCTTTGCTAGAAAAGCAAACAACGAGAACCTAACCAAAGTAATGACGGAGTGGGAATAGCATAGCGCTCCTCTGTAAGGACGCTATTAGACTCTATTAATTGTCTATTTCGCTATTAATCAGTTTGAGTATTTTGCTTCTAGGGTGCTGATGATATCTACGAAAAGCAAAGCGTGGACAACGCTAATAAAGCAGCCTATTATTAGCTCTGGTATTCTCAGTGTTTAATCTATACTACTGGACTCCGGGGAAAACTGATTTGGCCTGGGGGGAAATCAGCTGGGGTCTGCTGTTAGTTGATGTAGTATGCCAAAATTTCCGGGGAATTTGAAATTTCCGGGGGGAGAAGGGCAATTCCCCGCCGGAAACGGCCTAGATTAAACCCTGGGTATTCTCCCTTTCTTGCAACAGAAATGTCAATATCTTCATGCGGTCGGATTGTTTTCCCGCCTCTTACGATGATAATTAGACCTCTTTTAAGCAGACTTCTTGTACACGGGTCTGACTGAAGCTAGAAAGTAACTGGATGGGTCTATAGCAGTCGAAATGACTTTCTTATAACTCGACGAAATTACATTTTAAACGCTTCTTTTTTCCCCAGAGCTTTGGGCAAAAGGTTCAAAGATATCGATTAAATTCAGTGGAATTAACCTGTTAAGAAATGTAAAACGACATAGAAGAGCAGTTATAAGATGAAGAACAAAAGTTTTAGCATATAGACGCGTGAGAATTCTTCAACTTTGGAATTAGAATTTTATGAAGAGAAGAAACCAAAAGATTCTTCAAAATTTGAATTTCATCTCAGCTAACATTATATCATATAAGATTTATAAGGATTAAGATTTAATTTCTGCAAAATATAAATAAAAACGAAAGTAAGCTAATGCGTTGTCTCAGCAACTGGCTACAATGAAATTAATTTAGAAAAGATTAATTCATCGCGGCCAAAGTCTGCCAGAGTAGCAGGGCCTTTATACCAGTGGTGAAGCAAAATGACTTCTCCACACAGCATAAAGCAGAGGAACAGGGATCTTTTCCCAATTTCACTTTCACAGTTTCTGACATTTACTTACATAAATGGATAATAATACATAAATGGATAATACTAGTAGTAGTTGAGCTAATAAAACGTTTAGAAAAATTTGTCAATTTTGATCGTCAAAATTCCTCCCAGTAAAAACACAATTCCAACACTACAATATATATATATATATATATATATATATATATATATATATATATATATATATATATATACCATGTATATTCATCCAAATATAAATACAAATATATATACTGAGTGCATAAATATATATATATATATATATATATATATATATATATATATATATATATATATGCCAAAGAACTGAGCCAACTATTCCGAAGAACTGAATGCAATTCTTTATTTAATAGCATTTAAACCAATGCTGCATTGCACTAACCTTTGGAAATAGCGAAATCCGTTGTAGATTCCGTCATGTTTTCCTGCTAAAAGAGCGAAACAACCCAAGATTTTGTCGGAAACCTTCATTTGAGGACATTCGTAAACTTATGACATAAAGTAACACTAGTAAAAAGTTACGCATTCCTAAGAGAATTTGGCTCTTTAAGGAAAGGAAATAATGATTTAGCCTAAATATCTCTCAAAATGGTGTTTAATAAAATTGTTCAGACATTAAAAATAACAGCTTCGAGCTACAGTGCCATGCCAAAAGTTAAGAAACAAACAGTATGGCGGGAACGCTTTGCAGCTGGTCCCCCGGCTTTAATTCAATTCATAAAACGGTTACTCATATTCGAATCAACTTTGCTGACATCATCTAATGACGTCACATCTTCGATGAATCATCGTCTGCTCGAAGCATCACTTTCCTTCTAAAAACGCTGTTTGAATGTATAGCTTTTGGACTCGCTTTCTGTGTTGCGCAAAATGGACCTTTAAATAGATGTTGGACTGGTGCATAATGTGCAATAATTCTATACTAAGGAATAGGCAAAGCGACCGTTCAGTATTTTCAGAGATGAGAGATCTTGCCTTCGTTTTCCAGCTCCAGTCCTAAGTAAGGTCCCACTTTTCCAGGCAAGTGACCTATGTATCTCACCAATCCGTGACTTGTTCCTCCGTTCCTTGACACTTTGACTCTGCAGCCGATCGAGAGATCAGCAGCAGACGACGGAACAAAGACCGCGTCGCTGTCATTCGCGTAACCACCATCAAAACTATACACACACACACACACACACATTCACGCCCGTCATTATTATTATTATTATTATATGGTTGTTAACGCATATCAAGCAAAGCTCGATCATACGTATCATACGTATTCTATTTTTGTATCATACGCACGTATTTTAGCGTATGACTCTTTATCGTACGCGTTATCATACGTGAGCAAAAATACCATTAGGCCTACATAGCCATGAAATTGCGTCAATTACAGCAGTCTGTTAACCATTTACCTGCACAAAGAAATTAAAAGGGGAACCAGTGTTAACGAAGTGAATTCTGGGATCAGTTACAGTGACATGGCGTGACGTCGCAATTGATGTTGCTCGCTAAGTTAGCAAATTATAAGTAACCGAGCAGACTTATAAAATTCGCGTATCGTACGCGTATTTTATTTTTATTCATACGCACGTATTTTAACGTATTTTATTTTGTCATACGCGTATGACATGACTTTGATATCAAGTCATTCACTAAGTGAAGATTCATAAGTACGGGGTGAGGCACGTGTCCTAAACAGTGTAGGCCAAACTGAAGAATGCAGTTTACAGTCGGTGTTTAAAAGCAACTATAGAAGCAGTTAAGTCCAAAGTGACAGTTTTCTGAAGTTGTTCCAAACAGACAGAGCAGAGTTGGCAAAGGAACGGTCGGTGAGAGATGGGCGACAGGGTCGTAGCGACGGGGGGTATATAGGTGTATATATATATATATATATATATATATATATATATATATATATATATATATACTCCCAATCAGGCTACCTTTAAATGCTCAATGTATTTTTTAAGATTTTCAAAGTCTTTACAGATTTATACCCCAATCACATTATACCCCCTCCCCAATAAAATTCCTGGCTACCCTCCTGATGGGCGAGTGTGCTGCTGTAACAGTGTGTTAGCACCTCGCGATCTGAGTATTCGAGACTGTTCCTGCAGTTGGATAACGTGCCTGGTTGCTGGACTGTTATGTTGTTATCATCTTAAAAGCGATTAGCGAAATCTTGTATTGAATGCGGTACTGTACTGGTAGGCAGTGGCGTGCCAAAAAGTGGTGGATGCCCGGGGCCAAAGTAAAATTAGATGTCTCAGGGGCGGTTCCACACTGGGGATGACTGGGAATGCAGTCCCCACCGGCCCACCAAAAATGCGTGTGCGGCGTTAATTAATTTCTGAGAACATTTTTGGTATTTATTTCTTAGTAGCCTACATTAGTGTGATAGTGTACTTACTGACTAACTGCAGTTCAGTCGAAGAGCGAATTGTCGTATGTAATCGTCGATAATAAGCATACGTCGACAGTTAGATATAATTTCTTTGACAATTGGCTGGATCTTACTAGAAATTCATTGCATCCCCACACCAAGTGTTCTTGGAACCGCCCCTGATGTCCCCGCCTCCTCAGAGTTAAGTGTTAACGAGCAAAAAAGGTCCCCGAGATTATTTGAATGCCCTTATCTCAAGTTATCTGGTATGGATGCCCGGGGCCAAATCGATAATTTTAAGGGGTTTCATGTATTAAAAGTTGACGAGGAAAAAAGGTCACCGAGTCAATTTGGATGCCCCCATCTGGTGGATGCTCGGGGCATGGACTACTAGATTACCTGGACGCCCAACTGAAAAAGGTGCCTTACATCAGGGGGCTGAATAAATGCAGCCTCCTGTGCATTTGCATGTAATTTTGGACTTTTTCAACTTGCAATTGCTCGGATTCTGGGAAAGCTAAAATGATGAGGTATACACCAATGTTTTGCATTTTTATCCCTCTTTCAAACCACCCGTGCAAAATGTAATAACAATTGGGATAAGGGTCCACAATCTGGCCTGAAACAGAACCTCCCTCCAAAAAAAATGTTTCTGTTCCAAGCTGTGTTGCTAAAATTTTTGAGTGGCAACCTAACTTTCGTGAACGGCAAAGTTGTAGGGGAATGTAATTGGAGCAAAATAAATCAAACATTTTGAAAATTAGATAATATTTGGTCGAGATATATTCTTCCTACCCCGAGCGCTCTCCTTCCGATAAATTGTCGTTTCGATCAGTTTAGAACGATTCTTGTATTTCTTTTATAATTTGCTATATCTCGACCAAATATTGTCCAATTTTCAAAATGTTTGATTTATTTTGTTCCAATTACATTCCCCTACAACTTTGCCGTTCACGAAAGTTAGGATGCCACTCAAAAAGTTTAGCAACACAGCTTGGAACAGAAAAAATATTTTTTTGGAGGGGGTTCTGTTTCAGGCCAGATTGTGGACTCTTATCCCAATTGTTATTAAATTTTGCACGGATGGTTTGAAAGAGGGATAAAATGCAAAACATTGGTGTATACCTCATTATTTTAGCTTTCACAGAATCCGAGCAATTGCAAGTTGAAAAAGTCCAAAATTACATGCAAATGCACAGGAGGCTGCAGTTATTCAGCCCCCTGATGTAAGGCACCTTTTTCAGTTGGGCGTCCAGGTAATTTAGTAGTCCATGCTCGGGGCCACCGCCCCCTCTGCACGCTACTGACTGGTAGCCAGTGGGGACGATCAAGGATCGATGTGATGTGGTCTGTTCGGCGCACTTTACAAGCGGCCCAGGGGACAAGACCAGTGAATTCGGCACCCGCTGCTGTGTATGTAAGTTTTGTCCCACGGTGCCGTAAAGTAGCAGTCTAGAGTTGCAGTAGTCTAGTCTACTGCTAACCACAGAACAGGCTATTGAGGCGGCTGTGTCGAAATCTATGCTGTTACGGGCCCAGTGGCGTCGCCAGGAATTTTTGGTTGGGGGCAAAAGGGGTCTGGCGTGTCAGATTCCTTACCCACCCCTACCCCCACAAAAAACTTTCTCACCGGATTTGCGCGAATCTGGTAGGTGGTCTGGGCCAGGTTGGGGGCAGTTGCCCCCATTCCCCCCCCCCGTGGCGACGCTAATGGTTACGGCTGTGCCTTAGAATCCGAGTATTCATCAGATGAGCATCGTCACTCATTACAATCGTCGTCGTCGTCATCAGTGCGTCATCATCACTAACATCACGTCTCCATCACGTAGAAAGAAAGAGGTGAAGACACTCGCAAAGGAAGAAAAAAGAATAAAAGAGGAAACAATAAAAAGCAAGAAACAGAAATACAGAACGAGGGACAGAGAGAGGGTACTGACCGTCTTGATGTGAGCGGTGAATATTGTAATTTGTTGCGCTGAGTGGCGAGTGGCCGAGGGACGACAGAGCGGTAACCTACGCACGATGGGCTCCTTGCCGTTGGACTGATGCTTCGAACGGGCGAGCAACTGCGCCGACTGCCATAGTACGGGTCAAGATCTAACGACATTTAACACACAGCACCTCAATAGATCAAGTGCAGCCGAGATAGTCTATGGGTGTACTTTTAAAAATATATTTAACCAGAAATATGCTCATCTATTTTTTTATTCTATTGACTGTAAAAGTATTTGTCTTTCGGATATAGGCTATTTGTCAGCTTATATTTTTCTAGAGGGCTGATCCGCATTGGATAAAAGTGGTCAAGATGACTACAATCTGCAAAGTCAACCGAGTTCTACGCCATTGCAAAGATTTTAAATTCAAAGTTGCATTTTCCGCATACACAGACATAATCAATCAACCACGGTTAATGCCATAATGCTAGTAATAAAAATAGCAATTGTGAATGCAATAGTGCTCAATTAGGCCTAGGCGTAGGCTAGGCCTAAACACGGAAATTAAAGCAGTGCATTTTTGCAGAGAAATTATTAATTGGCGATTATTCGAGGAGGAGGAGGCACTCCGTAGAGTGAACGACTGACTGATTGATTCTGAGATCTGGTGAGAAAATCCTTCAATTTCTCGTCCACTTTAGGCATCGTCTTCACTCTATAGTGTTTTAATCTGTAGAAAGACCTCATTTGGAAGAGGTTATCATCTACTGTTAAATCGTTGCAGACAAAACATCCATTAGAGCCTCTTACTCTGCAACTGTCATCAGCTCCTACCTGAGCCCTGCCTTGTCCAGCTATTCTGTTTCAGTTGATTTGATCCCCATTCACCGAGCTGACTGTCATCATAGTCTCTGGAGTGGCGCAGCCGGCGTCTGCGTTCAGGTGAGGACAGGTGTCTTCCGCCGTCGTAATACAGGTGATCGTCGTCTGTGAACGGCTGCTGGATCGATCCTCGCACTGCGTTCAGGTCATCGCGAATTCCGTTCAACTCTCTTCGCAGACGACGTTGCTATGGAAACAGTGATGATCCCAGATGACAAATGCAGAATGAACGTCAGATATTCAAAGCCGATCGATAATTATTTGCATCTATCCATTGACCAAAAACAACTGAGTACCGCTGTATTTCCCCTCCAAATCCGACCTGCGAAATCTCGGCGGAGGAGATAAACATCTGAGTAGGGGATTGCTCATCAGGGCTACACTATCACCCCGGGCGCTACGCGAGGTTGGAAGGCCTGGCGAGAACCCCGAAACGATGGCTAACACAGGCGGTCCCTCGCTGGGCAGCAGCAGTGAGAGCAGTGAAAGTGGTGCAGTGTTGGCCTGAACCAAGAAAACAGCAGCTTCACGCAAAGTACGAGCTTTACTTGGAACTGGTTTGTCACTGCAGAATGGAAAGCATGGCACCATGATCCTATATTACCGAAAGCAACATGGATGAAAGTTTGAATATTTGTAACATCTCGGCTGGGACGTCACTCGGTCAAACAAGGTCCGCGTTCCCTATTAGGAAACCAGGGCAGGGTAGAAAAGTTGGTGGCTGGAATGAAACACAAAGAAATAGAAGAAAAAAGACAAAGTTTGCAACTGAGATCAAGGCGTTGTTGACCGCTTGACCTTTACCAATCTGGCACGAATTTCGGTTTCACATTCCGTGTCTTCTGTGATTATTGATCCTAGACAAACAAAGCTTTCACCTGTTCTAGTGGTTTTCTTCTTTTAATACATATTCTGCATTGAGATGGTAAAGTCACGACATATCAATAGTGACAAAGATCAAACTCTGGAAAACTCTAGTTTGGCCGGTGGCAACATATGGATGTGATAGAAAAATTTTATAGAAAAATACTAAGAATCGGATGGGTCCAAACAAAATCACAAAGGAAGAACTATACAGGAGAATTCAGCCCAAACAAACCATGCTGGAAAGAGTAAAACAAAGGAAACTCCATCTTTTGGACACATTTGCAGAATGAAAGAGGACAGAAAGATCAAAGCTCTAATGCTTGGAATAATGGAGGGTGTCAATAAGAGAATGGTGTGATGATATTGAAGAATGGTGTTGAAGCAGTTTACAGGATCTTAGCCACAGAGCAACGGACAGAAAAGAATGGCAGAAAACTGTGGAGATGGCATTATATACCAACGGGCGATGAGCCCACGGTTAATGATGATGATGATGAACATATGGATGTGAGACATGGAATCTGATAAAAGAGACGAAGCAAAGATCAAGGCATTGTTGATGAAAGGATTTTGACAGATTCTGCATATATCCTGGACAGATAAAAGAACTAATGAACGGGTATTAGAGAAGGGAGGTATCACAGGAGAATTTTTGGAGTCCATCAGAGGAAGAAAACTGTTGTACCTCAGCCACATCATAAGGAAAGCAGGAACCTGTGTGGAAAAGGAAATGATACAAGGCACAACTGGCAGAAAGAGAAAATAAGGCAAATCCAGGATGGACTGATAGCATCATGCAATGGACTAGAAAGACAATGGAAAAGTCAACCCGAATGACAGACAATAGTAAACAGTGGAGCAAGCTCATTCATAATGAGGTCTACCCTCGTAGTGAGGATGGCTCAAGACAAGCAAAAAAAGGCCGCTGTATTTGACTTCAGCTCGCTCATCAGAATTCCAGTTTGATATAACAGTGCACCGATGGACATACAGGGCCTATTACTTTGGCTATTTGGTGTGAGGGGTCATAAACATGGTCTCTGCGATTTATCTTATGGTCTATTTATGGATTTTAGTATTAACGGCCAATATAGGCCTATTTGTGCATTAGGACTATAAAAGATCATTACCACCACCACCACCACCATCGCCACTAGTCCAC
This sequence comes from Metaphire vulgaris, assembly GCA_018105865.1. Lineage (NCBI taxonomy): Eukaryota > Metazoa > Annelida > Clitellata > Crassiclitellata > Megascolecidae > Metaphire > Metaphire vulgaris. Next base: position 5,092,588 of record CM030848.1, on the reverse strand, counting down.
TACCACCTACCACCACCACTACCTTCACTACCGCTACCACAGCACTTTTAAATTTCAAGATTATTTTCAGTTTCACTATACTGTATTCTTCAAAGTTTTTGAGTGTTCTGACGTAGTTATCAGAGGAGATTTAAAAAACATCGCTGCTGCAGAAAGTGAAGACATGATGCATATGGACATTTCCATTAGAATAGACAGGGAATTTGTATAATTGATTTAGGAACTTACAAAACTTATGATTCACTTTTCCCATTAATTTTGCTGATAAATTTATAATTATTGAGCAACATACACGATCAATTTCCGCTGGTCTATTGACAGAATGGTCATAGTCATCTATAAGGGATGTTGAATGGTGCACCATTCGCCCATCGCTATCAAGATCTTGAAGGCATCCTTCAGCCTCACTCAATCTTAGTGACATCTGTCGGTTGTCCTGTTTCAGTTCTTCTAGATGATGCTGTAAAGCAGCTGAACAAGAAATTTATGTATTGTAATTGGTACTGAATTTATCTGGCAATGACATCATTGACCACAATACTAAGATAATGGGGTATTAAACTATGAAGATGTCATCGTCATCATCATAATTACAATTGTCATCAGCAGCATCAATTAAAGCCGTTTCAAAATTATCAAAAATTCAAAATTTACAGATGACTTGAAACTATGCAGGGAAATTGGCTCTGGGTTAGAGATGCAAAGACATTACAGGAGGATCTAAGAAGACTATCTCAGTGGTCAGAGGACTCTCAGGACTGGCAAATGCTATTTAATGTACAAGTAGACAGGTTGCTCAGTGATGCACATTGGAAGACAGGAAAAGGAACAAAAGTATGAATTATGTGGAAAGATTTTAAAATATACAATTGAAGAGAAAGACACAGGTGTTTTTATGCATAACAGTTTAAAACCAATCAGACAATGTGCTGAAGCAACTAAATAGGGCAACCGAATCCTAGGAATGATCAAGAGGAATAAAGTGAGCAGAGATAAAGAAATAATAATGAGCTTATATAAGATCTATATCAGATACATCATATTTCGAATATTGCATTCAGGTATGGAATACAGTTTTAAAGAAAGACAGAGATTTTGGAAAGAATTCAACAGAATTAACACAGAGCGGCCAAGATGATCAAGTGATGTCAAAGATTAAGCTACAATGAAAGGCTAAGGCATTGTGGATCGACTACTCTAGAGTAAGAGGCAATAGATGCAGAAAAGTCTCAACAGACAGAAAGCTGAATAGAAGACTGCATGTGTGACAGTTGTTTTTACATGCAGGAGAGATCTCAGTAAACCACGTAGAACCCAGTTATTAGCATAATTATCATAGAATACTTAAATACTTAAAAGTTTTTACAAAGAAGTTTATAGCATTTGTTTCCAAATATAAGATCTAATAGAGACCCATCTTACATAATTTCGTTTCTCTTGCATCGATGAAGTCACCTTCAAGTTCATGTTCTGAGAAACTTCGTCGATGGTGCCATCGTTGGTCGCGGCTGCTGTATCTTCTGTTGTCGTTTAGGTCAAGGTCATCATAATGAAGACGATGATTTGTGGTGGAGTCTGGAAAACGGCGATTGTAGTCAAAATCTGTCGTGTGACGACGGCCTCCAACATAAGCTGCCATTCTGCAATGTAAAGGTAAGAGGAGTATGGAAGGATAAATTGATCAATGATACATCAAAAATCAAAATGCAAGTCAAATATGTGAACTTCCACAGAGCAACTGTAAGGAGGAATGATTTGATTTTCAGTTGAATTTGATTAGATCAATCGCTTGAAGCTCAAACGAATTTAAATCTGTGAACCAATGAATTGCATTAACTTATTTACAGTGAAATATGAAAACCTCTATAGAGATTTATTATGCTAAATGTCTTGATGAATCACTTGAGTGAGGTCAGAGTTAGAAAAGATTGAATGAAACCAAACCATAGCCAATAATAATAATAATAATTATGCACTTCTATAGCACCAGTTCTAATACCCAAGGTATCAATCGATGGTACTTCAAAATCAATCCGCAAAAGATCCAGGTCATTCCAGAGATCAGTCAGAGGGAGAGAGTGAGACGGACTATGGAGGAAACGCCAATATTACTCAATGCATGCAATTGTAAAGTGTGATTGCACCCTTGGAGGGACTACCACAGTGAATAAAATGTATCCAAGTACTCTACATTTGAGGTCGGTTCTACTGAAAACAAGGCTAGAATTTGATGAAAGACAATATGTTTTTACATGATTAGAATTGACTATTATTATACAAACAACACACATTGCTGTCGTCCAATTTAGTTTTGTACTATCTCTATGGTTTAATGGGTCATTATATGTAAGGTATTATGTATATTTAAGCATTGGATTTCAACATCGTCGTGTGATTAACGTGGCAATGTGATTATCAATCCGGAGAGGCGTTCACAACATGAATTCCTAGTCATTATATACAAAGTTTAATCGTATACAAGTTTAGACTTTACGTTGTTTAAAATATTCCTTTTAAATAGAAATACACGTAAAGAGAGGAATAATTCTCGAGTGTTTGAGTTCTTACTGCTATGAGATTTCTCTTTGACTTGTTTCACGGATGTCTTTCGATCCTGATTGAGAATGTCCGTCAATCAGATAGCTCCACGGATGTAAGGTTGTCAAAGTAATCACGCGGTTAATCGATCTGCGTGTATGCGTTCATTCGACGGTATGGATCGTTCATACGGTTGTGTGAATTCACGAATTGAGGTCTACAAAAGTCGTTGGTTGTGTTGGTATACACCAACGCAACATACATTATGGCGTCCTTGGTTACGAGAGCAGCGATCGACTAAACGCCTGAGCGAAGACCTTCTAAATGCCGAACGACGAACAGGCCCCGACACGAGAGACGGCGTACAACACAAGGCAGATATTGATTCCACCATACATCGAGTACATCTGCTGCGAAGTGTACACTCGCTTCTAGACTCTTGTAGACAGGTTGCTATCCCTTAACAATTAAATTAGTCAATAATAATAATAATAATAATAATAATAATAATAATAATAATAATAATAATAATAATAATAAGGGCCATCCATAAATGACGCCACGCGATTTTGGCAGTTTTGGCCCCTTCCTCACACGTCGTCACTAAAAGTTAGACCCCTCAAATGTGACGTCACAACGCGTTAACCCTCCCTCTGTTCTCGTCTTTCGAAAAACCTTGACAAGCAAAAATAAGGTCAACGTCATCTTTCCCCTAGTAATTTTTTTTTTTTTTCTTCCCAAATGTGCTGACAAGCAAAAAGAAAGGTCGCCACCTAGAATTTTTATTATAGTGACGTCACATTTCTGGAACTTGCCCCTAGGGCTCATCACAAATCGTCACGAATGTTTGAACCCCTATAAGTGCGTGACGTAATTTATGGACAGCCCATAATAATAATAATAATAATAATAATAATAATAATAATAATAATAATAATAATAATAATAATAATAATAATAATAGAAAATAGCAGTAAACTTAGTAATAATAGTCTTGTAACACAAAGTTTAAACTATTAATATAACATGGGCTTAAAATGGCTTAGTAGTAGGCTATCTATCTCTCAGTAGCGTTCCTAGGCTTGGTGTCACCCGGTGCGGAAATGTGGTGACAAGCAAAAAAAGGTTATCTCCTTCTGAAACGCGGTGACAAGCAAAAAAATCTTAGTTTGGTGTCAGCCCCAGACCCGCCGCAAGTGGGGGTGCAGGGAGTGCAGCTGCACCCCCTGGAAAAATGTAGGGGGTGCAGTGCACCCTTGGAAAAAAGATGGGCTGCACCCCTCTGCACCCCCTTTCATCTAAAATTCGTCAAAAAATTGCCAAAATTTGCTAAAACTGGCCCAAAAATTGCCAAAATTTGCTAAAATTGGTCCAAAATTGCCAACATTTGCAAAAAATGTGCCAAAAAATCGCAAAAAATTTGCTAAAAATAGCCAAAAATTGCTAAAATTGGCCATAAAATTGCCAAAATTTGCCGAAAATTTGCAAACAATTATCTTGCTTCAAAGAAAAGTGTGAAATGATGCTACTGCTTTTATATTGGGCAAATCTGCACCCTCTGATGAAAATTCGTTCCGGCGGGCCTGGTCAGCCCTATACTGGGTGTCACCCAGTGCGGTCCGCACCCCCTAGGAACAGAACCCTAGGAACAAAAATCCGAGCAAAAAGGTTAACTCCCTTCTGAAACGCGTTGATGGCAGAGGATGGCAGAGTGGTTTAGGCCTACGTGCTGGAGCGTAAGGCTGACGGAGCGGGTTCAATTAAGCCTCGTTAGCGCCCCTAGTGGCTTTCACACAGGCAGTAATACCTCCTAAGTCCTAAGCCACTTTAAATCATGCTGTTTTTTTTAAAATTCGCAGCGTACAATGCAAAAACAGCTCATATAGGCCCTACTAGCTGCATGTAGGCGATTTGAAGAGGAAGAGTTCGTGGAGCGATGCGCGTCGCTGACTCTCTACAGCGACTCTCGCGAAAACCGACGACTCTCCAAAGTCGCCATTCACTGCATTCAGCCAAAGGAGAAAGCCTCGCAGTGGTATTCCAAACACCTGACGGCCACCGCCGTAGCAGCAGCGTTAATCTCTCCAGTAGGCCTACATGGCAGCGTCATAATCCCCCCCTATGTCCCGTCGGTTCCGGCCGATTAATAGGCCTCAGATATAGCATTCATTTCACCATATCACTACACGTACTTAATTGTTCAGAGTCATCTAATAAGAGTCCCATGCACTTGGCCACTTCAATTCAACTTACGTACTTCCTACATAATGTATTCAAGTAAAAACCAACACTTGGAATTTTTACCGAACTTAATACTCTCGTGGTCATACATGAACCAATCTACAGTATGTGCTGCTCAGTGTTTTATCCAGACTCCATGCCTTGGGGGGGGGTGACTTGGCTAGAGGGGAAGAGACACGGTTCAATGCAAAAATTTGTCACTGCTGAAATTTGGAAAGGAAAATTGAGTTTTTTTGGAAGAGGAAATCTCCCTCTAACACTAACAGACCTGGATAAAACACTGGTTACTGGTATTGCTGATGGTTTATTCCTTTATCGCTCGTAACAACGCTGCAACTGTTTTAACCGTTCCTTCTCCAAAGCTTGATTATCACTTAGCTAGTTTTTTAGAGACTAGCTTGATTTGCGGGGAGAAGATTTCAGCCATTCCTAAATTTTATGAATTTATGGAAGAATCCGTCTATGAATCTGACATTTCTGCGCACATTGTAAAAACGTGCAAAGGCTTTGAATAGCTTAGGCCTATCAATATTTGCTGTGTGACCGATGCATTTCGGAGTATTTTTATAACTTTCACCTTAGAAGAATTTAATGATCAATCATGCTTTGAAATGCTAAAGCAATCAACGAGTAGGGTCCAGATTGAAATAAATTACACACACACGCGTATATATATATATATATATATATATATATATATATATATATATATATATATATATATATATATATATATATATATATATCGTCGAAACATAGATGTGTTTTAAATAAAGAAACTCTAAGTTATCTACAAGAAACTCGTAAAAATATTAAAATTCAAGATCCTTTATTAATTAAATTGTGTCGATTTACTCTATTCCAATCTTCGATAACAATAAATTTGTTCACGCTTTCAATTGCAACTTATTTAGCATTTCTATAAATTTAACTTTACAACCCAAATAGAATCTTCACCGACCTAAGATCTCATGGAACACAGCTAAGCGCTAGCCTTGATCTGATCAATTTATTTCACTGGCTGTAACCAAGATATTGTATGTCTCTGAACTGTCCGAATACAAAATCACTTGAAAGTCAAACTCATCTCTCTCTCTCTCTCTCTCTCTCTCTCTCTCTCTCTCTCTCTCTCTCTCTCTCTCTCTCTCTCTCTCTCTCTCTTAGCCTCGTGCTGGGAATCTAAACAAACTAATTTACCTGAGTATTTAAAGCTTAGGTATAGAGTTGTGCTTAAAATTCTTAGTGTACAATTGGTAAACGTGATACTTTTCAGCAAATGTAATAATCGTAAGGCAGTGCGCGGTGTCACCCGCCCTTGTATTACCTCCGCAGCGGAGGGAGGGTCTTCCGCAATCAGAAGAACACTGTTCAGTCTTTTAAGTGATTCACTTGAGTCGATTAAGGTTGTAGCACTCCTGAAAATTCGAGAGAGAGAGAGCAAAAAAAAGCTGAATTCGCCGACGACATTTTGAAGTTTCTACATTAACATGCGGCGAGCCACAGGATCAAAATAAAATCACAAATTAATTGCGGGTTTTCGGCGATTGGCCGGATGAACGTCAAACGCACGCCTTAATAAACAGGTTGTCAACTGTCGCGCCCTAAACACTACACGCCCATGTACAGCTAAAGGCATACTGCCGAGCCTCCCTAAATGGGCTCGATCTCAATCGATACACCTGACTGAGTGCAGTAGCAGGGAATATATAAGAAGAGGAAGAGGAAGGAAATATCACGTGGCTGCAGCGGAGGAAGCAATAAGCCTAAACAAGCCTTGAACTCGTTCGTAACCAAGATAAACAAACAGAGAAGATTCAGACGGAGGGAAAGGTGTGCCGGGTTGCGTTCCACCGCAGCAGAAACTGAAGGCCGATTTGCAGCCGGTAAGTGAGATATGGTCACATTATCTCTCTAGCATTATTTCACATCTCATCTGTACTCTGAAAAAATAACAATTTGATAAGTTTCAGAATTCATTATAATAATTGGTGTTTTAGTTTGAAACTTAATTGGGTATTTTCAGTGGCTATTCTAGCCACCTAGACATTAGGGGAGTTTAAAATTTGGGGGACTAATTCAAACTTGGGAAATTCCCCAGAGAAGACCTGCAATAAACACTGGATATTTTTAAATCTAAAGATTGCAAATATCGCGTGAAAATAATTAGATTTTAAGATGATTTCAGGCGTCGACTTTATAATAAGGCTGTAGCTATGTTTCACCACCCAACCGAACATAGAATTGTTTCAGTGGTTCGTCAGAACGATCTCTTGGTTTCTGGTTCAATGCCTGACCGGCCGAGATTTTATGTTTGGACAGTCACATGTCAGTTGGCGCGGAGTGTATGCCAAAATGTTAAAATGGCTTGCGTAATGTGCCAAGTTTCGTTGTGTTCCGATATGTTAGCGGAAATAGGCAGTGAATTTGATATATACAGATATATGTATATGTAACTTTATACCAAGAAGAGCTGCTATCAGGGCCGGCTCGTGAGTTTCTGGCGCCCTAGGCCAGCAGGTCCATGGCCGCCCTGATCCCGATTTAAAATATGTGTATATATTTAAAATTATATATACATATTTAAAATATACAACCCATAGGCCATCGTCGGGAACCGAAGGGTTATATTTTATAAACGGCTGAATGATTGCCATGCCGCCTTTCCTTCCACCGAGTTATTACTCATTCACAGCTGAGTCGACTGGGGGCGCTTGGGGCAGAAACAACAATAGGGGCCTATATATAACTCAGATTATTTCATTGCTTAAACACGGCAAATACAGATTTCCTTTATTAGCAGCATTTTATTTAACACTGTATATCTAAAGAAACGGTTAATTGTTTTAGCTGCTTAGTGAATTAGTAATCCTTCTTCGTAAGATCACATGACTCACATCTCACAACATGTTCAAGTAATGATTTAAGCTTCATGGTAGAACATTTAAACAGGGCAGTGGGGAGTATGCGGGTTGCCCGCATTCTAAATTAAACCGCTGATTGGTCGAATGAACCTAACCCTAACTCTAACTCTAACCACGTGATTAATTAGACCAATCAGCGGTTTAATTAGAATGCTGGCAGCCCGCATGCTAAGACACTTCGTTTAAACAGGCGTAGCCAACACGGCGCACTTTGGCTGCAGCAAATTATCTAGCTATATCGGTAAAATCTGTTTTGCTGGATTCTTCACTTTCAAATTAAGAGAAAGACTGTCAGTTAATCGAATAATCGTTCATGGCTCATCGACGACCGTAAATAATGTTTTATAAGTTTTAATCGCGAGAAACTTGTTTCTCCACTGAGTCCACTCTCCAGATGTCACGCCAACAGGAATTGTACCCATTATTTCCACAGCTATTGCTAAATTTGGAAAAATTTCGCTCATACATGTATGATTATTTTTTACGACTCGCTGTATCTTTTAATGTCCTAGTCTTTCTGGACTTTGCGTTTTGCACCGGACAGTTTTCTTGCTGCATGATTAAAAATTAACGAAAGTTTCTAACTTTGCAATAAATTCAATACGAAGTAAATCCGATTTGACGCAAAAGTATGTAGGCCTAACTGTGTCAACCGTCAAACATTCGATGTTTAATTTTGTCTTCAACGATTGACCAGAATTAATTTAGGGCGTTGCCACGATATCGTGACGTCACTGCAGTATGCGTCACTGTGTCACTGTCTGACCTTGCTAGGAATCTAGGATGCTTTCAGCGCGTGCTGTTGGAGGTTTTAGGTTAATTTTTTCAGTAGGCTATCTGGGTCGCAACATCTTCTGACTAAGTCGGCAATAACACAAGATCAAAGGGGGCTGCAAAATGACGTCTCCATATTTTTATCAGTGTTGTATTTTTAATTAGCTAATTAAGCTTAATTAGCTAATTAATTAGAATATGTGATAATTCTAATTCTAATTAATTAGAGAAACTGTTTATGTAATTACAATTATAATTAATTAGATTTTTAAAGCTAATTCTAATTAATTAGATATCATTCTAATTAAATCGAAATATATTATATAATCTTAATAATCTAACTTTTTGGGAATAAAGTGCTTGCTTACATACTTAGATCGCCATCCTAAAACAGTATTTCCTTTTCTGTCGATGTTTCAATGACAATGATCATGTCAACGACCTGATGATATCTCTTTGTAAATTGTTGGCTGATCATGGCGAATTTTTGGAATATATACCTGACAATCTGGACAATTTTTAAAGGACTTTACAGTCAATCAAATAGACAATAAAACGCACATTTCTGGGTCCTGCAAGACATGCAAGAAGAGGATAACTGGCGATTGGAAACCAATAAGGGTGACGTTGAATTTTATAAGGCATGTAAAGCAATGTAGGCCTACACCTTACAAGTACAAAACTATTGACGCACAAAAGACAAAGAAAAGGAAGGAGTTGCTTGTCATTGCCATACAAGTGCAACAGAGACAAATTGATTAACATCGCCATCTGACTGTTAAGAATAATGTTTACAACTTGACTGCATTAATTAGGGTTTCTAATTCTAATTCCAAGAATGACGAGATTACGAATTTGTCAATTCGTAATCTCGTCATTCTTGATCTAATTAAGCTGCTAACTAACTTAATTAGATCAACATTTACAAATTCTAATTAATTAGATACTTCATGTACCTAATTCCAATTCTATTTAATTAGCAAAAGCGTCAATTAAAAACAAGTTAAACAACACTGATTTTTATCGACGGCCATTTTGCCGACCCCTCTACATTCGCCGCCCTAGGCAGCCGCCTAGTTTGCCTATCTCAGGAGCCCCCCCTGGCTGCTATAATAATTACCTGATAAGGCATCCGTACACAATTACCAGAACACGTCCAAAACAGGTTGGTCACATGGCAACCGGTAACCGGTGCAGTGCAGAAAGGACTTGGCGGGAAACTCAGGAAAATCTAATCGGTAGATGAGATATTGCCTTACCGTAATAGCAGACGATGACTTGTGCGCAAAATGAAGTAGAAAAAGAACTTGTATAAAGTTTTACGGTGGTCTTTGTTACTTAGTTTTGCTGAGGATTTCGGAAGAAGAGATATTTAGACAGTTCACGAACTCATCGTTTTAGCCCATTTTGCAGGTTTCATGCCAGAGCAATTCTGAGTAAGGGGACATTGTCTTGGAGGCGTAAGGTGTGACTGCTTTGGAAAAACACTCAAAATATGTATCAGTGCGTGGTCTCTCTACGGGTATCAAGAAGCGCATGAAAAAGTCTCGCCAGACAGCAGGTCTCAGAAATATTTGGGGAAATCCGAAAGGGTGACAACCGCTCCTTAATATTCTTATATGGTAGCAGTGCGAAGATTAAACTATAAGCATATTAAAATTTGGTGCGCGGTGGAGCAGTGGTTAGCGCACTGGTCTGCCTGGTCTGGTGAGGTCCGTGGTTCAACTCCCGGCCGCGGCAGAAACTTTTCGGTTGTTTCTGTCCCAAGCGCCCCCAGTCGACTCAGCTGCGAATGAGTAGGCCTACATCGGGTGTTAACTCGGTGGAAGGAAAGGCGGCGAGGGAAAGGCTGGCAACCGCCCTCATTCAGCCGTTGCTATGTAAAACTGAAGGCGCTAACCCTTCGGTTCTCCGTACGGTCGCTAGCCTTTGGAGTGTACCTTTATATTAAAATCTACACGTACGTGACAAATATTCAACGTGGCTTAGGACTTTCATAATAAGCTATATTTATAAATTAATCGAATATAAATTGTAAAAATAATTTTAAAATTAGTATCCTATCAGCGTAATGGCAAAACTTTATGGATGAAATGTTCCTCAGAAGGTTAATGCTATACAATTGTTCACTGCCCGTGCGTCTTCATATCTTACTAGGGTCTGCGATCGTTTAATACTAAACAATGTTTCACGTGTAGCGTTTTAAATCGATATGCACGAGCAGCAGCAGCAACGTATCCAAAGGCATACGGTTCAAACCGTTCACTATAGGCTACAATTGCAATGCGCTGATTAAGGGAAAGGAAAATGTAGTCGCGTATAGGCCTATTCGAACGCGCTTTAGGGTCCGGCGCTGATCTCCGGTTACTAGGCAAACAGCGACGCAATTGGCTAGCACCATTAATCTAGATTACTTCGCCATTCAGGGCTGTAGTTGAGCCGGAACGCACCATGGCAGAACGGCGGTTCCGGTGCTATTTAGATACAGGAATGGCGTACCGATACTTTTTATGCATAATAGCGAAACGCCGTTCCGCGGTTACTTTAAGCACATTCTCCTCGGCTGACATACAGTAATGTGACATTTGACCCTTCAAGCGACTTCAGTATGGAAGCATTTTTATAGGAGTAACAGTAAGGCAGTAACATTCCACCTGTGTATGAATATGACATTGTGTCTGCTAACTAAATTTTAAAATAAACGGCTTCATATACTGTAGGGCCTACTTTGCGTTTTCTTCGTCGAGTCCATTGTGTGATCCCGCGTTTTTTAAAGTGCACAACACCGCGGACCCTCAGGGCAGGAGGGGACTTGACCCCATGCGGCTCTTCCGCCGCCTATATGGCGCTCCAGAGTCCGACGGGCCTGGACAAGCTGGACTTTGCGTTCCGAATGCCAGAGATGTAGTACTTGGTACTTGTACTTGAGTTGTACTCGAGTACAAATTTTTAGCACTTGTACTTGTACTTGTACTTGTACTCGGAGGCCAGGTAATTGTACTTGTACTTGTACTCATTTTTTGGAATGCAAGTACTTGTACTTGTACTCGAGAGCCAGGTAACGTACTTGTATGAAGCATTGACTTTCTACATCTCTGGCTACATGTACTTCAAGGGTACCAGTAATGCTGTTCCTTTAGGTTAATGACAAGCACAGGATGGCCAAGTACCTGGAACTCAACGATATTTATGATGAAGCCACTGATACCATCGTATTTTGGAACAGCCGTTAATAGAAAGGAGTTCAACAGGCTGTATAATGCAGCCATTAATTAGAGACCTTATTGCCTGCTTCTGGCGCACCAATTAAACGCGTATTTAGCCAAGCTGGCTTGATCGCGAGACCGCATAGGGCTAATATGACCGATGCAAGACTATCACCTTTTTTTTAGTGCAACTGTGATGATATTTAGATGCTAATAGTGTCAATTTTATTCGTGGCCGGACAAACTGTCCGAGGACAAAATACGGACAAAATGTCATGTAGAAAATGTCATGGGGACAAAATGTCAGAGGAAAAAACAGGGGACAAAATGTCACGGTTTATGGTTAGGGTTAGTGTTAGGGTTAGAGTTAGGATGACATTTTGTCCGCTGACATTTTATCCCCATGACATTTTGTCCGTGAGTTTTTTCCATTTTGTCCTCCCACTTTGTTCTAGCACCATTTTATTCAATAACCATGACAAACAGCACCCGTTAATAAAGACCCTTGCTGTTTGTATTTGGCTATGAGGATCGGTACTTGGTACTCGGGCTTCGGTACTTGTACTTGACCTTGTACTAGTACTTGGAGGCCAGGTACTTGTACTTGTACCCCAGAGGCCAGGCGTACTTGTACTCGTACTCGGAAGCCAGGTACTTGTACTTGTACTCGGAGTTTTGGAATGCAAGTACCTTGTACTTGGCCTGCCAGACAGAAGCTTGTGTACTTTGCATCTCCGCCGAATGCTATTGCTTTCTCTATGCCAGCGCTTTACCTTCGCATCTTAACACTGCTACCATTTTATCGACTAGATCCCAGGATGGTCACCCATCCAAGTACTAACCGAATGCAACGCTGCTTAACATCTCCAAAAATCCTAACAAGCTTTCATCTCGTCGACCAAAATCGAAATCAAAAATTTAGCTGAATTAGAAACGTCCATCGTTGAGCTCTGAATATCAAATTTAAGCTTGTCATTACTCGCCCATTTTCTAAATTAATGCATCAAGGAAGCAAAGAGAATTCTAGTCAAGAAATTCTCCAAGCAGCATTTACATAATAGCACTTTATATTTTGCAGCAGTTCACCTTTAATGAGAGACCGATGATGTTCATCACTAATAACAAACACGATCATCGACCGATGCCAGGTGCATTAGGCTATTAATATGGCGCTATAAAAGTTTTAAAAGTTAGTTAATTAGTTAGTTAGTTGGTCAGTTAGCTAGAAGAGGAGAAAACTTAAAGAAACAGTTGATGTGTTGATTTTCATGAGACATGAGACAGCATTGAAGAAACAACAGCCGCTATTCGTGTCTGCATCACATAGAGTGGATCGGAGGCTGGTATAGGATAGCTGAAATAGCAGAAAATATCATAAAGATGCTCAGAACATTGAGAAAAGGCTCGAGAGAAGGCTTGAGAAGATTAGTGTCAAACAAAGAAATAGAAAATGCATATAAAGCAACGAGCTCGAAATTGAATATGACAAACAGTTAATAAAAATTTAGTGATATGAAACTTAATGGAAACAAATTAATTGATCTTTTGAAACACGAAGAGTGCTTCAAACAATAGTTTTGCGCCTCTACGCAAGCCCCCCACGAGCAGTGGTTAAAGTGAGCCGGGGCCCGGCCCCGGCACCTCTGTTATGGGCCCCGGAACCCCACAAATATAACCCGGGCCCAGGGTTTTCACAGCGTAGGGCCCCGGCACCTTCGATAAACCACTTTAACCACTGCCTACGAGTGAATCTCTTCTGCTTCGGAGCGCCGTTCGTGTCTACGGCGATCGATCGTTCGGGAAAATGAAAGTGAAACTTCTGTTCCGTTGTGTGTGCCTTTTTCGGAAATGGTGAGCGACAGTTTCGAAATTTCCCTTTAGACTGCAACAGGTTTCATCGTCCGGCGAAGCTGATCTCGACTCGAAAACAATCTTTATAGAGTCTGATGATGATGATGATGATGATGATGATGATGATGATGATGATGATGATGATGATGATGTCATGCTGGGAAGTGAATGGCCTTGAACTTTTGACGGTCTTCATCCAAGACCAGTGGCGTAGCCAGGATTTTGAAGGGGGAGTTATGTTTCCATGTCCTTGTTCCCAACTTCGAAAAATTCCGATAGACCTAAGCAAAAAAGGTCGTCAACTAATATTTTCTCCGTCCTTATTTGGGTTATTCAGGTAGTGCATGACCTCTTTCTTGACTGCATTTTCACGACCAGTTGCAACTGAGCAAGCCTCCCTCTGAGTCCCAGTGGCAGTGCCAGTACTAATGTCAGGGCCATACCCATAATCCTCATCATCTGCACCGGCTGCACTAATATGATCATTGAGGCCCGAATGCTTGATTTGTCCGCCATTTCATTCAATACACATAGAAGTTCGTTGATTGATTGACTTAGTTGGGAGAATACGTATAATTTGATCTTTGATCTTCTGTTGATAATAAAGATCAAAATCACCGAAAAAGTGATTTAAAGTCAGAGTCAAAGATCACTAGTAAAAGTGATCTAGATCAAAGATCAAAGATCATGAATTGTGATCTTAGATCGTGATCCTTGATCTTTTGATCTAAGATCACTCCTAACACTGGTTTTAGGGGGTGTAAAAATATCCCTGCTGAACAGCCTTTCTACAGCAGCAAAACTGGGTGGGGTACAGTTGACTTTCATAAATGCTTTAGCCAAAGCAGGAAATGCCAAGAGACTGTCAACTGTAGTTAGTGTTGAAGCCAAAAATACCCATCAACCTGAAGACAACACACAGTGGCAGCACTTCAGAAGAGAACTTCTTAAAACCTGAATGCTCAACTGCATGCACCGGCTGCATGTCCTCTGCAAGCACAGAAACGAGTTTATCTTGAAACTGTAATTTTGAAAACTATGAATAGTTATCATTACGAATTATAATTTTTATTGTGAATTATTATTATTATTATTATTATTATTTATTATTATTATTATTATTATTATTATTATTATTATTATTATTATATAATTATTGTTTGAACAGTTCCCATTATAAATAAAATCAGTGTGAATTTTGTAAACTGGTCAGACTGTCTATTTTCATAAGCTGACTGCATAGCACTTTGTTTCGTTGCTTTTGATTCAATATGACTGTGGCTTTCTGACGACTTACGTTTTACTGAAGCACCCTTGTTTGCCTGATATGCCAAAAACTCGCTCTGGTGGTGTTCCTGCGCAGATGCGTAGCGTCCCAACAGAAACTAACTAAAGTAACTAAAACAGGTAAAATACGAGGAGTTGCTGCATCCATCACGGCCAGTGTTCAATTTTCCCAAGATGCAGTAGGGAATCTAACCATTACCGGACCAAAATTTTACGACCACCAGCGGGAGAGTCGAAACCCAAAATGTTTGACCAAAAAGTGGACAAAGGTAAAGCTAATCTGAGCCAGCGTAGAGTCCGGCTCTGATCTCCGTGTACTGGGAAGCAGCGATGAGTAGTTTGCCGTTGCTTTCTCTAGACCCACGTTTTACCTTCGCATCTTAACACTGCTGCCAATTTATCGACGCCTAAGCAATGAACGGCTTGGTTGGCCGCCAGCACCACGACTCGATCCCGGGACGGTTACTCGTCCAGGCACAAGCCGCGCTCGATGTTGCTTAACAGGCAGAATAAAGAGCATAGGTCATCATTAATCAATGGGGATGCTAAACTATTGCAAATGTATTTGATTTCATTCAGAAAAGTGGAATCCCTTCAAATCCGTTAACAATTTTCTGTTGTGTGTAAATAGTTCTTTAAAATATCAGAATTGCATCCCCAAAATTCTTCTTGCTGTGTTTATGTATCCTGAGTCGTCTAAATGACCATGCGTGTGTATGCATGAGCGATAAGCAGTGGCGTAGCGTGACTTTTGGGGGCCCGGGGGGCATCTTTGCCATGGGGGCTTCAGAGTTTCGAGCTGACGAACAAAAAAAACGTTATCGCCATCGCCTCCTTTTTCATCCTGACGAGCAAAAAAAGGTTGTCAGCACATCATTTCATTTCTAGGGTTAGGGTTAAGTTAGGGTTAACCCTAACCTAACCCTAGCTTAGACCCCTCTTCGGGGGCCCCCCTCGCCCGGGGCCCGGGGGGCTGTCAACAAAGTGCCCCCCTCGCCCCCCCCCACGTTACGCCACTGGCGATAAGGCAGCGGTTCCTACAATTCCGGGAACGGATGATGGCAGAGTGAATTACGCGCTAGAGCGATGGACTGACGGAGCTGGTTCAATCCCCGCTGGCGCCCCTAGTGGCTTTCACACAGACAGAAGTGCCTCATAAGCCAGGGTTTTCAATCATTTTGGAACCGCGGCCCACTTCAGCGGTTTTGTAACGTGCCGCGACCCTAATCATATTAGGTGATATAAAAATGCCAGGTCATCTGGCGAATGTTCGTTGAAAAGAATCTTATGAATTTAAAAAAGGTAGGAGGACTAAAGCTCTGATTCTATTCGAATGAAAATATGGCAAATATTTTAGGCAGAGATACTTATATTTTTGTCAAAAATAAGACAAAATGAGAGAATATTGAAATTTCTTTAAAATTATCTTTTCTAAAATTTTGCCCGGAACATACCTTTGTTATGCGTCTTAAAAATCTTATGAGTATGACAAAATCGCTTATCTGTCGAGTAAAATGGATACCAGGAGATTGACTATTGTTAGTGGAGTTTCAGAGCAAAATGCTCAGAATTATTATTATCATTATTACTATTATTATTAAACAAGCCGATTTATGTAGTGGCGTACACATGAATAAAGTTCGAAATCAAAAGCGCTTTACAGTCCAAATGATTTTTGAAAAAAGAATGTTCTGAGTTTCGCAGGAACCCTTCAGAGTCAATTTCTGTGGTAATATCATTCGGTAGCATTCATTGCGTTATTGCGAAATAAAATTAATCTGAAAGTACTATAGGCCATGGTTTTCCAAACTTCTTGGCACTGCGACCAGAGCCGGATTAAGGCTTCATGTGGCCCTAAGCCAGCATATGATATAGGCCCCGCCTCTGACATCAGTTGTATAGGGACGAAGGAAAAGGCATATATTTTAAAATGTAACAATTAAAACTTTTTAATAATTATGAAATAATGTAATTTAGTTCAATTTCAAGTACTAAAAACTTTACAATTTCAAATAACTCTTTTAAAATCAAAAGAATTTTTCCTTGGTTTCTGTCTTTCAAATTCTGAAATAATATCGTCAAACTGTATTTCTCTCAAAATATCGGATTCGATATACAGCAAGCTAAGTGAACCTAATCTTTCTTGGCCAGTTGCAGTTCTCTGTTCGTTTTTGATTCTCATCATCTGTGAAAATGAACGCTCGCCTGAACAATTAGTTACCATTAGCGTTAGAAACATACGCAGCACAATTGAAACATTTGGAAAAACACTTTCAATGCCACCTTGAAAAATTATGTTATACATGTCTTGGTGATTCAGTTGTTTAGGCCTAATTTATTTCTTTTGTTCGGGGTTGGCAATTTCTTTAGTTTTGATATATAAGAGTAGAAATGTTGTAGCTCATTTACTAAATTGTCGTACATGTCGTCAGGATAACATATTCTGCTTCCATGCATTGGTTTAACTGTTGGTTCGAGCTTGTCAAGAAAGAAATTTTCTTAGCAACGTTTGAGTAGACATCAGCTCTCCGTTTGAGATGTATGGAGAGGGCATCTACAACTGGAAGAAATGTTTTGATTCGAAACTTGTCCTTCGGTTCAAGTTGTATATTAGCAGCATTTCCATCATTCCCTTGCCTTGGTCTAACAGATTTTCTGGCATTGATTTTTCTGTATTGCACATTTGGAAAAAGTATAGTAGCCTTACTTTCAAAATAGTCAATGATATCGACGAAGAAATTAACGTTTGTATACCGTGATGCAATCTGTGGCGAGTCCTGGCGACGATTAAAATTAGGTTAGATCTGAGATTTACACATCCCCATGATCAGTGGCGTATTTTAGATTTTTGGTAAGGGGGCAGACACTTTCGACCTTTTTTTGCTTGTCAAGCAAGACCAAAGGGGGGCAATGGCCCAAATGGCCCAATGGTAAATACGTCACTGCCCATGATCCTATCTAGTGACACCTACCGTTAGACTCGTTAGTTAGCAACATATTCAGAATTATTTAATCGATTGAGTATTGAAACACTGGCGTCAAACAGTCTGACAACGGCAGACGTAGGCTATAGTAAAGTTGGAAGAACGTAGCCTATAATTGCGATGATTTTACTATTTTTAAATTATACAGTGTAAATTTGTAGCTTTCAAATTTACAGTAGTGTCCAGCGGGCCCCTGTTTGGAAGCGAGGCCCTAAGCCATGGCTTACCTGGCTTATGCCTTAATCCGGCCCTGACTGCGACCCACTTCAGCGGCTTTGTAACATGCCGCGACCCTGCAAACTTAATTGTCAACTAAAATTGGATAAAAATCTAATCATTTTAATATAGGCCGTGTATGAAGGATTGCAGACATAAATTTCTTAAAATCTACTGTAAGCCTGCTTGCAACTTTCAAGTCTTGTGACATTGTGGTATTGGTTAGAAAAGGACACTTTTGATTCTAATTTTGCGCTACCCCTACAGACTGTGCCCTGCGACCTACAGTTTGAGAAACACTGTCCTAAGCCACTTTAAATAGCGCTATGGCGTGCTTTACACAGTAAACTCCATCGCTCCAGTTGAATGCCGGAATGTTGCGTTTCAGGACGAGCAAACGATTCGGAGAGCGGTAGAAAAGGTCGTCGAAGATGGAGGGTGGTCACTACTCCCATCCGCCTCCTATCCAGCAGCAGCAGCAGACGGTTGTCGTCATGAACCAACCGGGGCATCATTCCCCGTCCGGTCAACCACAAAACGTCATGGAATGGAGCACAGGTCTCTGCGGATGCTTCGAAGACTGCTGCAGCTGTAAGAATGCAACGTCGTGGTTTTAGACTTTTTAAAATCTGCGCATCCTACTAATAACTAATTTGAAATTCTACGCGGAATCTTTCAACGCAGATATGACTCACTGCCCGAAAGACTTTTGTGAGGTCATATACCTCGACTGTACCTGAATGAATTGACTCACATTTTGTTTAGGCCTACGTGTTTCCTACATTCGCCTAGCAGGGTAAGTAAGTTCTGGAGGTATTCTGATTTGTCAG
Organism: Metaphire vulgaris; assembly: GCA_018105865.1. NCBI lineage: Eukaryota > Metazoa > Annelida > Clitellata > Crassiclitellata > Megascolecidae > Metaphire > Metaphire vulgaris. The sequence goes on along the minus strand of CM030848.1, from coordinate 5,073,740 downwards.
AGGTAATTTAGTTTTAGATCAGGTATCAGCAAATAATTATGTAGCCTACGCCAAAACTTTCTGCAAACGTTCCGACTCCAAATTTTCGACCAGCGCTAGGGCTACTGTGATAATTAACTGGTCTACCGACATCGAATGCTCGAATTGATCCATGAATGTCACGGAAAACAAATAATTTCAATAATCAACCTCAATAAAATTTAAACCGGCATAATTTCATACAGAAAGAGCACTGCTTCATGGTCTAAGTGGTCTACCGACATCTAACACTCGAACTGAATCATTATCACTTTGATTTCTTTTCGCTGATTGGTAAATAGTATTTTAGACCATACACTTCAATTTAATCGCAGCTAAACCGTTTCCTCTTAACTGCACAGTGCACATGGACTGGGGAGACTGTTTGACTGTGATTAAAACGAACTAGATCTGAGTGTTTGTGTCAGAAAAACGTTATTATTGTAGTTGTATCAATTTAATAATCGGCCTATGAAGCAAATGCTCTGCTATGCAACTGGCTACCAATATCTAGCACTCGAATTGAATCGCCATTATTTCAGTCATATCAATTTTATAATATACAGCAAAGCATATTTCTATTTATCCAGCACCGCAATTTCGTTTTCTAGTGTAAAGGCGCTCCAGAAAACAGAAGAGGTGCGCAAACTATTCCCGAAGCTCAAATGCTATGGTAGACCAGTTATCATGGTAGAGGTCTAGTGTCCGTCGACCAAGTATGCGATAGACCTATTGTCAGTAGACCAAGTAGGCTATCCTAGTAGACCTACTATAGGCTATTACCGGCCGACCAGAAGTCTGTAGGCGAGTTGTCGTGGAACCATAAAATTTGACGGTATAGGACCCATTCCGCTTATTAAGCACTGAATAGCCATAAAACTATAACCATAAAATTATAGCCATAAAACCAGGTTAATTGATTGTAACATTTTCGAAGTAAACTGATTGTGGCTGCAATTTGCTGAGGCCGCTGTGATTAATGTTCTTTGTGGTGGCGTATATAGGGTCTACGGCTCTACGCTTTCTCTTAGGTAGTTTGCCTAATTTATTTAGAGATAAAACAATAGGCTTATTAACGATAGGCCTAGTAATTATTGTATTTCAGCCAGACTAGAATTTGTAGTTTACCTTCATATTTTGATAAGAATCAAAGAAAATTTTGTATATTTACCTTTCATCTGGTAGGACCAGTGATGGGCACTAGTTGGGAAAAAGTAGTAACACTAAACTTTTTCAACTAAATATTTGTAGTTAAACTATTATTTTAACTATTAGTTAAAATTTTCAAGAAAAAGTTAAATTAAACTTTTTAAAGTAGTTAAACTATTTCCAACTATTTTGCAACTTTTTTGTAAATATTTATTATTCGACTCCTTTCAATTTAACACAAAGAAATCGCCGTAATCTATGAAGGCTTGCAGTGGCGGCTCCAAGAACTCTTGGTGAGAGGATGAAATGAATTTCTAAGAAGATCCCGCCAATTGTCAAAGGAATAATATGTAAATGGTTGAGATGAAATCTGTAGATTTTATTTATAAAATATAATGTTCAGAATTGACAACGTATAAAAGCCTTTTATTTTCGAGTTTCTCGTACAATTTTCAGCAGCGAAACAGATATCCAACTTCCGGCAATGATAACGAACATAATTGAGACCTAAAATTTTATGTATCTTGGGCAAAAAGTACGTAAGTAATAGGCCTATTTCGTGAATTTGTATGGGCCTATAATGCTTCGAAAGTAGGTAGGCGTACATCAGTAGCTGCTTATTCCTAGGCGCTTAATCTACAGTTGAAATAGCTATAGTCGAAGTTTAGTGGTCAGCCGCGCAAAGTCATTTCTAAAGATTAGTCATTAGTCAAGTCAAGTGTGGGAGTGGGAAAGCAGCAAGGCAGACTTTAAAAGGATGTAGAGACTAAAGAAAGTCCGGTTGTACTTCGGCTCATGCAGCAACTCACAAGTTCAGCACAAGACCAACCATGGACCCCTTAAATGAATGGACTGAAGGCGTGGTTGGCTCGCCATTTATCTAAGCCATCAGCCCGTCGACGGAGCCTACAGTCCATAGGCGTCGATCCCGTGAGGGTCCTAGGGTCCGGACCCTCACAAAAATTTGGTTGTGAGGGTCCACAATGCATTTGACCCTCACAAAAATCTGAATAAATCTGTATTGTACTGTTGTACGATTATACATGTTATTTAATAAATTGATGTGCTGGATAGATAATACACGTAGATATTATCAGCAAATGTTTTTGGAACATTAATAAGTAATACACTGTAAGAATTATGCCAAAAGAGTTAGGGTTAAGGTTAGGGTCAGGGTTAGGGTTAGGCACAACAACGGGTGGACCCTCACAACTTTTACCACAGACTGACGCCACTGCTACAGGCTATAAATAATAAAGGACAAAGACTGTTCCAGTTCGCTCGCGGAATTCCATCTTCAGTCGGTTCCCGTCAAGTTCGGCGATGGATTACTGTCTCGCAGATGACCGCCCTCAAGGATTCGTCACTTGATTTTCGCCACGCGGAGAATTTTCTCAGCATCCATGCGGTCCTTCAACATCCTTTCTGCGTTTTCGCTGACTCTTCGACGGAACATCTCCTCGCGGAAGACCGCCTTCTGAAGGCTCACTGCCCGATTTCAACACGGCAGTGACTTCTTTCGTGCCATCTGAGCGGATTGGCCCTCAAGACCAACATTTTCCTTTCCATGTCGATTTGTCAGCGTTGTTGATAGAGCCCTTGCCTCTGGCCTTCGCCATGCCACGGCGCTAAATAAGTTGTCAAGTACCATAGCCAGAAGGAAAAGCACAACTCCTGCATGAACTGTTGACAGATGCGCATCAAGCCTCAAAAGCTTTGGGCAATAAGCAAATAAGAACAAGGCGAAGTTGATGGCTAAGAGCACCGAAGACATCATAGACGTATAATTAGGCTAAAAACACTGAAACATGTGGATCAGTTCATTTACCTTGGCACTTACTAACGGCAGACAACGACTGTAGTAGGCCTAAAGATAGGCCTATCTGTAGGCACAGTAGGCGCATAGGGATTGCGAGCAGCGCATTTGCGAAATAGAACAGCCAATACGTTAATAAAAGAACGACTAAATAGACTTAGGCCCATGTGACTCAGAGACATAAACTCTTAGGAAATCAGACATAATGAGGCCGAAGTTAAAACAATCATGATAATAAAAATGACAATTTTAGAATTAATGAAACAAGAAAAAATGGCTTGAAACAAGAGCCCTTCAAATTAGAACCCTGCTGTAAGATTGCGCTCTCTGGCGAATGTCAGTCGAGCGCTTTACGACTTCAAATGAAAAAGTCAACTAAACCGTACAAATCATTCCAGATCAAATGTTTATTAATCTTCTGAATTTAATTAGAATAAATTACGGAACTAAGAGCGGTAGCAAATGTACAGCATCTTAAGTCAGGTGGAGAAATTAACTTTTTAAATTACAATGAAATTAGTGATTTAAAAATCTCTCTCTCAGCGACACCTTTAGTTAATAAAACGACGCAAGCTACTTATAGATGAAATAATATTATTATTTTATGATATTTGTTTGCCTTGTGTTGTTAAAAAGCGTAGGGCGCAAAATGCAGGGACAAATCATTTCTGGTCATGGGCTTTGTTACCGAAGAGAACTTTTCTTAAAACCTCTTAATTAACAGGGGATGATGTCTGGGACACGTCAAACGTTATCTGCCGTTATTTTGACCCAAAGTCCGGGACATGTCCTGTAGGCTTCCTAGTCGTTCGTCAATAGTGGGTCTACGTATTAGATACATTTTATGTCAGAAATCGCTTTAGTATCTATCCATTGGATAGATGACACCTCTTTTAGTGTCAGTAGGGCTCTCTGTCCTAAGTAATAAGTACTCTTTGGGACCGGGGTGTAGAAAATACCGCCGAGAAAACCAAGGGCTGTTCGGGTTAGATTAGAAGTAATATATCTCTACCAAATGTGGTCAGATTTTCAAAATTTTTGATTTATTTTGTTCCACTGACATTCCCCTACAAATTTGCCGCTGACACAAATGAGGTTACAGCTGAAAAAGTTCTGCTACGAAGCTTAGAAAACAATTTCGGAGGGGCGCTATTTTAGGCCGTAAAGTGGACCCTACCCCAGATTTTTTTTCTTGGCACGGATGGTTAAAAAGAGCAATACAAAAGCTAAAGAATGGTGTATGCCACGTCTTCCCAGCTTTTATATAGCCGGAGATATAGTAAATTTTAAAAATTACATTATGCAGTTTTGAATAATTTTCCAACACTTTAACGACGTCTAAAATTTGAAATTGTGATGCCGAAAAGCAGGGTTAAAATAATCTAGGCGGACTGAAAATGATAAATTTGAGAAAATTGTTGTAAGGAAAACTTAAAAGTCTCGAAATCTCATTTGCCGACTCTTCCACGTCGAATGCCTGAATAATTATCACAATAATTATTGAGCGCTTATGTAAAATTTTCCTGACTTAATCCAACGATCGTATTATTAATTTCCAAACCTGACGTGAAAATATTCTGAAAACCAAGGGATGTTACATATAGAATGTAATATAACACCAAAAAACGATTTTCAAAATGTCCCAGTAAAAGTTCACCTTAATCACTTCCAAATTTGCCCAGCTGGTTCCGGAATTATTTTAGGCCATAAAGTGATACCTAGGCTTCTACATGGTGACATGCTGATCCGATGGAGCTGAATTGGAAATCGTAATGCATGGCTAATCTCTACTGCTCAATGCTTTACGATATTAGCTACAATTTTAGTGATTGATTAGATCACACAGAGGCGCAGGAAATAGCCAATTTCTGACAAAGTCAGTCTGATCTGATTATTTTTGCATAAGAACTCCTGGCTATCTCGGAGGATCGTCTTTGACGCACAAGCCTTTGGCAAATCGAAAATATTTGGACGCCCGAATAGACCGAATTGATCCAGCATTGTGTAGATCTTTGAGAATTGTATGGAGCCCGATGGTTCCTTTTCACTCTTCGAGCCGCAATCTGACATTTCAGTTTATTTAATTAAACTGACTGGCAGATGAAACTCAAAATCCGATTGGCGATTAGCTAACGTAGAATATTCCGCCTCTTTTTGTACCCGAAACTGGTGGCAGTATGCACTCTAGAGTAAACACTATCTAGCATATCTAGAGGCCACCTTAAATTTCCTCCAACACCGGTCCACTTTGACGCCACAAATTAGGAAAACAGCAATCGCATCGCACAAAAATAACACTACATGTTCGATTTGCCGGACGTTGGACTATTTAAAGTCGTCCCCACTGATTTAGACGATCTTACAGAGGAGGCAATAAATGTTAGTTTGCGCATGTCCAGCCCCCCCCAGAGTTGGAAAATGTTAGAGTGGAGGTAATCTGCCTCTGTCGATTAAGATCGGTCAATGATAGGTCTGATCTACATACCTGTTTGACTTGGCTTATCCACCTTAGAATCCTTAGATTTCTCCCCCGCCTTTTCTGACTGATCTTTCCGTCTTGACCTGGCTTTAATTCAATTTGGATTTGGTGCGCCATCGGATGATGCCCTGGGCCTTATGATAGTGGCACCATAGAAGTTTATTGATTGATTGACTGATTGATTGACTGACTGGCTGACTGATTGATTGATTGACTGACTGGCTGACTGACTGATTGATTGACTGACTGACTGGTTGGTTGGTTGATTGATTATTTATTTATTTTATTTATACAGGACAATTTATTCGGCGCCGTAGGCATAACTAAGGCTAAAGTCAAAGGCACCTAACAACAATGATTGATTGATTGATTCATTCATTTGACTGATTGATTGAGACGTGTCATTTGTGTGATTTACAAACGAAGGTATTTACGCGTACTGTTGTCATCAGTGCTTCCTCTGCACTCTGGCGTCTGAGATGAATGAGAACGCCTGTGGACCGTTCTGCTGTCAACATTGCTTCATCATTCCGATGAGAACCAAAGTGCGATCCATGTACGGCATCCGGGCAAGTACAGTCTCCGGCTTCTACTGGACGATCACTGAGTCCTATAGGGCCTATAGGGCTTAGATGCAGTGGAGACTAATGTAGAGTCTAACCGACGATGACCGACCGACGCCTTCACCTGAGGTCAAGTACGCGGTCCGTGCTGTATGTCCCCCTCCGTCTAAGACATGTTAAGTTCCGAGAGAGATCCGTCACTCGAGGCAATCCTCTGTTATGGAACTCGCTTGCGGACTCGGTGACCACCGTCACCTCCTTCGAGTCGTTTGCGATTAAACTCAAGACGTACGTTTTTAATATTTCGTTCCATTGTTCCGTGTAAAGCGCCAGTGATGTTAATCCTTGTCCTGGTCCTTGTCCTTAAGGACTCCTTAAGGACCAATTTGAAGTCCTCGTCCTTGTCCTCGTTCTTGGGGAGTCAGTCCTCGTCCTTATCCTCGTCCTTGCAGATCGGTCCTTGTCCTGGTCCTTGTAACTTAGTCCTTGAAAAGTCCTTATAAGGACCAAATTATTTGTATACCATTTTCAATTGTACTGATAATTATGTTCCAAGGCAAGAGTAGTATGTGGATTTATATTTTGGCTACATACTTGCTTTGAGTTACTCTAAATGTTTAGTCATTGTTTCCTTTATAATACCAGTTGAAGAGTTGATTCTTTAGCAGAATTCTTTGTTGCCCAGCGACATCAGTTCCAGTTGAACGAGTGTTTTCGCAAAGTGGTCTCATAATTAGACCTCACCGTGTGTGCATGACTGATCAGCTGCTGGAAACACTTTTTTATTTATTTATTATTATTATTATTATTATTATTATTATTATTATTATTATTATTATTATTATTATTATTAAACCTGACAATTTCTTAAGCGCAGTAACATAGCTAGGTGGCTAAAGTCAAAGGCGCATTTGAAATGCAGCATTGCTGTTGACTACATTATGTTAAAAAATTTTTTTTCCTTTTCTAATGTTGTGATTCGAAATTAAATTGTGTTTGGTTTTTCCTTTCTAACTTTTTTGTCTGACAGAGGTTGGTCCTTGTCCTTGATCCTTGTCCTTGGGGGTCAGTCCTTGTGGTCCTTGTGCTTGCGACGTAAGTCCTCGTCCTTGTCCTCGTCCTGGAGGGTCGGTCCTCGTCCTTATCCTCGTCCTTGGGGTTCGGTCCTTGTCCTTATCCTCGTCCTTGGGGGTCGGTCCTAATCCTTATCCTCGTCCTTAATAAACTCAAGGTCGGTCCTTGTTAACATCACTGTAAAGCGCTCTTGACTTTGACCCTTGCTATGTTACCGCGCTATACAAATTGCCATAAAGAATAGAATAGAATAAACGGATTATTTAACAGTGGCGAGGAGTGGATTGGCGCCCCTCGGGGCCGAAGTGTGGAAAAAATTTGAAAATTCTGTTCATCGCCTGAAAAAGTCTGAGCAGCTTTTTATCTCTCAAAATGCCGCCCCTAGGAACGTGACCAGGGGCGTCATTTGGGGGCAGGGGGTCGTGCCCCCAAGGAAATTAAGAAATAATTTATGATGTATTAAATAAATAACTTAATGTGAAATGTGCAAAGAAATCGCCAAAAATTTACAAACAATGTCAAAAATTTACAAATTTGCCAAAATTGGCTCAAAACTGGCCCCAAATTGGCCCAAAATTGACCCAAGATTGTCCAAAATTTGCCAACATTAGGCAAAAATTATCTTGCCCCTCAAGAAAAAAGCGAAACGATGCTACTGAACGTGACGCCCGGAGCAGGACTGCCCCCGCCCCTAACTGCGCCACTGGTATTTAGGTATGGGCGACCTAATCAGGGTCTTCTATTAGAATTTACAAATGACTTACCCGTCGTTACCTCGGACCAGAGAGATGAACCACGAAACAGTGTGTGTGAGAGAGAGAGAGAGAGAGAGACAGACAGACAGACAGACAGACAGACATACAGAGAGTGAGAGAGAGGCAGTGGCGGCTCCAGGATTTGGCAAGTGGGGGCCTTTGGGGTGGCAACTTCTAATCATGGGGCCAACCATTAAATTTTGTTGTTAGGTATGTAGTATAGGGTCCCAACAGGAGGGCCACTGGGGGGGGGCCAGGCACTCAATAGGGTGCACGGGCCCCAGACCCTCCCTGTGGAGCCGCCACTGGGAGAGGTGGGAGACCATTACCTTAGCTAGTTGGTCCATTGAAAATTCTGCTATGCATAGTTTCTATAATTTACATGGCCACGGTGCTTAGGAAGTTAATGTCGAGTCTTCTGAACATAAACTCATATTTGGGTCTGCGGTTTTGTTTTCCGAACCCGTCATATTTTAGATTCAACAGTAATATAACTGTATTCCTAGAATAGAAACTTGATTGTCTCTATCTGCTGTAGGGGTCGATTTGTAAAGACATCTTTACGGTGGCGTGTTGTGAATTCTGCGCCACGACACAGATGCATCGACAGCTGAAGAACATGGGACAGGCGACATTCTAACACTCAGACGCCCCAGGCTGAACGCAATGCACGCGAATTCAGAGGCGATAATGCATACACGGATTTCTATCAAAACAATCTTTCTATAGCATACGACTAGCTCAAAATGTTTAATTAGATCTGCTAGCTGCTTAGTTTTAGTAACTAGTATAATAGCTGCATTAATTGATGGTGGCCAAGAACAAAATCTTCTTTTAATTATATTTTATAAATTTTCAATTACATTATATATAATTATAGCGTGTAAACTTTTATTATAACAGGAGCTTCATTGCTTCATTATATAATGGGCTGTCCATTAATTTTGTCAACAATTTTGGGGCATTTTTGACCCCCTCCCCTTGTCAACAACTGTCAACTTTCACTCAACCCCCCCATAATTACGTCAAAACTTTGACCCCAAAGATCAATGACAGGTCCCAATAACAAGGTTATAATTTTTGTGGTGATGACCATTAATTGTTCCCTTTTTTCTCATCGAGTGTCAAAATGTGGTGGTGATGACCTTTTTGCCATGCTTTTTTCCATTGTAATAAGTAGTATTCCATAAAATTTCCTTTTTTTGATTATTTGTAAAAAGTGAAATTGTTGACGTCAACTTCTCTTGGACCCCCTCCCCTCCCCCTGTCAACAACTGTCAAACTTTTTCAAACCCCCTCCCCTAAATTGTTGACGTAATTAATGGACAGCCCCTATACCGTGTAATAATTTAATAAACCTGACCAAATTTCAAATTTATAACTGCCTTTGTGTCATTTTCTGCCCATATTCCCATGTGAAGCAGGCAGAGGTGAGAGGCAGCCAGCCTTCCTCTTCCTGTCGGTTTCCGTCATTCGTGTGCAATTGAGGGTGGGCGGGGGTTTAGGAAAATCATCACCGAACTAATCAGGGAAACCAACGGCCAGAGTTTAATGCTTTTTGTCAACGAATCGACCGACGAAGCATACGTTCAGAAAGAGACAAAGCAAGCGAAGAAGGCGTTGGAGAAGACCAGTGGCGGTTCCAGGAATTCTTGGTGGGAGATGAAAAAATGTATAGGAAGTTGGTGTTGGGTATGCAAAGTGAAGAAGAAAAGCAAAAGAAAAGGGAGAAAAGGTCATTGTTTGCCCACTAAATGTTAATAAGCCTTGCAAAAAAGGTCGACAAGCTTTAAAAAAGAAGGTAATTCACAGTATTTTTCACTAATTTTTTAAAAACTCACCGGAAAATAGGTTGACAAGCAGAAAAGGTCATCCGAGACCCCGCGGTGGGGAGATGCATCTCCAGTCATCAACATGGTGGAACCGCCACTGGAGAAGACTAAGACTGAGACAGACAGGCCCTGATACTTCGCAGTCAGAAAAAATGGGAATGAAGAGGCTAAAGATCGACTTCCATCATACAGACGGCGCTAAATTAATTACTAAAACGGAAATACTTCAAAGATGAACGAAAGAGAAATGGAATCAGAAATCCGATGAAAAATTCGTGCCATTGCTTATAAAATATCTATACGCCATCTCCCCTTTTAAGAATGCACACGGTTAACCGAACTGGCTAAACAAAAATTCGGTTAACCGGTTAACAAATTAACCGAACCGAAACCGAACATGGCGGCGACTTCTAATGTGGTGTCGAAATGTGAAATGTTGCTGCTTTACTGTGACTGGCTAAGAAATTGCAAAGTGCTGGTCGTTGTCTGTTATAATCACTGCTCAGAAACTTTCTGACGGATAACACAGGTCTTCAACCAAACTGGCTCAGACAGGAAGCCTTAGGCTAACTAACTCCAGGATGCTTAAAACGAAACGACGCTTGAATTTACTGGTATAGGCGCCAGTTCTCGAGATAGACATACAGGGCTATCCAGTGTTTAATTCTAGGCCCTTTTGGGAGGGGGATTCCCCCCAAAGTTTGAAAATTCCCCCCAGAAATTTCTATATGTTGCATTGGGGATGGAAATTTCCCCAAAAAAGTGTGACGAGAGGGGTTTTCTTTAATTTTGGAAAAAGAGAAGGATATGACCATATAGAAGAGTAGGCCTATTTGAAAGAAAAGGAAGGATGTGATGATGACCTTTTTTGCTCGTCAAGGTTTTTGGGCAGACAAACCTTCTCCGCGCCCCCAAACATTTCAAACTCCCCTCCCCCCAAAGTCAAGATGGCTAGAATAAGCACTGGGGCAATCATTATGGTCTGTCTATTTGCATAATCAGCGTTGCATTATCAACATAGCATCAGCTGTACTTATGAGTCTGCGACCAATTCAAACTTGCCATCCATTTTCTTCCTCTACTCATAATGATGATGACGATGATGATGATGATGGTGGTGGTGATGATGATGATGATGATGATGATGATGATGATTAAGACCAGTTAAAATTCACGACGAAAAGTTCAAAATTCACGGCATTGTATTATTGTATTAAAAATTGCAGTGACGCGAATTCACCGCGAATTCGCGAAATAGGCCTATTAGGCCTACAACATATGACATTTTATTCACTAATGTCATGTATTATCATCCCACTTAACTAAAAAAGCACAACCTGCTAGAACTGCAATAATCATGTAGCAGATAAAAATTCATTGTCTTATGATAATGATACGATCGCATAGGGGCATATTTAGCAAATTTTTAATGCGCCGAATTATCAGCCGTTTTCTCCGCATATGTTATTTCTGTACAAACACGCGGCAATTTTGTACGCATTTTAAAAAGCCATTTTCGTCACGTATACAGCACGCTTTTGCTATTTTCCTAATAGGCCTAGGCCTATACTATCACTATAGGCATAGATTTACAGGGATCATCAGCGCCTGTCTGGATGAGCTTTTTGCTCGTCTACCCTTTTTCACCGAAAAATACCGCAACTTCCGCAGATTTAAGGTGCATAAATGTGTAATTAATGCGCATAAACGGAAAATGTCCGCATTCCCCGCATTTCCCTCGCATATTTAGGACCTCTGAGTCCCGCATATTTCCCGACAAATCTGCACATCAAACTCACAGTCTCACAGCCCTATCTAGATGGAGATACGGCGCCCTCTGACTTCCGAGAGCGAAGAGTTTCGTCGACCGCCGACAGATGGCCGAGCGTCTTTTGTGCTTTGGCAGGTCGACTGCTGGGCGAAAGCTAACTAAAAGCAGCGGATGAGTTTGCCTGTGGCGTTAAGCGTCTACTCTAATTCGTGGATAAGTTTTGGAGATTTGAGTGGATTTGCGTGTTTGAAGCGTCGTTCTGTGGCCGACCGCGACCTGGCCGTGTGTTTGAGGTTATAGAGACCGACTGACCACAGGGCCTGTCGAGACCGACTGCGTTATTTTGTTTATATTTTGGCAGTTGTTAGCCGTATACGCATCGCCGTTCGCCAACTTCAATCCACTGAACGTACGTGACAGACTGGATTTCTCAAACGTCGAATAGGCCTATAAATAGTTGTAATTTTAGCAGTTGATCATATCAGCTCTTTTAGCAGTGTTGGAGTTGTGAAATTTGAGCTGAGGGGATTGAGGACTGAAATTCAATGAATGACAGAAGCATGCATGTAAAATAACATGCGATTTTTTGGGAGGGTTGCAAATTGATTTAGCTGGAGGGGGTCAACTGTCAAACCTTTTCTGTTGCCCGACAACTCTTGTCTCCAACTCTGCTTTTAAGTGAAATTTGATGATCTTATCATCAGTGGTGCGTTGAAGCTGTTTCGGTCCGGTCCGGGTAGAAACTATGGGGAATCGGCGTCTGGTCACCTTATCTTGTCATCCATCTGCATTCAAAGTGTAGGCCTAATGACCAGTGGCGTAGCCACGCACGGCCAATTACGGGCAATTGATAATGCTCTAAACGATGCGGCACGAATGCTTGATCCTAGCAGTATTCAATCTGTTAAGCATCATGAGAAATTATTGAAGATGTCTACCATTCACATCAGTGGCGTAGCCAGGATTTCCGGAAGGCGGGTTTTGGTTTTTGGTCGTGACCAGCACCAACTTTTGAAAAAGTTTGACAACAAAAAAACGTTATTATCTCCGGCTTTTTCCTGACAAGCAAAAAACCTCTTCATCTCTCTTAAGCACCATTATATTCTCTGCCCAAGGGGGTTTTTACCCACAAAGTCACCTCAAATAATTAGAAATGCATGGAAACGCTTTAAAAATATTGTTTTCTGCAGCCAAGGGGGGTTAACCCTCAAGCCCCCCCCCCTTTGGTTACGCCACTGAATCACATTATGCGATGCCCAGGTTGCTTTATTTTCTGACCGGGTTGAGCATATAAATAATTTTTATTTTGTTGCATTATTTCAAATTGTTAACGCAGAGAACAGCGTTCAGTCATTAGTTTATTTTGACATTTGAATTAATAAACACAATGCATTTTGACATTTCTGCTTTTCACTTTACCAATGATTGTCATTGAGTTGGTCAGCTGTCCGGGTTCCAGGTTGAATCTAGGTATGCCACTGGTAAAAGCTACAACAGCTCTGACTAGAGGGGATGTTGGTTAACTTAAAGATTAGCCTAGTTTCATATTTATTGGGGCATTGTGAGGCAGGGTGATCCCAATGTTCTAGTTGTTTTACAAAAGCATCCGAACTATAAGGAAATAATGCATGTTGCATAGAATTTTTGAGATGACATAATATTGATCTTATGGTAGTTATGCTGTCAAAGTATTTTTCTGTTGCCAGATGAGAGATCTTGTGTGAATTTCCTGGAAGCAATAAATTTCTGTATAACATTTACACTTTATTATCATTTTTATTCATTAATTTTTACCTGCTATTCATTCAAATACTTAAATAATGAATTATACAGTAGTATATGTGATTATATCTTTATAACTTTTGGTAAATTTGTCTGTTTATAATTAGCTAAGCAAGCTTATTATTGTGCTTATTGATAATACTGTATTATGGGTTTTGAGTTTATTGATTTGCTTGTCTGTCTCATATAATTTTATAAATTTTATATGTGTTATGTTATGTATAATATGAGTTGAGTTGGAAATAAATAGATAAATAAAATAGAACTCTGCAAAATTCAATGTTTGGAAAGAAATTTTATGCATGTAATTGGCCCAGTAAAAATTGGGGAAAATGTTTGCATCATTGTCCCAGAGGATAGACAACTTTTTTCCTGCTTTATTAGTTTCTATTTGCAATAGTTCTTTGGTGCTGATATTTTTACCCACCATACTAACTTATTAGATATTTAGATGTTAGTTTTTTATATTGGTATTGACCTTCTGGTTTTGATTATATACCAGATTCTACTAGAATTTTTCTTTGACCAGTGATTGGATTTTATACTCCTTTCAACTGTATTTTTGATTTGCTTAAGTTAAATAGACAGGATTATCTGATTTATATATTTGGATTGGGGTAACTGATGTTCAGACCATAATTATCTTATATTTGATCCAATTTGATTCAGAGAAGCATTATGAGATCATCCTCTGCTGTTTTTGGTCTTCTCTGCTCTGCATAATTGTACAACGTACAGGCTAATATTTGTAAGACCTGAAGGCCTAGATGCTGCATTGCAAATCCCAAGTGAAATGGAATCAATTGATTTTATTTCATTCCCTAGTTCATTCCTAAGCAGCAATAAAATGGTGTGTGTGTGTGTTGTGTGTGTGTGTGTGTGTGTGTGTGTGTAGACTAAAACATTTATGAAATGATTTTTGTTATGCTGTCTCTGTGAACAGAAGCACCAGTGAAGGTGTGTTTGTGTACATTTCATTGCTTTGAGTTCTGTGATTATTGGTTAGTGAAGGGTTCAGGATAAGATTTTTCCACTTCTGTTGTTATGATAACAATGCTCAGAACATCCCAGACATGAAAAGACATGCAACTGTTCTAGGATCATTGTGCTTAGCTCAGGCTCAGGAGCTTAGATCAGATTTCAGCCGTCTGTTTCTTCCCCTCCCAAGTTGTTGGGTAAAACTACCTCCAGTCACAAATCCCTTTGATATAGCTTACTCTTAATTGTTGAGGCCTGTGTTAAATGTGAATTATTATTATTATTATTATTATTATTATTATTATTTGTTATTATTATTATTATTATTATTATTACCAGACAATTTCTTCAGCACAATAGACAAGACTAAGGTCCAAGACAAGAGCGCTTAACAAGTTGAGTCAAATATAGTATTTATGTGTTATGGAAGCCGGTTGGGGAAGAGAAAGAGAGAAAGAGAGAGAGAGAGAGAAGAGAAGAGAGGAGAGACAGACAGAGAAGAGGGGAAGAGAGGGGAAAGATAGGGAGAAAGATGTCTGTATATCAGTTCTAATGAAAAAAAGACTCATCATCATCATCTTCACCGTTGTCATCATTATCGTCGCTGCTACCCTGCCACCACTACCACCACTACCATCATCATCACCATCACCATCATTGGGCACATTGTGGATGGATGTCCAATGCCTTCAGTATGTGGCTTCTTCTCAATTATTGTCTCTCCTGTGTCTTGAATGTTCATCTGGATCCAATCACAGCCATTCTCTATTTGGTCCTCCTTTCTTTCCAGTACCTTCCATTGTTTTGAGTACTAGGTTCTTTATTTTCTGATTGTCTGGCATCTGCATACTTAACCGGCAGGGCCTCCGAGAGCAGGGGGCATGGGGGCAAATGCACAGGGGCCCGGCGGTCTGGAGGGGGCCCGGGCTGATGATGAATATACATAATTAACAATAATACCAATAATAACAAGTGCTAAAGAAAGGGGGCCCGGCGAGTAAAAGGGGGGCCCGGACCTGAGGACATCAAAAGCATCAAAATGAACAGTGTGAACAGGGCGTCATTTGGGGAGGGGCAGGCGGGCCCCCAAGAAAAATGAAGAAATAATGTATTAAGTAAATAAATACTGTAAATGTGAAATGTGCAAAAAATCGCCAAAATTGTCCTAAGCTTACCCAAAAATGTCAAACATTTTCAAATTTGACAAAATTGGTCCAAAAATTGCCTATAATTGCCCAAAGTTTGCCCATAATTTGCCAAAATTTGGCCAAATTTGACCAAAAAATTATCTAGCCCCGAAGAAAAGTGTGAAATGACGCTACTGAGTGTGAAAAAGAACGACAAGAAAAAAGGTCATCACTAGTTTTCGAGAATTGCAACATGACATCGTGTCGGTTAATTGGGTTAAACCAATGACAAGCAAAAAAGGGTCGTCAGCAATTTTTAAAATTTTTTTGGGGCCCGCCGGCCATTCTGCACAGGGGCCCGGAATTTCTCTCGGCAGGCCTGCTTACCAGTTAGCTGTATATTGACTGTATTGCTGTGTGTATCTTGTCAGTACCCAGTCATAAAACGGGCACTGTAATGAAGACCTCACACTACGTATTTCCCTTGCCTCATCAGCCATGTTCTCCAAAAAAACATCTGGAGAGACCAAAGTATATCTCTCAGACTCAAGATTCGTCTGTACAAAGTCCTCACAATGTCAGTGCTGCTTTATGCCACAGAAATGTGGACGCTACTTTCCGTAAACATTTCCAAGATAGAAACCTCCCATACGAAATGTCTCTGCTCCATCGTGGGAATTCGATGATATGCATGACTTTATCGTCAAACCAAGAAGTCCTTACCTGAGCTGCAATGCCTCCACTCATCGAGCAATTAATCAAACGCCGACTGGCTTTGTTCAGCCACATCGCTCGCCTCAACGAAGGTGTCCCCGCTCATCAGGTCCTTAGCACCCATCTTGACGTCATTGTCCCGATCCTTCCTGGAGACGCTCTCCTGGTCATCCAAGGATCCAATGGATCGATCAACTCCGCCGGGATAGCAACAACACTCCTCCTACCATGTTGTGGCATCATGCCATCCTCTGTGACCATGGTTCTGAGGCAATGTAACAGCCCTCCACTGGCTACCTGAGAATATGATGACTGTATTACTGATGGTTTATATAGTGATTTGTATGAAGTGCCTAGAAATTTATAATCTTAAATTTCTTGTTTTCTTGTGATGTAACTTTGTGCTTTGATAATTTTTGCTTCATATTGACTAGTTGACTTTGAAATAGATTTTGTTGATGTTGGTAATTTGATATAGATATATAGTACAATCAAATAGTGAAATTCTGACGGTAGTGATAGGGTTAAGCATTTGAAGCTGATGAATTTGCAAGAGTTGTTTGTATCTCTCTTCTTGTTGTAATTTTCTCTTCCTATGTTGAATATACCTTTGTCTGTTGCTATGTCATGGTGTCTTTTATTCTTGTTGTTATGTGTGATCAAGTGAGATGATCGATGTAAGTATTAATGCCAGGACCTATTACTAATTGATGGCTTCATGCTGCAGGCAATTTTGTTGTTGATCTAATTTCTTTCAAACTAAACATAACTATGATAAAAAGCACCTACAGCAACTGGTGAGGACTGACAATACATTTGCAGAGCATAGGATTGACAATGAAAATGCCCGGATGCAGGTGATAGGATGATGGAGGTACAAATAATGCCCTCTGAAATGTATATTTGACGATTTATGTTCAGTTGATGTGTACGTTAGTTTATCTCGGTATACTATTACGCACAAAATCAATTTTTTCCAAACTCAATGGTTTATAGATGCAATTGATTTAGAAATTTTGACATTTTTATTATTGTAATAGGTTCCTAAGGAAAAGATGACACAGCCATTGATGGGGCTGCCTCTGCAGTCGTTCAAGCAGTCTGGCTCTTTTCCGGGAGCTGGTGGAAATGATTTGTCTTCTTGGATTTTTAGCCAATTTTGTAATGCCAGTGTTTTCCAGGGCATCATGGATACATTCCAGCAAATGTGCCACGTGATTGGCCTGCATCCTGTGGACCATCAGATATTCTATAAACAGCTCAAAACACGACTTCTTTCATGGAAGGCTCAGTCCCTTTGGTCAAAACTGGACAAGAGATCTGCTAACTCAGAATACAAGAAGGGAACAGCATGCAACAAAACGAGGGTCAGTTTTTTTAAATATACATTCAGAAGGCTTACTTATGAAATGTGAGTCTCATGCTGTTTACTTGACTCGCATTGCAGGCAAGTGATTTAATTAAGTCTGCATTGCAACACTAATGGCTATAAGCAATTAAGTATAGCTGTTTGAGAACATTAAACTCAGGACAACAGTTATGCGAATTCAAATGGTTAATTACCATTGTGATCTGTAGAGTCATATGATGGTTAGGAACTGCTGCAAATTTTGCCATAATTGTTGCATGAAGTTCATGATACTGATACTTAGCAGACTTTGGAAGTTGGATTTGCCACAATTTAAGAATGCTTCCTGGTATACGTGATTTGTGTCAATTGTTGCAGGCCCTTGTCATTGGTGGTGGTCCTTGTGGCCTTCGAGTTGCTATTGAAATTGCACTTCTTGGTGGTAAAGTTGTGGTAGTTGAGAAAAATGAAGAATTCTCTCGTAACAATGTTCTTCATCTCTGGCCTTTCCTTATTCATGACCTCAAAGCTCTTGGAGCCAAAACATTCTGTGGAAAGTTCTGCACTGGTGCCATTGACCATATCAGTGGGTTCAAGCTCAAGTTTGTCTCTTGTTGTTCATCAATATATTTATTTATAGTGCAACGATTTCTTTGTTCATATGATTATATTCTTAGCTAATAAGGAAAACTTGAGCAGTGTTAATTAAGTTTAAAAGTCCATAGTAAGTTCATAGCAGGGAAGTCCATAGCAAATCAAAGCATTCAATGGGCCTCATCATGTCAACTCTAAAAACTTAAAACATTCCTGTACACAAATATTTTTGCATTATTTAGGTGGTATGAGAGTACCGGGTAGATTAAAATCTGAAAATTGAGGATGACATGTTTTTCACAAATTTTTAATGCATTTTGAAATCAGCTGCCAGTCATTGTTACAGCACTGACAGGAAAAAACAATACAAATATTCTCTTATAATTTCTTTAATGCAGACTATTTCAAGCTTGAACTATTTTGGTGCTTTAATATTAAATGACCAACAGCTGCTTTGAATTATTAAATTATATACTCTTGTACTTGCATTGATGAGATTCATCCATTGACCATTAACGTGGTTCTTATTATTTGATGTTGGTAGGTATTCGTGCCCTGCAATGCATTCTCCTCAAGGTTGCTCTTTTGCTTGGTGTCGAAGTTCATTCAGGCGTAACATTTGAGGAATTTTCTGAGCCCCCTTCAGACCAGACCAAGGATAGTCAGTATA
This sequence comes from Metaphire vulgaris, assembly GCA_018105865.1. NCBI lineage: Eukaryota > Metazoa > Annelida > Clitellata > Crassiclitellata > Megascolecidae > Metaphire > Metaphire vulgaris. The sequence goes on along the minus strand of CM030848.1, from coordinate 5,055,070 downwards.
TATTGATAATAATGTTTCGTGCCTGTCATTTATTTATCTGGTCATAATTGCATGATTGTGTGCCAGTTGTTAGTTTTGATTTTAAAATGTGAATGCACACAGAAAAAGCTTTGAATAAAACCAGTTCCTCAGGACAGCATGTTTTAGGTTATTAACAGCAATTTATTGGTTTAAGCCTTGCTGTAGCTGAAGTTTTACTCTGATTCTGTTGACTCTCAAATTTCCAATGGCCTCTTGACTTTCACTTTTGAATAGTTGAAATTGGAATTTTTTGATTGTTTTTTTATATTTAGAAATCAAGCACTGCATAAATTGTTGTTGTTATTATTATTATTATTATTATTATTATTATTATTATTATTATCGCTATTATGCACTCTTATAGTTCCATTTCTATTACTACCATCCACAAGAGATAGCTCAGGTCATTACCAGAGATAGTTTTTGAGAAACAGCTATACAGACACAATGGAAGAAAACCCAGCTAGATGATATGTGCTTTTAGGTCATGATTTAAAAGTAGTTAATTCTTTGGAAGATCTGACAGACAGAGGAAGATAGTTCGAGAATTTTAGGTCTATAATGAAAATACTTTGTTACCAATTTCATTGTTAACTCTGTGTATGTGAATCAACAAATCTTGTTAATATGAGACTAAATGTTATAACTTTTGATTCCATTATTTGTTGATTAGGTAACTGCGTTATTGTTACTATTTTGCAGGTAAACAGTAACTTTTATGTTAAAACTTGTTGGACAGTATTTTGCCATTTTTATGCTATGACTATCAGAGTCAAAACAAATTTTTCCGGTATTTATTTGACATCCAACAGACTTAGTAAAATATCACTGTAAAATGTCTGCATTTGATCGTAAGACTAAATTATTAATGAGATATTAAAATGATGGCATGATGATTCGATGAATATTACAGCAACTGTACGTCTTGTAGAGATTGGATGGCGTGCCAAAGTAACTCCTGAAGAACATCCTGTATCTGAATTTGTATTTGATGTCTGCATAAGTGCTGATGGCAAACGAAACACAATGACAGGTTGCCTTAACTGTTTTTAAGTTCTTCTTTTATTAATTTGAAAGACAAATCTTTATTTTCTGAAAATATTTGTGAAACCATTTTATGTTTGGTTTCCTAGAGATCGAATCCTGCATTGTTTTCATTTGCCGTTTGCACCAGTTGCTAATTATGTCAAGCAAGGTCATCACCATTGTAAATGCAGTGATGTTAATCCTTGTCCTGGTCCTTGTCCTTAAGGACTCCTTAAGGACCAATTTGAAGTCCTTGTCCTCGTCCTTGGGGTGTCAGTCCTCGTCCTTATCCTCGTCCTTGGGGGTTCGGTCCTTGTCCCTATCCTCATCCTTGCAGATCGGTTCTTGTCCTGGTCCTTGTAACTTAGTCCTTGAAAAGTCCTTATAAGGACCAAATTACTTGTATACCATTTTCAATTGTACTGATAATTATGTTCCAAGGTAAGAGTAGTATGTGGATTTATATTTTGGCTACATACTTGCGTTGAGTTACTCTAAATGTTTAGTCATTGTTTCCTTTATAATACCAGTTCATTCTTTAGCAGAATTCTTTGTTTCCATGCGACGTCGGCTCCAGTTGAACGAGTGTTTTCGCAAAGTGGTCTCAATATTAGACCTCACCGTGTGTGCATGACTGATCAGCTGCTGGAAACACTTTTTCATTTATTATTATTATTATTATTATTATTATTATTATTATTATTATTATTAAAACTTGACAATTTCTTAAGCGCAGTAACATAGCTAGGTGGCTAAAGTCAAAGGCGCATTTGAAATGCAGCATTGCTGTTGACTACATTGTTTTTTTTTAAATTTGCTTTTCTAATTTTGTGATTCGAATTGAAATTGCGTTTGGTTTTTTCCTATCCGACTTTTTTGTCTGACAGAGGTTGGTCCTTGTCCTTGATCCTTGTCCTTGGGGGTCAGTCCTTGTGGTCCTTGTGCTTGCGGGGTAAGTCCTCGTCCTTGGAGGGTCGGTCCTCGTCCTTATCCTCGCCCTTGGGGGTTAGGTCCTTGTCCTTATCCTTGTCCTTGGGGAGTCGGTCCTTGTTCTTATCCTCGTCCTTGGGGGGTCGGTCCTTGTTAATATCACTGTGTAAATGCCAAAAGGATGAACACAATCATTCTTCTCTGATTTGATGACTGTTTTGCATTTGTGTTCTTTCTCAACTTTGTTCCTGATGACAAATGACCTTTTGATGCACCATATTTCAATTTCATTTGTTGTGGAGTCTTTTTCTTAAACTAGACTTGTGGTAGACGGTTTTAAGGAGTCCACTCTGCTGACAATTGTGCAATAATTTGGCTGGAAAAGACTGCAGCACTTGCATTCGCTAGATAGATAGGTAGCACTTTCTTCACTTATGCTTAGAACATCTTTCTGAACCTTATACTTTTGAGCAACTGCCTTATGAACTGTTTCATCGACAAATGCATTAGTGCCATGTCTTGCCAGTGCTTCAACTATGCCACTCATTTGAACAATGGTACACTAAGTAACTCCAGTGAACTATATTCAATATGTTTAAACTCTCAGAAAGCTTTGCTGAGAGAAGGTGGTTGTATATCTGGCATTTTTGCCAGTTGAGGCTGATTCCCAACCTAGCTTCGAGTTCTGTGATCTTAGGTAAATCATTAATGTAAATCACATTAATTATTACGGCTTGAGAACCTCAAAGAGTCAGTCAGGTCATCTAAATAACCAATCTTCAACTGCAGTGGAGGGCAGAAAGGCAATGGTGCTAACGGGTCTTCTTGCTGAAGCCCCATTCCTGACTTGATTGAGAAAGGCCAAAACTGAAGATTTGATGGAACAGTGTAACTTTGTGTGTAATTTTCTTCTGATTAATTCTTCATGAAACTTTCTTGCTGATATTTTTGATTCTTTTTTAGTATATGTTGCAATTTTTGCATCGTGTGATTTTTATTCCATTTTGTTTCTATTTCTATGCTAGTGTCTGTACCTCACACAATTGACCGAAATGCTATATATATATATATATATATATATATATATATATATATATATATATATATATATATATATATATATATATATATAAAATTTTAGTTATTAATTGCATAAGAGTGTAGGTCATAAGGGTGGACAAGTTTAAAATTGGAAAGAGAACTGTTGATCTAGAAATATTTAAATGAAGTCCTATTTATCTTCTTAAATTCTTGTGTTGATTCATGCTTTTGCTTCCATTTTTTATTTGTCAGAACTCTTAAGATTACCTTTGCTGATATTAAAATGAGGCTGGTCACTTTGGGTTTCATCTCAAGCAGAAGAATTAATTATGTCTATCAATTTGTGAGTTTTATCAAGCTAGTGTTGTGTCATTTTAATGTTTTCTGTATTATTAAAACAGAGTTTAAAAGAAAAGAATTTCGTGGAAAGCTAGCAATTGCAATCACAGCCAATTTCATAAACTGCGGAACAAAAGCTGAGACTAGCATTGAAGAGAACAGCAGGGTTGCTTCCATCTTCAATCAGAAGTTTTTCAAAGATCTTAATCGTCATGCAGGAATTTACCTTGAAAATATTGTCTATTATAAAGATGAAACGCATTACTTTGTAATGACTGCCAAGAAACACAGCCTGCTGTGCAAAGGTGTTCTTTTGCAGGTGACTGGGTTTTCTAACTGAATTCATCCACTGACATCAGGTTTATTCTTTGACAAATTGATGGCTCTAGTTTTTTAAGTGTATTAGTCTATCATTATTTAGTTTATTTTTCACACAGGCTTACTTAGCTTCCTAAACCACTTTAAATCACATTATTATTATTATCGTTTGAATAATTAATTGATATTATATCTTGCTGATCCTTGCTGAGGATTTATAAAATATTGTCCAAACAAATAGCTTTGTGAATCGGTTATTTATGTGAATATATGAAAGCTTATTGCTAGAGTACTATTGCCAACTGCTATATTATCTAGTTGTATTGTGAATATTTGTTTAGGATTATGATGATTCAGAAAGACTGCTTTCAAAGAAGAATGTGAACCAGCAGGCATTGCTTGACTATGCTCGCCAAGCGGCTAATATGTCCACCCAGCATCAACTTGCCAACCTTGAATTTGCTCATAACCATTATGGTCAGCCAGATGTCGCTATGTTTGATTTGACTTCCATGTTTGTTGCAGAACATGCATGTCGCATAGTTGAGAGGCAAGGATACAGGCTTTTAGTTGCACTGGTTGGAGATACACTTCTGGAGGTGAACTATTGTTTCTTGATAATATTTGCAGATACCAAGTGACATTGAATTTTCTCTTCCATAAAAACGCTTCAGACATTGGTGCAAAATGCTGTACTGTTATCTGCCTAAGCTGTTGCAGTTAACACTTTATTTGTTTATTTTGTATTGTAGAGAAATCACAGAGATGACAATTAATAAATTAATTAATTACAATTAAATCTTAGGTCCCATATAAAAAATAACTTTGCCATAATTACATAAAAAAACTCACCTTAGTTGAAGTCCTGAATAGTCGGTAGGTGATGCCGTGCATTTGCTGAGATATAAGTAGTTGATAGTGTGAGCATTAGCAAACCTTTATGTAGCAGGCTTAGATCTACATATAAGCTGGTCCATGAGATAGAAAATGGCTGGTGAACTGAGGTAAAACTTGGATTGCCAACCTAATAGCCAAAAGCAATTTCTGCTAGAAAAGTGCCCAAGCACTGCTACTGGCGGTTCAAGGGGCAGACTGCCCCAATGATAAAACCGAGGTGCAAGCTAGTGTGAACAGATGAGTGCAAAAGTGCATCTGTAGTTGGAGCCTAGTGCAGCAAGGAACCCTTAACAGGAATAGATGGCATCTTTGGACGCAAGTGCTATGGCAATCGGCCGTGATACAATGGCGTTTTGAGCTTAGGGATCACCATGGCGACTCACTGTGATGTTAAATAGTGACGCTGAGCACATGGAGCGCTGCGTTGACTAGCCGTTGAGCTAAGGCGGTGTGTTAAGGGTAAAGCACAGCACAGGAACTCGCTGTAGCAAGGTAGTTAAGTGGAGTGGTGCATTTGAAAACACTGGCACACTGTATCTAGGGATTAGGAATCCAAGTGGCGTCTGAGATGGGACATAGCGGCGACGCATTCTTTGAGGTGTCTCTTGAGTTAGGACATCGCCGCAGCACACACAAGCTTAAGTACGGAGAGTTAAGTAGATATTGATAGGAAGCAGAGGCTGCAGTGATATTTCAATTAAGGTGTCTTGCTAGTGTAAGGCAGCACTGTAGTGTGGAATTATGGTCCTCTTAGACAATAGACAGGACATCGCTTTCCTTACGAAATGAGAAAGAGCTGCATCATGAGAGGCGGCGATATTAAGTAAGTAAATCAGAGAGGAAACAGAAGCGCTTATATTCAGCTCACCATGAAAGACTTCCTAGCAAAAGAGCTAGGATGAATGTACACGTGCCTTTATCTAAGTCAACCTGTGTAGTAGGCTGGGTGATTGCTGTCTTGGTGATTACTGTCTTAAGTGAAAGATAGAGATAAGCAAGTAACATAGTTAATTAGAACCACAAACCCAGTTTGCTGCCATATTGTTAGTCAATTGAACTTGTATATGTAATTTTTGGTATTTTTAATATTTTAAAAATCATTATTCCAGGTTTCTTGTTTTCTTGTCATGTGGCATAGACTGTGAGTTGTTGCCCGATTTGGTTGCAGCCCTTTTGGACAACTGGGTCTGGATGTGCTCATGGTTTCCTTGGAGCATTTGATGCTGCATGGATGATACGCAGTTGGTCTTCAGGAAAAATGACTCCACTTGAGGTTATTGCTGAGCGGGAAAGTATTTACCAGTTTCTGTCGCAAACAACACCAGAAAACCTGAACAAAAACTATCTTCAATATACAATTGACCCAAACACAAGGTGAATACCGGCAGGTGGAAATCAGTTTTTTCACTTCTGTTCAATATTATTCATACTGTAGACATAAAATTGCAGAAATTGAGCAGATATGAAAGAATTGATAGAACTAAAGTTATTGGAGACTAAGCAGACATCACAATGCAGCGTGAATGTAGCAACAAAGGTATCTGTACATTTATACAGCAATGAGATATGTACTGAGATAATTACTAAGACATGTTTAAATTACAAAGGCAATTGAAATTTTATCTTGCTTTGTATGTTCACCATGACATTACAAGGATTTCATGGAGGTTTCAAGATTGGTGGGGAAAAGATAAGTAGCCTAAGATATGCTGATGACATCGTACTGCTTGCCACATCTCCAGAAGAACTGCAAGAACTGGTGTACCATGTACAAGCAGCTGCAAAAGAATACAACATGGCAATAAATATTGCAAAAACAAAAATAATGACTAATACCAATAACATTACAAAATTCCAGGTGGAAGGTATAACACTAGAACAAGTAGAATGTTTCATATACCTGGAATGCCAAGTAACAAACAATACAGAATGCAAAATGGTATTGAAAAAGAGACTAACCATGGGAACAACAGTAATGATCAAGCTAACAAAATTATGGAAAAACAAAGCAACAAACACAGCCACAAAACTGCACTTAATGAAAACTTTGGTTTGGCTAATGACGACATATGGATGCGAATCCTGGACGCTAAGAAAAGAAGAAGAAAAACGCATACAGCCTTTTGAGAACAAGTGCATAAGAAAATTGCTATGTGTACCATGGACAAAACTACTAACAGATGAGCAAAGTCTACAACATGGCCAAAACAGAAAAAGAATTACTGAATCATATAAAAACATAGAAACTGAGTTATTTTGGTGAGATCACCACAAGACACCATAGAGGGCATTGTAATCACAGGACTTGTTGAAGGAAACAGAAGACGGGGAAGACCGAGAATATGCTGGATTGACAACATCACGATGTGGACTGGTCTTTCTGGAGACTGTCTACAACACACTGCACAAGATAGGTCGCAATGGAGAACACTGACCCATTCTTGTAGCCAACCATCGCCAAGTGACAATGGTGCATTGATTTGACTTCAATTGATTTGTATATTCGCCTTGAAAATGTCAGATCAAAATAAGGTGCAACCAAAATGAAAATTCTAATGCACTGAAATGATCCAGCAAAAACATTATGTCCATTGCCATTGATGCTTTTGCTGAATCATAAAAGTGTGTTGATATTTTTTATCTTTGTTTCTGCTCTTTTCGATATGTCATTCTTGTGGTGAATATGCGATGTGTCATAAAAGCAAACTTCAACTTTTATAGCACAACTTTGTAGTGCACAGAGGCAGCAGCTGATGGCACACCGAATCCCAATCGCACAAGATTGAAGTAAAATCAAGGATATTAGACCGGTCAGCAGATAACTAAGCAGAAGACACTTTCATTTCTGGCAGTGTATATTAAGTGTGATTGAGTTAAAATTAAACTAGTTGTCAAACTAGTTTTTCTACAATGTTTGCTTTGGCTAAATCTTGTGGCATCCATTTTTTTGAGTGTACTATTTTTCATTTCAAAGAAATACTAAAGACATTTGAAGTGTTTGTAAAGGTATAGTGGCTTAATATGTTAACTGAACCCAGCAATAGATAGACAGATAAACATTTATTGGACCACCACATGAATTTAGTACCATAATATGTCTACTATGCACCATTCAAGATAGATCACAATGCTAAACTAAAAGATTACTATTCTTTTTGACCTTTTAATATTAAAATTGGTGTGCTATATGAGTTAATAATAATAATAATAATAATAATAATAATAATAATACAGTAAAATGAGTGTAATACCTAGTGATGCGGCACATAAATATTTTAGCATCAGCCTGTTTTAGAGCATCGAAAAGTTTTCTGCAGCCTAGCCTGTGGGTTCTACATCTCTTGCCTCTGGTTATGTTACTGACTAGTATAAAAATGTAGTGATGCAGGAGATCATGAGCCTTTGCCTCATGTTACGTTGACAATGAAAGCAGGCCGTCAAAGTGTAACAAATGAATTAACAAATGAAATAAACCTCAGTAGTTTAGGATATTAGATTGGACGGGAACAACAGTGGTTCTCACACAGGGCAGACCCTACTGAACCACTTTAAACCTTGTTATATTATATTGTTATATTATATTATAATTGGACCACTTTATTTCTTATCCCCCTTAAATTTGTTAGAGAATACTTTAAAATATTTTGAGATGTTATATAAAAAGTTTAAAATTCAAAGATGAATCTGTACTATAAACTTCAGAACAATAGTGATGAGATGTTCATACAGTGGCTTCATCTGTAGACTTGTCAGAGAAATTTTCCCATTGACTTTTTGCATCAGCTATAATATACAAGTGCTGTAGTCTTGCTGAAGACTATATCCGTAATAAGCTTTTATAAAGAATGTTGATTTTGTGATAGATATCTTAATCTCAGAACTCAAATCTATAATCCTCATCAGGTTGCATCTCAGTATGATGGACATGAGAAAGAGTATCTGAATGAAGTTGTTAAACAAGCTGCTCAAAGCAGCAATTGCCATGGTATGTGAAACTCGCTCGCCTTTACTGTGAAAACATGGTTTTCATCAAGTTACTTGTCACCTTTCCATATGTTTTGCTCACTGTGTTTGATGTGCTCAAGTCTAAAAGGCCAGGGAAAAAAACTAAACTACCACATTATGCTGTTGTGATTTAAATTTCTTCTAGTGCCTATATTACATTATAAATGCTATCAAAACTACCTGTGGCAATTCACTGAGAATCGGTTACTACTCATTTAAGAAAACTGGAAATGTGTGCTTACATGTTGTTGAGTTAGATTTTGGATTACGTAGAATATTAACTTCTTGTTTCATGAATATGTATTTGACTCTGGTTATGTCTTATATTTAGATTACTGGTAGAATGATATAGAAATCAAAGACATTTTTGTTGTAGGCCTTAGCCTTGTTTACTGTGCTAGAGAAATTGTCTAGAAATAATAGAAGAATAATAATAATAATAATAATAATAATAATAATAATAATAATAATAATATAAGTAGATATAACGATAATGATATAATGAAATTTCTTGGCATTTCTTGGTTTTAATTTGTACAAGTCCCATGTTTTATGTTTTCTGTGTTCAAACTATTTATGATAACTGCTTAACGTTCTCTTTGCAAAATTGAAGGAAATTTTACTGTGTCCAGCATCATGGTCTACATACAGCAGCGGTTCTCAACCTCGTGGGTTTTCTGCAGCCTAGCAACAGGAGTCGACTGACTCTGATTTGCCAGGGTTGCCTGAAACCTTCAGGAAATATGGGGTTGTCTCTTTTTCAGGCAAGCAAAACTTGTAATTGTACAAAATTTTCCAAATGGGTAAACCTACTAGTTTTTAAACTAAAATTGCCATTCTAGGATAGGCATTGCAGACAATTGAATCAGAATTATTTCAAACATTTTAATTGTTGTTATATTATTGTTTTTAGCAGTTTACATTATGAACGAAAGTGATTTTACAGTTTTAAAATATCGCCATGTTATGGGGAAATGAATTGAAAGGGTTGCCGCACTATAAAGGTTGAGAACTGCTGGTCTACAGCAATCAGCGCTGACTTTGTCATCTGACCATGGAGCATTAGAAGCAAATAGGGGTGTATGTGGTAAAAGACATGTAGTGCCTTCACCAAGGGCTTCCATCTTATTTGGCTTTTTTATTGTATAATCTTGATGATGTCATAAGAAAATCTCGAAAGTCATCAGACTTGCCCTACACTGTGCAAGATGAAGAACTTAGAACAAACTACTGTGCTCAGTGTATGTAGCACTTCAATAATTATGCTTTAGTCACTGGCCTAAAGTGCTACAGAGACCATTCTAATGTCCTCTTTGCATTGGTGGACATATGAATGCACAAGGATCGAACCCAGGTTGGCAGCTCATCTGAAGCAGAGCTGACACTCTACTGAGGCACTCAAAGAATAACTGTTCTGACAAAACATTTCCTCCTCAGACAATATTTGATCCTACAACCTCTGAGACTCCATCTTGTCTTGTGTCATCATCATTAACCGTGGGCTCATCACCCATTGGTGTATACTGCCATCTCCACAGTTTTCTGCCATTCGTTCCTGTTCGTTGCTCTGTGACTAAGATCCTGTAAACTGCTTCCACACCATTCTTCAATATCATCACACCATTCCTTGTGTGGTCTCCCTCTCTTATTGACACCCTCCATTATTCCAAACATTAGAGCTTTGATCTTATTGTCCTCTTTCATTCTGCATATGTGTCCAAAAAGATGGAGTTCCCTTTGTTTTACTCTTTGCAGTATGGTTTGCTTTGACTGAATTCTCCTGTATAGTTCTTCCTTTGTGATTTTTTCAACCCATCCGATTCTTAATATTTTTCTATAACACTTTCTTTCAAAGGCTAGTATTCTTCTTTCCAAATATTTGGTGATGGTCCATGTTTCGCATCCATAAAAAAGCTGCTGAAGATACAGGTTTCGAGTTTTTTTGTTTCAGTGCTTATTGCTTTGCTTTTCAGATCTTGTCCATTGCAGTCAGTTGTCCCACTATGCTACTATGCTACACACGTTTACATAGTTGCAAAATATGTCATTATATGTTGGAAAATATTGGGGCTGTTGTTATAAGAAAGCTATTACTGTTACTGATGTTGCTGTCTGTTGTCCAGGAAAGGAAGCAACAATGAGGAGAACTTCAGAACGTGTCACGTATGTTACAGAAGGTGAAATAGAAGAAAGTGAATGTGAATCAAAGCACAACCTCAGTCAAATCCTCAGACCATCAACATTTAGTGACGACAGGTTAGCAGTGATGTTAATCCTTGTCCTGGTCCTTGTCCTTTTGGACTCCTTAAGGACCAATTTGAAGTCCTTGTCCTTGTCCTCGTCCCTTGGGAGTCAGTCCTCGTCCTTATCCTCGCTCCCAGCAGATCGGACCTTGTCCTGGTCCTCAAAGAATTGTCCTTGAAAAGTCCTTATAAGACCAAATTATCCTGTATACCATTTTCAATTGTACTGATAATTATATTCCAAGGTAAGAGTAGTATGTGGATTTATATTTAGGCTACATACTTGCTTTGAGTTACTCTAAAATGTTTAGTCATTGTTTCCTTTATAATACCAGTTGAGGTGTTTATTCTTTAGCAGAATTCTTTGTTGCCCAGCCATATTCCAAACCAGTTGAGAAGTGTTTTTGCAAATGGTCTCAAAAGATAGACCTCACCGTGTTTTACTCATGACTGATCAGCTGCTGGAAACACTTGTTCATTTATTATTATTATTATTATTATTATTATTATTATTATTATTATTAAACTTGACAATTTCTTTCCAAAGTAACATAGCTAGATGTTTATCCATCAAAAAAGAAATGCAGCGTTGCTGTTGACTTTTTTATGTTTTTCAACATTCTGTTTTTCCCTTTCTAATTTTGTGATTGCAGTGAAATTGTGTTTGGTTTTTCCTTTCTGACTTTTTGTCTGAGTTGCAAAATTGGTCCTTGTCCTTGATCCTTGTCCTTGGGGTCAGTCCTTGTGGTCCTTGTGCTTATGGGTAAGTCCTGTCCTTGTCCTCGAAAGGAAGCAACAACGAGGAACTTCAGAACGTGTCCTTATCCTACAGAAGGTGAAATTCGGTCCTTGTCCAGATCCTCAACCTTAGGGTCGGTCCTCAGACCATCACTGCAGGTTAGCAGTGATGATATCTGTTGGTGCACACCAGGTCGTTAGTGCATTGGTCTGCCAACCTTAAGGTCAGATGTTCAAGTCCCGGCCGCAACAAAATCTTTCTGGTTGTTTCTGCCCCAAGCACCCCTAGTCGAGTCAGCGTGAATGAGTGTATTGGGTGCTAACTCAGTGGAACGAAAGGTGCGGCAAGGGAAAGACTGGCAACTGCCCTCATTTAGCCGATGCCATGAAAAACTGAAGGTGCTAACCCTTTGGTTGTTCAACGGCAGATTAGTTCACACAGAACTCACGTTTTTCCTTTGTTGTTTCCTTTCATGTGTAGCGGTTGTTCTTTAAGTTGCTCTGTAGCAAGATTGACTCTTTGTGCATTTAACTCTAAATCTAAAGCAATTAAATAATTTTGATACAAGAAAGCTGAATTTCTTCATCAATTCAGGTCTAGAGCATTTGTGAGTTTTATTGCTAACAAGCTTTCATAAAGTCTGCAAAATTAGGTCTTAATCTAATATTGCCCTCATTTTTTGTATCTAGCTCCCATTATGGAAGCTCACAACATTCCCCCAATTTCCTTAGTTGGGATCATACCGTTTGGCTGTATAAGTGACGGTGGTGCCCCTTATTCTGGAATCCTGGCTATGCCTGTGTATGTGTGATTAATTTTCCTTAGTTGGGATCATACCGTTTGGCTGTATAAGTGATGGTGGTGCCCCTTATTCTGGAATCCTGGCTATGCCTGTGTATGTGTGATTAATTTTCCTTAGTTGGGATCATACCGTTTGGCTGTATAAGTGATGGTGGTACCCCTTATTCTGGAATCCTGGCTATGCCTGTGTATGTGTGATTAATTTGTCCGAGTTCTTTTGTCTCAGTTCTTCAGATGAAGAACTGCATTTTTCGGGTGAAGAAGCATCAGATGAACAGCCTGACTTGTCTTGGGCAGAACTTGCAAGAAGATATAGTGAGCAGCTGTCCAGGACAAAATTGCCAACGCTATCACAGAAGCGAACGTCATCGGCTAACTCTGGATCTGAGTCGGAAACCTTTGAAGAAGCAAGTGACACTGAGTTTGAAACAGATTATAATACAGACAAGGAAAATGCCAGTGAAGGTTTGATTTAAATGTTTTTGTGAAACAGTTTTGTTCCTACATTATTACAACTGAGATAAGTTAAGTTTAACCTGTCCTTTTATGCATTAGAATGAAAGTGATCTTCCACGAAGTCTTTGAATTCTACAAGTTACATAACTGGAAATTTATCAAATAACTTGAACTAAAATTGGACTACATGTGGAAAAGTTATGACCAAAATACAAATGGGTCCCAAATTAATGAAACACCGTGTATATAAGGTAAGGTAGTTCCGTACTTGAATGGGTGTAGGGACCAGCGCTGATCTCCAGTTTCTATGGCATGCAGCAACGCAGGCGGCATACACCATTAATCTAGAGTAGTTAACCATTGCTTTCTCTAGACCCACGTTTTACCTTTGCAGCTTATTTGCTGCTAACAGTTTATTTGCACTTAGCAATGAATGGCTTGGTTGGCTGCCAGCATGATGACTTACGGTAATCCTGGGTTGGTCACCCACTCAAGTATGAGCCACAGTCAACATTGCTTAACTTTTGTGTTCTGACTGGAACCAGTCATACAATGCCAAGATAGATATATATATATATATATATATATATATATATATATATATATATATATATATATGCACAGTCATATATATGCACTTATATATATATAATTTTTATCTGGTGTATTTTTCAAATAACTATGCTGTAGAATGAGTATCATTGATTTTGGTCTTTTACTAACAGAGAGTGACCCTTTCTTTGGAGCCTGCAAAGGGTTTGGTATGAGGCAGCATGGCTGCCGGGAGGAATTTTCAAACCCTCTCTTGAACCTAAGTTTAAAGCAGAATATTTGTCTTGAGACAAAACCTTTACCTACTTCAGTGGAAATCATGCGAAATCGAATGGCGTTCTTCGACGCTATTTCACAGCCTGTTCGAATTGATGCATCTGTGTTTCTTGGCCTTGCGCCTCCTCCTCCTGCAGAGAAAACGACATGTCATGATGAGAAGAGTATCATAGAATCAGAAAAAGACGATGAAAAAGATGAACAAAATGTTAATGCAGAAATGATTAAAGAATCAGATGATATTTTGAAGCATCATGGGCCAGAGGATGGAATTGATGCAAGACATAAAAAGAGACATGCAGAAAAGACAGCCGTTATCAAGAAGGCAAAAAGGAGAACAAAAAGACGCAAGAAGGAGGAAATGGGCCATGTCACAGCGAATGTGGAGACAATAAAACTGTTGACAATGCAAGATGCAGTTTCCGTTGTGGCTATATCAAGTGCTACCAGTAGTGATGAGCACTGTGATCTGGAAATACCTTTTGCCAGTGAATTGCCTGATGCTTCTAAGAAAACTGCTGTGTCAGGTGTCGCAGAAAGCTGCTCAGAGGTTGATGCAGCACGTGAAGAAAGTGACAAAAGAGATGAAAAACAAAGCATATGGAGAGATCAGCCTTTTGCAGAAGATGGAGGCAGTCGATCAAAATTTGCATCTGAAAATTCTCAGGCTCTCCAGTATTCTGATCCAGCTGAGGTAGGTCTAAGTCCATACCAGGAAATAGCATGTGAAGAAGCATTGACTGAAGACAAAAAATGCCTTGCATTAGAATCAGCTGCATTAGAAAGTGATGATTCTGCAGAGCAGATTGGTAGAATGTCTGATATACAGGATCACACTGATAGGCAGGACTTGAATCTCTCCACTGAGAAGTCTGAGCCATTTGAGGAACTTGAGATTACAAAGAAAAACGTACTTCAGAATTACAACCATCATAAAACAGTTGATGAGAATCTAGAATTTGGGTATGTGGTATTTGAAGAAGAATGCCTTATTCATAGTGAGGGTGAAAAGTTCAATCCTTATGAGAAATTGATCTGCAATGGGTCATGCAAAGAGTATTCAGAAATTCAGAGTGCTGTGACTGATGAGAAAGAGAATGATCATTTAGATGGCATTGTAAGCCACGATGGAAGTGAATTCGATCATGACAAGCAAAACAGTTCTATGATGGCAGCCAAAGAAGAAGAAGCTGTCCAGACTTGGGATGAATCTGCAGAAAATCTGGAGCATTTTGAATATAAACAGACACTTCCAATAAAAACATCAAAGAATTGTGACAATCTAGATGTTCAGGTCAGCACTTGTGCTGTTTTACGACACCAGTTACGGCTGAATGGGATAAAGTTGCAACAGAAGAAAACACTTCTGCAATGAATGAAATTATAGGAGATCCTAAAAATGTAGAAAACACTAGATTACCACTGAACTCTATGAAGGTGATTGATGAAACTGGTGTACAGACCAGAGCATATGGTGCTTTATCCATTGAATGTCCAGACAGAGTTACTTATTCTGTTACAGATAATGCTTTAACTGAAGATAATTATGCTGAAAAATTGGTCAAGCAACTGCCTTCTGAATGTGATCGCCAGACTGATGTCAATAACTTAGACTCTAATTTATCTATAAGTAATCATAAAGAACAAAAGACACTTGACCCTCTGTCAAGAATTAACTTGCTGCTAGAGAGCTTGTCAGTAAAAAATGTGGGCATTCGTAATGAAAGTGAAAAAAATGAAATTGGTCAAACGCATGCATTTATCCTGCAAAATAGTCCTTTTGAGGGCGAGGATAGTAAAAAGAGTATTTCAAATAGTCAGACAACAGTGGAAAATGGGATTATTGATGAAAATTCTCATTGCAAGTCATCCCATGAGATTTATAAAGAAATGAAATCTTTAAGAATGACTGCACAGAAATTCCAAAAGCCCTGCAGGAATGGACTTTCCTCTGACTCTTCCAACTATACTGCTTCTGTCTCTAGTGAGTCAGTGGGCATTCATCATGAGCCGTCTCATAGCATGGAACATTTGCCAAGCCCAACTGACGAAAGACTCTCTTATGGACGCCTTGTAAACAGCCTTAGATTTGATGATGGCTCAGCAGTTGATATGTTAGCCACTAGCAATTTCAGGGAGGATCTGATTTCATTTCAAAATATAGTTGGGATGAACATTGACAAGATAGCAACACTGACTCATGTTCAAGATAGCATCCAACCAAAAGTAGTAGTTGGTGATTATAGACAGCAAGGCCAAAGTCCACCAGGAGTAAGTCGCAAAACCATCGGCGACAGCGGCAGTACAGCTTCTGCCTTGTCACCAAATAGAATAAGGGATGATAAACGGAAGTTCTTCTTTGAACCTCCACAGCCTGTGAGAATTGCTCCTTGCCAAATATTTAAAAATATTCCTTTTTTCAAACAGTTTGCTTTAGCAAAAGAAGCAACTGGAGCAGTATCAGTGACTTCTAGAGAGTCTGATTCAGTTTTCTTGCAGAAGGAAACCTCTAATCATGGCTGTGGTCATACTGTGCTGAGAGCTGAATCGAAAAAAGAAATTGAAAGTGGATCTCATGTTGAAAGCTTTATTGAGTCCCAGACTACCAGTGCCTTATCTGTCGTCCATGGTGAAGCCTTAAAAAAGCATAAAAAAGTGTTGCCAACAGTTCCCAGCACTCAACCCCCACTGCAAGATTTGACAACCAGCGATTCTAGAACCGCCATTGCATCTGCTGCATTGCTATTGGTTAGTTCATCAATGTTAGGAAAATTTAATATGCAGGAACAATATGCGAAAATTAAAAATCCAGTCTTGAAAGAAGACAAGACATCAACTTCAGCATTTACAGTTATGGAAGAGAAGCCAAATGGTGGAGGAGAGTCTGCCTTTGATGTGAGTGAGCCTACAGTTGCCAGACCATGCTTTCTTTGGTCTGAACTGAAATCAGAATCACTTATGCTCCGGTCTGAAATTAGGCATGCTCAGCAGTCACGAGTCTCACAATCAGATGTCGCCAGTACAGAGGAAATTAGTCCTAGCCTTCCTCAAAAAGATAGTCGTTTTAAATATCTACATCATTTGAAGAGCAAAAGCAAAGATTCAGATGCCACAGTCAGGAAGACAGATAAAAAGGATAAAGGAAAATCATTGTTGGCAATACTTATGCCTTCAAGAAATTTTGACAAGAAAGAAAAATCGAAGAGCCAATATGAGCCAATATCAAAGCATACAGATCCAGTTAGTATGGCTGTTGTTAGAGAAAAAACCAAGTCTCTTCCTCTTGAGAAAAAGCAACATCCATCAATGATGGCACAAGAGTCTAAACATCTGTCTAGTGAAAAATCAAAAGGAAAACTGAAATCAAAGACTGGAATGATCGCTGACAAACCCACTGAGGCTGGACATAGCATTTACAAGGAGATAGCTGGTATTATGGAAGGCATTAAGAAAACTGAGAAAAGAAACCAAGACAAGATTAACATTACAGATCGAATAGAAGCTGTTGCACCACCTCCTGCCAAATCACCACATGCTGTTCTTCTGCCCACAATGGCTGACAGTGAGTTATGGGTTTTATATTTCTTCTTTTTGTTCATGTTTTGCTTTAAGAAGGGGTTGAAAGCTTTTATAAGGAATTTTGTGCTTTTCAAATTAGCATGTATGTTTAGAGATCACAACTTGATTGGTGGTTGGAAAAGGTTTGTGACTTGACTTGATGTCTTCATCCAGTATCTGTTCTGCCTAATTGGTGCTTCCATTTTTTTCCATCTATACATCTCAAGGTCTATCACTTACTTTCATTTGCTATTC
Source organism: Metaphire vulgaris (assembly GCA_018105865.1). Lineage (NCBI taxonomy): Eukaryota > Metazoa > Annelida > Clitellata > Crassiclitellata > Megascolecidae > Metaphire > Metaphire vulgaris. Next base: position 5,037,613 of record CM030848.1, on the reverse strand, counting down.
TTGGTGCTAAGTCTTAGACCCATAGATATCTGCTGGCCACATTATGTTTTTGACATTATATTTCTGCTGATTTATGTTGAAGCATCTTTTTAACTGTAATAAATATTTAGCTTATTTGGAAAATTTCTTCTCTGCAAAAATTTTCCCCATCTTTATGACTGATGAATAGTATATATGTTTATAACTCAAAACAATGAGCATTTAATCCAGTAAAAACTTTATTTGAATGAGTTGAATTTGTTATTACAAACAGGTGAAGATTTTGAAACAGAGAGTGAACTTGAAAATGACAGACTATCTTTGCACAGATTCCAGTCTCAGGTGTGTATCTATGTATTTAAGTTATGTTGTTAGATTGTATATATTTTTAATTACTAGCTTTATTTGTATATATAATCTTTAATACAGCATGTAATATTTGACATTTAATTAATCAATTATTAATGAACAAATGAAGAACTGAATATTTTGTAGTTTTGATAATCGGTCATCGGTTGTTTTCCATTCTGCACACATATCGAAACCACGTTAATCTTCTTCTGATCTTTTCTACAATAGTATCTTTTAACCCAATCCGTTGTCTGATATCTTCATTTCTTATCTTCTGCAATCTGCCTACCACCATATCTATCTCAAACAGAACATTTCTGCCATCATTAGCCTTTTTTCATCAGCCCTTTTTATCATCCATGTCTCGGATCCATATAGTATTTGTGGTACTACTACTGGGTTGTATATTTTCAATTTGGTTTCAAATGTTAAGTTGTTTTTTTTCTCCATGTTTTTCATCCATTTTGATATTCCTGATTTTATATCTTCTTGCTGACTGCCATCGCTTTTATGGCTTTCTGTGGCTTTTAATTTAAATTAATTTTATGATTTTTGTGAAATTTCAAGTCTTAACCAACTTTATGACAGTGTGAAATGATCCATGTTTGATTAAAGTTTAAACCGCAGTGGATTTTAGCAACAGTGATATCTGAATAAAATATATAAGACAAATTGCACTTAAAGATAAGTACCTGCACTTTTTTCTAGAAAAACAAAGCACTGAGAATTAGGTGTTAGATAATTAATAATATGTGCATTAATTATATGATTTATCATTCTCCAAACAGAAGACCCTTTCTGAGAGAATTTAGAATGTATGTTGATGCTATATCTCAGATGCATCTTCTATCTGAAGAGGAAGTAGCAAAGGTGAAAAGGATGCAGCAGAAGAATGCTCAGAGAAAACAGCATGAGAAGGAATTGAAGAGATTTCATGAATCTCAGGAAATTCAACAACAATTGGAAGATGTGGAAATGAGACAAAGAGAAATAGAACGGCTTGGAGTTGAGATTGAGAAGACTCTTAGCAGAGAAGGAAATGGTGTGCTGCTGTTTATGTCTAAATGCATGATAATTGAATCTATTAAATATTTAAATATACTCGTATATATCATCATCATCATCATCATCATTGCTTTCTGCCAACCCATTGGTGGCAATAGCTGGGCACAAGACATTTCCAAGAGGCATCGTCACCATCCTGCCCTCTGCCAGCTCTTCAGCGGCAATAGCGAGACACAGAATGTTGATCCGCCTCCTGTTCCCGTCTTGTGTCCTTCCATGACCCTGTTTTCGCCGAGCACTGGTCATGATTTCTCGGTATATCGAGCTGGCCGCAATGCCCCATATACAGTGGTTGGACACGCGCCCTCTGCTGGCACGACAGCGTACGAAGATCTTCCGCCAGTGATGCTGTTCTTTCATGCTCTTCAGTTGAATACATCCACCATCCTTGCCGTTGTCTTCTGGTACAGTTGGTCCACGGCACCTTATTCCGTATTATTCGGTGCAATCCCAGGAGGTTTCCCAGCCCAGGACTTCCCCCCATCCGCCACCCGGGGGACGCGCCTCTACGCCGTTGTACCCCAGCGCGAGGTATACTCGTATATATAGTTGAGAATTATTCTAGTGAATTCACTCTTGTATTCTGATTAGATTCACAGTAATCAACTGTGTGCTTTAATTTATGACATATACAGTTATATGGTTGACAGTATAAAAGATAAATGTCATAACAACAGCATTTAGAAATGTGGCAACTGTTTAATTAATCAAGTGATGGTCATTGCTGCTTACTCTCTTGAACGCTTCACTCCGATAAAAACTTGAAATGTCTGTGTGGTTATCATAATATTTTCTCTGCTATAAATCATTTCAATTCCTGTTGTATCTTTTAGACAAACATTGTGATGAAGTCAGTCTTGTGCAACAATGGTTTGACATAGCTTATGAACACAGTGTGCTGTTGCAACATGAGTCAGAGCTTATGGTACAGTAAGTTTGACACGTGCTTTCTAAATGAGAATGCGAAATTCAGGCACACTTACGTAATAGAGTATTTTTAATCATCTGTTATCATTGGCATAAACTTGGATGAAAAAGTGGGGGTCCAACCTTTGCACCTTCCCTCATCCCTATGGTAGCCTCTCAAAAAGTGGGGGAGCCTCGAGGCCTAATAGAAGTTTATGCCTCTGTCTGTTATCAAGTTGTTTTAAATCTTTCTTACTGCTACATTGGTCATATGAACATGACAGTGATATTTGAAACATATAATATAACTAAAATTATATTCTAGGAAAACCAAAGAAAACATTATAGTACAATACTTTCAATTTAAATTGCAGTTTGTTCAGAGGAGGCATTAACTTTGAAAGACCGTAGAATTCCATTATTAATGTGATAGAAAGAGGAACCTTTTGGATGGTTTTAACTTGTCATATTCAACAGGGCTAGAGAGCTTGAGTTGGAAGATCGCCAGAGCCAACTGGAAATTCAACTTCGAGAAAGAATTCCACTTACTGGTTGCTTATTAATACTAGTTTCTGTTATGATCTTTTACTTTGAAAGAAGTGTTTTTCAATGTTCTGAGTTACTGGGAAGATGTGAAAGAATGATTTAAAAGTTAAGTAAAAATATTTGAAGTGAATATTTAAGAATGTGTTTCAATTTTCAATTATTGTTTATGGGCTGTCCATTAATTGCGTCAACAATTTTTGGGCAATTTCTGACCTCCTCACGCCTTGTCAACAACTGTCAAACTTTCAGCGACCCTCTCCTATAATTATGTCAAAAACTTTTGACTCCCCTAAAATCAGTGATGGGCCCCCTAAAAAGTTTAGAAGGTTATTTTTTGCAGTGATGAGACCTTTTCCCTTTTTTTGCTCATCAAGTGTCAAAATGTGGTGGTGGTGGCCTTTTTTGCTTGTCGCTTGTCAGCTTTTTTCTATTGCAATAAATAGTATTCCATGAAGTTTCCTATTTTTTGATTATTTATAGAAAATGAAATTGTCGACATCAATTTCTCTTGACCCCTCCTCCCCCTGTCAACAACATTACTACAACTCCCTTTACTATAACCTCCCCAAAACCTCCATCAACAAATTACAATCAATTCAAAATGCACTAGCCCGAGCAGTAACCAAATCACCAAAGTTCTGCCATATTTCACCCATACTGAAGTCACTACACTGGCTTAAAATATCCGAACGTATCCAGTACAAGATAATAACGATTACTTACAGTTCACTTCATTCGTTAAAACCGGTTTACCTTCGTAAACTCTTAACGCCTCAGCCTCCTCGACCTACACGATCATCATCTCATCTCACACTTTCACGCCCATTAAATCAGTCATCACTCAAAATCTGCAACCGCGCTTTCTCATACGCCGCACCAGAAATTTGGAACTCAATTCCAGCCTCCCTCCATAGCCTTCGACATGGTCAAACAATAAGCTCCGAATCCTCATTTCCTTTAATTCCTTCACTGTCTCCTCAAGCCTTTAGGTCTAAACTTAAAACCTTCCTATTCGAAAAGTCATTTCCCCCATAGCAATGACAACCTGACCTGCCGCCTCATAGATACACTGACCTTTGCCCGGCCGACAAACCACCTTGACTATAGCTATTTCAAGAAAGATTAAGCGCATAAGAATAAGCAGCTACTGCTCTACTGCTTTCCGGGGCGCTGTATAAGTTTACAAGATTTTACTTACTTACTTACTTACTGTCAAACTTTTTTGAACCCCTCCCTCTACTTTGTTGATGTAACTAATGGACAGCCCCTTAAGTCATTTAGCTGAGTTATCGGCATTAACTGCATGAGCTTTAATTGGAAGGAAAGCAGTCTGGATATGAGATTATTTATGTATTTATGCAAAAGAGTATAGGTAATTGTTTAAATATCTTTTATGTCTAAGAATCTCACAAAGCTGAATCACTAGCAGAAGAGGAGCAAAAAATTCTTCAGGAGTTGATAGAAGTTGTAGAACAGAGAAATGCACTTGTCCTGCTGCTAGAAGAGGATCGTGTCAGGTCGGTCATCTCCTTGATTTATGATTTAGATTTTAGACAAAAATCAGTCTGAGAAGTCTTCAGTGCTTGTCCCTGTTTTGAAACGGAATTTAAGAGAAATGTTGTGAAGTCAGATGAAGTACTCTCTTTTAATGAAACTTTGCACAGAATCGAAGTTGATTAGTAAATTGAATGGCAAATACATTCTCACTGGTCTTACTTTGCCTTATTAAGGCTGAACCTGAATTACAGTACACTGTTGCTCTTCTCATTAAGAGATTTCTTGGTTGATAGATTTACTTTTGGTGCTGTTATCTGTGAATTTGCTGGTTTTTTAAAATTGTAGGCAACAGCAGTATAGTAAGAATTTGGAACGCATCATGTCCAAAAGAGGCTTTCAGTTATCCCCAATCTCACACATGCATCTACCCCAGTCACTTAGCAGCCTACAGGAGCACAGGTGATGATGCAGCCACACTGCAAACAAATACATGTCTTCAAAGATCAATTGCTGTGTAATTGGGCATTTCACAGATTTACTAGTAACCTGTCAATTTTCTCTGTGGTGTCGGAATATCTTTACTTTTGCTCTAATCTTATAATTAAACATCAAAATTTGCTTCTTTATATTGTCCACAGATTTGCTCAACTTTGTTGATATGAACATTATCATGTCAACTATTGTAGACTCCTTTTATTTATGTTTATAAAATGCACTGGAGGTCTGATTTTTAGCAGAACGTTTTATTTAGTAAGCATGTCAAATAAAGAGTAAAGATGGTGGGAAGTTTACTGAATTATATAATCCAATTTCAGCATGTGTGAATAAAACAAATTGCTTTTCATGACAATTGCTAATTCAAATAATAATCATACTAATCATATATTTAAGAAATATTCTACCATATTTTGAAGTACAAAAGGAATATTTCAAGTGACTGAAGAATGAACTCTGCAGAGTTAAAATGTTTCAAGACCACAGATGATAACTGATTGTATGTATCATGTATCATTTATGATTTGAAGTTAATAAATCAGGTTTGACTTGATTTTCATTGATTAGGAAAAACTTCTGTTCAAGAATTTTTATTGTAGCATTTTGTATTTATTGAAGAAATATTTCTAATGAAAAATGCACTATAAGCCTAGTGAGTTACCCACTGTTCTGTTTACGTCAGGGGTCGGCAACCATCGGCCCGCCAGTGAGTTTAATCCGGCCCCCACAGCCCAAAATTAATAACTAATTTCTTTGTCTAACTTCCAAAAAGTGAATTATTAGTGACATTAGTCGATCAACGGCTTGCCGTACTATGGCATACAGGACTCACGTCGGTTGTAGAGTGACAAAGACAGACAACACTGAGCAATAAACAGGCTCCCATTGCCAGTACTGGAACAAGTTTCTTGTTTGTTTTTTATTACATACAATTTTACATTATTTTTAATTACATGGTCCTCCACCTGACACTGCCGTACTCCGTAGATGTTTGGCCCTTGCTGTCCAAAAGGTTGCTGACCCCTGGATTGCAGCATATACAAAGAAGTATTGTATACAGTAGCATGTCAGGAATGCTGTTTGCTAGTATAAATCATTGTTATTCCTGTTATCCTTTCTTAGTTTGCACTAGTTGCCTTCTGTAATATATGTTTTATCAGGTATCAGAATATCATTTTTTAGGTAGATCTTCCATCTGATAATTGCTCTTTCAAGGCAGAATATGCTCATGCAGATGTCTGTGTGTACATTTCAGTTTCATTAGAACTGCTTAGATTATTTGCACTGTAAAGAGTGCATTTATGTCATCTAATTTGATTACTACTAATCATTTCATTGTTATTATGCCTGCAAACTCTATTTCTGGATTGAATTTCAGTAAATTGAGTTGCATTGAAGACACTAAACAGAATGAATAAGGGCAACATAATACTATTTCTGGTCAATTTGATAACCTTTTGCTGCTGTGAAAGACTACTAGACACCAGGGTGGGCAACCTTCTATCATGAAAGACCATCTCAGTCTTGGCTATAACCTATGTAGAGTGGGTGGCATCACTATTACAACATGCATTTTGTAATAATAATTATGTAAAATTTAATACCAATGATCATGTAAAGTTTTTAGGTTTGCGATTGCTATTTCTGCATTGAATTGTATTTTAGAACGGACCATACCAGTACAGTGGCGGCTCCAGGATTTGGCAAGTGGGGGCCGTTGGAGTGGCAACTTCTGAGCATGGGGGCCAACCATTTGTTGATAGGTATGTAGTAGTAGTAAGTATAGGGTCCCAACAGGAAGGTAACCCCTGGGGCCAGGCATTCATTAGGGGGCACAAGCCCCCGGGGCCCCCATGTGGAGCCGCCTGCCACTGCACCAGTACAAAAAATAAGTTCAATATGAGATTCTCAACATTCATTACACTATGTTAATGAGATTCTTGCAGAGTATATACATTTTCGATAAGTCTTTTTTTAGTCAGGTGTAGGTTACTTGGTGAAATATGTGAGACTGACTGCATATTGTCTGAGCTAATTTTGCAATAAGTCAAGAATACTTTTACAAGATTTAAACTTTAGACATGCATAGCGATCATAAAGAGGGTGAATGCATAGAATCACAAATATCCCATAGAGATTTGTATTAAATAATCATAAATGACATTAAATTAAATATTTAACGTTCATTGTAAAGATACAATCGAGTGTATAATAGTGCTGTTACGGTTTCACCTCGAGCAGTCTCGGTCGGTTTCGGTTCGGTTTGGACCGAAAAACCGCGGTTTCGGTTCGGTTGGATTTTTAACCCTAGGTTAGGGTTAGGGTTAACTTCTAACCCTAGGGTTAGCGATAGGTTAACCCTAACCCTATGACCTCTTTTTGCTTTCAGGGATTTTGGAGAGGAAAAAATGATACAATTATGACCTCTTTTTGCTTGTCAGGGTTTTTCGAGAGGAAAAAATACAAGAATGACCTTTTTGAGGACTTTAATAAGAAATAAAAAATAAAATGACGTTACGCGATTTTTGAAAATGGGGGGTCGGCCCGTTGTGACGTCATATTTTAGGGGTCCGACGTTGCGTGACGTTGCGTGACGTAGGGGTTAAAAAGTGACAAATTCGCGTGACGTCATTTATGGACGGCCCCTTTATTTAAGTCACCTCTTTTCAGTTGATGCAAATGCCAATAGGCCTAATTTTAAACTCGTCATGATTTAAAGTGGCTTAGAAGGCATTACTGCACGTGTGAAAGCCACTAGGGGCACTAACAGGGCTTGAACCCGCTCCGTTAGCCTCAGGGATATTTCTAGGATTGTGGATTTGGGGTGGGGGTGTCTACCTCAATTTTGAAGGTGTCCGGAGCTAATTGGCATTCCACACTAAACTGGCACTGCGCGACACTACTAATGCAGCCATTTTTAAATTGTTTTTACTGATTTCAATAATGACGTCAGACTCTGACTCATCATAGAAATATAGACATGCCAGAAGAACAACACTCGTTATTTTAGCGTTTAAAAGCTGTGCATTGATTGAACTGCATTCAAAATGCATTAAATGCATTTAATGCATTGATAAAACGGAAGAAACCCGTCCAATTTGCATGGTCAAAACCGCGGTTTCGGTTCGGTTCGGTTTTGACCGAAAAACCGCGGGTTCGGTTCGGTTCGGTTAACCGTAACAGCACTAGTGTATAAGGGATATGGTTGGTTTGCAGCTGACACATGATGCAGTAAAATACCGGCAGCAATCCTTTTTACTGAAGTATAAGGGGAAATCGCTATTTTTCTCTGACTGTATAGTAAATGTGTGCTTGAGGTCTGAGGTTATGGATATGATGCAATGAATGTTATGTTAGTTGAATAGGTATTTGAGTTTTGTCTGTTTGTTTTACTTAAAGTGTGTGTTTTATTAGTTTATTGTTAGTTTATTATTGTTTTTTGTGTTCTATTTGATGCTGTGCTTGTCACGAAATAAAGATTATTATTATTAAATTTATAGCTCCCACATTGGCTATTATTATTCTGATAATCAATTTACTCTTTTGATAAACATGCAGCCGTTACTAGCCAAAAGCCACAGTAAATTGTTAACAGCTATGTAAAAAAATTTATTAGTTGCGATCCTCCAGGCTGCATAAAATCTGCTGGTGGGCCACAGGTTGCTTACCTTGTTACGTGAGTACTTCTTGTAAGTGTATTTGAGATCAAACTATGACACTCCCTGCCGGGAAAGATGTTACGAGATTAGAGCAAACTCGTAAAAAACTTGTTCCAAGAAAACTTGGCTTGTAACAAGTTTTCTTGTAACGAGGTGTAGAGTTCTTGCAACGAGCTCGTTCTAAGAAACTTGGAACGAGCTCTCGTATCGAGTTGATAACAAGTTCATTGCGAGTTTTCTTGTAACGAATTTTTCTGGACGAGTTCATTCCAAGAAAACGGCAATTGTAACTATGTTTCTTGTAACTAGTTAGATCATGACAATATCGGAACTAGAAAAATACGTTTCAATTACGAGATTATTCCAAACTTGGAACAAGTTCATAAACCCGCCCTGCCCCAAAATGCCCCAAAAAAAAAAATGCCCCTCAAAAAAATGCCCCAAAAACAAAAAAAAAAATGCCCCTCCAAACGCCCCCAAAACCCCCCCAAAAAAATGCCCTCCAAACGCCCCCCAAAAAGCCCCAAAAAATGCCCTCCAAACGCCCCCAAAAAAAATGCCCCAAAAATGCCCTCCCAAAAAAATTCCCCACAATGCCCCTACAATGTCCCCAAAAATTCATCCGATGATCTGCTAATGAGGACAATTAATGCAATTCCATTGACAGCTTGAAACTGTACAAAAACAACGCAAATCTTCATTGTAAATTGTATGCAATACTTTATTACAGTAATGAAAACTGACAAAGACATGAATCTAGCAAATGTAACAGTAACTTTTTTCGTAAAATGAAAAGCCAACAAAATTGCACGTATAAGAATTAACCACATGAAAGACATTTATAGCTGCTATATATGTCGGTCGCAAATTAAGTCCTCGCCAGTATATATATAGTCTATTGGCTATAGGCCTATAGTGCACGCTTTCAGGCCTGAACACACACACACACACACACACACACACACACACACACACACACACACACACACACACACACACACACACACACACACACATATATATATATATATATGATTATAACGAAAGTAACATAAAAACACAGCTTAATTGCCAATATATCGGCTGTAGTGCATATGCTTGTGGGCCTGTAACATCTCCTTCAGTAATTCTGTTTGTATGCGCTAGGTGGCCGCATAAGAACGCTGCAATTAAATCTTTCATACTAACATAATTAATTGTATTTAAGCTATACATATTTAAGTATTATATAACAATGTTCATGAAAACATAATGATTTAGTCTGGACTAGATGTCTGTGTAAATAATATATAAAATTAAGCGTGATTTATTATTGTCACTGCAGTCGCTAGGTGGCAGCAACACTTGAACATGCTAACGCTGCAATTCAATCAAACGAATAAAAACGCAAGTTACATGGAAAAACACAACTTTTACGTGCCTCAGACCTCACAATGTCCACCACCTCGGCAAGGCAATTATAACGGAAAGAAATGTATTTTTATCAAAGACGTTTGAAACGAACAGGAAACGCAAGCATAGTTTGGATGCAGATGATGATTACATTTCTCTGACATCCCATATGCAGTCAAATACTTGTCTTTATTGGTTTATATTCGAGGCAAAAAGTTGTGTGAAAAACCATGTATCTTGCTTGACATTCAAACATAGCATATAAAGCAATGTAGTCGGAAAAACCATGACAGTCCGTGAATAAAACAAACTATACGCTGTTACGGTACATCAAGTTTTGCGTTTTTGTCATGGAAAAAAAGTCTACACTGAACAATACATAACTTTGCCTTACATTCAAACATAATTAAGCAACACATTATTTCACGTTTTCGCTAAGCCTTTCCGCCTCTGAAGCGCCCTAGGTGATTCTTCAACCTTTTCAGGTTTTCATCACTGACGGCATAGCCCCAACCGGCACAACCCTACTTCATTGTTGCCTACATCTAATTGTAGTTAATTATGTTTACATTTAACCAAATTTAAACAGTAATGCCAGGAGATTATAAACGAAAATGGTGTGTCTGTCATTAAGAAGACGATTTAAATGACAGCTGCTGAAAGCAAGCATAACTGACGAATCGATGCAACTGACGTTATTTAATTGGCATATATAGGCCTATATAGTGCGAAGCAACGTACGAGAAACGATCCGTTGACAGTCAGTTGCAGCCCAGTTCCAATTTAAACATCATCAGCATTTCCCATGTCCGGTAGCTCTGGTTGCTCTATTTCATTGAACTCGTGAATGTCATCAGCATCAGCCTGATCACGTCTGCTGCATTCTGCCTGTCTGCTCCGGCGCATTCGCCTATCCTTGTCGTGGTAGTCGTAAGGTGGTGACTCCATCTCTAATTGCCTTCTGTATTTTATCATCTGTTGTCTTATTGTGACATGCCAATTTAACTGCTTCAATATTGCCCAGTAAACCATGTTGCCTCCAAGCGCCACGTAGCGCTTACCTGGTTGTCCATAATCCCTGTTGGACGCATTGAAATTACCTGTATGCAAACAAAACAAACTTTTTTCACATTCGCTATGTGTCACTCAGTGTCAACCGCAAGTATTAAAACCATTTTTCAGACCCAATCCTATAACAGTTATAGCAGTGATTACATACACAGAGTTCGGGTTGGTCCTGTACGGCCACTTGATTGCAACTTGATTGGATCGTAATGAAGTGATCCAAGCCAACCCGAATTAAAATATTGCTAATTTCTAATTGCTATGAATAGCTATGAAATGTGGCCGTTGTTTTTTTACAACAGCCAATTCCATCAACAAGTACAGTGCAAATGCTCTTGCCTCTTTTTGCAAGTTTTACCATTCTGAATAGTGTTCAGTATGACTTACGTGAAACTTTAATGCAAAACCGTTACCCTATTCCAGCGATTATTCTAGACCTTTCTCTGGGAATTTCCAAAAGTTTTGAATTTCCCAAATTTTTTTAAAGATTATAATGGGTTATTGCTAGTTGTCCCCATCCCCTATCTTCCTCCCCAACGACGTAACGTGGGGGAGTGCAATCTAAGAGATTATGATATGAAAACATCGAAAGATGGAGATGACTAAAAAAAGGTCATAATTTTGAACTGCAAGAACCAAGAAGTCTCTGAAAACCTGTATGACTAAAAAAAAGGGTTGTCAGCTATTTTTTACGGAAACTTTTCCCCCCCCCAATGTCAAGGTGGCTAGAATAGACACTGCCCTATTCTATGTTTGCTATTTATTATTCAGTTATTTCGTTTTCCTTCCTTTTCCCACCCTCACCCCTACACCTGCATACACCCCCTACACCTGCATATATAAAAGAAGCTACAACGTGCGATCGCCCTTATATGGACCTGCCTGTTACTGTAAGCTTGCTCTGACGTTCGCTTTTGCTTAACTATATAACCGGTGTAGCAAAAGTATGATAATATTTCAAACCATAAATGTTTTCAATTATGTTTTTAACTTACATCTCCTGTATCCAGCCATTGTTACACGCTCAGCCAGGTAACTTTCATCGCATACAGCCCGCAACACTCCATTGGCTGTCTTTTTTCGCGTCAGACTTGTTCATAATCCTGTCTGTTGATAGCGCTTTGACCAACGCCCTAAAGAAAGCTCCATCACGTCCACTGTCTCCCCAGTTCTGCAAGAAGGTCATTCTGTTCAACATCGGAAGACACCACAGGACTTCTAGAAAGAATGGAACGCTGTTCAGCAGTGAGTCTGTACTGATTTAGATTAGGCAACACTGCTACAGAATCTACTGAATGCACTGAACTGTTAAACACAGACGAATTGTCCGACTGACTGGTTTCGAGTCGTGAGCTCAGATCTTTGATTGCAGTAACCAACGACTGCAATGTTGAGTTTATTGTCTCCATTGAATTGGCCACGGATTTTCCCAATTCCTCAAGTTTAGTTTCCAAACGGCTGTTTCTGAAGTAACATGCAACAAGTAACCAGAATGACACTTAAGTGCACAGTGCCAAAAAATTAAAGAGCATTTGAATTTTCGCCACAACAGTAAATATCTACCCCTATTGTTAACACGTGGTTGCTGATCGACCTCCGTGGACGCCGCCTTTGGTACTCCATTAAACTAAATAAGCCGACATTCCAATATAGCAGGGTTCTTATAAAAGCGTCAGCATTAGTAAGAAATTGGTTTTTAATAAACCGGTTCTGGTGTTCAAAATTTAAGCTGGAGTTGCTAGGCTAAACAGTTAAAAGTGGCTACTGAAAACGACTGCTAAGTAAAATATGAAACATTACCGTACATGGCACCAATAAACCTTAAAACCTTCGACTATGTTAATTTTACTGCAAAAGTTGTGGCAATTTAGCCGATTAATGCCATGCAAAGCAGTGCATTTGCCATTCAGTCAATTGAATATTAGGCCTTTGAAAGTTCATACCATCTGAACCAACGCAAATCAAGCCCCTGAAATTTGGTCTTAATGAATTTAGATCTATTATCGGCTTTGCTTGACTGCTTGCCCAAAAATTTATTCTTGCCCAAATTTGGGAGGGGGTGACATACAGCAATCTGACTTCTATAGTTTTAACACTATAGGCCTACGGCTCAATTGTTCACATACCGACCGCTCTGTCGGCTACATATGCAATTTTTTCTGTAAATTCAATGCTTTAAAGTAACTGAGTAACTGACTTACGATTTCAAAAATGTAATACTAACATTGCCGTTCTCGGCGTGCTTTCGGCCGTTGGTGAGATCAATAAATCACCCAATGAGAAATCCTCAATGGGCCTTGCTGGCGAGGTAATTGGTGGTTGAGACACTGACGTTGATTGAGCAGTCCGCTTTTTAGGCTCTTGTGCAGATGGTCCTTGTGTTGTCTTTGCCGTCGGTAACGAAATGTCCGTTACTTGATGTTTTCTCGGCGATTTCCTTACTGGCTGACTTTCACTTTCCGAGTCAGTTGCTGAATTGGACAGCTGTCTCTTCCTGCCTTTGCCAAGTGTATTGCATGGTGGTGCTGATGGTGGATGCTTGGCTACCACGTCGGCTACCCTTGGCTACCCTAACCCTGCAAATAAGTTAACAAATTCGAAGAACCCTTTTTCGAACATGATACTAATTCACTACACGACCGGCACTTCGCTTTAACATTTGCATTTGAAACAGCATGAAGGTAATCATTATAAACAGCCTATAACTGTCACAAAACTCATATAACTATAAATATAAAGTATGAATGTAAATGAAATAAAAATAAAAATATATATATAAATGTATACATTAAATAAATAATATATATAATATAATGTAATATATAATAAAAATATAATATAAATCAGAATAATATAATAATAAGAAGAAGAAATTTATAATAATAATACTAATAATAATAAAAATAATAATAGTAATATAATAATATAAATAACTATAAGTATTTAGTTATTAATATATTATAGTATAAACATTACATAATAAGTAAAAATCTTATAATAATAATAATAATTTTATAATGAATATAGTAATAATAATATAATTATATAATTAATTATAAAATGTAATATACAATATAATGATAACAAAATAATTATAATATATATTAAAAAATATAATATAATAATATAATATAAAATATAACATAAATACATTGAATATGTTAACATTGAGAAATAATTCAAATGATTACCGCATGAATAAAGTCATTAGACTTCTAACAGTAATTCCATATTGCTGCTGTTAGATTTACACTTATCTTTACTAGCACGAAACTGTAATTTTATTCCCAAAATAGCGCAGCGTCATAAAAAGGAAGTAGGCTAACCAAATGATAAGCTGATTCCTGCCAATTGGAAAGGCAGTAAAAAGTAAGTAAGTAAATGTGTGAATGGCAACTGACCAGAGCAGCGAGCCCATCTACCAACAACCGTACTACATGCTAATACGCTATTAGAACTTACAATCTTTAATTGGGGTAAAGCAAGTACAATGGCTCATTTACTCAAGCAAGCAACCTATCAAGACGAACAAAACAAGAAAACGGTGCAAAAGGCAACGTCTTTATTATCTTTATTGATCATCGTCAGGTTAAATAGACAGAGCTGTTTAGAACATTTATATCAGCAAGCTTAGCTTAACTCACGTTGCTTCCTTCCATTGCTAGAGGTACGAAATATAGCTTGTTGCTCGTCCGGGCACAATCGTTCACCTTGTGATCGAAGAATTGGCACGCCGCGTGGTGGACTTTCGATGCGAACTAGCTTGTTAAAAACTCACAAACATGACAAAAATGTATAGCAAATAGATTTGTACAATGCAATGACGCAAGTCTGAAATTTTATGTAACAAAAGGCAATGTTTACTACAAATGGCTGTGCAGATTTTAAGAATAAGGTCAATAAGCACAATAATCAATGATCTTAAACAACACTGGCAAATTCTGCAATTTTTACTGATTAAACAAGCAGTAAATAGTTATTTATATCGTTAAACTTATACAAATGTAAGACGCAAGTGAGTTACTAGCTTTGAAAAAAGCTCAGAATACTCAATTATTTAAACTAAGCACGGTTATCACGTAGTAACAAAGAGATATTCGACCTGATCAATATGGAAAGCAGATTCAAATGGGACACAACCAGTGATGCCAGTCAACTTTTTTAAAAAAGCCCAGATGGCGTCTTTTAAAAAGCCCAGAAAAGCCCAGATTTGCAAAACAGGCTCTATAGCTCTAATTTTTCGTCACTGGGACTCACTACTATATAAAAATGATTAAAAATGTACTGTCGGTCTATGTATGTATGTAATATTCAAAATTATGGACTCAATTAAACTGAAATATTCGAATAACAGCGTAATATAATCATATGAGAAAGTTAGAAACGAACTCTGGAAATTGAAAAAGTGTCAGACTGTCAGTGACATAATATCATGTATTCATGTAACATCAGTTACATCACATGTGTAAAATGTTCAATCTTCATAATGCATTGCTATTGGCAGTTTGGGTTAGGGCTAGGTAGGCTTAACACGGGGGTGAGTCTGGGTCACACAACAACGAATGGATAGTCTGCACGTGTTACTTCTAGCTGTCAAGACAAGCGAGCCCCTGCACGTATATGATTGGTCAGATCCGTTGGATTTGAATTTTGCTAGCCCAATCGCTTATACAGCAACAGCTAGGTCTCTCTGTCTGTCCATTCCTCTAGCTGTCTGCATGTCTCCCTATCGTGATCTGTCTGTCTGTCTGTCTGTCTGTCTCTCTGTGTGTCAATCTCGATCTCTCTCTCACCTCTGTGCCTATCCCGATTTTTGAAGAACGCCAGAGCGAGCGGTTACAGCTAGTTTATGCCAGCAGGGGTGCACAACCCGTGGCCCGCGGAAGTGGCCCGCCGGCGATTTCTTGTGGCCCGCGGACGTTTCCAAGATTTCAATGGAAAGTGACCCCCGTTGGCCTGAAAGTGGCCCCCAAAGGCGAAGGCTTTCTTGCTTTCATATTAACACCACAGATCTTCACAGTTCAGATGAATTAAAAACGGCGTTGAAGGAAATCGATATAATTATATACTGACATTTTACAGAAGTATCTCCCCCAAGAGATTTGTAAAAACTAAGGATTTAGCCTGCATGTTGCTTGCCAAATTTGGAAGAGCTTAATAGTGTGAATAAACATTTTTTAACGAACTTGAGAAAATGCTTTATATGGTCCAGGCTGAGTAACGATAACCTGTGCACGATTTTAAAAGTTACATCAAAGTGAAGTGCCATCAAAATTAATATGGATTAAATTGCTAAACAATCCCATTAGCTATAAAAAGGCGATTCAGGATTTGAATTAATATACAATTCTGCAAATAAGTTAATCAGTCACTTTGGGAAGACAAGAAAATAGGATTTTTATATGAGTATTCTTCACTCAGCTGGGATGAAGTATTTGCATATTCATACACTTACTATAGAAGAATTAAAGGCGTGTGGCATTTCGGACACTATGGAATAAAATTGGGACGGAATATATTTACAATTGTGCAAATATTTTAATCAGTCACTTTGAGGAGACAAGAAAATAGTATTCTTATTCGAGTAGGCCCTATTCTTTACTCCGCTGAGATGAGATGTTTGCATATATCCATACACTTAATTAGGCCTACTGTAGCAGAAAGACGTGTGGCAGGCATTTCGGACACTGTGGAATAAAATTGGGACGACGTACGCATATAGTTTTTAACCCTTAATAATCCTTAATTCTACATTTAAATAACTAATCATTTTAAATTCGGTTGCTCCCACTGAATTGGTTGTATTCATCAGAAATTCCGTGAATTCCATATACTATCAACGTACCACTTCTGCATTACAAAAAAACGCACGTGGCCCGCGGAGTCTTGGAACCGAAAAATGTGGCCCTTCATCCATAACAGGTTGTGCACTCCTGGTTTATGGGTAAAAAATTGAGGTGAGAGAAACGATTATGACATTCGAATCCATTGCACAATATATAGTGGTCCAAATACCGGAAAATCTAGATGACCTTTTTTTTAGTCATCAGAGATTTTCAGAAACTTGACGTCCAATTTCCCATCAGACTTAGCTGATGACCTTTTTTTTAGTCATCCAACGTTTTAAAAGGACTTGACGTGCTTTTCACAATAGCTTACCACCTTTTTTATTTTGTTGTCAGTCCAGATGTTTTTTTGCCGGGGCCCAAAAAAGAGGTGCGGGGGCCTAAAAAAAGAGGTGCCCGGCTCACTTTAAGCCCTGACGAACCCCCGGACGTACTGTGTCGACGAAATTTTCAAACCACTTCTCGAACAATTCCGATTTTATCCACCATTTCTTACTGTCGCGCCATAAGGGGTCATCCATTTAGTACGTACGCACTGAGGGGGAGGGGGGTCGTATTTTTGGAATTTTTCCTATGTACGCCATGTGCAACGGGAGGGGTCAAAATTATGACTTTTTGCGTACGTAATAAATGGATGACCCCTAAACAGATCGTGTATGCGCCTTGTCTTGAAATTGCGAAGAAGTGTAGCAGGATTTTAACAGCCGTGCCTATATGCCAAAATGTAATCCGATTTTTTAAATAAAATTGTATTGTTTTGTTCCAAATACATTTCCCTGCATCTTTGCGCTCACAAGAGATAGGTTGGCACTCAACTATTTTAGCTGCAAATCTTGAAAAAAGTTTTTGATTTCTGAGGGGATCTGTGTTAGGCCGGAGACGTGATCGATCCCTGCCAATGTTTAGAAATATTTTTGTACGGCTAGTTAGAAAAAGGAATTGAAATGCAGGAGAATGGTATATATCTCATTTTAACTTTCATATATAGCCTGATATATACAATAACAAGTTGGAAAAGTCCAATATAGAGTGAAAATACGCAAAAGAAGGACTTTTCCGCTTGTTTCAGTTTGACTATATAGGTATGGCGGCTACGAATTAAGGGCGTCGTAAATAATATCTATATGGCATTGTCCCCCATTCATTTATGAGTCAAACAATGCAAATATTTTGAAAATCGGTCCCCTCTATACTGGATCTATGTATACCTTATAATTATTTTTAATGACAAAAGAATCACGCAATTAGTCGAACTTTTCTTACTGTCCTATATATATATATATATATATATATATATATATATATATATATATATATATATAACATTAAAATCGTTATCTGTATGTCTGTTGCCTTCGAGCGTTCTGATTGGTTGGCTGTGTGAGCGTTCTGATTGGTTGCGTTCGAGCGTTCTGATTGTTTGGCTGTGTGAGCGTTCTGATTGGTTGGCTGTGTGAGCGTTCTCATTGGTTACCTTCAAGCGTTCTGATTGGTTGGCTGAGTGAGCGTTCTGATTGGTCGTTCTGGAATTGGAATTGGATTGGTCGTTGCCTCGAGCGAAGCGAAGCGACGCGAAGCGAAGCTCGCAGCGAGCGAAGCTCGCCTCATGCGAGCGAAGCGAAGCGCGAGCGAAGCGAGCCTTCGAGTTCTAGTCTTATTATATAATTCTCCATGTCTGTCGCGTCCGTCTGTCCGTCCGCAACACGGCGGGTATTGCAAGACCCTGTTGTCATTGACAACCAAATATTGTTTAATCAAAAATGTATTAAAATCAACGGAGCGTTTAACGAAGCGTCTTAATTGCAGCTTAAACCCCCGTCCCTCCTTCCCTCACCCCATCCCTCTCTCAATCGCCCAGGCCCAACCCATTCCCGCCCCAGCCCCAAACCTCCTTTTTCCTTCCCTATCCCCATCTCCTCCTTCCCTCTCCCCATCCCCTCCCAATCGCCCCCACCCCAATCCCCCGTTCCCTTCCGTCTCCCCAACCCTTTTCCATCTCCCCATCCTTCTCCCAATCGCCCCCAAACTTCCGTTCCCCTTCTGTCTCCCCAACTCTTTTCCCTCTCCCCATCCCTCTCCCAATCGCCCCGACCCCAACCCATTCCGGCCCAGGCCCCAAACCCCCGTTCCCCTTTCCTCTCCCCATCTCTTTTCCCTCTCCTCATCCCTCTCCCAATCACCCCGGCCCCAACACATTCCGGCCCAGGCCCCAAACCCCCGTTCCTCTTCCCTCTCCCCATCTCTTTTCCCTCTCCCCATCCCTCTCCCAATCGCTCCGGGGCCAACCCATTCCAGCCCCAACCCATTCCTGCCCCAGCCCTAAACCCCGTTCCCCTTCTCTCTCCTATCCCCTTCCAACTACCCATCTCTCTCCCAATCGCCCAGGCCCCAACCCATCAGCGCTCCGCCCTACCCCACCGGCCCCAAACTCCGTTTCCAAACCTACACAACGCTGCTCCGAAAACCCGTACAACCCACCTTCCTCCTCCCAAACCTCCCTTCCCTCTCCCAATGCCCTGCCCCCCATTATTATATATATATTTATTCATTCCTAGCCTCAATACCTATTTTTTATATTTAACCCCTCAAGTGGGGATTAAATTTTCAGACGTCGTCACCGTACTGGGGATTTAATTTTTGGAAAAGCGTTCTCAGAAATGATTGCTGTAACGTTTTAAATTTGCTATATCTCAGGCTATATAGGAGCTAAAAAGACGAGGTTTGCACCATTGTTTAGATTGTTTATTCTTCTTTCTAACCGTCCGTGCAAAACAAAAAAATTTGGAGGTAGAGTTCACTTTACGGCCTAAAATATCACCCTCTCCCCCCGAAAAATGTTTAAAGCCCCCTAGCAAAATATTTTCAGCGGTAACCCCACTTTGGTCAGCAGCAAAGTTCTAAAGGGATGTCAGAGGAGCAAAATAAACCAAAAAGTTTGAAAATCGGTTGACATTTGGCAAAGATCTATCAATTCTAACCCGATGACCCCAATGTTTGAACATAAGTATTATCGGTGAATTTCGCGAAAGTTTTGAATTCTGAGAAAGTTTCCTAATTTTTTTGAATTTGCTACATCTCGGGCTATATAAGAGCTAAGAAGATGCGGTTTGCACCATTGTTTAGTTATTTTATTCCTCTTTCTAACCCTCTGTGCAAAACAAAAAGCGTTCACGAGCTTTCCTACAATCAAGTGAGAATGAGTAGCAGGCTGTTGCTCGGCGTGAAAAATCAGCACAGCAAACAAGAGAATCAAGCACTGCATGTCGTTCGACACTGCCAAATCAGTACGCTTACGTTGACTATCAAGTTTCAGAAAATTGACGCGAATGGGCGTTAACTCGGTTGAAAGAAAAGGCGGCGAGTTAAGGACAATTAATTGCGCAAAATGCTATTGCATTTGCGCAAAATCGGGTGGTAGAACAGCCAATCTCCCCCGTCATAAAATGCTATTGCATTTGCGCAAAATCGGGTGGTAGAACAGCCAATCTCCCCCGTCATTTTTGACGGGTAAACACCTAGTTAATATATAATTGCGGATGTCCGGTATGTTTGGTAAGTTTGTTTGTTTGTTTGTTTGTGCGTCCTCTCATAGGCGACAATAGCAGGACGTCGTCGCTATGGCAACCGAAATCATTAATCAAACCTGCAACCAAATCGGCGTAACTTAAGGGCGCGTTCTTTTTGGCTTCAAGCTGTTTAGCCTCCCTACCCCTCGCCTCAACCCAATACAAAATTGCCCTGAACTCAACCCGCCCCAATGTGGTTCAGAATGCATTAGTAAGGCGTAGATAATTTAATTTAGTTTTGCTCGTATCGTCATTCAATAGCATTATCGTGTTTTTATACCGCTTAGAAATTTTTGCGGTGTAATGCATTAAATTCAGTCTTTGTCTAAAGTAGCGTTGGGGGTGAGTCGTGAGCCAGATGTCTGGAAAATAGGGGCAGTACAGACGTCTGACTCATACAGAATTCTAAGAAATTGGGTAGGTCAGACACTGGTACAGTGCGAATTTAATTACTCGCTGTTCCTAAACGGGATTTCGATTTGAATGTATGGAGTAGAGTATGCGTGGAGGGGATGTCTGTGGTTGAGCTGTGCTGGTATGAAAGGAAAAGCGCACCGCTTCTGAAGCGTTGTTACATATGTCTGTCGTATGGGTTCTGACCGAGAGATGTGTCTGGACTCGGTGCGGTTTGTGAATGAATGGAAATGGATGGTCAGTTAGGCGGGACCTGAGAACTTAGGAGGAAGGAGAGGTAATGACCGGGTGAGTCATGACATTGCCTAGACATTGGACTGAGGAGGGGTCGCGGGCTCCCGACTCAGGTTTATGACTGGCAGAGGAAACGCGGGAAATAGTTTATTGCAAAGAAATAGAAGAACAGGCCTACGAGAAAATCATTGATAGACATTAACCACTGAATAAATAACATCTAGAACACTCAAACAGACAAAAAAAGTAAACGAGTAAGATACTGAGAGTATACCTGCAGTTTTATAGGGTTGTGACGTAATATGACATACCTTTCGCTGGTCGGAAAGGGGGATTAGAAGAAACGAGGCGATGGAGTGAAGTCGCTGTGGATGCCGTAGGACGGCGGAAAATGATGAAGTTGTTGTTGCTGGGTAATGCAACGGGTGGCCGTATGGAGAAGTTTATTGTTACCCCTATTGGCCGAAGGGGGGGGGTGGAAGATACGATAAACACTGTTGACATGGGCCACGGAGGAAGGACTGGACGTAGTAGATGGTGATGATGAGGTCTGCAGGCTGTTGGATCGAGGTTAGCGTGACGGAACGGAATGGGTCACGGGTTTTGCGGCTCCTTGCTCTGCCTAGCGCGAAAAGCGTGATGGTGTTTTATGGCGGGAGTGTTGTAAATGGCAAAACGGTTATTTGTTCGGAATGGAGGAGCGGAAGATGAGCTCTTGGAGAAGTGAGGATATGAATCACGTGTTTGCAGCTCTATACCCTGCCTAGCGCGAAAGCGTGATGGTGTCTTATGGTAGGAGTGCAGAATACGGCAAAACGGGCGAGATGGAGGAGATGTTTGAATTGCATGTGTGAATGTCGCTGATAATGAATGTGTGACTGCGTTTGGCGCGAATTGGCGTTTGTCTGCAAGAAAGGCCGGGGCAGATACAGACTGAATCGAAGACGGAAGAGACGGAATGGTCAGAGAGGTCAAGAAGTACGGTCGAAAGGAAACAAGAGACACCAGTGCGTGGGGAAGACGCCCATAGGCAGATTGGGAAGAACAGAATGAGTCACCGGGAGTCGGAAAGTCCAACGATTGGCGAGTGGGGTCGCGGGCCCTCACTCCGAATTGAAGGGTCGAAAGATCACCGAGTGCACCAGAGGAAATGGAAAGATCAACAGAAAACCGCGGGAAAAGGGCACGCGGGGAAAAATACCTCTGACCAAGCGGATTAAATGAATGTAATGAAAATAAGTGAATAAATGAATGAATGGACGTAGTGTGAATGTGTAAAAATGGTCTACGCAAATGCTATGCGGTGTATATGTACATGACTAGGGAATGACACTCGATAGGCCCTTGGTTGGCATATAATATATAATGAATGCTTGATCTCATAGCAGAGGGCGGCAGACAGCGGCAGAATAGCATGAAACGGGACACGGGCGACGTGATAACAAAATTTTTACCAAAAGAAAACAAATAATCAAAACACCGTCAGAGGAGTCTTCCCACAAAACGCGTACAGCCCCCAAATTTTGAGGATAAACATCTTTCAGAGAAAGAGAAGACATTTCGACCAAAATCTGAAATTTCCCTAGGAGATTCCATAAACGCCTATGCAGGAAAAGGGGAGGGGAGATAATTAAAATGGCGTTAGAACGAGCGTGAGGCGAACTTGTGTCAGCTGGTTTTTCAGGGGGGGCCCAGAGGCACAAAGGGAACCTGTATTCGAAATTTGCCCTCTGGTGACCAGCCGTTAAATTGCCCACGCCGGGATTTGTCTGCGCTAGCGATAGCGGGGGAGTAAGGAGGGGACTTGCCCTTATTTTGAAGTTGCAGGAGAGACGTCGGTTGAGCTGTGAGCCGGAGAAACAGCAATTAACGAGAAGAAAAGAAGCAGGAAGCACCGGTTGAACTGTGAACCGGAGAAGAGGTCAAAGGAGAAACGGAGATGAAGGAGTAGAAGAGAGGGGCATACCCTCAGTTCGTACTGTTGGCTTTGTGGACCAGAAGGAGATTTGAAGTCGATGAGGAATTTCGGAGAAATTACCGGCTGGAGACACCGGGGGGGGGGAATGCGAAGGACTTTGGTCAAGACGGAAGGTGTGGGAAGTACACGGTGGTTATTAGAGGCCGATGGATTGGGCCTATGGACCCTTTGGTGGGTACGCAGTATTGATGGAAAATTTAGAAAGCTTTTGCGTAGCCCGGATTTAAGACAGAGCAGATGTAAGGCTCGAGGGAACCGGTAGAAGAGGGAGTCATTTGATTTTGACTGTTTTAGGGGGGGGCGCCTGTAGTTATTGGGATATACAGTGGCCCCGGAGAATAAATTCCCTTTTGTGGACAGTCAAAGCTAGGTCCTACGCCGCAGAGGTGACGGCGCTAAATTGTTAAATTTTGAACTAGGGAAGGGTAGATAAATTAATTTCGGAAAACCTGGAGGGCTAACCCCGACATAATAGTATATCTTAAAATAAAAAAAATAATATGATCCCCAATATAATAATGTAGCTTAAAATAAAAAAAATAATACAACCCCCAATTTAATAATAAATGTATCTTTAAATAAAAATAATAATGTTATGTTAAGGCTTTGCTTTCCTTTTCTTTTGACACATCGCAGGCAGTGATGTATATGTAATATCGATGTATGAATCGACATCAACCAGGCCGACAGAGCGGATATATACGCGTGTCTGTTTACGGAGGATAGAATGTTTTTCTTTATATATCTGTTCCTTGCTTTATCTAATGCTGTGTGGTGTCGAGTATATGCATATGTAGCGCACCCGAGAGAGACGGGAGGAGATTGAAAGGTGGTCGCTCAGGCGCTGTTCCAGTCGGCTTCTACAGCGGGGGACGATACGAGGCGATTCAGGCAGGACCACGCGTCCGGCACTATACAGGCAGTCAGCGGGAAGATGAGGCACATCTGTCGCCGAGAACGAAGGGTACATCGTCGCGCACGGACTGATCAACCGTTGCGCGGAGACAACCCCTTATGTCGGGATATCACACCCCGGCATCGCACACCGTCACCGCCTCATTGCGACAGACCGCGTCTCGCCCGCACATCCATATAACCGGATCGAGCGAGGGTCGACGACTCGCTCGGAACGGTTCCACAGCCCCAAATCACTGAGATCTGACTGTCACCACACCAAACACTCACTCATTTAAGTTAATTTAACATAAAACTAGAAAGAGGCTCGCTTCGCTCGCGCTCGCTTCGCTCGCAGTGCAGGATAATACTAATCCAATACCTATACCTAATACCCAATCATTGAATTCATGCTGAACAACATTTCAATGATCGCCACCTAGCCAAGCTCTGCGCCACGTAATAATTAGGCCTATGTACGTTAAAATCACGCAACTGTGGCCATGTGTGACGCTGTACACGTATTTTTTGTGTACGTTAAAATGTACGTTAAAATTGCACAACTACCTGAGGCTGCGAACAATTGTTACCAATAGCAACGTCGTCGCACGCCCAGCCGACCGTGTTAAACTACGATTCTACGAACAATTGTTACCAATAGCAACGTCGTCTTCGAACATCGTCCACCAACGCATCGCGACGTAAGGACTAAACGGTCTAAACCGCCTACCAATAGTCAACGCTCGCCCACGAACGCATCGCGACGTAAAGACTAAACGGTCTAAACCGTCTACCAATAGTCAACCAATCAGAACGCTTGAAGGTAACAGACATACAGATAACGATTTTAATATGATAGATAATTTAATATAGTTAATACTGTAAAATAGAAGCAAATAACACATTTAAGAGAAGAGCCATCTAGTGCCAGTATTGTGTATATGTCAACATACTATAACAAACAATCTAAGCGCCACGTACAGCATTAAGTAAGTAAGTAAGTAAAATCTCGTGGATTTATATAGCGCTTTGGAAGTACTACGTCTGTAGCTACTTATTATAGCATTATACCACATATGCGAAATGTATATAGTAGTAGTTTAAGTCCATCCGTTTCATGGATGCATAAAATACACATTCACATCAGTTCAGTCACATTATGGCCTTACTGTCGCTGGAAATTGATGCCATTAAACGTGAATGAGCAGACAAAGTGTTTCAGTAAATTCAACAAGATTAGGCCTGGTTGCAAAAAACCGTATAATCAGCATGCCGCTTTTAAACGGCGCTATCCAAGGTATAGGCTGCAATTTCCGTATGACTGTAAGGTGACGCCATCTTCCGAATGCGATATATTTAAAATAGTCATATGGCCATTGTATCGCCATCTAGCGACTGGTTGCACATGGTACGTTATCAGCTATATATAGCCACGTTGCATGTTGCATGTTGTTGTCAAACAGACTTAATTGGCAATATAGTGCGCGGCGTTTGGGGCCGTCCGTAGATGACGTCACGCGATTTTGGCAGTTTTTGAACCCCTCCCACTTCGTCACACGTCGTCACCAAAAAACTGACCCCCTAAACCATGACGTCACAAAGCGTTAACCCCATTTTTCTAGGACTTTCAATTGGGGGGGGTTTGAGATATTTTGGGGTTCAACTCTAAAATCCTGACATGCAAAAAAAGGTCGTCAGCATCAAAATCTGGGGGGTGTCGCCCTCAAATTGGGGGGGGGGTTTCGGGGGTGTAAAATATCCCTGAATATGACGTCAGAAAGCGTTAAACCCCCCGTCATCTTTTTTCCAACGTAAAAATTATTGTTTCAAATCACTTATTTCTTGACTGCATGCATGATATTCAGAAATTTATTCAAATTCTTGTATAAAATGAAATATAATAATTCTAAACGTAACATGCATTCAATAATTACTATAATTAGTCGCGACTTTTATAACATTTAATTTAGTATTAAAAAATATTTTGCATTATGTGACGTCACATTTGTGGGACGGTGGGACCTACCTTATCCCTCGTCACACATCGTCACAAATGTCTGAACCCCTCCCCAAGCGCGTGACCTCATTTATGGACGGCCCCTATATATACTTGAAATTTATGTCCCTGCCCCTGTCCCTGTCCCTGTCCCTGCCCCTGTCCCTGCCCCTGCCCCTGGTCCTGCCCCTGTCCCTACCCCTGTTCCTGTCCCTGTCCCTGCCCCTGTCCCTGTCCTTGCCCTTCTCCCTCTCCCTCTCCCCTCTCCCTCTCTCTGTCTCTCTGTCTCTCTCCCTCCCTCTCCTCTCCCTCTCCCTCTCCTCTACCTCCCCCTCTCTCTCCCTCTCCCCCCTCCCCTCTCCCTCTCCCTCTCCCTCTCCCTCTCCCTCTCCCCCTCCCCTCTCCCCCTCCCTCCCCTCCTCTCCCTCTCCCTCCCCTCTCCCCCCTCTCCCTCTCCCTCTCCTCTCCCCTCTCCCTCCCTCTCCCCCTCTCCCTCCCTCCCCTCTCCTCTCCCTCTCTCCCTCTCTCCCTCCCTCTCCCCTCCCTCTCCCTCTCCCCCTCCCTCACATGTGCACGAACCTGCAACGAGATTTTGAGAACAAGTTCGGAACTAATTATTTACAAGGTTCGCAACAAGTTCGTTACAAGCTCTCGTAGCGAGTACACAGAACGAGTTGAGAACGAATTCGTTCCAAGAATCTTGTGACAAGTTTTCTTGTTACAAATGCGTTCTAATCTCGGAACGCGCAACACGTTCCAAGAAAACTTAGAACAAACTTGTAGCAAATTTATAACAAGGAAAAACCGTTCCCGGCAGGGCTACCATCTCGCAGGCCCGTAGGAAGTGGGGGTGCAGAGGTGCGTCAATGATGATTAAATTGATTATGCGCGATTTTAACTTAAGTCACCTTCTCTTCTCAGTTAAAGTAAGTAAGTAAAGTAAAATCTCGTGGATTTCTATAGCGCCTTGAAAAGCAGCACAACAGTAGCTGCTTATTTTTAGGCGCTCAGCCTCTCTTAAAATAGCTATGGAAATTAGAGCTGGGTCGATTACGATTATTTTTTCCGATTACGATTACGATTATTTTCGATTATTTTTCACGATTTCGATTACGATTACGGTTTTTTATATAATCGCGATTTCGATTTCGATTATTTCACAGTACCTTTAGAAACTGGCTTTCCCGCCATATTTTACAGTATTCGCAATCCTCTGTGTATCGATGTTCAGTTGGTCTTCAACAGGGATATTTCTACACCCCTAACACCCCCCAAGACCCCAATTTGAGGTCGACACCCCCAAAATTTGGTAATGTGACAATGGTATGCATACAGAATGCATATTGATTAGCCCTGAACACCCTCAAACAGGCCCATTCAGAGGGGGGCCAGGAGAGCCATTCGGCCCGGGCCTCCATCATTTGGGGGCCTCCCTTTGTTTCCTTGTCTAGAATTCTGGGAGAGCTAGAAAGCTAAATAGCTACTACTAGAAGGGGCCTCACAATTTGGTGATGACCTTTTTTGTTTGTCGACAATTTTGGGAAAGCTAGGAAGGTATTCTGCGGTCCTCAAAATTGCTGATGACCTTTTTTTGCTTGTCGACAATTTTAGGATTTTGGGAAAGCTAGGAAGGTATTCTGCGGTCCTCAAAATTGGTGATTACCTTTTTTCGCTTGTCAAAATTTTAATTGTTGGGAAGGCTAGGAGAGGCCTCGAAATTCCAACTGGCCTGGGCCTCCTTCAGCCTCTGAAGGGGCCTGCCCCCAAATGGAGAAATACACCCCACAACTTTTATCCTCGGATGACTTTTTTTGCTTGTCAGACTTTTAGCGAGTCTCTATAAGGTTTTTTTGCTTGTTAGCTTTTTTCGGTAGAGACTTCCAAATTTCGACACCCCCAGATTTTCCCGACACCCCCAAATTCACAATCCTACAATCCTAGAAATAAACACACCCCAGATTTTCCCGACACCCCACCCCAATTCACAATCCTAGAAATAACGCTGGTCTTCAATCTCCTTAAAGGATCGAGCCTGGGTGGCAAAACCGATATCGTCAGCGTATCCAAACTTCCTACCTATGGTGTCCGGTAAGTCGTGTTTAGGCCTATAAGCCTACAAATTGAATAACATAGGTGCTAGAACTGAACACTAGTGTTAGACCGTTTCGCTGACGTCTCCAGGAGCTGACATCTCCCAAGTGAACTAAGAACCGTCTGTCAGAGATGAGTAATTCCACAAGTTGACAGAACCAGGGTGGCAAATTGAGCGAGAGTTTGTACATTAAACCCGCATGCCACACCACATCGAAAGCTGCTGTCAAATCCAGAAAGATGGTACCTGTCTTTATACGCAGTTGAATCCATTTTCAATG
The DNA here is from genome assembly GCA_018105865.1 of Metaphire vulgaris. Taxonomy (NCBI): domain Eukaryota; kingdom Metazoa; phylum Annelida; class Clitellata; order Crassiclitellata; family Megascolecidae; genus Metaphire; species Metaphire vulgaris. Next base: position 5,009,358 of record CM030848.1, on the reverse strand, counting down.
AAAATCTGATAATCAACGGTAAACTGATCTTTCTTTGAATGGGAAATATTGTATAATATAACTTAAGGGAATAATCGAAAAATAATCGCGATTTCGATTATTTTTTCGACGATTATCGATTATTTCGATTTATTTAATAATCGTCTCGATTTCGATTTCGATTTTTCCAAAAATCGCGATTTCGATTACGATTTCGATTAATCGACCCACCTCTAATGGAAATGTTAATGAAATTGCTAATAATTGCTACATAAAAGTAAATCTACATAAAATTTACATTACTTTCTCATAAGCAGTGCTGCTGATTCATCATAGACATGACACAAAAACGACGCTTTCTTTATTTATAACGCTTAAAAGCTGTGCATTCTAGTGATCAAAAACCGAACCAAAACCGCGGTTTTTCGGTTAAAACCGAACCGAAACCGACTGAAATTGCACGAGGTGAAACCGTAACAGCTCTACGGCTGATGTTCTGGACATTATGATAGTGGCGCCATAGAAGTTGATTGATTGTTTGATTGATTGGTTGATTGATTGATTGACCAGTTTGACCTCCAACACCGCAGTCAGATGATTCAGTCACTGAGGATCATAGCTCTATAAAAAAATTAATTATGTCGTCAAAGCGACAGCACTTGATGTAAACATTGGTTTTAGATATCGATGGTTTTAGACGAAGAAATGATTCAGCGAACGATAGAAATAGTTCAATTAAATTAAGTAAATGAAGTTCTATTTATGAAGGACCAGAAGAGCGTTAAAAGTAAGTGCCAGTCGCAATTGCAGCACTTGTTTTGCGTTTGTAATTTAATCATCTGATTAGAAAGCGAATAATTTAAGTCGCGTCTATTCAAAACCTGACAACTAGAAAACGACGAATTGAAGCTGTCGGCGGACTCTTGTTGCTGCTATTACACGACTGCTGGGAATTAGAATATCTGATTTTAGGAACAGTGAACAGATTTATGCAAGGGTTTCGTGGATAGTCAACGAAATAGTTTATTCATCGTACGACGAAGAACGGACGACTCCGCGTCAATTCCATTTTATATCCCACTTCACAATCCACTATCCTGGCATTCTACCACTTAACATTTCACAGTTCTTTTCTTAATATCTTATCCATCTCTTCAGACTTGTCCCATGGTATCATGTTGTCCCACACGATAAGGGACTGCCCATTAATTACGCCAACAAAATAGGGGGAGGTGTCTGAAAGAGTTTGACAGTTGTTGACAGGGGAGAGGGGGTCAAAAGAAGTTGACGTCAACAATTTCATTTTTTGCAATTAATGAAAAAAAGAAATTTCACGGAATACTATTTATTACAATGGAAAAATGCGTTACAAGCATAAAAAGGTCATCACCTTGCCACATTTTGACACTTAATGAGCAAAAAAAGTCATCACTGCCAAAATAATAACCTTATAAACTTTTTTGGGGGATCCGTCACTGATCTTAGAAGGGGCAGTGATGTGATGTCTCAAGACACTGCCTCGTCTCAAGACAGTCTCACGCAGCATTCTCAATGTCTTGGTCTTGGTCTCGAGGGTCAGTGTCTCAGTCTTGGCCTTGGTCTCGTCCTTACTGTCTTGGTGTAGCCCTTCAAGACCAAGCATGTGGATTTTTACAGTTGTTGTTTAAAATTATTGTCTTGGTCTTGATCTTTGTCTTGAGACTTGATGTCTTTGTCTTGCCACTTACTGTCTTGGTCCCATCCCTGGAGGGGGGTCAAAAGTTATTGACATAATTATAGGGGGGTCACTGAAAGTTTGACAGTTATTGACAGTTTGTGATGGGGAGGGTATAAAAAATGGTGTGACATACTTTATGGATAGCACCTTGTGTGCATAATAATATTGTAATGCTGCTAAAGCATCATTTTCTATTGCTCACAGTGACCAATCTGATATTTTCAACTGTGTTAGTTTGCAAAAAGCATGAAATATTTTGGCTTTTGCTGTTAGATACAGCAGTAGTTTGCTGCCAATTTTAATCAAACTGCTATGCAGTATTCTGGAAATTGACCAGTGGTCTTAGACCTAGAATTTTCAGTGTGATTTCTGAGTATAACATAATTCATGAATAGAAAAATGTTCACTGTGTGGCTGACTTGAGGCATCTGGAGATGTTAATGTTGAAAGTCAATTTCAGAATATCGGTCCAGCCAATAAATAGACACACTTTCCAGTAATAGATATTTTAAAGCAGTGAGGGTTTAAGGGTTTTATGGTTTCCTGCCCATAAATTTTTAACTCCAGTTGGGGTCAAACATATGGAAACCAAAATTTTTGCACCCACTCTTGTCCTTAATCAGTGAGGCAAACCCTCCATTCTCTGCCAAATTGAATATTTGTCCCAGTGTGAAGGGTTTATGTATAGACAAGCATCTGGTATTTTAAACTGACTCTTATCTATAATATGTTTCTCCTTTGGCTCAGCTATTGACATCAGGTTGTTTTATGTTGGCAGGAATGACAAATGAAGAGACTGTTGAGATTGGTGCACGGATTGAAAGTGATGGACATTATGCTACTGTCATGTTTGTTGGACATGTCCCTCCAACACCTGGCATTTGGATCGGAGTTGAATGGGATGATCCAAGTCGTGGTAAGCATGATGGTTGCTACGAAGATGTGCGTTACTTTTCAACAGAACACTCGACTGCTGGGTCATTCTTGCGACTTAAGAAGTGTAACAGAGGTGTGCCATTCATGACGGCACTTGCGGAGAAATACGGAAGGGTTGAGGATGAAAATGAACTCGTGAGACCAGAAGAGATGTTTGTTCTTGGGACAAACAAGAAAACACATGTTGAATTAGTAGGTGCACAAAAACTTAACATAGAGCAAAGTCAGTTTTGTAAATTGAAAGAAGTGAGTTTGAATGGTATGTATGTCAATGGAGCTGGAAACATGGGAGATATTGCATGTAACCTACCAAATATAAGAGAGCTACAACTTTCAGTCAGTCTTATTTCAAAATGGTCACAGGTCATTGAGATTGTATCCCAGTTGCCATTGTTGAAACAGCTTGATGTATCATTGAACCGTTTACAGTTGCCAAATGTTGAAGATAGTCAAAAAAATGTTTGTGTCCCTGTTGAAACTTTGTATGCAAACCGTATGAACGTTGATTGGCAGGATGTTAGCAAATTTATTGTGCTATTCAATTCCTTGCTCGAGTTTCATATTTGCTATAACCGCATTACTCGTTTGGAAAATTGTTCTGTCTACATTGAACATCTGATCCTACTAAATTTAGAGGGTAACCCAATTCATGAATGGAGGAATGTTCTTTGTCTGGCAGACTTGAAACATCTGGAGACTTTAATCCTCAATGAAACTGATTTAGGAGAGATTGTATTTCCTGATGGAAATCACCCAACAGTGCATTTTCCAAAGCTTATGTCGCTGTCACTTTCAAACAACAGAATCTCAGAATGGTCATCGATTAATGAACTGAATAAGCTGCAGTCACTTACAATGCTTCGATTCCATAGAAATCCTTTAGTGGAAAAAGCTGGAGGTTCTCTTGAAGCTCGTCAGCAAATCATCGCCAAAATGAGCAGAATTAAAATGCTCAACAGAATGGAAGTAAGTGCAGGTGAACGTCGTGGCGCTGAGCTGGATTATATAAAGTTATATGGGTTGGAGTGGAAAAGTGCTGGTGGAGGCATAGATCCAACAAAACTGTCAAGCAGCTTCATGGAAGCACATCCGCGATATGTGGAACTGATCAAGAAGCTTGGTTCTGCAGAAGATTCTGAAATGAAGAAAATTGAGTCAACAGCCTTAAAGAATAGTCTAATAAGAGTCAAGTTCAAGAATCCACTTCTTGGAGATTCTCCTGATTTAGAAAAGAAACTGCCATTGACAATGACCATTCAGAAATTAAAGGCTCTAATTCAGCGGATGTTCAAACTGCCGGATCAAGGTATTATCAGACTGAGTTATGTAAGTCAAAAAATGATTGGACCTGAAATCGATCTTGACAACAATCTACGTGATCTTAGTTTCTATTCAGTTGAAGATGGCGATACTATATGTGTGCACTGCTGATGTGCATTAGCTTTATGACATTTCTTGTTTTTTTTTAAGTTATCAAATTTCCAAGCATGGCACATTTGTGATTTAACTTAGATTTAGTCTATTGTTATTGCAGTTTCAAATAAATTTGCTACCTTTGCTTAATACTATTTCATATTTTGTGTTACTGGCATTCGTGTCCCATCTCCATCATGCCATGCAGAAATAAAATCATTGCTTTATATAGCACTTTGATGTTAGCACACTAGTGATAAATATAAAGCATTATACAGGTCATACTAATGTTCACTCCTTTCCCCAATAGACAAGTGAATGCCTGGGGATGGAACCCAGATTGATGGCTTGTCTAGGTCAGAGGTGATACTCTACCGAATGAGACATTCACTATAGGGATTGTGCATTTCTGACAAAAAATTGATTAATCGAAATTAGAAATGCAGTATGTCATGATCATGATATGCTGCATAGAAAATTTTGAATCATATGATGCTATGACTGGAGTGCAGTTGACAGATGTTCTGAAGCCATTTTTTCATTTGGCCACCACTTATTATTATTATTATTATGCAAGACAATTTTTTAAGCGCAATAAACATGTCAATCGAGGCAAAGTCAAGAGCTGTTAAACAGGTGCGTCTTCAACTGCTTCCGGAACCGCTCAGGGAGTGACTCAGTTGTGACTGTCTTCGGGAGCAGGTTCCACGAAGCAGGGTTACCACGCCGGAAGGATCTGTCTCCGAGACCCGCTGTCCGAAGAGGAGGAGGGACAACCAGTTGAGCCTTGTGTCCGGATCGAAGTATGGAACGACGTTCGATCGCTGTAGTTCTCACGATCAGCTCGGAGAGATATGTCGGGCAATGAGGGTAGTTGCGGATCCACTCTAAGGCTGCCCCCTTAATGCAATCATCACAGAGTCAGGTGACAGAACGGTTTGGTACAAAGCAGGTCTGTTGAAAAATAGATTAATTTTCAAATTTAATGTAAAGCTTTGGGAAATTTTAATATAAATTTACTCTGCCATTTGACTTTCAATGCATTTGATTCAAGAATAGAACAGGCCCGTACGAAGTGGGGGTGCAGAGGGTGCAGCTGCACCCCTGGAAAAATTCAAGGGGTGCAGTGCCTGGACTTCTGGAGGCCGGTAAGAATCTGCACCCTCTGTACCTCTGGAAAAAATAAGTAAATTTCGTGCATGAAGACCTTTTTGGCCCGTCAGGCTTTTTTAAGATGCGATTTTTTTCTTAAGAAAATCTGCACCCCTGCTGAAAATTCGTTCCGACGTGCCTGGAATAGAATGAAGTTTATCTTCATCTACAGCATGATTTTCAAATCTGTTGGTGGCTTACTAGGTTATTTAATTTTTACAGTTAATTAGGCCTAAATGTTATTGAGTTAAAGTTTATCATTAAAAATTTCCCTTGTCCCTGGCTTAAAAGTTTGTTAGCTAGGGTTGCCATATCCCTGTCCCCAAAATACCGGACACCCGTGTAGGTGGCAAAAATGCAAACGTAGGCCTAACCAAAAGGATTAGGCTATATACAGTAGGTCTACAGGCGTATTTGGCCATAGCTAATAAATTGTAACTTGGCGACTTTACAAGTTCATTAGCCTACAGACTTCAAGTTTTATCAGAATTTTACTTTTTCGGATAGGCCACTCTGGTTCTCAGCGCCTCAGTGGCGGAACATTTCACTATAGGTTAATTTAATAGTGTAAAATTGTAAATAATGACTGGCTTGCACTGGCATGGCTAAACTTCGCTAAAGCTATACGTGCGTCACGTGACATCCGTCTGGACAGCAAGCGGATTCAAGCGGATACCTCTGACAAGCGGATTTGCAGATTCGGGCTATGCGCGACGCTGCAATTCTCGGCTATTATTATAATTCATTGGCCATCTCTAATTCCGACCATTTTGCTCTGAAACTCCAATGAAAATCAGAGAATCTCAAAAGTGTAATCGTTGGCCTGCCGGTTAGGCGATTTTGGCATACTCATGGGATTTTTTAGACGCGTAACAAAGGTATGTTAATTAGTGCTGTTACGGTTAACCGAACCGAACCGAAACCGCGGTTTTTCGGTCAAAACCGAACCGATACGAAACCGCGGTTTTGACCATGCAAATTGGACGGTTTTCTTCCGTTTTAACTCTAGGTTAGGGTTAACGCTAACTCTAACCTAGGGTTAAAACCCTAGGTTAGGGTTAGGGATAACACTAACCCTATGATCTCTTTTTTCAATGCATTAAATGCATTTAATGCATTTTGAATGCAGTTCAATCAATGCACAGCTTTTAAACGCTAAAATAATGAGTGTTGTTCTTCTGGCATGTCTATATTTCTATGATGAATCAGAGTCTGACGTCATTATTGAAATCAGTAAAAACAATTTTAAAATGGCTGCATTAGTAGTGTCGCGCAGTGCCAGTTTAGTGTGGAATGCCAATTAGCTCCGGACACCTTCAAAATTGAAGTAGACACCCCCACCCCCAAATCCACAATCCTAGAAATATCCCTGAGGCTAACGGAGCGGGTTCAAGCCCTGTTAGTGCCCCTAGTGGCTTTCACACGTGCAGTAATGCCTTCTAAGCCACTTTAAATCATGACGAGTTTAAAATTAGGCCTATTGGCATTTGCATCAACTGAAAAGAGGTGACTTAAATAAAGGGGCCGTCCATAAATGACGTCACGCGAATTTGTCACTTTTATTTACCCTCCCCCCTACGTCACGCAACGTCACGCAACGTCGGACCCCTAAAATATGACGTCACAACGGGCCGACCCCCCATTTTCAAAAATCGCGTAACGTCATTTTATTTTTTATTTCTTATTAAAGTCCTCAAAAAGGTCATTCTTGTATTTTTTCCTCTCGAAAAACCCTGACAAGCAAAAAGAGGTCATAATTGTATCATTTTTCCTCTCCAAAATCCCTGAAAGCAAAAAGAGGTCATAGGGTTAGGGTTAACCTATTGCTAACCCTAGGGTTAGAGTTAGGGTTAGAGTTAGGGTTAACCCTAACCCTAACCTAGGGTTAAAAATCCGAACCGAACCGAAACCGCGGTTTTTCGGTCCAAACCGAACCGAAACCGACCGAGACTGCTCGAGGTGAAACCGTAACAGCACTAATGTTAATTCCTGGCGAAATTTTAAAAATGATAATTTACAAGAAATTTCAATATCTATTTCTCTCCTTTTGTCTTATTTGGCAAAATACCAATAGGCCTAATTCTACCTAATATATTTGCCATACTTTCTTTCTAATTGAATAAGAGCAGAACATAGAAGATTCTCTTCAACTAACGTTCGCCAGATGGCCAAATCCATTTTTTAAATATTACATGCTATGGTTAATGCAGTGGTTCTCAGCCATTTTTGCCTCGCGGACCACTTTTGAAGTTAAAAAATTTCTCGCGGACCACCTGATAAATTGAGCAGTCATCTGCTCCTAAACAGCGGTGATGACCTTTTGTTCTTTTTTGCTTGTCAGACTTCTTCACGTTGAAAATGATCAAAATCCACACAAAATGTGCCGATAACCTTTTCGTGCTGATGACCTTTTTTTGCTCTATATTCCATGTGATTTTTCACATTGAATCTATATATATAATTCTCGATGTCCGACGGACGGACGGCACGTCCGACGGCAACACGGCGGGTATTGCAAGACGCTGTTGTCATTGACAACCAAATATTGTTTAATCAAAACGGAGCGTTTAACGAAGCGTCTTAATTGCAGCTTAAACCCCCAACCCCCGTCCCCCTTCCCTCACCCAATCCCTCTCCCAATCGCCCAGGACACAACCCATACCCGACCTGCCCCGCCCCACAGGCCCCAAACCCCCTGTTCCCCTCCCTCTCCCATCTCTCCCCAATCCGCCTTCCCTCTCCCATCCATCTCCCAATCGCCTCGGCTCCAACACATCCCCGCCCAGGCCCCAACCTATACCCGCCCCACCCTACCCCACAGGCCCCAAACCCCTGTTCCCTTCCTCTCCCCCAACCCCTTCCCTCTCCCCCATCCCTCTCCCAATCGCCCCAGGTCCCAACCCCTACCTGTCCTGCCTACCCCACAGGCCCCAAACCCCGTTCCCATTCCTCTCACCATCCTTCTCCCAACCCCCCATTCCTCTCACCATCTCTTTCCCAATCGCCCTGACCCCAACCCATCACCGCTCCGCCCTACCCCACCGGCCCCAAACCCTGTTCCCAAACCTACGGCCACAAACCCCGTTCCCAAACCTACACAACGCTGCTCCGAAAACCCGTACAACCCACTTTCCTCCTCCCAAACCTCCCTTCCCTCTCCCAATGCCCTGCCCCCCGTTATTATATATATTTATTCCTTCCTAGCCTCAATACCTATTTTTTAAAATTTAACCCCTCAAGTGGGGATTAAATTTTCAGACGCCGTCACCGTACTGGGGATTTGATTTTTGGAAAAGCGTTCTTCAGAAATGACTGCTGTAAAGTTTTAAATTTGCTATATCTCAGGCTATATAGAAGTTAAAAAGATGAGGTTTGCACCATTGTTTAGATTGTTTATTCGTCTTTCTAACCGTCCGTGCAAAACAAAAAAATTTGGGGGTAGAGTCCACTTTACGGTCTAAAATATCACCCTCTCCCCCAAAACATTTTTATAGCCCCCTAGCAAAATATTTTCAGCGGTAACCCCACTTTTGTCAGCGGCAAAGTTGTAAAGGTATGTCAGAGGAACAAAATAAACCAAAAAGTTTGAAAATCGGTTGACATTTGGCAAAGATCTATCAATTCTAACCCGATGACCCCAATGTTTGAACATAATTATTATCGGTGAATTTCGCGAAAGTTTTGAATTCTGAGAATTCTGATCAAAATTACATGATCCAGCGAAGGCATTTTGTCCATTCCCATTGATGCTATTGCTGGATCATGACTGAATAATTCCTAAATCGATTTCTGCTCCATTAAATATTTTAATTTTAGTTTCCTACTTTTTTGAATTTGCTATATCTCAGGCTATATAAGAGCTAAGAAGATGAGATTTGCACCATTGTTTAGCCTTTTTATTCCTCTTTCTAACCGTCCGTGCAAAACAAAAAAGTCTAGCGTTCACGAGGTTTGCGACAATAAAGTGAGAATGAGGAGCAGGCTATTGGTCGGAGTGAAAAAAGCAGTACAGCAAACAGGAGAATCAAGCACTGCATGTCGTTCGACACTGCCTAATCAGTACACTTACGTTGACTATCAAGTTTCAGAAAATTCACGCGATTGGGCGTTAACTCGGTTGAAGGAAAAGGCGGCGAGTTAGGGAAATTAATTAATTGCGCAAAATCCTATTGCATTTGCACAAAATCGGGTGGTAAACAGCCAATATCCCCGTCATTTTTGACGGGTAAACACCTAGTATATATATATATATATATATATATATATATATATATATATATATATATATAAGGGCTGTCCATTAATTATGTCAACAATTTTGGGCAATTTTTACCCTCCCCTTGTCAACAACTGTCAAATTTCAGTTAACCCCCATAATTACGTCAAAAATAATTCCCCCCCAAAGATCAATGACAGGTCCCAATAAAAAGGTTATTATTTTTGCGGCGATGACCATTTTTCCCTTTTTGTTCGTCGAGTGTCAAAATTTTATGTTTATGACCTTTTTGCTATGCTTTTTTCCATTGTAATAAGTAGTATTCCATGAAATTTCCTACTTTTTGATTATTTGTAAAAAGTGAAATTGTTTGACAACTTCTCGATCTTGACCCCCCTCCCCCTGTTAACAACTGTCAAACTTTTTCAAACCCCCTCCCCCTAAATTTTTGACGTAATTAATGGACAGCCCCTAATTTTTATTTACGTTTTTTTAGCCTTCGCCACGGACCACTAGACCCCCTCTCACGGACCACCTGTGGTCCGCAGACCACGGGTTGAGATTTGAGAACCACTGGATTAGGGTCGCGGCACGTTAGAAAACACTGAAGTAGGCTGCGGTTCCTAAATGTTTGGGAAATCCTGCTTTTAGACTGCTTAATAAAAGTGATGTTAACAAGGTCTGACCACCCAAGGACGAGGATAAGGACAAGGACCGACCCCCAAGGACGAGGATAAGGACAAGGACCGACCCCCAAGGACAAGGGAGGACGAGGACTGACCCCCAAGGACAAGGATAAGGACGAGGATGATCAGGGGCGTCTACACCATATAAGCCTTGGAGCAAATGCTCCAACGAAAAAAAAGGGGAAGGAATTTTTGATTTATGGGGGAAAGGAAATTTTTTTGAAAGAACTTTCGAGGGAAAATTACGCCGTTGTGGTTCATAATCTGCCGATTACAAATTATCATCTCTATGACGTTGAAGTTGATGTATGATAAGATATGACGTCGTCATAGACTCATAGTCATCATACGTTGAACATTGCAGTGACTCCAAATAGCCTACTTGTGGTGCGTAGTGGACAGAGACAGCTCAGACAGAAGTAGCCTAAATAGCATTAGGCCATTAGCATGTATTGTACTTTTTCTCTGTTTGTTGGCGAAAATCTCACATAATTGCAAGTTGTAATATGTTTCGTCAACACTTTTTTCCACCATCATCCCATCATCATGGACTGATATTAAGAAAATAAGCAAAAAAATTACATGGTCTAAGATAAAAATCATGATGTATCAGGTGCTCAATTGTGAATTGTGTGCCAAAACTCAGCACTAAAACTCACCTACGAGCATCTGCAACTTCAAAATTTTTCCGGGGGTTATACCTTCGGACCCCCGTGGCGGGAGGGCCTTAAGCCGCCCCTCCCGCAATCACCCCGAGCGCCTTCGGCGCCTGCGGGGGCGCTTCGCGCCCCCGCCTCCGCGGTCCCAGAACGCCTATGTCAGGTTTGGGGGGGAACTTGCTCCAATGAAAAAAGGGGGGATAGACGCCCCTGCGAGGATCTACCCCCAAGCATAAGGACTGACCTCAAAGGACAAGTATAGAGTTTACAGATGGAAGCTTTGGGAAGATAGTGAAACAGCAAACTTCGGTGGTTCAATTTAGAGGGAACTATTGAATGGCGATAGTGAAAGCGTTTTTAATATCAAGGTAGGAACGGGGACGAAGGCGGTGTGAGTAAATAAAATCTCGTAAATTTATGTAGCGCTTTGATATAGTACAGTAGTAGCTACTTATTCTTATGCGTTTAGGGGCTGCCCGTTAATTACATCGACAATAATGTTTTTGGACAATTTTTGACCCCCTCCCCTTCTCAACAATTGTCAACTTTCAGTGGCCCCCTATAATTATGTCAAAAACTTTTGCACACACCCCGTAAGATCAGTACGTGACGGTACCCCTGAAAAGTTTAGAAGGTTATTTTTACGGTGATGAGACATTTCCCCCGTTTTTCCATTGCCCTATTTTGCTCATAAAGTGTCGAAATGAGGTGGTAAATTGGTAATTACCTTTTTTTGCTTGTCAGGCTTTTTTCCAGCTGCAATAAATGAAAAAATCCACGAAATTGCCTATTTTTGATTATGTGCAAAAATGAAATTGTTGGCATCAACTTTTCTAAAATCTCCTACCCCTATCAACAACTGTCAAACTTTTACAAACCCCTCCCCTATTTTGTTGACGTAATTGATGGACAGTGCCTTAATCTTTCTTGAGATAGCTATAGGCAAGGTAGGTTGTCGACCAGGCAAAGGTCAGTGTATCCATGAGGTGGCGGGTCAGGTTGTTTTAGCTAAGGAGGAAATGACTTTTGGAATAGGAAGGTTTTAAGTTTAGACCTAAACTCCTAAAGGCTTGAGGGGATAGTGAAGGAATTAAAGGAAATGAGGCGTAGACGAATATGAGCATAGCGGGTTTTGATAGTTTTGCGATACTGAGATACGTACGCTTCAAAATTTAGGGAAGAGTCAGAAGTAAATCCTAAGTTTTTGTGCAGTTGGAACAGGGGTTATTATTGTGTCTGGGGTTAAAATCAGTGTAGGATTTTCAATTTTTCAGTGTGTGTGCCAGTCAAATTAAAAGAAATTCGGTTTTAGATGGATTGAGAGCGAGGAGGTTAGAAGACATCCGTGCTGAGATTAATGAGAACGCCGTCCACGTCAATGGGAAGGGAATCGATCGTCATCAAAACTGCTGACAATTAGTCACCTACCCCACCCCACCACTAGAAAGTTTAATTGGTTTTAACCAAATTCCACGACTGATTCCAGCCGGAATAAAAGGTCCGACCCCGGGCCTCTTCATACTACAAAGTTTGTTGCTATTTGTAGATTCAAGGACAAGAAGACAAATTAAGGAACGAGGAAACGCGAACAAATGAAACACAGTGGTTCTTACGCAGGACAGCAGGTCCTACGGAACCAGGGCCGCATTATCCATTAGGCAGGCACAGTAGGCACTGTGCCTAGGGCATACGAAGTCTTCAGTGGCCTACGAAAGCCAGAAAATAAACTATAGAAAGCACAAACATAGTACTTCGCCTTAAAAATATGGCAGAAATTGCAGATAGAAATTTAATAACGTTTGTAGCGACCAGCAGAGGCTGGTCTGGGGGATGCCCGGGGCCAAGTTGTCTTGACGGGCAAAAGAACGTCGTCGTGTGTCAACCTACTACAGTAGACCTATATACGAATATATGAGAGTGCCTACGACCTACGAAGACCATAAAACGGCTTTGTACGGAACCACCCAAGCACCGTTATTCAGTGGCGTCCATCCCCAACTTTGAGTAAATTTTTGGCTCAGACCCCAAGTTTGAAAAGGTCATTACTTGACCCTTTGGTAAGGCTATTCCCCCCATGATCGGGAAAACCTTTCCCCAAATTTTCAATTGGCGCAAGCTGCGCAGGTTAACCCAAGGATGGACGCCCCTGCCGTTATTATCATCATCATTACTACTATTATTATTATTATTATTATTATTATTATTATTATTATTATTATTATTATTATTATTATTATTATTATTATTATTATTATTATTTACTTTTATTCATCATCATCATCATCATCATCATCATCATTTATTATTATTATTATTATTATTATTATTATTATTATTATTATTATTATTATTATCATCATCATCATCATCATTCTCATCATCATCGTCGTCGTCATCATCATCATCATCATCATCATCATCATCAAGGCTATTAGGCCTATTAAAATCAGCAGTATCCTCAAAGCTTGTTCCTTAATTGTATATTTTTATCTGAAGGACATTTTTGTCTTGCAGAATTATTGTTATTTGCATGAACTGTGAAATTTTGTTGTGACTCATCGTGTAAGTTTACACGTGCAGTTTATTTTATGATTTTTATCATTAATTAAATACATCAACGAAGAAGCGACGGTGTCTAGACAATGGCGTAGGCGTACGTTGAAAGCGCCCGAGGCAAAGGAGGAAATTTGCGCCTCCAATAGTTTTTCTTTTCTTCTCCTCCCCAAAAAGTCTTGACAAGCAAAAGAAGGCGGTCGTCGCTCGTATTGGTCGCCTTTTCATCCCAATAATAGATTTTCATAAATAGGCATGCCAACATATCTCCCATTTCAAGATTTATAGCAGTTATTATTATACTTGCACTGACTATTTTTTCACTTGGAATTTTGCGCCCAAACAATTTTACGCTCGCCTCAACGCTACGCCACTGCATGTGTTTATATGAGTAGAATAGAATCATAGACGTAGGAATGTTATTTCTGTGACCATTTTGATGTGTTTCAAATCCTAAATGCTGTTCATAAGTCTTTAGCTGTTAAACTGCATGAAACTGACTTTCTTATCAATGAAATTATCATCCTTAGCAGATAATATGAATATTGCTTTATAACAATGTTTGTGCTCAAACGTTTGTGCAGAGCTCTGGTTATCTCAGTCTCTCACACATAAGCGTGAGCATCAGGAATTTGCTAGACCCGACTTTCTCAGTTAATTTGCGCAACGGTAAATGTATTTGAGCCCAGTGGCATAGCCAAGGTAGTTTGTGAGTTAAAACCCTCTTGGGCGCCGACGAAAAAAATTTTAAAATGTGTTTGCATGCATTTTAAATTTTCGGACGCGGTTTTGAGGATCAAAACCCCCTTGGGCTGCTGACCAAAATTTTTTGAGCGCCATAGTGCTTGTCAGCATCTGAAAGGACAAATTTTAGAAGGAAAGACATAGGATAGATACTTAGGATGACCTTCTCTTTTTTGCTTCTTAAGATTTTTCGAAAGTTGGTTACGGTCAAAAGTCAAAACCAAAACCACCCTTTCCGGAAATTCTGGATACGCCACTGTTTGAGCCTTCAGGATATTTGAAAAAATCTTTTTATGCTAATATAGCAATGCTAAAACAAGTGCTATGATCAGTGGCGTAGCGTGACTTTTGGGGGCCCGGGGCATCTTTGCCATGGGGGCCCCAGAGTTTCGAGCTCACGAAAAAAGGTCGTCAGCACATCATTTCTAGGGTTAGGGTTAAGTTAGGGTTAACCCTAACCTAACCCTAGCTTAGACCCCTCTTCGGGGGCCCCCCGCCCGGGGCCCGGGGAGCTGTCAACAAAGTGCCTCCCACGCCCCCCCCCCTAGTTACGCCACTGGCTATGATGTCCTCCATGAAGCATTTTATAGTGACTATAGCCTCTATAGGTGATTAGGCGAACAATTTGACTTGAATGAACTTGTGATATCCTTTCTAAGCCTTCGTATTTTCAGCTGACGGTATCAGGACACGAATCGGATTGTGTTGAGCCTTATAATTATATAACGGAATTAATTAAAATTCGAGAAACAACTTGAGAAGTTGGACTACATAAGCTGCGACTCCATTAGGGGATATGTTGCGGGGATATATCCCTTAAGTAGCTACCCGGGCAATATCAGTGTGAATGAAAGACTGGCATTAAACGACGGGTGCTCCATTTTAAAATATAGGCCTATCCGCTAAATTTTTGTTTGGTACAAAAAAAATACCGTTCGGATATATCCGAGCGAATGCGTTTGCACATTTTAAGCGGATAAGTCAGCGGGATATCTTTGCCGTTCAACCAATCAGCTTCCAGGTTAGAAGGTCATCGACCGATTGACTGCTAGGTTTTGCGTCAACTCGAATGGTTATGCCACATTAAAATGTGTTCGCAAAATAATAATAACTCTCCGAAACAGCGTCCACGGTCTGACCGAAACTTTCTACACCGTGGACACCTCTTTTTAATCGAAAGCGCGCGGCTTTTAGAACGAACATCAATTCCCCAATTGCTACAATCCTGTTGTCCGCCATCTTTGCAATAGACGTGGCTAATTTTTATCCTAAGGTCCATCGCGTACTGTCCGAGGACAATATAAAAGACTCGTACTGGAATATATCCCGGTAACATATCCCCTAATGGAGCCCTAGCTTAATGGGCGTTTTAAATCAAGACTAAAAATTGCTCTAAAAAGACTCGACTAGTCTGTCTCCGTTTTCCTGCCACTGACGACGCGACATTTTGTGATGCCAATCGAATGAGCTAACGAGACTTACGTACAGCAAATGGAAGAGTCAAGGCAACGTCTATGACTCATTATGCTTTGGACCTTTGTCCCTTGGAGTAAATAGCTAGCTCTCTCTCTCTCTCTCTCTCTCTCTCTCTCTCTCTCTCTCTATATATATATATATATATATATATATATATATATATATATATATATATACAACATACATACAAAGAGACAACGCTTGTCTCGTGTTTATCAATTGTTTCAAAAGCGACAACAAAACCTCTCAAAGTTAAGCCGTAGACTAAAAGCGAAGGAAAATAAGTCTAGCCCCATAATGGGCGAGGCACATGACGTCGAAACTTGCCTTGAACAGCCTCTTAACCTAGACATTATTCGTCCCAGCCTCTGTATCCGCAGGTGCTCTTGAGGCTGGCAGCAGCAGCAGCAGCTTTGTAACATCAAACGTCGACGGTGTTCTATATTTAGAACTATCGTAATTCAAATGATGTCATAGCTATCCAATGGAAAAAGTGTCGAGTGATGTCATTCTAAAAATAGATTACCGAGTTTAGATAAAACTGCTGTTGCAAGTGGCAGACAGGCATTTACTATTAGAGTTTCGTAATGTTATTCGTGTTGAAAAAAAACTACATTTTAGCGCGTTAAGTGGTTCTGTGCAGAGCTTCGAGACCGCGTGAGTGATCTGATGTCGAAAGTCATAGCAACTGTTGTCAGTTAAGTGTGCTGCTGCATAATTATTAATTGATAATTATAATTGACTCGGTACTCTCTCTTTTAAGAAATAGGCAATTTATTCCGACGATGAAGAGTAACCTGAAAGTTCATCAGAAGACCAGCCGAGGTCTATGACCTCCCTAAGCTGCAGCATTTTGACGGAAAATCATTCAAAAACAATTGGAACAGAATTCGACGTGACTCTTGTACCATGGGAATTTACATTGCATAGCTAGGCCTACTTATCAGCAACAAACGAACGCCAAACAATGCTGCACGAATGAAATTAGCGGTTTTAATTCGTCGTCGGAATGAATTATATACTGTAATAATGTAATTGTGAGCTCACTCAATGAGCCAATTACGGAGACATTCGAGAAACTATCGATAGGCCTAGCGCCTCGTATCTTTCAGTGCAGATATCGCAGCAGCAGCAGCAGCAGCGTATTAAGACAGTCTGGCGAGAAATTCTGACATGGAGACGACGATGTACAATCGTTCGGCGATTGCCATAGTAAGTGATGACGATCCAATCAGAAAGCTGAAATCGTCCTTGACCCTCGACCTGTCGAAGAGAGAAACGCCTCTGGCATTCGACGGCGTTTTGTCGTCGCCCGATGTCCGGATGCTGAAACTGGCGACGCCGGAACTCGACCGGCTTCTGCTTCAGCATCAGGCGGTCAGTGGAGGAGAAGGAGGAGGTGGAGGTGGAGGAGGAGGAGGATCAGCGCCTGGCCATCACATCTGGTTTCCAAAGACGGTCACCGAAGAGCAGGAAGCGTACGCCAGAGGCTTCGTCGACGCTCTTTTCGAGCTTCATGGTAAGAGGGAGGAGGAGGAGGAGGAGGAAGAGGAAGAGGAAGAGGAAGAGGAGGAGGAGGAGGAGGAGGAGGCTGCTGCCTCTCACTTATGTCTGTCTCCTCCGAAGAGCAGCGCAACGGAAGTCGATGTCTTCAGTTACGGCAAGTCGCTCGATCTCAGCAGAACGAGGCATACGTCAGAGGCTCTTCCATATTCTTATGGACGGGATTCTGTCGGCCGCATTATTCTACTTCCGCCGGAAGTCCTTCCGCCATCGGCTTCCGTCTGCGATTCAGTGGCGCGCGTACAGCAGCACGTAGACTCGTCGCCGCACTATTTTTCTCAAGGACAAAGATCGTCAGACGAAAGGTTTCATTTGATCGCTGATGGGGTTCATCATCTAAAATCGAAGAAAGATCTGACCGTAGACGTGAAACGTCGTCCTCAGAGAGTCCACTGCTCGTCGAAGGCGCCGACCGAAGGGTCGCAGTCGATGGTCACCTACGTCCCACTAATCAGCTGCCTCTCGGACACTCCGCCTATATCCCCGATCGACATGGTCCAGCAGGAGGCCATCAAGCTGGCCCGGAAGCGAGCCCGCAACCGCCTCGCAGCCACGAGATGTCGGAACAGGAAACTGGAGCGAATAGCCGTGCTACAGGAGAGAGTGGACGACCTGCGACGACAGAACGCCCAGCTGATGTCCACTGCGTCCGAACTCAGAGACATCATCGGACGCGTAAGGCACGAAATTCACACTCACACGATCACCGGCTGCTGCTGCATCAGTGTTACCGCTCAGCAAATTAGATTCACCTGAGAATTCCCAAGTTCATTTCATTCGCTCCATCCGTGAATTATCTTCTAGATCTGAAGACATTTCGAGACGCTATCGCCCTTAGACGACTCCGTCTCCGTCTCCGAGCATAAGAGCGTCCGTGTGTGTATCAAAGGCACATTTGTCGATAACGATCGACGTTTTCTCAATGTCTGAGTCACTTGTCTGTTTACTTTCTTAAAAGAGTCAGCAAACCACTGGACATGAATTTCAAACATTTGAGGCAAATGATGAACTGTTTGAGAGAGAGAGAGAGAGAGAGAGAGAGAGAGAGAGAGAGAGAGAGAGGGAGGAGGAGAGAGAGAGAGAGAGAGAGAGAGACAGAGACAGAGACAGAGACAGAGACAGAGACAGATTGCATTAGATCGATCATCGAATCGGAACGTAACTTAGTTTAATCTTTAAGAACGATCACTGATTGGCTGATTGACTGGTTTAATCTTTAAGAACGATCACTGATTGGCTGATTGACTGGTTTAATCTTTAAGAACGATCACTGATTGGCTGATTGACTGGTTTAATCTTTAAGAACGATCACTGATTGGCTGATTGACTGTTACTTGCATCTGTCTACAGGTGTTCACTATTTCTTCTGCATAGATTCGGATTCATCTCTTTGAGTAGTATAGCCTAACTGGTGCTTTTGAAGTGCATATAATAGCAACAGTAATAATAATGAGACAATGGTTGCTATGGAGATGTTTAGAGGGTCACAACCGAAAGGAAACAGAACTGGGTCCAGTCTCGTATTACACGGACGCCTTTCAATGTAAACATTAAATTCTCTGATTCTCAAACAGATGTTGACTGATTTTCAAATTATATTTTTATTATTAATCGCTAAATTTTACGCAATGCATTTTATGCTTATTTTCCATTATTTCTCTCTTGCAAATCTGCGGTTTAGACAAAAGTAGGCCCCTATCGCAATGTAATGTAAATCAACATCAATTTCTTAAGCGCTCGTTGTAGTCTTGATGTGTATGGATAGCTGAAGAGCTTTTCTATTGTGCGCGGTCTCTTTCTGGCCTAGAGCAGTGGCGGTTCCACCATGTTGATGACTGGGGGTGCATCCCCCAACTGGGGTTCCGGGTGACCTTTTTTGGCTTGACAGCCTATTTTCCGGCGAGTTTAAAAAATAGTGAAAATACTGCGAATGGCCTTTTTTGCTTGTCGGCCATTTTGGCAAGGTTTATTAACATTTAGGGGGCAAAACACTAACACTAACAGTGACCTTTTTTCTCTTGTTTTCTTCTTCATTTTGCATCCCCAACCAGATTTCTATAAACAAATTTCACCCACCCACCAAGAATTCCTGGAACCGCCGCTGACCTTGAGGTTCCTCTGACCAACCGGCGGCTGTTGCACTTGCTTTGATATTTATGTGCGTCTACTTTGCCAGGTATTTAGGATATTCAGTGCAGCGGCACTTTTTGGTAGACAGCTGCGTATAAGAAGATACAGTGCACCACAGGCACGTCGGAACAAATTTTGAGCAGGGGTGCAGATTTTATCAAGATAAAAGTTGTGACAAGGGGAAAAATTTCTCTCTCGAAAAAGGTCGTCACTAACTTTACTTTATCCTCCAAAAGCCTTGACAAGCAAAAAACGTCGTACTAGCTTTACCTCTATTCTAAAATAAAATCCTCACTAGCGAAAAATTAAGAAAAACAAAAAACAGCCTCCTTATCTTCCAGGGGGTGCGCTGCACCCCTGATTTTTTCCAAGGGTGCAGTTACACCCCCTGCCACAGTGTCACCCCCACTTCCTACGGGCCCGGTGCACCACTTATCGCCACTGACATATCAGTGTACAGCGATACTTGATACATTACACAGGCCATTTTAACTTCTATTCCGTCTCTGATTCGGCGTATACGTGACTGTCCGTGTATTAGACCCGAATCAATGGATCATCGTATTTCAATGATTCTTCAGACGGGGCGCTATACAAATATTCTGTTACATTACTTTACATCATCCCAGATGTAGAGTTCACTAGTGCTGTTACGGCTTCACCTCGAGCAGTCTCGGTCGGTTTCGGTTCGGTTTGGACCGAAAAACCGCGGTTTCGGTTCGGTTCGGTTTTTTAACCCTAGGTTAGGGTTAGGGTTAACCCTAACTCTAACCCTAGGGTTAGCGAAAGGTTAACCCTAACCCTATGACCTCTTTTTGCTTTCGGGGATTTTGGAGAGGAAAAATGATACAATTATGACCTCTTTTTGCTTGTCAGGGTTTTTCGAGAGGAAAAAATACAAGAATGACCTTTTTGAGGACTTTAATAAGAAATAAAAAATAAAATGACGTTACGCGATTTTTGAAAATGGGGGGTCGGCCCGTTGTGACGTCATATTTTAGGGGTCCGACGTTGCGTGACGTTGCGTGACGTAGGGGGGAGGGTAAATAAAAGTGACAAATTCGCGTGACGTCATTTATGGACGGCCCCTTTATTTAAGTCACCTCTTTTCAGTTGATGCAAATGCCAATAGGCCTAATTTTAAACTCGTCATGATTTAAAGTGGCTTAGAAGGCGCATTACTGCACGTGTGAAAGCCACCAGGGGCACTAACAGGGCTTGAACCCGCTCCGTTAGCCTCAGGGATATTTCTAGGATTGTGGATTTGGGGGTGGGGGTGTCTACCTCAATTTTGAAGGTGTCCGGAGCTACACTGTAATTGGCATTCCACACTAAACTGGCACTGCGCGACACTACTAATGCAGCCATTTTAAAATTGTTTTTACTGATTTCAATAATGACGTCAGACTCTGACTCATCATAGAAATAGAGACATGCCAGAAGAACAATACTCGTTATTTTAGCGTTTAAAAGCTGTGCATTGATTGAACTGCATTCAAAATGCATTAAATGCATTTAATGCATTGAAAAAAGAGATCATAGGGTTAGTGTTAACCCTTACCCTAACCTAGGGTTTTAACTCTAGGTTAGGGTTAGCATTAACCCTAACCTAGGGTTAAAACGGAAGAAAACCGTCCAATTTGCTTGGTCAAAACCGCGGTTTCGGTTCGGTTCGGTTTTGAAAAAACCGCGGTTTCGGTTCGGTTCGGTTAACCGTAACAGCACTAGAGTTCACACGACCTGCCGAGTGAAGCGCATAACTGGGCGATATTAGAAGCAATAGTCAGCCGTTTACTTCGAATGCTCTCAAACTAACAGAAGAAAACCATCGCTCATTAGAATTAGCAGCCGAATCGGATTGAGTCTAAACTTCTTTCGGAATGAAACACAGCAGAGAATATGATGTCCATCACTTCATATGACTCTGCAGGGACGTAGCTAGGAATGGACTTGGGAGGCTCAAGCCCCCCAGCCTGAAGCTAGCCCCCAAATGAATCCAAGCCCAAATGGCGTTGCGGGCTCAAAAGGAAGAAAGAGGAGTGAATTTTGGGCTCCAGCCCCTCCTCCAAACTTAAAATCCTGCCCATACCTCGCTACGTCCCTGCATATGAGTAACGGCGCTCTTTAAAAATAGTATAGGCCTACGGATATCTCTTTTTCCGTTAAGTGCTTTAGCTGCTTCTCAAAGCTTTACTCACTACAGTACAACCCCATCCCCAGGCAAGTACGTTGATATTGTAACCGTACCTTCATTTTTGGCTTAAGATGTCTGTCGTACAATGGGCCTGAGGCCACGGGGCCTAATTGCAGGGAACAAATTATCTTGCGTCGAAAGAGTCGAATAATTGGCATCGTGTGCTGATTTTACTTCATGCCCCCCACCCCATCCCAGCATTAAATGCCTTTCAGGTAAAATACTGACAGCGGCTTTTGTGGACCTAAAAGCGTAAAAAGATTCAATGAAAGAATATTGAAAGCTGTCCAGTGTTCAGTGGCGTAGCCAAGGGAAGGTTTGGGGTAAAACCCCCCTTGGGCGCCGACGAAACTTTTTTTAATGTGTTTCCATGCACTTTTAATTTTCGGACGCGGTTTTGAGGGCCAACCCCTCCCCCCTTAGGGGACTGGGGACCAAAATTTTTTAAGCGCCACAGGCGTGTCGATTAGGGTGATTCAGATTGTAGTGGGAAAAAAAGTTCACCAAATACATCCTCCTCAAGGTTGCCTGTGTTCCGTTATCACCTAGGATCATGTGTGCCAAACATTTGACTAAAAGAAGCAATTTTAGGGGTTGCCATGTTTTATAAGATGAATTAACCATTGGTAAAATTGTGTGATTTTCTCAGATTTTGCGAATTTGTGTATTCCTGCTCTTTTTTAAAACCAATCATAGAAGCAACAGGTTCAATGGTTCATATTATAAAATTAAGCAAATAACAATAAGCAAATTAAGCACTAATAATTAAGCACTGTTAAGCAGGGAACCAGATTAACTGTCTTTCAACACAATGACACAGTCTATATTTTATAATTCAACTTCCTGTCAACCATTTTTGTTCAATGCATGAAAATATAAAAGTTGATATCATCCAAAGGTAAATAGCAATTACTTTCTTTAAAAATGTAATTTTTAATAGCTGCCAAAAGTTAAAATGGTATTTTTATAGCAATAATATTAATTATACTATTTTACTTAAAATGATGAGAAAAAAACATGTCTGTTCACTTTAGAAATAGATAATATGGCAACCACTAGATCTGCTGCCGAGGTGTGGCTTGTTGGTAAACCTTCACAAACTCTGTCGACTGCCAGACTTCCTTCAAGAGGTGATGTTCTTCGGAGGTTGCTCTTCCATCATATAGAAGAGAAACAAGAAGTGAAAAAAAGTATTCGGGCAACCATTGAAGCAGTTCTTGTTATATGGGAGCGAGGACGAATTCCGACTCAAAGAATTGACAATGCGGAAAGAAAGTTAAAAAAACTTTATGACGAATATCTGCTGCTGAAAAAACACCGGGGATCACAATTGGACAGCTGTCAAATGAAAGAAGGAATTTTCCAGGCTGACCTTGAAGAACTTTTTGATATATCAACCAAGAATGCAGCAGAAGTTATGAAAAACGATGAAGATAAAGTTTTTTACGTCTACAGCAAGAAGATCCATTAAGTTGTAGTATGTCAGGAATTGATCGGAATTTAACAGCTATGGAGGCACGTAAACGAGTCCGAGAAACTACAATGGATTTGAGGCGTCAAAGCAGTAAAGCGGAAATGATGGAAAAAAACGAAGTCATTTCTTCTTCATCGGCAGTTGAGATTGTGAGTGCAAGTAGCTCTAGTTCCTCGGATGATGATGAATATCAGATTTCTTCCGCTTCCAACACACCGAGCACAAGTGGCTCAACGAAAAAGAAGATGAAAGTTCTAACAAGTAATGTTGTATCATCTCTTGATCGTGTTAATATTTCGGATCGCCGTGCACTCTTCGTGGTTGGAACGGTGGCTCAGGCTCTTGGTCACTCGGTAACAGATTTATCTTTGTCATACAGCACAATCCGCAGAGAAAGGCGATCTGTTCGTGAAGCGTTTGCAACAGCTGACAAGGTTGATTTCTCTCCTGATGATCCACTTCTTCTGCATTGGGATGGCAAGCTCTTACCTGATATTACTGGGGGTCAAGAAAAAGTGGATAGAATTGCCATCCTTGTGACTGGTGGTGGGGTGGAAAAATTGCTGGGCGTTCTAAAGATTGATCGGGGTACCGGTGAGCAACAGGCTGATGCTTGCATAAAGGCTCTTAAAGATTGGAAATTGAAAGAACTTGTTCGAGGACTGGTTTTTGACACTACTTCATCAAACACTGGGTTGAACATTGGTGCTTGTACAATAATGGAGCGGAATCTTGATCGTAATCTTATATGGATAGCATGCAGGCACCATGTGTTTGAAGTCATGCTTTCCACCATTTTCACGACTGCATTTGGAACCAGTGGAGGACCTGAAGTTGGAATTTTTAAGCGTTTCCAGAAACAATGGCCAGCAATCAACAAGGAGGTGTTCACTATAGGGTCTGAAAGAATTTTACAACTGTGATTTTTTTCTCAAACTCCGTGAAGAAATGGTAGTATATTATGGTGAAGCAGTTAAATGTCAACAACCCAGGGATGATTACTTAGAACTCTTGCATTTGTGCCTTATTTTCTCGGAGGATCAACTACATCATCGGAGATGAATGTAAAGTTTCGGGCTCCTGGTGCAACACACAATGCACGTTGGATGGCGAAAGCTATATATTGTATAAAGATATATTTGTTTCAGGATCAATTTGTTATTACTGCAAAGGAAAAGAAAGGAGTAACAGACATAAGTCTATTTGTGGCATTTATTTACGGACAGTTTTGGAATGAAGCTCCGTTAGCTGAACGAGCACCATTCAATGATGCCAAGCTTCTTCAACGGATTCAAGAATATCCAAATCGTACAATTGCAAATAATGCAGCGAAATCTTTTCATCGCCACCTCTGGTATTTTTCAGAACATCTCATAGGATTGGCTTTCTTCGATTCCCGTGTCGACAACAACACCAAGAGAGACATGGCAAACAACCTGAAACAACAGCCAAAGCAGAAATCGCTCAAAAGACTTGATGCTGCCACATTCGATTGTCACAGTCCATTGTCTTCCTTCGTCACACAGCGCACCGCAGAACTTTTCGATCTAATTTTAAACTATGGCAAAGAAAAAGCTGAATCATTTTTAAAGAAAGAATCTTCAGAGTGGGAAATGGATTCAACATATCTTGAAATGAAGCACAAGGTGCGTCAAATGAAGGTCGTCAACGATTGCGCTGAACGAGGCATAGCACTTATAACATCATTTAACTCAAGCGTTACGAAAGATGAAAAACAAAAACAGTTTCTTCTTCGATTGGTTGATCTTCACCGGAAGGAGTTTCCTATTGCATCGAAGTCTACCCTGATGAAGATGACTGTTGAATGACGAAGATGATTGATTTATTAATACCGTGTGCAATGTGCATTTGCATAATGCAAACTATTGCATAGTAGACTAGTAGTTTTTTTTAACATTGAACCATTGAACAGTGAACAACGAACAATTGAGCAATGAAAAATTGAACAATGAACTACAAAGTAATTGACAATAAATAAATAAGTTAAATAATTTTAAAAATTTACATTGTACAATTAAAAAAGTAACTTTCTCGTTATTTTTTTAAACTTATAATAAAATGTGACAAAACATGGCAACCTCTAAATATCATGCAATTTCATTGAAATTTTGGCCAATAATTGCTATTGCCATATTGAACAATGGCAAGCTTGAGGACAACTACATTTTTGAACCTAAAAATTTTGCATCACCCTAGTGTCGATCTTATTTTTTGCTCGTCAGAAAGGAAAGACATAGGATAGATACACAGGATGACCTTCTTTTGCCTTGTCAAGATTTTTCGAAAGTTGGTTACGGTCAAAAGTCAAAACCAAACCCCCCCTTCCGGAAATCCTGGCTACGCCACTGCCAGTGTTAATGGAGAAATGTCCGGTAGTTTGGAAATAGATTTACTTGATGCCTAACGCCAGAGTTACTTGGCGTAGACGCTAAAGAGTTCTTCTTCGAATGCAGCTAAATCCAATCAGAAAAATCAGATAAATCAATGCAGCCGAAGTGAGCAGATAACTGATAGAAATCTCAGCGAAATTAAATCGTAGACAAATGTTGACTTTATCGGAATTTCTCCTCCAGTTTAGCCGATTGGGTTTTGTAAATAAATATCTCATGAGCAAGGCCATATTAAGGCGGGGTCTGAAGCAGTGATATATTACTGAACTGAAATAGAAATTAAAAGTAAAATTATTTGCATTCAGTTCAGTAAAACTGAAATAGGAAGTAAAATATAGTTTTGAACTGAAATAGAAAGTAGAAATAAAATAAGGATGCCAAAAATGAATTAAAAGTAAAAGTAGTAATTATTTGGTGAAGTAAAATTGTTAAAATGTTCTCCCATTTTATTTTAAATTTATGTTCATGCCTGACTGTTGTTTAGGCAGAGCGTACTGTTTGTACTTCTACCGTCTTTCGGTTATTCTTACAAACATTATCATTCATCTCAACTCCAGAGTGTCTAAATAGAAAAGTATTAGTTTATCTAGACAGTTTGCTGGTAGAAAATGGGAGAGTGATACTGTATTTGGCAGTATTTTTTAATGAAACAGGCTCACAAAAAGTCTTGAGATGCGTGTCTTCATGAAGAGCTCAACAGCAGCATTGCGTATTTAATAATTTCCAGTTAATTGCAGAATTGCACTCATATTTTGAATTTGTCCCTGTCTGACAGTGACAGCTTTAGTATTACACTAAATCTTTCTGTGCATATAATGGCAAGTGGCAGTCGTTCGTATTCGTTATATGTTGCACTGTATAATAGGGCGGGTTGAAACATAAAAAATTTTGGAATTTCTTTACGGAACTTGGTAATTATTTGAGAAGTGAGGTCTAAAGAAAGAAATAATGTCTAAAATGGTAGTTGCACTATTGCAAACGCCCCATTTTTTACCCTAAAAAGTGTAGTATTTATCAGTATTTGTCATTGAATACAGACTTGTTACTGTTCGCTATTTTTGGCAAACAATTTTTTTTTATCTACCTAACTTTCGTCTGTAATTTGATTGCCTTTTTGTTTTGACTGTATACCGTTTAATAATTGATGGTATACATTTTGGAAAGTGTGGTTTCGACATGAGAACAAGAAGTATTACATGGCATGCTATATTGCTATATTTGGCATGCATGCTAGTTGACTTCCTTCCAATATGTTTCCGACAAATGCACAAGTTGCACAGCACTTCTTGCACATCAAAACAAGAAAAAATGACACAAAGACAATCAAAAAGCTGTGTCCAGAGGCTGTCATCAATCTCTGGAACAAGGCTTCCATTCCAACACTTCACTCTCGGTCTGTCTTGAAATGTGTCAAAACACTAATTTCCACTGGTTCAGAACCATGTCGTTCTAAGTCAAGTTCAACACGTCAAACCACCTTCTTGAGTAGCTTGAACTCTTTGTTTGACAATGCAGCATGCAATAATTGTGTCATTTGTTATGACGAATTCACGAAACAAATCAGCACATCTTGCCAGTGTCCTAAACATTTGAAAGTCCCACAACAGGAACGGTTGTTCCTCTTGGTTCAAAGAAATTCAAGGAAAATGTTTATTGGAAGGTTTGGCGTGGAATCAAGAAAGCGGCTATGAAAAAGGATGCGCCGAAAGCAGGATGAAGAAGATAAAGCAAAGAAAACAACGGGTGGTGATAATAAACTAGCTCTTGGTGAAGACAAATTTAAGGCAATGACAGTGAAGGGAGTGATTAAGAAAGCATTTTGAGGTATTTTCTGATAGCGATGTTGATCCCTGTTGCAGTGAAAATGTAAGACCAAATCAAATGCGATTACCTCTTCCACACCTAGCAAAAGAAGTGGACAGGTATGGTATAGGCCTACCTGACCGGGCTGCTGCATCATTGGAAACTGCAGTGTCTATCGATGTTGGCTTTGTAAGCAAAGAGAATCAAAGCTTTGTAATTCATAAGAACAAGGTACATCGTGAGAGATAGAAATTAAGGAAAAATTACAGCAAGGTGTAAGACAGTGACACAACTCCATAACAGGTATTTACTTCGATGGGAGAAGAGATGCCACTGTAGCCAAATTAAAAAATAGCAAGTGGTATGGTGATACAATTGCTGAAGATCGCTATGTTCTTGTCGAAGAACCAGGTGGCAATTATCTAACTCACGTTACACCTTCATCAGGAAGAAGTACTGACATTGCTAGTAGTATTCTAAAAGTAATAAGAGATGCAGAGTGCATATGCAGGCGATTGTATCTCAGCAGTAGGCTGCGATGGTACAAACAATAACGCAGGCTGTAAAGCTGGAGTAATCCATCAGATTGAACTGATTAAGACACTTGCAAGATGTGCTGATTTGTTTAGTGGATTCGTCATAGCAAATGACACAATTGCATACTGCAACTTTCAGTCAATTGGTTTACCAGTATATGTATGCTGCATACAAATGAATTGCCTTTGAGACACATGTTTAAAACGTTGGTTGGATGGATCTACCTCTGGACCCTCAAGTTCCTCTGGCCTCATTGTGTAGTGAATTGCAGCACTGAGAAAAGAAATTCATTGTTCATTTTGAAAATATCACATGTGACCACGATATGCCAGAGCTGAGTGAAGACTTTGAATTACAAGAATTACAGACAGGGAGTGGAGCATTGCTTAAAACTAGAAACAGATGCTTCAACAGCAGTCTATTACTTTGAAGCAGGAAACAGTTTTATTCACGCCCCGAGTTAATTCTCGAAATCTATTTGAGTCTCTATTTGAGTCAAAAAAGATTATTGTGAAAGCTTCTTGTAATAAACACTTACTGAGTGAGTAGTTGTGTAATGCCTATCGTCTATTGATAATTCATTGATGGTATACAAATTTTTGTAATTTGCAAGTAATGTACGAATTTTCCTAGTTAAAAATGGGGCACTTCCACAAGTTCCAAAATAGTTCTTTTGTGATTTTCTTTCAAATCAGATGGAAATGCAAATATTTCCTGAGTTCCGTGACAAAAAATTTTTTTGACCCGCCCTACTGTATAATAATGCTGTGCATTCAGCATACTATAGCCCAGCGAATGACTGTTACTGCTGTTAAATGAAATAAATTAAGTGGAAGCCTGGAAGGTATGATATACATAAAACTGTAATTAAAAGTAAAAGTGAAAGTAATTTTATTTTGTAAAAGTAAAAGTAAAATTAACAATTATTTACAAAGTAAAATTAGAACTGAAATAGAAATTAAATGACATTAAAAACTGTAATTGAAAGTGAAAGTCAGATAAGGAAGCCAAAACTAAAGTAAAAGTAAAAGTAGTAATTATTTATCGAAGTAAAATATCACTGGTCTGAAGCCCCAGGCCCACCATTAAAAAATAGGCCCACCGTTTTACAAGCGAGGCCTTTTTGCATGTCATAGATTTTTAGTGAAGGCGGGAAATTTTACAAGGGGCAATTTTCTAATTATGGAAGCGAGACTACCTTTTTTCTACTTCTCAACCCCAGGCCCACTCGGACCTTAATCCGGCCCTGCTCATGGGCCCAAGACATAATCGTCGGAAAATAGTTTGCATTCTCTCTCTTTCTCTTTCTCATTCTCTCTGCATATATATATATATATATATATATATATATATATATATATATATATATATATATTATATATATATATATATGGCATGGAAATTCTCCATCTATACAGCTCTCTCCGACTTTAGACACCTTTAAGAAGAGACTTAAAACATGGCTATTCTGCACGAGTTATCTGTAACATTGTAATGTGTTCACGCAGTTCGGCTGAATGAGTCATTAATCAGTACGTTAATAATAATAATAATAATAATAATAATAATAATAATAATAATAATAATAATAATAATAATAATAATAATAATAATAATAATAATAATAATAATAATAGAGGTTGAGAATAACGATTTTTTATTAACCCTAATCCAATATAATTTCGTAAAATAGCAAAACTCTGTTGCCGATAGTCCGGGACATCAATGCAATTTGTTATGCCCAGTTTATTCCAAATTCGCATAAGACTAATTGACTTCTTATTCTTCTTCTTGTTGTTGTTGTTATTATTATTATTACAGTGTATTATTATTATTATTATTATTATTATTATTATTATTATTATTATTATTATTATTATCGCTGTTGTTGTTATTGTCGCTGCTGCTGCTGTTGTTGCTGTTACATGGTTGTTAACGCACATTAAGTCATTCACTAAGTGAAGAATCATAAGTGCGGGGTGAGTCACGTGTCCTAAACAGTGTAGAGTGCTGAAGAGTGCAGTTTACAGTCGGCCTTTAAAAGCAACTATAGAAGCAGTTAAGTCCGAAGTGACAGTTTTCTGAAGTTGTTTCAAACAGACAGAGCAGCGTTGGCAAAGGAACGGTCGGTGAGAGATGGGCGAGTGTGTTGCTGTAGCAGTTCGTTAGCACCTCTCGATCTCAGTAGTCGAGACGGTTCCTGCAGTTGGATAACGTCTGCCTGGTTGCTGGACTGTTATGTTGTTATCATCTTAAAAGGCGTGCAGGCTGCTATCTGTCCACTGGGATTGTAAAAATTATCAAATGTCCTGAGAATATAAGTGCTCACTATTGAG
Source organism: Metaphire vulgaris (assembly GCA_018105865.1). Classification (NCBI taxonomy): domain Eukaryota; kingdom Metazoa; phylum Annelida; class Clitellata; order Crassiclitellata; family Megascolecidae; genus Metaphire; species Metaphire vulgaris. Next base: position 4,979,379 of record CM030848.1, on the reverse strand, counting down.
GAACGGAATATGAAAGCGTGAGAACCATCTGTACGCTTGCATTCCGTAGGTCGTGTGGGGCAGCGGTTCCCAACCGGTGGTACATGTACCCCTAAGTACCCTTAGGGGTACATGTACCACCGGTTGGCTACATCAGCTGTTGCCAGGGGGTACACTAAAATTGCTAAAATAGTAAATAATTTTTGGGGAATTTCATTTTAAAAATGTTAAATATTGCCAACTCTACGGCAGCTCAATATAACGGCCGGCTGAATAACAGATATGAGCCTACAAATGAAAGCGCTATAATAATAATACGCATGTCCTGATGCATATTAATGATCACATGCACAATTAATGACTTCCGTTTCTGATAGCACGTGTTAAGTGAACTAATAAACTTTAAAAAGTACCTAATATCTACAATTCTACATTAAACATATCAAATTTCGGAAGTTGATGAATATATTTTTTGAAAGAAATAACTGCAAAAGTGTTGTTTTTGGTCGGCCCTGGGTTGGGGGTACAAGCGTCGAAAAAAATTTTGGCTGGGGTACAATTTAAAAAAAGGTTGGGAACCCCTGGTGTAGGGCACATTTTTCTAGCGCCAAAGCCCGCCAGAAAACTTGTCCCCTCCTTTCCTCGCAGCCGCAGAGAAGTCAATCAGTTAATCAAGAAGCCTTTATGGCGCCACATCAAAATGTCCCGGGCATCAGCCGATGGTGTACAAAGTGCTACCAAATGATTCAGTGAAAGACCTCTCCACAAGTATCAGTTGCTTAAGTATGGAACCATCCATATATCAGTTGCTTAAGTATGGAATCATCCATATATTACGTACACATTGAAGGGAAGGGGTTGAATTTAGAGATTTTTGCGTACGGATGCGTACGGGGGAGGGAGGAGTCTCGACTGAATGCGTACGCATGCATATATATATATATATATATATATATATATATATATATATATATATATATATATATAGCCTATGTAACAATTCAAAACCGCTCAGGCATAAGACTAGTTATTTATACATTCACACACACGCACACGCACACGCACACGCACATTAGATTTGAACACAATTACAATTATTTTGTCAGATGCAGTGTTCAAGACAATAACATTTGAATGTTCTACTGCATTTCGTTAAAAATTCTTAAAATAGATATCAACGTTAGAAAACACGATATTACAAAATTATGATTTAATAGTAAAGCAATGCTTTGTAATTACTAATTAGGCTAAAATATTTCTCAATCAGGGTGGGGGATAGATTAGAAAAGTGACAAATATGTAACAACAAGAATAGCCATGGCCAAATCAGCTTTTTCAGAGCTAAAACTCATATAAACGAGTAGGCGAATCTTAATGGAAACTAAAATACGAGTCTTGGAAACATGTGTCTGGCCAGTCTTGTTATACGGAGCAGAGACATGGACCATTTTTATACAAATGAAGAAAAAATTGGAAGCGATTGAAATTTAGTACCTGAGGAGGATGTTGAAGATACCTTGGACAGAAAAAAAACTACCCAAGAAATTCTGATGATGGCAAATATACGACGAAAACTGATGCAAACTATAAGAAAAAGGCAACTCGAATTTCTCGGACACGTCATGAAGAAAAAAGGACGTAAAACTCGTGACAGCTGGCACAGGTCGAGGGAAAAGGAGCAAGAGGGAAGCAAAGAATGACTTTTATTAAAAGCTTGCTATGTGACATGAAAGATATGCATGTAACATCAGCAGTGGACCTAATACAATCTACAAACGACAGGGGGCGTAGAGGTTCATGGTCGTCAACGTAGTGATACGGGGCACCGAAAGAAGTAGAAGGGGATAGAACAGCTAATTCGTACGTACGCATAGGGGAGGGTCCAATAATGTCCTGAGAATATAAGTGAGACAGTGGGATGTGCATAAAAATATGCCTTTTGCGTACGTAATATATGGATGGCCCCTAATGGTGTGACATGATCATCATACCCGGCAAAGAAATTTACTCTGGCGCCTTCATTCAGGACGGATTGAATCAGTGGCTTTGGCTTCAATCCAGACAGTTTCATTTCCGTAGACGTCTATTTGTTTTGTCATGGGAGAACCTGAGAGTATTTGCCAAACGTCAATTTTTGTGAAAGGAGTCTCTTTCTAATTTCGACAAAGCCGAAATTGAAGAAACAAAGAAAATTGTGTAAATCTCAAATATCACTGAAGACTAAGTTGGTTTGAACAGAAACGAATAGGTCATGCCGAATGTTGCTGATAGAAAAATATGAATAGCCTACCGTAATCCAGGGGTGTCAAACATACGGCCCGCGAAAGCTTTTCATCAGGCCCGCGTGTTTGTGCATGACTGAATAGGCTTACAAGAAATAACTTTATGCTTAAGCTAAGTTACTTCATTTAATTAAGGCATGTTAAAAAAGTACATATATGAAAATCGTAAATTACATACATGAAACTCGATTTTTTACCAACGATAGAAATTAAATAAAAACATTTTGAAACAATTTGAAAATACTGTTTTGTGTAATAGGCCAACTGTAGTTCATGTTAATGTTACGTATAAATCCGGTCCGCGACAACCACACAAAGACTTTTATTATGTGGCCCGCTATAAGAAATGAGTTTTGACACCTCTGGCGTAATCGATGTCGCATTGGAGCACCTGCTTGCGATAACTTATCTCTTAACCGAGGCGCTTATTATTGGTCGTCTGTGAATACGGGCAGAGCAGAAGCCTCTCTCGTGTTCCCTTATCCGCTTTCTTAGAAAATCTGTCACGAATATCCGCTTTTGGCCTAAGCTACAGATTTCATTGGCATTTGTCACCTGCTTTACTCCATAGGTCCATTGTTCAATAATCGGTTGCTCCGATTCTTTATGAACCCATATGGGGGGGTCAAAATACCCCAAACCCAAAATTCTCAACCACAACAGCGATCGTCTCCGAGATTGACACTCACTCAGAAGCTACTGCGGCATCAGTGTCTCGCCTCTCGGCAAATTAAATTGCTTTAAGATCTCTATTCTCAGTTAATCCGACCATTGAGTGGACGAAGAAAGCATCTCTGACGAATCGAACATGCCTACATGAACATTAGTTATTATTTCCATAATCGCATCTGGAACCTTTCCGTTATTAAGTAACGCCTTAGGCGGGTAGAGCCAGATGAAGCTCTAGAGTGACACTAAACTTTTACAATAATTATGATTAAACGTGACAACGAGAATGAGTCAAACTCCATCAAGTATCGTCACGTAATTAGTGAATAGCTGGTCTCGGAGTGCAGTAAGTATGTCCCCTTCGCTGACATGGCTGCTGTTATGCACCGTGTCCCAATCGAAGTGATACCATTTTAGAGAGCAATATAACTCACCAAATTTTATTCAAAATTTACAAAACCTTAGCCACATTACTGTTCATCGATTCTGCGTAAATTTTGCAAATTTCAACAAAATCAATCGTACAGTTTATGGGACATTCTTTTTACAAATTTAAACTGAAAAAAAGCAAGTTTCCACAAAGAGAAAATCACCATTGCAATTTCGTCATTACGTCGTTTACGATTTCAATTTTTGGCGCTGAAGTCTGCCCTATGCCCGTCTCCAGGGGCGGTTCCACGTTGAGGATGACTGGGGATGCATCCCCCACCGAGCTTATTTTTTGCTTGCCAGTGTTTTCAGGGTTTACCAGGTCCGAACCCTGTGTGCAAAACAGAGCGGATGACCTTTTTGCTTGTCAGCCTTTTTGGCAAAATTTATTTCATTATTTACTATATTTGCTGGCAAAAAAAACAAAACACTGCTAATGACCTTTTTGCTTGTCAACTCTTTTCGGGATTCCATTGCATTCCCTTCACCAACTTCCTAAAAATTCATAAATTCATTGCATCCCCCTCCACCAAGAATTCTTGGAACCGCCACTGCCCGCCTCACTCGCAATCTGACGCACACTTCGATGACTTCCAGGAGCATTCTCTTGGCTAAGAACGACCTGTACAGTGGTTTCAATGTTTTCGGTCATGTCCTAGTCGTCCGTTGTCTGCCGCCGCCGTGCCTCTTCTCTGCAAAGCCTGTTTCGTCAATCGGCCGCAGAAGTCGATTGAGCGATTGAAGCGCCTATCAGAAAATTCTGCCAGAAATGTTCTTGCACTGCAATTCTTGGTTTGTCTCAAAATTGTTATTAAGATTTGATTCTGTACGAGACTACGTGCTTGCGTGGTGATAGGACAAAATGTCCGCGGACATTTTGTCCGCTGACAAAATGTCACGGACTAAATGTAACCCTAACTCTAACCATAAACCCTGACATTTTGTCCGTACAATTTTGTCCGCTGATATTATGTCCCCATGACATTTTGTCCGGCCACGGCTTGCGTTCGTGCAAGCGTTGGTCACCGCGAGTACAAACTGTAAACGACATAATGACGCGATTGCAATGGTGATTTTCCCATCGTAGAAACGCGTTTTACGGTTAAATTTAAAAAAAAATTAATATCTCGTAAACTGTACGACTGATTTTGTTGAAATTTTCATATTTATATTTTCCGTAGAATAAATGAAATGTAATGCGAATAAAGTTTTATAGATTTTCGATAAATTTTTTGAAGTTATATTAATTTCTAAAATGGTGCCACTTCAATCGCGACACAGCGTAGGCCTATGAGCGACGTGGCATCAGCCATGTTTCAACTCATTCATTAACAGTATAATAGAATATCAAAAGTATTGCGTCAGTGGAATTCCTGTATGATGTCTTGTCGCTAAAGAGTAGCAATTAAGTCTTCATAAGAACACGAGATTATTCGTCTGATTAATTATTCGGATGTTCTTCGGTCTGGTGGGTGCCTTCGGTTGATGCACAAGCAATCGTGATAGATAAATGGAACTCCGTTTTGAAAGTTACGGGTTTTCTTTAACATTTTGAGGATATCCTAGTTTAGACATAATAAAATTACAAATTACAGTGTATGAGCGATAGGCTATCTCCTCTTCCCTCTTTTCTCGCAAGTTCGTTTAGAAGAATAAAGTTTACATATTGACGATATATGTTCATATAAAAAGAAAAGCTAGTATATACGAAGCTTGTTAAACTGTTTTAATCCTACTTCCGTTGTTCACCTTGAGCTTAATGAATGACATTTGTCTTGAGTTCATTGTCTACTTCAGCTGATCAATGAATCGATCCGTCAACAGTAAAATTAGATGTCAGCGTCCTATCCCTGGACACCCGAGTGAGGATCGTCGCTTTTGCTGAATGAACAATGAACATCCAACGTAAAGAAAACCAACCATTAGAAATTTTGTCGACAACCACTACTTCTCCCCCGATCAAATTTAATTAGCAGTTTTACGCAAGTCCCAAGTGCGGTTCAGGCTCTATTAGGGAGGCCTTAGTCCAGTGGCGTAGCGAGGGGGCAGGAGCCAGGAGTGCAACCGCCCCCGAGCGCTGAGATGAGGGGGCGCCAAAATCGGGTGTTTGGGGGTTAGTTTAATAGTTTAATAAATAAAAAGCATTGCGATTACCTTTTTTGCTTGTCAGCAGTCGGGGGCGCCAACAGTAGACCTTGCCCCCGGGCGTAGGATACCCTCGCTACGCCACTGCCTGAGCCCCGCTCCCTGGTCCCTCGCGGTAACGCTATTGTATTCAGTTGACAATACACTCAATCGACAGGAAACGTCTTGACTTCCCAGCATCTTTGTCGTTCTGTGCTCGCGATGATGCATAACAATAGGAACCTCGAAAGCTGTTTCTGGCAATCACTGGAGAATGCGCACTTCCCTTTGGTGCCGTGGAGGAGGAGAAAGAGGAGAAGGAGGAAGAGGAGAAGGATAAGAGGTTCTGTTGGGAAGAACAGCGCTAAGAATAACAGATTCCGAATGTTTACCGAAGAATCTGTTCCGGCGACAGAAGGCGGTCAGACGCTCTCGGAACTGGCGCCTGAAAACGCAGTAGATGACGAAGTTGACGGACGAATTGGCGGAAACGACGATGTTGCTGACGTGGTAGTAGTAGTAATACAGTCGTCCGCAGCTGTACTCGGTGTCGGCGATGGCGTAGTATAACAGTTGGTTGAGAAAAGCGGGTGTTTGACAGGCGACGAACAACAGGATTATGATGATCATAACCAGAGTGAGATTCTGTTCCTGCTCATCGACCCCCACTCCGGGCAACTGGAGCGCCCTCAGGCGACGCCTCGACAAGACCAGTTCCTTTACGAGACAGACGTTTAGGACGACGAGGATTAGGAGAGGTCCGAGGAAAACGAAGCAACAGTACAAGACGTTCTCATAGAGGATGTTGTAGATCCGAGATTCTTGGATGATCGACTCGGCGGCGTAGATCGTATCTCCTCTGGACTCGATTCGATATTCGAAGAACCTCGGTAGATTGTAGAAGACGATGACCACCGCCAGGACGACGACATGGCGTCGTGCGTGGGTCATCGTGCACCAGAGCGCCGCCTGAAACGGCCGACAGATGGCGATGTAGCGGTTGACGGCCACGAGGACCGTAATCCAAACTGTCCACATCTGAGTGATGTGAACCAGAGGCCAGACGCAGGCGCGAATGTAGGCGGTCAGCGGGTTCAGGGTGTCGTCGAGGAAGAACGCCGTTGCGATGAACATCTGAGAGAACCCGGTCGTCGTGAGAAACAGGTTGTCGGCACAGGCCATCACCTGTAGAAGGAACGTGGCGACGTGGCAGTGGCGTTCCCAGCGAAGCACGGCAAACGACAGCGTGTTCCCGATCAGTCCGAATAGACAGAGGACGCCGAAGACGCCCACGTAAAGAACGAAGGTGAAGCAGTTGCAGTCGGAGACGACGGTCGTCGTGGACTTGTCCGTCGTCGTCTTCATCATCGATTGGTTTTCAGTGCGTTTGAGATCATCCATTGCTTTTCTTCTAATAAAGTAAACGATTTTTAAACTCGACAGAAGAAACTCGTTTCCTCTGGTCGATTTTTCGTGATTGATCGTTTTCCGTAAATTCACGCCATTAAGTCAGGATCTGATTATTTTGTCACGTTAGCAGCAGCAGCAGCAGCAGCAGTTGTATTTAGGCGTTTCACCTGGCATTCCAGCTTCTGAATAAATGAATCTACAGAGTAACCCCACTCTTATAATAAAGGCCCAATGGCCTCGGACGCCGCGTTTGGCTTACGAGGCAAGCATCCACGGCATCATGGATGTGCAGGCGACCGATGCAGAGGAGGGAAAGCGCTGGGCCAAAGCAGCAATTCGCGTCTATTCGGTCCTCGATTGAAGTCTAATCAAAAAATACACAATTGTCTTTACCAGAGATAGCAATTGGTCAGTGGGATAAATGGTCGAAATGGGTCATCGATACTCAATGGGTCGCATAGACCATGGGTTAAGACTCATTGACCCAGAAATATTTTTACAACCCCTAACATCCCAACACCCCCAATTTGAGACCGACGCCTCCTCAACCCCCATTTCAGCTATGGGATGACCTTCTTTTTGCTTGTTAGACTTTTTGGCAGGGGACCCCCATAATTAACGAATTTACCGACACCCCCCAAATCGATAATCCTAGAAATAACCCTGCATTGACCCATCACACTTTTAAGACTGCGGGTGCGGCCATGCAGTGCACGATATTTAAAGTACCCGTTCATTGATAAATAAAATGGCTGCAATGCAATTTTTGCATCTATTCTATGGCAATGCTGTTGCTCTTGACTAAGTGTTGTGTCGGTCAAATTGTTTATCGACATGCTCCGTGGCATTTCATTGTAGGCGTTATGTGCTTTTACATTTGATAGACACTCAACATTAGTTTTGACATGGTCTAAGGACTTTTAAAGAATATTATAGACAGAGTTGTCCATGGGTCCATTTTTAGAACCCAATTCAACCCAACCCACAAAATCTCCAACCCAACCCAACCCATGCCGGTAATAGTGTTACTTGATCCAACTCAACTCAACCCACCGTAATACAGTACAACCATTACTTATTTTCTGACCCAACCCAACCCACCATTAATATGAAAAAGTCTGACTCAACCCAACCCAATCCAACCCAACCCAACCCATGGGCTAACCCAACCCATGGACATCTATGATTATAAATATTATTGTAGATATCATAGTTAATTGCCGATTACCCATGGGCACATGGGTCATATAGGTCAGGGATTCGCTGAGCCTCGTGAATCGTGGATCATTTTGAGTGACCATTGCCATCTCTGATTTGAGTAGGTAGATAGGTAATTATTCTTATGCTTATAGGTAGGCCTATATATATATAACTAGTATGTATGATACAGATATTCACGAACGGATGTGCGAATGCATACATTTAGGCCTATTCATTCGCAACGTGTGGAGAAGTGGTAATTATCCTGCATCTGTGTACGTGTCGTTTATATGAATCTCTACAGTACAGTATATGAGGTAGAAGAGAAAGGTTTACGTAGACATGAAATCAAAAAATCTACAATCTATCTTTCCCAGAAGCGCTGTTTGTTTATTGGCTTCAGATAAGAACACGCAGTTAATCTCGACCATTAATACAATTCTCTTATTAAAAGTTATAGCACAGCGCAAGAAATTTCATGTTATCGCTTGAAATTCTTTTCGTAGATGCAAACTATAATCTATAAGTGGGGTGCATGTATGAATGCATGTATGGATGGATGTATGGATGGATGGATGAATAGATGGCACGGATGGATGGATGCATGGATGGGTGGATGGATGGATGGACGGACGGACGGACGGATCGGTGAGTGGATGGATGAATGGATGCAATGAATGCATGAGTGAATGGATGAGCGAATGAATGAATGAATGAACGGTTTTGCTAAGAGTAATGATTATCTTACTTACGCTTTGCATTACAGTATCCTAGGGTTAGTGTTAGGTTGTGGGTTTTGCGGAGAGTAATGATTATCTTACTTACGCTTTGCATTACAGTATCCAGACAAGCAGACAGACATACAGAGATCGGAAAGCAGAGCTAGAGACACACACACAGACAATCTTGATGACCGATACAATTCTAGTCCAAACCTTTTTTGTAGTTTCTCTGTATAGTGGATGCCGTCTGGCCCAGTTGTGATGTCGTGTGGGGGGAGTGGAACGATGTAGCGGTCCCCGTTGTCCGTGAGAAGTCGTTTGTTGACGGTCCGGAGCGCTTGCTGTTCCGTCGCTGGCAGGTGTGGGGATCGACACTCCCATCGTGAAGACCATCGCAGGAGAGTGGCTCGTAGCTGTCCGAAGGCCGCGTACGTACTTACCGATGGAAGAGTCCAGGTGGGATCGGTGGTTGATTCCCACGCTGTGTCTTTCGCCCGGTCCTTGTCCTCCGGGTTGCACTTCTTGCTTCTTGAGGCGACGCAGATGGTGTAGTTGAGTTCTTTCAGATGGTTGTATACGTTGGTCCTTATCTCTTCTTCTACTGCTTTCTGAAGGGCCGATGAGATGGCTTCCTTCACCTCCGTCGTCGGATCCGCTGGTTTGATCATGTTGATCAGGTTGCTGAATTGCCGCTGGAGGCTCACTCAACGGCAGATCATTCTCCCAATGACCCATATGGTGGTTCAGCTCAATCAGCTGGACCACTTTATACAGATTATTCGTCATGTCCGCGAATTCCGGATTGTTGGATCGTTCCTTCGGTTGTTGGTGTTGTTGTGTCGGTCTGGACCGGTCTCTCGGGTAGTGCTGCTACGGTTAACCGAACCGAACCGAACCGAAACCGCGGTTTTGACCATGCAAATTGGACGGTTTTCTTCCGTTTTAACCCTAGGTTAGGGTTAACACTAACCATATGATCTCTTTTTTCAATGCATTAAATGCATTTAATGCATTTTGAATGCAGTTCAATCAATGCACAGCTTTTAAACGCTAAAATAACGAGTGTTGTTCTTCTGGCATGTCTATATTTCTATGATGAGTCAGAGTCTGACGTCATTATTGAAATCAGTAAAAACAATTTTAAAATGGCTGCATTAGTAGTGTCGCGCAGTGCCAGTTTAGTGTGGAATGCCAATTAGCTCCGGACACCTTCAAAATTGAGGTAGACACCCCACCCCAAATCCACAATCCTAGAAATATCCCTGAGGCTAACGGAGCGGGTTCAAGCCCTGTTAGTGCCCTTGGTGGCTTTCACACATGCAGTAATGCCTCCTAAGCCATTTTAAATCATACCGAGTTTAAAATTAGGCCTATATTGGCAATTAATTGCATCAACTGAAAAGAGGTGACTTAAATAAAGGGCCGTCCATAAATGACGTCACGCGAATTTTTCACTTTTTTACCCCCTTACGTCACGCAACGTCACGCAACGTCGGACCCCTAAAATATGACGTCACAACGGGCCGACCCCCCATTTTCAAAAATCGCGTAACGTCATTTTATTTTTATTTCTTATTAAAGTCCTCAAAAAGGTCATTCTTGTATTTTGTCCTCTCGAAAAACCTGACAAGCAAAAAGAGAGTCATAATTGTATCATTTTTCCTCTCCAAAATCCCTGAAAGCAAAAAAGAGGTCATAGGGTTAGGTTTAACCTATCGCTAACCCTAGGGTTAGAGTTAGGGTTAACCCTAACCCTAACCTAGGGTTAAAAAACCGAACCGAACCGAAACCGCGGTTTTTCGGTCCAAACCGAACCGAAACCGACCGAGACTGCTCGAGGTGAAACCGTAACAGCACTACTCTCGGGCGGCTTCCGTTGGTCGATTCGCTCCTTGTCGTCTTCGTCGTTTGCTGGAGACACTTCATCTTCGTTATTCGTCCCAGAGAGACTCGAAGGCTTTCAGGAGACGATCCAGCAGTGTTGGGAGTGATCTTAGATCAAATGATCTAAGATCATGATCTAAGATCACGATCTAAGATCACAATTCATGATCTTTGATCCTTGATCTGGATCATTTTTTAATAGTGATCTTTGACTCTGACTTTAAATCACTTTTTTATGATTTTGATCTTTATTATCAACAGGAGATCAAATTCTACAATGCTGTTATTGTTAGATACCGCGTCCTTGTATGTGTAAGTAGCCTGGACGTGATGGGGTGTTTGATTGTATGTGTGCCTGTTTTGGCTTCTACCTCTCCCATAGAAATTGCTGTTGTTGTTGCGTCTATACGAAACTGCCCCACGATGCATTGTATTTATATGAATAATCTGAGCATGAAAATGAAACTAGATTTTTAGTGATCTAAATTATGCTATGAAAAGCACAAAAATACAAGTAGTTTTGAAAATTATTTATTAGAAAAAGAAAATAGCACTTATCTATCAACGTTTCGCCTTCTTCAGGATAAAAGTGTAGCTATTAGTTTCAGGTCTCATATATTTCTCTAGTTTCATGTCTCGTGATTTAAGTAAACAATGTTTTATTAAGCATTGTCCCAGATTCTTACATGCATAGGATTACTGTATACAGGCAAGGTTCTATTTCTATTTACAGCAATGACAGATTCTTTCGTATATCAAATTCCCTCACTGCAACGGCAGATTCTTATTTAAGCAACGGCCGAATACTTCATATGCATTACAGAATAACAATATGCCCACAGAATCCGATGTACACTGTATCTATTTACAGTCACGCAGCCTATGCCCGGCGCCCCGATCAAAGGCGTCGGTTGGATAGAGTTCTTCAGATTCAGTTCAGATTCTTATTAGTCGATCCCATCCGCATGAAATTAAATTGTCCGGATAGGTGATGAGTATTTAATTGCTGTTGGATGTCGCAGCCTTTGGATTCTGGTTGAGTTTCATCCAAGACTTATCAGCAAAGTGTAGCTATTTTGGAAAGTCTTGCAAGAACCGATTCAGGTGTTTAATTTCAATTATTTCAAACCAAAGACAACATCGAACTGATAAGGAAAGCCAGAAACAGAGAAGAGTGGAGTCCATGGTCGCCGACGTAGCAATACATGGCTCTTGAAGAAGAAGATTTCAATCTAGGAGATTGAAAATATTTTTTTCAATTAATTATTTTAAGCTAGAAGATGGAAAAATTACTTTTTCTTCTTCTTCAACAAAAAAGTCTCATTCTCTAGAAGAATAGACCTAGAATGCTTTTGTCGAGACAACATCCTAGATTATCTTTGGTTATTAAAGATTGTTTCTGGCAAATGCGTCTAGTTTCATGGCAGAATGTTGAACTATTTAGAACGTTTCCCTATCAATACATGGCATATCTATATTTCTAATGAATTAGATGTTTCATGACGAATCTATCAATTCGATGGAGAATTGAAACGAGAAATGGAAAATATAAGCCAAAATAAAGTCATGTGGCATTTTAAGCGTAAACTCTATATATATATTCTAGAATTTGCCCATGCGAAAAAGTTCTGAATCCTGACTCGTAATCTATTTATAGTCGTCAATAAGACATTTCTCTAGTAAGGCTTTTAAGTCGGAAGTTCTCTCTCTCTCTCTCTCTCTCTCTCTCTCTCTTTCTCTCTCTCTCTCTCTCTCTCTCTCCATTACCATTTCCTCACCTGCGCCGAATTAACAACCGACGCCTCGCCGACATCTTCCTGTCTTCGTTACATGCTTTTCATTTTAATGTCTTACGAACAGATCCATGGGCGTATTTAGAAAGGCTGAAAGGGGCATGCTGAAATTTAAGAAATTCGAAAAATAACTTTTATTCTATGTTCTGCAATAACATGCAGTTTAAGTTCATTAATAATACCACCTGATTACCTCAATTTTGCTCCATAATTGTTTAACATACGAAAGCTGATTGTAAATTGTAACGACGCAGCAACGAAACCTTTATTACGCCTAATTATGGAGCGCATACGTTCTTAAAGTTTCCTTCTCTTTATTACATTTTTACTAATTGCACAAATTAAGTTATGAAGCAAATATCCCCTAAAAAAGTTTTAAAATATTTTGCGGTGCGACGAAAGTGAAGGACCAAAGGCCAAAGACCAAAGGGGTATGCTGTGAATCAGGAGCATTACCCCCTAAATACGCCCCTGAACAGATCTTCTTCTGCAGATTTTCTATTTTCTAACCGCAGATCCACGTCTCAGATGCAAGCAGCGTCCTCTGGCGGTTGAAACCTCCTACTCGTCACTTCATCGGATCGGTCGCTGTCTTTTTTTTCTATCCGGTTGCTTTTTCGACAATATCAGTAATAAGTTTAATAGATGCTTATGTCTTTATTAAAGCGATTTAAACAAATCAAGAGTAGTGTTTTAAGCACTGCTTTCTACATGTAAGAGCCTGATGAGGCGACGTTTTAAGCAGTTAGAACTTCAAAATATAAAAACACCAGTCATCAACCACGAGTCTATTTCAACCGAAAGCGCTGTTTTTCCTTTGCGTTTCTGAGTGCGACAGTTCTGGTGAGACTGCGTTTGAAAATGTCCGCTTAGTGACTGACGCGCATCAGTGACTACGTGCTCTTCTTCACCTGTTCCGCTTGAGTAGTTATCGAGTTACGACGGCGACAGCTGACCGCCTTTGGACGAGGCGAAGTCTCAGGTGGAGGATTGAGCAGTCGTCGTCTCCTCCTAATAAGGAAGCTGTTTCCGCCGCCGCCGCCGCCGTCGCCGTCGCGGCGTCACATTCGGTGACGGTCGATTAGATGTTTCACGTGAGTCCATTGACGAGCAGCAGCAAAGCAAACTAATGACATTCTTCTTTCTTTGAAAATTCATGACCTAAATCGAAAATGCGGACGAATAGTGATTAGAAGAGCACGGATGTTGCCTTATTTCAGCTCAAAACAGAAACAGAAGATCACCAGAAAATAATAACGATCGTCTTCACACATTTTCACATAACTACACGTATGGTCAGGCACGCCCGAAGTGGGGGTGCAGGGGGTGCAGCTGCACCCCCTGGAAAGACGATGGTCTGCACCCCCTCTGAACCCCCTGTTTCGTAAAAACAGGGGGTGCAGAGTGTGCAGAGGACCTTTTTTGCTTGTCAAGGATTTGAAAGAGAAAAATGTTACTTCGGGAAAATCTGCACCCCCTGACCAAAATTCGTTCCGACGGGCCTGTGTATGGTCGATGATGATGATGATGATCATGATGATGATGATGATGATGATGATGATGATGATGATGATGATGGTGATGACCACAGCGATGATGAAGTATGATTACATGAAAATTCAAATGCAGAAATGAAAAGGTTAAAACTTAAAAGGCTATACTCTAAGTCATGTTGTGAAACTTATTGAAAGGTTTCTCATTTGACATAATGGTTGTTACTTTGCTTATATTCAAGTAATTTTGTCTTGGCGTTGTTTGTCGCGCCGTCTGCTTCTTGGCTTCAGCGCATGATCTATTTCTGTGTTCTATTGGTTTCTATTACGTGTTATAACCGTTTGTTCAATGGTGTAGAATTGACTTGTCGCTCAAATGAGAAACAGAGTTTATGAGCAGAAGAAGGGTCCGTAGTTCCCGTCACCAGCAGCTGGTTGTCGATTCCGCTCTGGTAAGTTCTTAGCAAAAGACATAAACCAAAACAACAAAAGGTGCTGTTGATGAAAGTTACGCGCGTGGTGAAAGCGAGTGGTAAAATGAACCAAAGCGCTGCGTATAGGGAGCGTCAATTTCACTACAAGGGAACTGTCAAAGGCTAAAGAGTTCTGCCTCGTATGTGAGTCATTTTGAGAAGAACGAATTATAAAATTTTCGCTTGTCTAACTCTGAACATAAATCTAGTTTTGGAATGCTTTGCACTCCAATAAGCATTGGAGCAAAATAATGCGAAATGTGACCTCTTGATATCTGATTAATCGCCCAGTCTAAGACGAATTTTGGCACAGCATGAAAGCATTGCTCTCTCTCTTCTCTACCTATCTATCTATCTATCTATCTATCTATCTATCTATCTATCTATCTATCTATCTATCTATCTATCTATCTATCTATCTATCTATCTATCTATCTATCTATCTATCTATCTATCTATCTATCTATCTATCTATCTATCTATCTATCTATCTATCTATCTATCTATCTATCTATCTATCTATCTATCTATCTATCTATCTATCTATCTATCTATCTATCTATCTATCTATCTATCTATCTATCTATCTATCTATCTATCTATCTATCTATCTATCTATCTATCTATCTATCTATCTATCTATCTATCTATCTATCTATCTATCTATCTATCTATCTATCTATCTATCTATCTATCTATCTATCTATCTCTATCTATCTATCTATCTATCTATCTATCTATCTATCTATCTATCTATCTATCTATCTATCTATCTATCTATCTATCTATCTATCTATCTATCTATCTATCTATCTATCTATCTATCTATCTATCTATCTATCTATCTCCATCTCTCTCTCGCTCGCTCGCTCGCTCTCTCTCTCCCTGTTTTCACCAAAGCAACGATAATTGTTTTAAATACTCAGATGCGTCCAATGCTTGATGTGCGTCTCAGGACGCAAATTATTCCATGGACAATTGGACATGGCGTCATCTGAAAATTGTCAACAGCTTATAGGAACAATTATGTAAGACGAAACTTATTTATATCTGAGGTCGGATTTACGCACTTTGCTATCTTAGCATCACGACTTAGCCTATTTATGAAATTTCTATCTTCAGGCATTCAAATTATATGTTGAAAGCGTTGATACAAGTTCGAGTCGTCTAAACTTCCAGAATTCGTTTTTAATTCGAGCGAAAACTGCGAAATGCTCTTGCTGAAGAAAACTCAAACGTTTTTACACAAAATTTCCCTTATTCAAACCAGTTTTTGAACCAGTTCTGTTCAAAAACAGATTTTGCTTTTAAATTATAGGCAGATAGAGCGACTCCTGTCAGAGTCATTGTGACAGTGGACATGAAGATGCCTTTCCCGAATCGTTAAGACGTAAGTGATGGTGTTTCCATTTCTATTCTTGCTGTCTTCGATTTGTCGTTCACACTTCTTTTATTCACGGAATGAGCTTTTAAAGTTTTTTCTACTGAATTTCTCTATCACATGTCACTATAATTTAATCGGACACTGAGCCATCTGCATCTGCTGTATTTCTCTAATTGATGAAGAGCCTTTCAGGGGCTTTTCTGTCTCGAAAATGTTTCGTATAACCGACGTCCCTGCAGTGACTGTTCGTTTGACTGATTAATAACATCTGATAACATATTATCAGTCGGATTAGTTACAGCCATACATGTCTATAAGGTATTTCAACAGTAAATTGATGATAATTCCTTGACAATACAGAGAAGGACGGAATAGGTATAAAGTAGAGATGACCAATAAAAGAAATGGCAACAGGGAAATATGAAGCTGGAGGGTTAGAATTAATTGATCTTGGGAATGGCTTCACATTAATTATCGGTTGAATAATTCTGTAGATCTGACAAAGGTCGATGAACGACTGTTCCCAGTCAGAATATGGGAGTGCATGGTCCGGGCACTGGATCAACTTTGTGGGCACAACCATTACCCCCTGTGCATCTGATGAGCGTAATTACTAAATTAGCGGTGTGCGAGAGTACGGAATGAAGTACATCCGTCTCTCTCTGAAAGAAAAAAAACAGAAATTGTAAATATTCCTCAGTGAGGAATCAATCAAACAATCGCAGACAGCCAATTACCACGAAGTAAAATAGCATTGCTAGAGTAGGCCCTGCAACAACATGGCTGAACACGCAGTCGATGGTTTCTAAGACGTTTCGCCGCCTCGGCGATTCGTCTCCGTCTAATTCGCCGACACGGCAATTCGCTGACAGCCAGTCAGTTCGCCGACAAGCGTCGTTGAAATTATCCAACAAAACCATTATGTTCATTGTCACTTATGCTTTTGTTGAATTCGCCATCATCATCATCATCATCATCATCATCATCATCATCATCATCGTCATCATCATCAGAGCCGTATAAAGCCATAGTTGCGCCCTGTGCCCAGTATGAATCTGGCGCCCCACCCTCAAATTTTGTTCCCTAGATAGATTGTAATATTCCTATGGCGCGCAATAATAGGCCTATGCAAGACATTGATATAACTAATAATTCATATAAGCACCATTTTTGCATTTTGTGTTTATTTTCTTCCGGTTCTCACTTCATAAATAAATCATGAAATGTTCAATAGTAGTAAAAATCACTTGTTTACTTACCTCCAATTACAATTGCACAATTTTGCCACTTCCTCAATTTGAGCGAAAATTGTTGGGCATTTCAGCTTGATCCGGATTTGCATGTTGGAAACTAGGACGCAATGGCTCATCAGTTTGTTTTGCTGTGAGTTCTGAAAATTGGGCAGAAATTTCGTTAGGCTAAGTATCACTTGACACTGGCACCCCTAACACAATGTCTTCAGTCGTGACTGTTGAAGTTACAGTAAGTTTGAGTCGTTGCATATGAATGCCATTTTCAGTGATTTCATTGTCGCTTACCTTTGGCGCTTCCAAGTCTAATCTTTCGAGCAATTTTGGATGCCAGTCATGTGACGTAGAAGTCCGAGTTAACCGTTTCTCACACTGATGTTGCACTTGACGGTTACTTTTCGCAATATTTTGAAAGCTGTACCGAATAGTTCTTTCGAGGAGCTCATTTTTGTTTAGATCAATAAGGTAGTTAACAAAATTCTTAGAACAACGCTATTATAAGCTGCAACATTTTTCCATACTAGAACGTTTATAGACTGCAGGGCGACCTCTTAGGTCAAAAGGTCAAATTTTGAATTTGACCTTGTGTCATCGACCTGAGAGGTCGCCCTATGGATGCAATATCGTTTCACCTACGAAATACTTACTTGAAGGCACACCGAAGTTCGGTCACCTGCAGCTATCAACCCTCTAGGTCCCGGGTGATAAATCTTCAACTCGTGTGAGACTGTGACAACCGTCCACAGCAACTGACCATTAATAGGGAACTATCTAGGGATCGTTCCCTATTAATTGTAGAGTTTCGGGTTCCAAGGCGGGAGAGGAAGATGGTTGATGTTTTCGTTTAGCCAGTCTTGAATTCATCGTCTCCTTTGTCGCCCTTTGTCTCTGGTTTCAGGTAGGGATTCCACCATTATATCTTTCGCAAAGGTGTCGTATTCACTGCGTTTTGTATCTCAATAGAACTTTAATTTTTCCCCATAATACTTGGGGTGAGCTGCAGCTAGCTCATTCTCCTCTTTAACAATGCTTTCGTCGGTACTCTTTTGTGTACTTGATTCTCTTAAGATTTTTCTATATCCCGTCATTTCGAAAGTATGGATGCTATTTTGGAGGTCTTTATTTAGCGTCCGACTCTAATTCCCGTATGTGCCTAATGGCCAGACAAGGGTGGACATTACTCTTTGTTCATGTCACAGGACAGCTGGTTGCTTTTCCATATCTTGTCTACACTGTAGCTTGTCCATTACGTGACGTCTCTGGCTCTACCAAGTCGACACAATACGTCTTGTTTGCAGTTGCCATCTGCTGAGATGTCAACACTTAGGTATACAAAAAAGTCAACGTGTGCAACTGTTGAGCCCAGAATACTGATGTTGAATTGTTGTTGTTTTTGGTTGACATGATTTTGATTTTCCCGGGTTTTATGTTTATGCCGCACTTCTGCTGTGTTTCAAATAGTCTTCTGATCAAGGTATTCGTAATTCACGCTTTCAGTATTGATAATATTTTTCTAAATATGATTAATATTATGCGCGTGCTTTTCGTTATTATTCTCATCCGGATTTCAGAAGTTTGACTCAAAGATTCAAAGTATCTGTAGCAATGAAAATTATAGAACAGAAAAAGTCCACTTCGATTTATTTTTTTCAAGAGTCGCATATCTGCAGAGCTATTTATTGCGAGAATTTCGAATGGAGAATTGATTTTTCGAAGAAATGCATTTCGAAGAAAAATCAACGATCAATTTCAGATGAGGGAAATACGAGAAATCAACGAATGCCGGTCCTTGGCGGAATAGATGACCGCTGCGAAAAAAAAGCGAAAAGCAGTTTCGAGAGAAAGAGAGTCGAGTGAGAATTCCAGAATAATCAAGTATACGAGATAATTTGCTCTTCTGCATCGACGTTGGTCAAGGGACCAGTCTACAAACAAGCAACAGGGTACCAGATTCTAACGAGCATCCGTTCTCTCGGGAGCAGCAGACGATATCGTTAGCGAATGGCAAACTTTAATATCCCCGGCGAGTCTATTTTCTCCGTGCTATTGACTCACACAGCAACACTTATCAACTTCCACTCATCGCCTCTTCCATCCATCCATTCATCCATTCATTCGTTTGTTTCTCCATCCAGTGATTTTGGCTTCGAGATTTCTTGTAAGATCTCAGTGACTGTGCATCGTAGGAGTAAAGTAAACGGTCGATTGTTTAACATTTCAATCGAAATGCATTTAGGACACTTCTGCTCTGAGCACTAATCTGCTAAAAGCGCTGGAATTTACGAATAAAAATTATTCAGTACAAATAAAACACCAATTTCTCGTGAAAATCGTATTAGCAAAGTCTTTGTTACACGTGTGCAGTAACATCTTCGCTGATTCAATTCCAGCAAACGAAAATTTAAACGTAGTCATGAAATACAACGATTATTTGAATCATGAAAGGGTTAGGGTTTATGCTCGCTGAAGCCTAAAGAGCTTCTAAGCCTCTAAGGCATTCAATGAGTGAATAAGTAATGCTTCAATCAACCGTCTTGCTTTAGTATAGTCAACGTTTTAGGGTTGTTTGATCGATTGGAACTTTCAAATTCATCGGAAAATACTCAAAGTCAGATTTAGTTATTGATGCGACCTCGGATGCACAGTTATGCGAAGGATAAGCGAATCGATGTTGGTCTGTGGTTGTCAGGTCAATCCGAATGGTCGCACGCTTCCGATGGCAATGGCGAAATGCCGGAAGAGGCAGAAAAACTTATTTGCCTCTAAGATTTGAAGAAATGAGAATGACCTTCGATTTCCGGGCGAGTGTCATTAACCCGATCACATGAAATTATATTGCGGGGTCGAACAGTCTGATTGGCAGAATCGCTTCCACTTGACGGAACTCTCCGTCGCTGCCGTGGAGACAGCGTCGGGCAGAGGCGGAACCCCACCCTCCTCGGTCGTCCCGTGGTGCGTTTGACAAATGGCCAATCGCAGTCATCAGACGACGACTTCTCGTTGCTAAG
This sequence comes from Metaphire vulgaris, assembly GCA_018105865.1. Lineage (NCBI taxonomy): Eukaryota > Metazoa > Annelida > Clitellata > Crassiclitellata > Megascolecidae > Metaphire > Metaphire vulgaris. The sequence continues at coordinate 4,959,279 of CM030848.1, read as the reverse complement.
ATCAATGCTGAATTGGAGATTGCTTAGCGAGATCCGCTCCGAGATCTTTAATGAAAATGATGACAGACTTTAGGATTTTCATTATTCGAGTCCGAACGACTGTTAGACCTATCTGAGGCGGGAGTTTTGGCGCTTTAAGGATTGTTTCTAGTCGGGAATCGGGCTTTGGCCTACGCTCCAAAAGTCGTTAATTTTCACGAAGACCAAATAAATAGAAATGCTACAAACTTCCAATTGCTTGATCGTATATAAACCGAAGTCTGTTTCATTCATCATATGAGCAAAGTAATCAGTAATCCTATTTGCTTTAGGGAAATAACTCTTGCAACATACACTGTGTGTTTGTGTCTATTATGAAAATCGATCTCATTGAGGCATTCGCGGAAAATTCTTATCAGTCCAGATTTTGCGAACTCAGAAGAATGTCTTCGTTGATTTTCAAATGCTTCGAGCCAAAGCGTCACGACAACTAAGACACTCGAGTGTGTCTATAATATTGTACGCTGAATTCGGTCCTTTTCAATCTACTATTCGCTGTTTATTAAACAGGGCAACAACAAAATTGTCTGGTGCTTTGGAAGTTAGGTTAGACCTATTTCTTTTTATATTTAGGGCGCTGATTCCAAATACGGCATCATTTTCTCTATTAGCTCTAGTTTTTTTTAAAGATACGGCCATGTATCCCAGTTTGGAAGTGCCTGATAATTATCTATATCGCAGGGCAGTCAAAAAATTTGTGTTGCCTTGTTGCCTTAGAAGTTAGACCTGTTTCTTGGTATACTTAGACGATGTTCTGTTACAGTTGGTTTCGGGGTGTGGGGGTGTGGGTGGGGGTGAGGGAGTGGTGAGAAATTGTCATCGTAATCCAGAGACGCAACTTTTGAGGGTATGGAGAATTTAAGACTTAGGGAGAATTTTCTTCTATCCGGCCAGTATGCAACACTAGTCATTAGTGTTGAACTTCAACACTGAATCGGTTTTCAAATTTTGGATTTCGTGTGGAAACTGGTTTTGCCTTATGGAATTTACGCTTACAAGTAGCATTCAGCGTGACTTAATTGGTGCCAGATCACAAATTCACAATGCGCAAAGTCTTTCATAATCAAGATTTGGTCGGCAGTTTCAGTGACTGGATCCTGCCCATGGAAATCAAAGCTAAATTTAATCATGTACAATACAGAGCTGTGGAATTCGTTTAGCCGTATAACTAGGTTTGTTTCTCTGATTTATGCGGGGGAGGGGGGCTAGTAAGGTTCAACCTTAACAGCAGTAGATCACATTTAATTTTCAATTTCAACTCCTGGAGTTGATTCCAATTTCAGTTAATTCAATAACCAATTATCATGCATCAAAGTAAGTAAGTAAAATCACGCGAATTTATATAACGCTTGGAAAGTAGTACAGCAGTAGCTGCTTATTCTTAGACGGTTTGGTCTGTAGGCATGTCCGAAACATTTTCCCAGTGTGTTCTGGCGCGGATTATACACAGTATACAAGTCGAAACTGTCGTTTCAAATGTGATGTGTGACAACCAGTGCACATTGGACATCGTCCTGTGCAGGGTCACAGGCAGTAATGCCTCCTAAACTCAGAGATGTAGTACTTGGTACTTGTACTTGTACTCGAGTTGTACTCGAGTACAAATTTTTAGTACTTGTACTTGTACTTGTACTCGGAGGCCAGGTACTTGTACTTGTACTCGGAGTTTTAGGAATGCAAGTACTTGTACTTGTACTTGTACTCGGAGGCCAGGTACTTGTACTTGTACTTGTACTTGAAGCATTGTGTACTTGCTACATCTTTAGCACCATGTACTTCAATGGTACCAGTAATGCTGTTCCTTTAGGCTAATGACAAGCACATCCTCACAGATGGCCAAGTACCTGGAACTCAACGATATTTATGATGAAGCCACTAACACCATCGTATTTTGGAACAGTGAAGTTAATAGAAAGGAGTTCAACAGGCTGTATAATGCAGCCATTAATTAGAGACCTTAGTGTGCCTGCTTCTGGCGCACCAATTAAACGCGTATTTAGCTAAGCTGGCTTGATCGCGAGACCGCATAGGGTTAATATGACCGATGCAAGACTATCATCTCTTTTTTTAGTGTAACTGTGATGATATTTAGATGCTAATTGTGTCAATTTTATTCGTGGCCGGACAAACTGTCCTCGGACAAAATGTCATGTAGAAAATGTCATGGGGACAAAATGTCAGCGAAAAAAATGTCAATGTCAAAATGTTGTACTAGTACTTAGAGGCCAGGTACTTGTACTTGTACTCGTACTCGGAGGCCAGGTACTTGTACTTGTACTTGTACTCGGAGTTTTTGGAATGCAAGTACTTGTACTTGTACTTGTACTCGGAGGCCAGGTACTTGTACTTGTACTTGTACTTGAAGCATTGTGTACTTGCTACATCTCTGCCTAAACTATACTCTAAAGCACGCTATAGACATATACGAGATAATTGTCTTTCAGATGAAATTCTTATATCCGTAGACGCACTTCAATCACGACGCCACCTATCGAATACAACAACATTAAGTGAGGATTGTTGGATCGACAATATTTTGAAATCATTTATTGTTATATCAACAATATTTAAGAACTAACATTTTAAAGTAAAATAAATTAAATTAATTATGAGTGATTTTGCATTTTCTTGTTTTAAATGCTCTCGTACGAGATTTGTCTGCACAGTGTTCAGCTTTTCTTCATTTCACTCTTTTATTCGTCAGTCTCTCATAGTTCAATTCTAACTCGGTTCGTGATGTCATAACTCTATCAAGGACTTTCAAGGACGCATTGAAACACGATCCCTTTGCTAGCCTGGTGTTAGCTTTGGTGAGGGGCTGTCCATTAATTACGTCAACAAAAAGGAGGTTGTTCGAAAAAGTTTGACAGTTGTTGAAAGGTGGAGGGGTCAAGAGAAGTTGGCGTCAATGCAATTTCAGTTCTTTACAAATAATCAGAAAATATGAAATTTCATTCAATATTATTTATAACAGCGGAAAAAGCCTGACAAGCAAAAAAGGTCATCACCACATTTTGACACTTGAGCAAAAAAGGGAAAAGGTCTCATCACCGAAAAATAATAATCTTCTAAACTTTTTAGGGGGACCATCACTGGTTTTAAAGAGGGGTCAAAAGTTTTTGACATAATTATAGGGGTCTCTTAAAGCTTAACAGTTGCTGACAATGGAGGTCAAAAACTGGCCAAAATTTGTTGACGTAATTAATGGACAGCCCCTTAGCAAGTCAACGCTTCGTAATCATCCAGTGGCGAAACAAGCGAAGGAGTAGATGCGGAATTGCCCTGTTCATCAGCTCCCCTACTTCTTGTACTATGTCAATGCTAAAAATCACTGTCAGACATCCAAAATATGAATTGAAGTTATCATGACCAATTCTAAGTTTCCAGCATACATTTGTTTATTCCCAGAAACATCAGCTTTTTATTCCGTTGCGTTGGCATATACAATTATACATTGCGCTGCGTGGTTGATTGATTATTCGCGTGCTTATTTTTTGACAGAGATGGCGCTTCGCTAATCAGAAACACTGCAAGAGGAACAATCCGATTTTCATTTCAAATCGACGCAATGGTCGGTGCATATCGTATATGAATAGATGAATCAAATAAAGGGAAACGGCGTCTGTTTCTTCGAAAAGTCACCGGTGACGACAGAATCTCAGCGCTGTTATTAGAAACGTCTTCCAGCGGTCATGTTACTGACCTCAGTGACCTGGAGGTCAAATTTGAACCGAGGAAGACAGACGCCCGCCGCCTGTCTGTAAGAGAGCGGAAGACCGGTTTGTAAAAAAAGCAGGAAGATAGACGCCGCTGTCCATCAATAATAATCAAAGCGTGATTAGAAGTCGCAGAGGACGACAGACGCCGCCGCCAGTCTTTAAAAGAGCGGGATACAAGTACAGATGCTAAAGATCGATGAGGCGCAGTACAAAGATGAAGCGTGTGACCATGAGCTTGTACAAAAATCAGCTAAGGGGCCGAGACCAATCGGCAGCCAGCGATAAGATAAGTGTACCAAAGTCCCCGCTAAAGAGACCGGAGCCAGACCGGAAATGGAAGCGTCAGACGAGGGGAATTGGGACCCTGTGTTGTGGAACGGTCATCCTGAGTGGAGTGTGTCCCTGCCCGGCAGCCGCGGACGATTGTGAAGAAGCTGGACACGAGACAAACAGCACCTATCGAGCAGAGTCTCGACGGCGAAGAAGGAAGACAATCCGGATTCTGAGTCGGCGACTGGAGCCACTTGATTCCCAGCCATGCGACGAGATTGCATGTGAACCAAAGGCAACCACACTATTTTCATCTCTTGTATTTTTCTTCGATCTTTTAATACTGTCGACTGATTAGATGCATCTTTTTGTAGCCCTATTAATCCTAGAAATATCTTCTCTCCGTGTAGCAGCAGTAGTTACTCGTTTACTCACATCCATGCTGCTTCCATTCTTAGATAACACACATCTGATATTAAGCACCTATGTGCTGAGTGAACATATACGTTTAAGTATAGTTTTTTGGTTCCGCAGTTTTTATACGTTAACACTCTTTATGTTCATGAAATTCGACCGACCGTCTCAAGTTGTTTTGAACCAAGTTGTGAATTTACATGCAAACAACGATACAAGAGTTATATTTTCTTCTTAGAATTAACCTTTAGATTACATTTAAACTAAAGCAAAGCAGGTTCAGGCGTTAAATTTTATGAAATGAAGATACTATAATCTTTACGACTGCGAAGTATCAATCGCTGAGAACAGTATTTCAATTTTTTCGACCGTTTTCATAGAGTCATAAACGTGGGTCTGCGAAGTTAGTATGCCAGGTTTGATGTTGCCTTTACAACGTCAGACCAGAATACCAGTTTATGACTGCAGCCGATCGTGTCCAACCTAGAAGCCTGTATTTTATTGCGTCAGTCGTAGACGGGTACGGGAAGCGTATTTAATTAATAGGCTATAAAGGCGGACGTGGCGGGCTGCTCTTAGCTGCGCGCACTTATTTATTGATTTCTGAGCAGTTCGGTGATTTACTCTCCTGTCATTAACGTCTTTTCTTGGAAACAAATAACAGTCTCGATCGGATGAAAAGACTCACGATTGCTTTAGACGAAGATTAGTTCCTTGTCATCAACTTCGTCTCCGAGAAGAGTTTCTCTCTTCGCTGGAAAATGGCGACTGCCGGAGATTGCTAGAATGAATGAAGTCGGTAAAAGAAGTTAGTCAGTTTATCAGAACCCAAAACTCAAAGGCTCTCTTCAAACTAACAATTTACAGTAACAGAAAAAGAGATTATAATTTAAGAGTATTTTTCACATTATTACAAAAGGTGTGGATTTCGCATTCACTGCATGGAAGCCTCACGAATTATTGTCGTCGGAGTTATTTGGGATCCGCAGAACTTGTCTTCGAAGGCCCCTGGGACCCACCACGGATCACAGTATGTGCATTCCTGGTTTAGACGGCTCTCATCCTCTTGCATGAAAAGAGTTTAGACATAAATTTATCAAATTATAAACGATGCTTTAAGTGATCAATTTGTTTTCTTTGGCGTCTGATGATTGTAAGTTGTCCTGCGCATTTGAAATAAATGTCCATAAATGGTACCAAGAATAGTGCAATTTAGATCTCAGGTCATAATTTTTGATACTGCAAAAATTATTAAAACAGAAAATCCTACAGCCTCGGGCGCTGTGATTGGCTCTTATTGGCTTCGCTTTAAATATAATGCTATGATGGGCTTATCATTGTGGAGACCAGGGCCGGATTAAGGTCCGAGTGGACCGGGGAGGCCGAGAAAAAAAGGCCGTCGCCTATACTGAAAATCTCTGACAAGCAAAAAATAAATTAAAAAGTTTATCTCCCTTCCAAATCGTGCTGACAAGCAAAAAAAGTTATCAGGAAAATCGGTGGGCCTATTTTCATGATGGGCCGGGGGGCTACAGCCCCCTCAGCCCCCGCCTTAATATGGCCCTGGTGGAGACCAGTCACGACTAGATCTAAGCCGTAACAGCAACTGGAAAGTAAAATCAGCAAATAAAGACCTTCACGATTCGGCTGAATGCTACTGAATTAATTTACGCAGTATTTGTGATGATTTAAGAGATTTGACTGTACACAAATAAGTCTAGAAGTGGTTGAAAGAGGCAGCGTACCTTTTCATAAGTTTATCCCCAATTTATGGCGTTTCTGAGAGAGAAAGAGAGAGAGACAGTGTTTAATCTAGACTCCTGGACTCCGGGGGGAAACTAAAAAAGCCGGGGGGGAACTGACAAAGCCGGAGGGAATTCTGCTAAGGGCCGCTGTTAGTCCATGCAGTATTCCAAAATTTCCGGGGGAATTTGAAATTTCCGGGGGGAACGGGCGATTTCCCCCCGGAAACGGCCTAGATTAAACACTGGAGTGAGATGACGTTGAATTTAGGAGAAGATATGAATGCTAGCAGATCGCAGTCAAAGCGGATGAAAAAGAAACTGAAGCAAAGTGTATTCTGAGCAATGAGCAATTATTATGCAAATCGTCATTCCGTCCTAAGTCTTAATTTGACATTAAACGAAATAATCGCTTTGAGCAATTATTACTCAAAGGACGCACGGCCGATTGTCTGCCTCAAACACTCTGATTGAATGAGAACTAAAATCTGCATGAGACGGCGGCCGACAATGGGACAATAGCTCCCCGAGGACTCAGTCTTCGTGCAGACGGTTATTGCCTCCGAGGGAAGATCGTCGGAGATCAATTTCTCTGAACTATTACTAAGAAGGAATATTTTCTGAATAACCGGTATCTAGGCAGACATAAATCGATGATGGAAGGGCATTTGATTCTTTGTGACATCCGTGGTACAGTTTTAATGTCATATGCATTTCAATAAAAAGGAATACTGAAAACGACGAACAATCGGTCAGAAGTGGTCAATATTAAAATAACGAATCTTCGAAGCTGAAGAACGTTTCACAGATCCGCAAAATCAACGAAAATTCGACAACGTTTAAAAAATTTAACCCTCGACAAAAGCGAACTAGAAAAGTTGGAAAAGAATATTTTGACATTTTTTCTCATTTGAAGTAACGACCCTTTCTTTGGATTTGGATCTATACTTCTAGTCACTCCACTAGATACTTGACATTTGCTGTTCCTCGGCCTCGTACATTCATTCATTTGCACAAGTTGTTTCTCAGTGTTTGGAACTCATTGACCCAAGTCTGAAGCTAGCCCCTCCCCCAATGAGTTCAAACCCAAAATGGCGTTGCGGGCTCAAAAGGAAGGGAGGGGAGTGAATCTTGGGCTTCAGCTCCCAAACCTAAAATCCTGGCTACATCCCTGCTGATGCCTTTTAGACATTATGACAGTGGCATCATAGAAGTTGATTTATTCATTTCCATCAACTTTCACGCCAACCCTCATGGCATTAGAGCAACAGTGAGTCACATGGAGCCTGTTTGATTCATAATCTGTGCAAACTGAGCGACGGACATTGAGAAATATATTTCAAATTAGATTTCTCGTGAATGAGTACATATTCAAATAAACAACCTTTTCGCTTAGGTTCAAAATTGCCGCACCTTTCAACTAACATTGTCAGCAACACAGCTAGACTGCAGTAATACTGACCCAAAGACTTTTACTTACTTATTTACTCTCTTTCTCTCCTGGCCTCTGCATATAACTAAGACGCGCACTCACAAATGCTTTAATTTGCAAAATTAATAACTTTGTTAATAAACGTTGTACTTGCAGGCCTCAACCCTCAAGGCCAAGTCCAAGTACCCAATCCTCAATGCCAACTACAAGCACAAGTACTCAACCTTCAATACCAAGCACAAGCACTTGCTTTCTGGTACTTAAGCACAGTACAAGTCCAGCACAAGGCCAAGCACTAACAACACTGGTTAGCGTTACTTTACGTTACGTCAATCAAAACTAATTATGAATAGGGCAATCAGGATTAGATATTCTATGTCGAATCATGATTAGATATTCTATGTAGAAATATATGATCTTTGCTGTTTACTTAAAATGAATTCATTAATTGTTCAAACGTGCTATGTTGACGCAAAATTGAAAAGTAACAAGCCTGATGAGAAAAACTTTAGTGCATGTTGTAAACACTGTCTTGGCAATAAAGTCGTTTGCGGAAACGTTAATTCGTCATCCAACTTCGTTGATCATGTCAAGGTTAGTGCGCTGATCGCTAGCCACTACCAGTATCAGTATGCTCTGGGCACTATCAGTAGGCACTAAGCGCAATAAACATCCGACCACTGAGGCACTAAGTGACTACTGTCTAGGCTATTCATCAGTTAGGACTACGAGAACGAGAAATACTACAAAGTTATGAAGTAGGTAATACACAGTTACACACTATTACACAGGGTGTTTGCTTTCCACAGATCCATCGTGCTTTTAGCGCCTTCCATGCTCTGAGCTCTGATCTCTCATTATGTCTCTATCAGCGCTTGTTATCAACAAATCATATCTTATACCTGTGTTATTTTCCATCGGGAGAAACGTGATCTTTGAAAATAATTGTTCTAAAAATGTCGACCTTTGATATTCGAATGCAAACGGAGAGAAGAGAAGTCGAGATCGACTCAGTTTACATCGATTTTTTCGTCTGAAACTGTATAACCCAGCGACCCGCAAACCCTGACTCGCGGGCCAGATTTATCTCGCAAAGGGTTTCCAAGTGGCCGCGACAGCCTCCACCATAGGATATTTGACATGTAATAAATTTCAGCTGAAAGTGCAAATCGTTTGCAGTGTTTAGACATAGAGTCGTCAGTTGTAAGCAGAGTTGTCCATGGGTCCATTTTTTAGAACCCAATCCAACCCAACCCACAAAATCTCCAACCCAACCCAACCCATGCCGGTAATAGTGTTATTTGACCCAACCCACCGTAATAGAGTACAACCATGACTTATTTTCTGACCCAACCCAACCCACCATTATTATGGAAAAGTCTGACCCAACCCAATCCAACCCATGGGTTAATCCAACCCATGGACATACTTGGTTGTAAGCCTGTGGTTGCACGTAACATAGCATAGTATAAGTAAGTAAAGTAAGTAAAATCGTAAAGTAAGTCAAATCTCGTGGATTTCTATAGCGCCTTGGAAAGCAGCACAACAGCAGCTGCTTATTCTTAGGCGCTCCAGGGGAGCCCACACAAGGGGGGAAAGGAAGCAAATGCTTCCTGAAAAACCTAGGGGGGAAGAAATTCCCCCCCTGAGTTTTGGTATCACGTTAGACTTAGAGTAGTATATTAATTCAATAGGCCCCTCAATGACTGCGCAATTACTGGCTTTATTGCAGTGCAATTTTGTAACTTCAAATAAGATTACCGGTACTCAATTCAAGCTCAAGTTCATTATTATCAGGCATTCATAAAATGTTATTATTATTGTAACTTTTACGTAGTCATTCTAATGATGAAGAGTGCAAACTTCCTGTGAAATATAAATCGTTTATAACAAACTAATAGACTCACATGAGGTTTACATTCCAAATTAGACTACTGCAACTCCCTCCACTACTGCAGCCTTCCAAATTAAAGACCTCCATCAACAAACTACAATCCATTTAAAACTGTGAAACGGTGCAATTAAATAATGTTAATAATAATTATAATTTGCTTGTTTCAGTCAGTTGCCTTAAGTCTAGTTACCCAATTTGCAGTTGTTGCAGCTTTAATGCCTCTATCATCTATGTAAAATAATGTAGGTGTGGCTGTTGGAGAAATCTAATTTTTAAAATAAATACTAAAAGTAGCATTTATTTTATTTGCATTTGGATGTGGTCATATTGCCAATAGATAATTTGCAGGTAATTTTAAATAGTTTGCCAGCGCAGTTACTGCGATATCTCTCCATAGTTTCAACTTACATTTAATAGTGCTTTGTGGCTGTTGGAATTTTCCAGAAATTAAGAATTAGAAGTTACTGGTATGAGACCTATCCTGGTGCACCAAAGTATGCGATTTAATGTCCAAAATGCACTGAAACTCACCTACGAGCGCCTATTGATTTCAAAAAATTTCCGGGGTTATACCCCGGACCCCAGGCTTTTTTCCATGAATTTGCGGGGATGGGGATTGTCAATGTTCAGTGTCGAGTCTTATGCGGCTACTTTTTCGTATAATAATAATAATAATAATAATAATAATAATAATAATAATAATAATAATAATAATAATAATAATAATAATAATAATGTGGTGTAGATAAATCCCTGCCGGACCCCCGTTTAGGGGCAGGAGAGGAAAGGGAGGACAGGGAAGGGGGGAACCTGCTTCCAGCAGCCAGGGGGGATGGGCGCCCCTGAGGCGCTCAACCTTTCTTAAAATAGCTATGGGGAAGGCATATGATCAGCCAGGCAATAGTCAACATCCGAAGGCTATATAGTATGTTGTTATATCATTGTTCAATTGCAAAGAATAGCTTTTGGAGTTCATACCAAAAAATTTCTACTTCTAATGGGGTAGACCGCCAAGAAACCAGAAGTCGATCTATCCAGTGACTTATCAAGGGTAAACCCAACAACCCAAAACAAATCGAACATTGTTTAGTTTCCCGAGAAAGAATTTTAAGTTTGGTCTGCAAAGAAAAATTTGTCAAACTATTGTCCCTTCGTGTGGAAAGTTTGCGGACCGCTGGAATAAGCATTAATGCCACTGTAGTAAAGTTAATTCGCGTCTAATCACGAGGAAATATGTTTATGCGAACAAGGCAGACTTCATTTAGTAATGGAAGATGAATCGCCGAAAAACAAATCTTCGTGCAAGTCGACACAATGAAATTCTAATGCGCAAAACCAAAGCATTCCCGATAAACAGCGATGATAAACGAATAGTATTACTTGCGTGTTTTGTGATCAGATTCTGCGGAACCGGAATTTCGTCGTTGTCTTTGAATTACGCCATGGCACTGACCGGGGTGACCGTTTTTCTGCGTTACTATAGTTCAGCCATTGAAGGTCTACTTGATCCTAGCTCTTTATTTCTGCTTTTATAAGGGAGTGACGGTGATGAAAATTAGCGTGAAGCTAAAACATATAAAGATTTGATCGCACCTCCAATTAAAAAAGAAATTATTATTATTACTAGCTGTTAACCCGTCAAAAATGACGGGAGGGACTATCTCTTTCCCCGACTTATTGCAAAAGTTCATATTATTGCATTTAGAAATTTTTTAAAATCTGAAAATGTAAAGTGAATGCGTAGATTATCATTTAGAAATTTTCTTATGTTCTCACTGGGTGGTCTTGCCCTACCCAACTACAGGGGCTGCACACCATAACGGACCTTACGACTAAGGTTTGGGCCTACGGTTCTAATGGGATTTGGTCTTCAACGGGAAATGCGCCCTCCAGTGTTACCTACGGCCCCTTTTGGGCATACGGCTCCTTTTCGGCTTACGGACCCAAAGGGGCTTTGTCTCCCACAGAGGACTGGGACTTTTCTTCCCGAGAGGTTGTGCCCCAAGTGGAGCCTACAGCCTCCATGGGGACTGGGATTAGGTCTCCCACGGGAGGTTGCGCCCCCAGTATGGCCTACGGCCTCACATGGGGCTACGCCCCCAGTAGGACCTGCGGCCCCAAAAGTGGGGCTGCGCCCCTCAGTGGGGCCTACGGTCTCCCTCGGGGGCTTGGTCTCCGACGGGAGGCTGCGCCCCAGAAGGGCCTACGGCCTCCGCGTCGGCTGGGGCTTGGTTTACGACGGGAGGATACGCGCCCTTCCAGTAGGGTTTGCAGGCTGCGGCCCAACGCGGGGGACTGCGTCCCCAATAGGGCTTACGGCGCCACACAGGGTACTGCGCCTTCAGTGGTGCCGTACAACGTGCAGGCAATCAGGACGATTCGTGAAGTTGCAATGAATACGCTTCGTCAAACGCTCCGTCGATTATACAGTTTGGTTGTCAATGGAAACGATGTCTTCCAATATCTGCCGTGTAGCGTGACTGACAAACTTGCCTTACCTTACCGAACAAAGAGAATTATTATTTAAGATTATTATTATTATTATTATTATTATTATTATTATTATTATTATTATTATTAAAGTGAGATTACTCGCAATAGCGCTTATCGGCTAGCCGCGTTATAGTTAAAATTAGAATCGGTAATCAGGCCACTCGCATTGCGTATGCGTATATGCAAATGTGAACAGTAAAAACGCGCTGCCTGACGCCATGTTCACTCTGGCTGTCCACATTTGCATAAACATGTACGCGGCCTTGGCCTAATTATTGTAGATGCATAACGTCACGTATCGGATTGGTCGATAAGCGCTATTTCGTGATGATGACGAATCTTGGTCATCGACTGATAGAATTAATTTTGTGAGCCAATAGCGCTTATCGACAATAATTAGGCCAAGGCTGCGCGCGCAGGTTTATGCAAATGTGGACGTCAAGCAGCGCGTTTTATGAATTAAAACTTTTACAATCCGACGTTATTTCAATGTCTACATTAAATGTCCACATTTGCATACGCATGCGCAGTGCGCTTGACCTGATTCCCGATTCTAATTTTAACTATAACGCAGTTAGCCGATAAGCGCTATTGCTGATTATAATTCACATTTGTACGTAATGGCAACTGAAGAGAGAGCATATTCAACTGTTCTATTGATATCAGTCACAGTAGATAACTGTTATCCGATAACGTGACTGCTGCTGCCTTTTGTCTGCTTGGGAATTATTTGGGTCAATTTGTAACCTATCAAATAGAGTCTCGAATGACGAAGTGATTGGCTGTGAATATATCGTTGCATGGCTTCTAATGAAAATGCTAAATAGCCTTTAGTTGAATTAGAAGAATGTTCGTCGAAAGCTTTTGGAACAGCTGTCGTCAGCAAGTGAAGCGTTTTAATGGATTACAGAAGACGACGATGTCATTTAAGCTGTTTGGAAATTTTTAATCAAGCCTAGTGCTTCATTACTTCTCCATTCGAAGTCCTGTTTGCCAAGTGTTTGCCAAGACGATGTGAATTCTAAGTTCTCTCTCCATTCATCCATAGTGATAAGCATTTGTTGAAGTAGTACGAAGATATAAAGTGAGAAGAATCCGTTGTTCTTACTCACTTAATTATTATTCGCCGCTTACAAAATGCTGTTTGCGTCACCCCTGATTCTGAAGATGATTTTAAAGCGCTGCCTCATTCAGAGTTTTGTACCCGAAGCGGGGTCTGGGGAGGGGCGGCTGACATTGCACATGAAGGTCACATAAGGACACATTTCCTTACTATCTAATAAATTCTGTTCGGAGTCCTAATCCACTTGAAATCACGTTATTATTAAAATAAGCGTGTTTCAAAATGTTCTGTCCTTCAATTAGCTGATAGCCAAGCCAACCTCACTGCCCCCAGAGCGTGACGTACATTATGGACGACCCTTTTTTACAATATGACACGAAACACTATAAATTATATCAAAGAATAGCGATAGAAATAGCGAGATGATATGAGAATTATTATTTAGTGAATCTGCTGAGTTATAACGCAGGAACTACTGCGAAGTGAAAGGTCGTTTCATGTTACGTGCCAATGCAGCATGCATTTGGCCGATCACGGCCAAGACAACTAAGTCAAGGTGTGGAATACTACTTTTTAAAAATTACGTCCACTTTCCACGGGAACTGATCGCCCGAGGTCTTCGCCCCCGAGTGAATGCCTGAATGAAACATTGTTTTAGAGAGCAACGTAACGTGTTGGTGTATTAAGACGATGTGAATTCTAAGTTCTCTCTGCCCCGCAAATCCAAATCTACTATAAAATCTGCAAGAGATTTGGTTGTAAATGCTGTTCAGCCACTCAAAATGATAATTCTAAATGTTCTCAATTTTCTTCTGACTGATAAATTGGACGCCTCGCTGAGTCGCGGAATTGAGGACGGTGAACTGCGATAACTCTGTTCCCTGATTTATAATTGCGCAACCGTCAAGTGCAGAGGGCGGTCAAACAATGGGGAAGGGGGGTTTGAAAGCTCGTTGTAGATACTGGGGCAGTTGCTATCGTTGTATTTTGACCGAGACTGAAGGCGCATGCAGTTGCAGTGCAGACTTCAAGAGCATTGGAGGCGCTGTGCTTATAGGTGGCAGCTAATGTTTGGCAAAAAAGCCTGCGTGAAGAATCAAGATGCGTCAAACTCATTATAAGCAAGTGATAAAAAACTTGAATTGCTTGCTATAAGCCTCTGTCAGTGTCAACTTCTTCTCCTCCTTCACTGCTTCAATACTCTTTGCATATAGATTTACAATAAAGAGCAAACGGTTAGAATTTCAATATGTGTTGCAAGTCTCTTAAAAACATAAACGGAGTCGGGTTTTTGTCTTGAGGGAGGAGAGCTAAACTCCAGTAGCCGTTCTAGAAGGGAAAAACTGGGTGGACTATGTCCTAGTCTATGACCGCCCACTTTCCAGGCACTAAATTTTAGGTGGTGCGCAAAATTATCAGGGCGAAAAATGATAAAAAAATAATGGACAGGTTAAAGAAGTAAGTATGCGAAATAGATGATCACCTTTTTGCTTGTCAGACTTTTCTGAAGTTGATTGAGATGTGCTCCTCAATTTCAGCTTTAGTTTAATTTAAGAAAAAGTCTGATAAGCAAAGAGGCCATCAACTATTTCGTGTACTTACAATGTTATATATATATATATATATATATATATATATATATTGACGTTTTTTCTCGCCAACAAAAAACGCGTTTTTTACGTTTTCTATTTTATTGAGTTTTTCAACGGTTTTTGCAATATGGTATTTCCATTATGTCTAGATCATAGGTCAGACAAGCGGTGAATCAAAATTTTCAAATATTAATCAAGGCGTTACACAATTTCAATTACGTGATGTTTAGCGCGAAAACGCGGCAATATTGAAAAGTCGAAATACGAACAAAATTGAGTTGAATTCTCTTGCTTTTGTTGTAAATTGTACGGAATTTATACGAAAAGGTGCGGTGTATTTAAAAATATTATCGGCAATTACTTAGAATTTCTTACAATATGAGTTTAACCAGCTTTGAAGGTGATACGTTTGCGTTAAACCTAAGATGATCACTTCGTGTATTGACTGTCTGTGGTTTTTAGAGGAACTAATTAATTTGGCGCCAGGACTATGCTATTAATATTTATTCAAAAAAGCTATTAACAAATTGTCACAATAAATAAATAGGCCTACATATATAGCGTTTTTTCTGCATTAGGCCTACTAATGAGTGCTTCTCGTTGTCTTGCTTTTCTTCGTTTATAAACTAATTATGCCACCACAGTAAAAAAATAACATGTTAATTTTTGTGTTGGCTAAAAAAAATAAATTAACATTTATCCAACGTTTTTACGTTTTTATATTTTCAGAAAAACGCGTTTTTACGTTTTTTTATTTCAGATTTTACGTTTGCAACATCTATGATATATATATATATATATATATATATATATATATATATATATAAGTATCTATACTAGTTTCGTTTCCGGCGCTGCCAACTCACTTTTGGGGCTTTGGGATGTTCACGGGAGGGGCTAAAATGGCCATTGCGCCTGTTCAACGAACTCTGCCCATGCTTAGAAGCGTTTCTGATTATAATGTCTTTAGCTACAATCGTACAACCTTTGATATAGTCATTCGTGTCATTCATGAATTTACTCTGACACGCGAAGATCTTCATAATGCGCTATATCAATCCCTCATGCTCCTGTTGCACCAATCTTCGTACTTGTTGCCTTCATAGTTTTATTAAAAGTTAACGTATTGTTGTTCATATAGGCCTAGCAAGAGATTGTCTATTTGGTGTGTGTGTTTTGTTACATTCAGAAGTAATTTCCAGAGCGGAAAAGTTAGTTGCGATACAAGGAACATCCAATAAGCAGCATGTTTAGGTCATATTAAGTTCGGATGTTTTCATGAGACTGAATCATCGTCGAAAATAAAAACGACTGCATAGAGAAATATTCTGCGCTATTTTAGAGCGATATTCCAAGTGATGCATCATTTAATCTATTTGATACAAAAATTCTGACTAATTTTATTGTGATCTATGATTTACAAATCAGTAGTTAATGGTTTATTACTTCCGTCGTTACGTTTCTGTTAGACAATTGACGTCAATGAACGAATTATGAAGTGCGCTTTATAATAATAATAATAATAATAATAATAATAATAATAATAATAATAATAATAATAATAATAATAATAATGTGATTTTAAGTGGTTTAGGAGGCTAAGTAAGCCTGTGTGAAAACCACTGATGTAACCATCTGCATTCAATAACCTAGTTTATCTAGATAGCCTTTGAATCCGTTCACTGTTTCAACTGTCACTCCCACCTCGTCCAAACTGTTCCATTTGTCCACAACCCTTGCACTAAAAAAAGTTTTTCTTCTTGGACCAACCCTCTGCTTAAACATTTTGCACTTGTGGCCTCTTGTGCTGCTATAGTGTGCCAATGTAAAGAATCGATCATATGGCACATCTACTTTCCCAGTCATTATTTTGTATGTTTCTATCAAATCTCCTCTTTCTCTTCTCCTTTCTAATGTTGTCAGTCCACAATATTGAAGTCTTTTTCGTAGCTTAAATTATGGCACCCATTGACCATCTTCGTTGCTCGTCTTTGCACTTTTCTAAAAGTTCTATATCTTTTTCAAGAATGGATTCCAAGCCTGAACACAGTATTCCAGATGAGGCCTTACTAATGACTTATAAAGTTTAATGATTATCTCTTTGTCACGACTCACAATTGTCCTTTTCACCATTCCCAACATTTGGTTTCCCTTTTTGCTGCCTCCATGCATTGGTGAGATGGATTCATACTTCTATGGGTGATTATCCTAAGTCTCTTTCTTTTTCTGTTGTGGTTAGAACCTTCCCCTAAAGAATATTCATTACCATTATTAGACTTCCCAACATGCATTACAGAACATTTATCAATATTGAAAAGCATCTGCCAGTCCACAGACCACTGAAACAATTTCCTTAGATCTTCTTGTAAAATTTTTGCATCATCCTCCGAGTCTATATTTCTGCATAACTTTGTGTCATCGGCAAACTTTGAAATTTTGGACAGTAATCCTTCATCGATATCATTTATATATATTAGAAAAAGCAATGGCCCAAGCACTGAGCCCTGAGGCACTCCACTGATAACTCTTGCCCATTGCGAATGGCCTCCCCTAATGCCAACCTTCTGTCTTCTTCCCTTCAACAATTTTCAATCCATCTGAGAATATTGCCCCTTATTCCACAGGACTTCAGTTTGGCAGCCAGCCTTATATGGGTACTTTATCAAAAGCTTTGGCAAAATCTAAATATATTATGTCTACTCCCTTGCCCTTGTCTAGCTTATCAAAAACCTCCTCCAGAAAGTCCAACAGGTTGGTCAGGCATGAACGCCCCTTTGTAAATCCATGCTGACTATCTTTAACAATTTTATGCCTAGTCAAATGTTCCAAAATGCTTTCTTTCAGTATTTTTTCCATAACTTTACCGATTACAGATGTTAGGCTCACTGGTCTGTAATTGCTTGGTTCACTTCGTTTTCCTTCTTGAACAGTGGGCTGACTAATGCGTCTCTCCAGTCTTGCGGTACTACTCCAGTTCTGAGTGATTCATTGATTATCAAAGCAATTGCATGTCCTATTTCATTTCGAACCTCGTAAAGAAACTTTGGGTGTAAGCCATCTAATCCTGGGCTCTTGTCTGTCTTTAAATTGGTCAAAACCTTGATAACACATTCTTTTGTACACACTATATCTGTTAGCATTTCTTCTTCATTTCCATCAAACACAATTTTGGCTTCTGGCATAGTATTTGTATTTTCCTCTGTAAATACTGAACAAAAATAGTTATTTAGAATCTGTGCAGTTTCTACATCGTCTGTTATTGCACATCCTGCGCTGTCAAGAGGGGACCGACTGTGTCCTTTCGTCTCAACTTTCTATTACAATATTTGTAGAAACTTTTACTGTTCTGTTTTATATTTTTGCTAATCTACCTTCAAAATTTGCAATAGCCATCTTGTTAGTAACTGCTGATGCTTTTCTTTTCTGAGTATACTGTTCCTCCAAGATCTTAAGTCTGTGCTGATTCTGCTCATTTCCTTTACTTGCTAATCTGAGTTTACTTAGTTTCCTCCACGCTTTGTTTTTCGCCCTTCTTTTTCGTTGCACTTCTCTTGTTATCCAAGGAAGTTTGTTATTAATTTTCTTCTGTTTGGGAATGGTCAATTCTATGACTTTGGACATACATTTGGTAAATATGCTCCAACCTCCCTCAGTGTCTTTTCCTGTTATCTCCCTCTCCAAATCCATTTCTGTAATCATCTTCCTTGCCAGGTCATATTCTCCCTTAAAAAAGTTACGTCTATCCAGAAACTGCTTTTGTTGACCAATCCCAAAGTTAATAGTAAAACTGACCATTTGGTGATCACTTGTTGCAAAATTCTGCCCAACCTCCACGTTGGAAACTATATTCTCCTCTCTTGTTAGAACCAGGTCTAATATGTTGTTGCTTCTTGTTGGCCTTGTCACATGCTGAAACAGAAAATTATCATTGACACAGTCCAGAAATTTCCTATCACATGATCTCTCTGTATCCAGCGTTTCCCAGTCTACATGATAATTAAAGTCACCCATTATAACAACATTTTCTCTTGATACCTTGTTCAATAAAGCAAACATTCCATTATCTGATTCTTCCATAGCACTTGGTGTTCTGTAACAAACCCCTACCAATATTTTCTCTCAGTGACTTCTGATTTCACACCATATATGCTCCTTGAAGTGATCATTTTCTATGTCTGTTCGCTCCATGGCATGCAAGCCTTCTTTAATGTAAAGTAGTACCCCTCCTGCTCCATGACCTTTGCTGCTCTGGTTTTCCCTATCTTTTCTAAACATAGCATATCCCTGTAAATTTAGTTCGGTATCATCAATGTCACATTTGGCCCACGATTCTGTGATTCCGATAATGTCTGGACTCATAACTTTTACTTGCATCTCCAACTCGGCCATTTTAAAAACCCCAATCAAACTCCTAGCATTTACATAAAAACAGTTCAGTGGTTTTCCATACCCTGACATACTAACTACATTACCGTTATTAATAATTTCATCTGTATTATAATTGTGACAGCTAGAGAAACCATATTCTATGTCACCCCTAGATTTATGCCTAATTACTTCCATATTATCTCTATATTTGTTATCACCTTTACCTCTTAGACATATGGCTTTGTCTCTAACTGTCAACCTACTTAGTTTAAAGCCTTACAGCAGCATTTAACACATGCAAATATTTTCCTAGCTATTTTATCTGCACCATACCTGTTGAGATGCAGCCCATCCTTTCCCAAATACCTGTCCCAAACATCGAAGTCGGCGTTCAGAAACTCAGCTCCTTCGCTCTGGCACAGTTCCCATAGTTCCTCGTTGACTCTGGTCCTCTTCCTCTCCATTTCCCGTGACAGTCTGCGTGGCAAGATTCCCATCACCACGACTCGTCTTCTTCTCTTCTTTAATTCCTGCAAAATAAATTGAAACTTCTTTATTATATCTGCCTTCTCATCAGAAAAAGATTATTGGTTCCCACTTCGATCACACAAGTGTCACCATCCTTGTGGGTTGAGTCCAGTATCTCCTGGACATCCTCGAGCTTTGCTCCCGGCTGACAAATGGTGACAAATTTGTTGGACTGCTCCGCCAAATTTTGTCCCACTTGTCGAACATTGGAATCCCCAATGAGCACTACCCTCTTCTCAACACTGACGCTCTCAGCCTCTTCTCCAACGTAGACGAAGGTGTTCCTCGGTCTTCTTGGAGCTGGCGATGTCTTCGGCTCCTTAGATTTCACAGTAATCTCGCGGATTCCTTCCTTCCTCGTCTCCGACGGTGCGCTTTCCTGACGATCTCCGCGTAGGATTTCGACCGTTCCGCTGCTACACGCTCGCTCAGAGACTTCACGATGTGCTCCAGCTCCGTGAGTCTTTTCTGCTGGTCCATCATCGTCTTTTCCATAGCCGTGATCTTTCGGCACTGCATGCAGATATCTTCCTCGGTGAAGAACTCCGCCAGGCCGCTCATGCTACAAGTATCGCAAACAGCCAAAGTATCTTTTTTAGGAGCCATTATTATTTCCAGAAGATGAGAGATGTTTAATAAACTAAATTTTGTTTTGAATTTATTAATCCAAATGTTATTTATTGATCCAAATGTTATTTATTACACGTGATTATCCTTATATCGCTCACTGGCGATTTTTAAAAAATCTGCTTAGAAATTTTTACAAAAAACACTTCAACTTCCCTTTTATTGGCTTCGCTTGATCCTCCAAACACTCGCTTGTCAAAACGATGTCAAAACGATGTTAAATACTGCAAAAACCGCTAGTTTTTCCACAAACTAATTCGCACGTATGATAACGCTCAACGCACCATTGAGAATTGGTTCCCTGTCACTTCCTGGACCGTCACTTCCTGGACCGTCACTTCCTGGACCGTCACTTCCTGGACCGTCACTTCCTGGACCGTCACTTCCTGGACCGTCATTGTAAATGGAAGTAAATAGGTATATAGGTAGGTAGGTAGGTATTTTGGGGCTGCCCATTGTGTCAACAATTTTTGGGCGTTTTTGACCCCTCCGCCCAGTGTAGGTGGTAAAAATAACCGTAACCTTAATCCAACGATTCAAAAATTTGAATAGTTCTAGTCTGCGTCACTGTTCCACTGCTTACTCAAACCATTGTAAGGAAGTAAGTAAAATATCTCGAATTTCTATATTATATATTCTAAGTAAGTAATTCTAAGTATTATTGCAGATCACAACGATTTGTATATCATAGTGTATACACTTGTTTACATACACATAACAGGGTTCCCTGTCACTTCCTGGACCGTCACTTCCTGGACCGTCACTTCCTGGACCGTCACTTCCTGGACCGTCATTGTAAATGGAAGTAAATAGGTATATAGGTAGGTAGGTAGGTAGGTTGGGGGCTGTCCATTGTGTCAACAATTTTTGGGCAGTTTTGACCCCTCCGCCCAGTGTGGTGGTAAAAAATAACTGTAACCGTAATCCAACGATTCAAAATTTGAATAGTTCTAGTCTGCGTCACTGCTTACTCAAACCATTGTAAGGAAAGTAAGTAAAATATCTCGAATTTCTATATTATATATTCTAAGTAAGTAATTCTAAGTATTATTGCAGATCACAACGATTTGTATATCATAGTGTATACACTTGTTTACATACACATAACAGATAGAACATTATGAACGGTCCAGGAAGTGACGGTCCAGGAAGTGACGGTCCAGGAAGTGACGGTCCAGGAAGTGACGGGACACCATAAACAGATAGAACATTAGGAACGGTCCAGGAAGTGACGGTCCAGGAAGTGACGGTCCAGGAAGTGACGGTCAGGAAGTGACCACCGAGAATTACCTTCTGGAATTTTAGACTAAACAGTAATTGCTGTCATGCAAATGGATTTCGACTTCACTGGCATCCATCATTCGACTTCGACAAGCGATGAGCGATCTACCGAGAAGGGCTGGCGAGAAATGACAAATGGATTGCATGCAGCGAATCAGCGTTCGGCAAATAGACTTTGAAGTTTGAAGATAAATAGCACTTAGCTTAAGTAAAATGGGCGACGAAGGAGATAAAAGGAAGAAAAAGAGGAGGAAAAAGAGGATTCGCAATACTTAACTTTACATTTGATAGATGAAAAATGCCGACACCATTTTCAATGCGCAGTCTTCCTATTCTGTTAACAGAACATGTGACAGAGGTCGGAACCATTCCGTCCCGCGTGACAAACGAAGCAGCGGTCGACCTTTGTCACCACAACACCAGTTCAGTCATTAAGACCATGAAAGCGTCTCTAGCGATCACCATCAACCATTAGGATGATGACGATGTTGTTCATGATGATGATGATGATGATGATGATGATGATGATGATGATGATGATGATGATGATGATGATGATGATGATGATGATGATGATGATGATGATGATGATGATGATGATGATGATGATGATGATGATGATGATGATGATGATGATGATGATGATGATGATGATGATGATGATGATGATGATGATGATGATGATGATGATGATGATGATGATGATGATGATGATGATGATGATGATGATGATGATGATGATGATGATGATGATGATGATGATGATGATGATGATGATGATGATGATGATGATGATGATGATGATGATGATGATGATGATGATGATGATGATGATGATGATGATGATGATGATGATGATGATGATGATGATGATGATGATGATGATGATGATGATGATGATGATGATGATGATGATGATGATGATGATGATGCTATTCATGATGTTTTTTATCCAATAATTTTATTGACACTGTTGGTTACTATTGGTTGCTGGGTGTTGAATCCAAATGACTTGAGTGACGATAGTGCCAATGCCTGAGATAGCAATGGGTCAAATTGGTCATCAATACCTGATGGGTCACATGAGTCAATGTGTCTTGACCCGTGACCTGTCAACTTTTAACACTGCGGAAGCGGTCAGGCTTCGTATGAAATTTTAAATTCACCTTCATTGAGAAATAAAGCATTTGCAGTTTTAACTTTTTACCACGGTTCTGTGGTAATCTATCTATCTATCTAGCTATCTATCTAGTTATACAGGACGATTTATAGAGCGCCGTAAACATGGCGAAGGCCAAAGACAAAAGCTCTTTACAGTCAAATAGCTAAATTATACGAGATCTTGAATAAGTGCGTCTTAAGCTTGCATGCAAAAGTCCCGGCCGAGGTGGCCTTGGTCACATCGTCCGGAAGCGCATTCCACAAATGACCACACTCTTGAATATTTGTCGTCTTTGTAAAGGTTTTGATTGGTTTGTTCTGTAGGATTTTTTAATGTCTAGTAGTTATGTGCTTTTATATTCGCTCAATACTCAACATTAGTTTTGACTTAGCTTAACGCTCTGTAAAGAAATTAAACCTATAGACCTTTAGAATTGTCAATTACCCACGGGCAGGGCCGCCGAGATAATTTTCGGGTCCCGGTGCCAAAAATATTCACGGGCCCATGACCTGACAAGTGTGTGAAAAATTTCATGACCTTTCTTTTGTTTGTCAGTCTTTTTATGGCATTAATTACTTAACATCATCGACCCGTACCCCTAAGCAGACATTCGCCGAGGCCCCTGAGTTCATGACGAAGATGACCTTTTTCTGTTGTCAGAGTCTTTTTCAGGTTCAGACTATTGTTAATACATCATCATCACCGGACCCGGGCCCCTTTGAGCTCCATGGGCCCCGGAACAATGTACCGGCTACACCCCCTCTCCTCAGGCCTGTCCACCGGTCAAGGGTTCAATGCGTCACATGGTGTCTTGGGTCACTTTGAGTGGCCCATTGCCAGCATATAGCATGGTATCTAGATGTCCATGATTGCCATGTTTAAAAGATTTAAGCGCTGAGAAACCTTCCGTAGTCCGGTTAAGAGCAAGCGACTGTCGGTTGACGCCGCTGAAGCAATTACGGAAAGGCCAATGAGAAAGCCAAAGAGTTGACGTCAAACAGGTTGCCGTACATCGTCATGGATCAGAAGTACTTATGTATTCGACCCACTTCTATTCACTCGACTACTCTTGACATGACGTCCGATCAGATGCAATCTCCATGCTAAGCAGTGATTTAGTTTTCATGGCCATAAGCAACACTGCGATATCCAATGTTCTTAATTAAGACTGATTACCGTGGTCTGTAAAGACCGTCCACTGATTGATTGATTGATTGCTTAATTGATCAATTGATCTAATCAGTTGATTGAAGGTGAATTTAAACTATGACACTTTAATTGCAGCAATTCTTCTTAACAATGACGACGATATAACAATGACAATATAACGGACAAGAATACAATTAATAAAGCTCTCAAACACGCTGGTCAACAGTGAAAATTTTACTGAATTTAAAAGGATATATGAAATTTTTTATTGCTTCTCGTTTTGAAGATATTTCATATAGCTCATTTTCTATGTTTCACAATGTAAATTAATCCAGTAGGACTGTAACAAGATGCTAAATAAACCTTAAATGACGTCATATTGTAGCACATTGAATAATACCCCACACACACACATCATCATCATCATCATCATTATCATCATTATCATCATTATCATCATCATCATCATCATCAGAGTTTATTGCATCGTTTTCTGATGCAATGCGGTACTATTGCCTGGAGTCTGCTAAGTAAGCTTACGTCAATAGCGTACTATATAAAGGCCAGTCAGAAAGGTTGAGCATTTAAAATGCATTTTAAATATTTCAAGCTTCGTGGGATATCCAAAGCACCACCAGCAGTTGGAGCCTCTCTTCAGAAAAGAATGCAATCTGGTATTCTGTTCCGATATTGAAAGCCATCATGAATATCTTAGAAATCATTTATGACCCACAAGAATAGAGACTATTTTAGATTCTTTGAAACTGAACCTTAAGACAATGGAAATCGTCTTCCATGTATTTTAGTAGCGCATGCTTTCCAAATAAAAGAGACGCACAATAACTTGAAGCAGCTACTGAATTCCACGGAGTATAACAAGTACAGCTGGCACCTCTGTGGTGATTTGAAAGTAAATAGAAGAAGAAACCCTTTAATGAGACTGCAGCAGGGATACACAAAATACATATGCTTCTTATGTGAGTGGCATAGCTGAACAAGGGAATTGTACTACTTTCCGAAGGAATGGACTCGCAGTCAAAAAAATGTAGCAGTTAGAGAGAATATGATGATAGTGTAGGTCAAGGAGGCTGAGGCGTTAAGAGTTTTCGCAGGTAGACAGGTTTTGATGAATGGAGTGAACTGTTTGTGATCGTTATTATCTTGTACTGGATGCGTTCGGAAATTTTGAGCCAGTGCAGTAAAGGTGAATCTATATGAAAGAACTTTTGAGATTTAGTTACCGCACGGGCTAGTGCTATTAACACGACTTTTTGTATAAAAAATTTGCTGTCCAGTGCATAATCAAGCTCAGTTGGTTATATTTATTATTAAAATCCCTTTATTTACACACGTACGTAACAATGTGCTCAACTCCTCTGTTCAAGCAACATGCGTCTAAGCTCTGAGATTAATTTAAAACGGCAAGCGTCAAAGCATAAGACACATAATTAAATGCATCATCTATTGTAAGACTACGTCTGCTTTCTTCATATATCACATTGATTCGTTGTTTAAAAACTCCATTGTTTAGTAATGTTGAGTTCTATCGAACAACGCTGTTTTATAAAAGAAAACTCATTCCCCATGCAGTCATGATCGCGTGATTTTCATTATACGTGTGTAACTGTGTATGCCTTGCACTGTCTATAATAGTTAATTGAATTAGTGAGTCGAGGCTTTTCATTAGCAGTTGGCGCGCTTTCATCATGAGGGTGGGGGAGGGGGTGAAGGAGTGCAGATAAAACAAACAAGGAGTCAAGGTCTGAAAATTAAAGAGTCGGAAAATGTCAGCCATTCTCTATATCTAATCCTCAGTCGCTTTCGTTAGTTTTCAGATTGTGATGAACTTCTATGGCAGACGTTTGGCAGCGAATGATTGCCAGTGATGTCAAGGAACGTTTTACTTTACGGGAGAAAACGTGTACACGCGAACCAGAAACTTTCGATCGCGGCTGGCTACTGCTTCCAAATTCTGCGATCGTCTGTTGGCGATTGGAAGGACAAGTAAGAGAATGGCATGTATAGTAACCATTCAGACTGCAGTCGTCATTGTCGTCGTTGTGTTTGTCGTCGTCATCATCAGCTCAGCTTCGGACATTTCCCGCCCGCCCATAGACACCAGTCGTCTGCTCCGATGCGGGGGTCCGAGGGTCAGCAGCCCCACTGCTCCTGCGTCTCTGTCTTTCTCCGTCTCACCCGTGGCCGATGTCGCAATCGATTTCCTGGCGCTGCTCTGGCTACAGGACACCATTCGAACGAAGATTCGGCGAAATTTCTTTCCCACCAGACAGTAGATGAGGAAGTTGACGGAAGAATTGACCGTCAGCAGAGCGTTGCTGGCCGCGTTGGCGAAGCGCATCGCTCGTACGTCGACGCGTAAGGCGACCGGAGAGAATTCCATTGCGGTGAACGCGATGCGCAGGCCGAGGTCCGGAATCTGGCAGACGATGAATACGGTCACGACGGCAATCAACATGACGGTGATGTTCTCTCGCTGTTTCGTCTTCCGCGTCATGTCTCGGTGTTTGCGGCGAACCTTCCGAAGCGCTCGCACGAGACGCACATTCAGAGCGACGAGAACGGACAGAGGCCCGATCGAACGAAATATAAAGTAGCAGAGGGTCTTGTAGACGAGAAAGTAATTGCGATTCTCTCGAAACGCCGTTTTCCTGGTTCGAATTAGGAATCCGCCGAGACAGTTTCTCTCGAGAGACGTTTCTCTCTCGAGAAATCGAGGAATGTTGTAGACGACGGCGACGACGGCGATGACGACGACGATGGCCTTGACTCGATTCAACGATCGCCAGTTAGTCTGCCACGGTTGGCAGACGGCGATGTAGCGATCGACGGTGATCAGCGTCACCAGCCATACGGCCATCGTCTGGGCGATCGAGGCAAAGGCCCACAGGTGCGCCTCTAGGTACGGGAATCCCCTGCGCAGAGACGGAAACCAGTCGGTGAAGTCGTGAACCACTTTGATCGGTTGAATGAAGAAGGAGAAGACGAGGAAGAAGCTGTCGACGACTGCGAGCGTCTGCAGCAACCAGTTGGTCGTGTTGTTTTTGTCGCGGTCACGGCACAGGACGGCGATCGAGAGGAAGTTTCCGACGAAACCGAACAGACAGAGCAGACCGACGACGTACACCTCCACGACGACCTTGTAGGTAAAGAATATTGACGGGATGACGACCGCCGTGTCGTTGATGCATGACGGTGCTATGGTTGACGTGGCGTGACTGCACCTGACGGCCGAGGAGTGATTACACGCCCGTGACGTCCGAGTGTCCGAGGAGGAGGAGGAGGAGGAATTGTAAGATTCTGTGAATTGACGAAAGTCGAAAACCAATCCAGCGAAACTGTCGTCTTCCATTTGCCTCGGACGACGATCGAAACGTCTTAGACGGAGTCGTCCGGTGGACAAGTTGCCTCAGCCACACCTTATAGACACCACGTATTCATAGTTTATTCGTCCGCTCTGAGTGTCTCAGGCGACGCTGATGGTGTTACAACGGTCGTCGGATATCCATCGATGAAGCTATGAACGCTTGGGGCCGGTGGAGTACTTAGTGACACGAAACTCGCAGAATTCTGAAGACGTTAAGAAAAATTGTTCTTACATTTAAGGAAGAAAATAGACGCATTAAGCAGATTTATGCTGCAGAGTAAAATCTAGCAACACACTTGATTCGAAACTCGGTTTAAAAAAATACATCTATGAGATATTTTTCATTGCTATCGTTTTTATAATGGTGGCATATAGGATCATATAGGATGTGTTGTCTATTCACGCCGTCTCAGAACGGAAATCTATTGTTCAAAATTTCTGCTGCAATTGGATTTAACAATGCATAAAAATCTGTAAATAAAATTCGTATTTAAATTGGATCTTGATTCTGATGAAATTGTGCTTGTTACGCTCAAATATTTCTCGATATTCAACCTTATTTGTGAGCGTCATCGGTAGAGATTGGTCAGATGAAACCATTTTCATTTCCTTACCTTGTGTCTCCTTCATCTTCTGACTCAAAGTCAACCGGATAAAAACGATCTTTCGAGAAATCCGTAATGTAATATTTATGAGATTCGTCTACAGAATAAAGACCCTTTCATTTATCTCTGAAAGACAAAACGCCGCCTGAATTCATTCTCCAAGGCGTAACGTTGGATCAATCGAAGCCAGTTCCTTTTGCTTTTCGTCGATGGCGTCTATTTGCAGTGGCTCCGTTTACTTCTGCTTAATAATCCCGACGCCTGGCTCCTAGCATCGTCGATCGAGACATGACCCACGACGTACAGTAACAACTTAACCAACCAAAGTCAGTCGAACGAACGGATAAAAACACCACAGCGGAGCGGGGCTCGGCCTAATCTGCCGCTGCCGAGGAGCAGAAGCATTTAACGCCGAGACGGACGAGAGCAATGTGCCTCCACCGGGGCAGACAGTCTCCGTATGTTATAAAGGACTCGGGACGCCACAGGATCTCTCCTGCCCACAGCGGTCCCTCGGTCGGTCGGCCAAGGCCCAACTGAGACCCAGGGCCAACGACACTTCGCACTGTGTGCTGGATGCTTACTTACTTACTTACTAGGCGCTTTAGACGTTTCCTAGAGTTTCTCTTCTGTTAACGCTCGCTGGGGTTGACCATTGCGCAGTCGGTGGTCATTATAACTGTTCGCCGCTGTGGTCACGTGACGCTGCTACCCTAGAGCATGTCCACTAAGTCTCTCTCTCTCTCCTTCTCTCTCTCTTTCATTTATAATGCGAAGGTCAGACCACCTAGCGGCTAACTCATAAACAGTGATTTTGGCATATCGAGAGGTAGAGATATTAATAGAACGGAATAAAATAACTGGATCAAAATTTGAGGCAAAGGCAGACAGAAAGAAGCGGTTATGCTGTTGACAGAAGCAAGATTGTACAGTGGCGCTATTGGAATTTCCCTGCGGCGACAGGTAGGTCCCTATGGCTTTGAATTTTCGGTTGCAAAGTCTCGGGTCTCTTCTTTAACGACGCTGACAAATGTCATCGTCATAGTACAATTTAAAAATTCCAGTTAGATGTCTTATAATTTCCTGGTACTTCTAAAACTGACGATTTACAAACAGAATTGTTTACCTTTCGGCATTTTTGTTCGCCGTTATCACAGCTACTTTAAATAAGCAGTGAAAATGGTAGATATGAGAAAAAAGCAAAACTCAAAGTGTAAATATCAAATCGTAATGATCCAGCAAAAGCAGCAGGTCTGTAACCAATAACCAAGACGATGGACCATAGGTATCTTGATATTTAAAAGTAAAGTAAAGGTTTTCACCCGTAGGCTCACGCCCGTAGGGTCCGGTGCTGATCCCCGTATTTAGTAGCCAGCAGCCCATAGGTGGCTAAGCCATACATCGGCGGACGGTGGCCAGTCTCTTCCGCCGAACCTATGGTTACTATCGCAATGTTGCCATTGCTACTCATTTGATGTTACTATCGCCCTCTAGCGATTAAGGCTGAGTCGACCTTGATATTTACATCATGAATTTTATTGTTTCGATCGTCTGTCATTGTCAAGGCCTATTTACATGTGCATTAACATATTAAGAGATTTTAAACAATTTATGCTAATTTAAATTAAAGATTCTAATGACACGCCAATTGCCCAATTTGCAAATATAGACCTATTTATTGCAAGTCAAAAAAGCAGGGCCTACTTCAGTTTTAAATTGAATTCGATGCTACACAATTTAAAGAACATGGAAAGCGATCGAAATTTCTGAAAATGCCTAATTCTATCAAGACCTACATTACACGGGCATTCGTTCTGATAATTTCAGTCAGGCATTTTCGGAAATTGCCTCGATTATCAAAACAAAATGATCTATCCTTGCGACATCTATAGTTTAATTACTTCTGTCAAAGTAACGAACAATGAAACTTGGCATTGAAATTAATGTAGGCCTACGGTAACAATTAAAAGAATATATTATAAACACGATTTAAACGATAAATTTCAATTTGCACTTTTAAAAAGTGTCCTGCTAAATTGGTTTTCGATTAAATGAGCTTAGAGAAGTTATGAAAGATCTCGTCTTATACTCAGTAAAATCGTAGCATATCCCTTCTAGATGCCCTGGTGTGCTGTGACGCGCACAGGAAAAACCAACGCCGAGAGTATGAAAAGGCACAGCGTTGCTGATGTTCGCATCTATTTTCCCATGAAAACAGCATCCATTGAGATTCCAATGGTAATATCTAATGTCATGTGCATGGTTTGATTTATACAGCCCGATGAAAATTATGCGTCAGAAATTGGACAATTATTTGACCATTCCTATTTTCTCAGTCTGTGCCTGTGAAATACACAGTTTTATCCAAATGTTTAACTTTGGCGTGGACTTATCCCGAGCCGCTGAGAAACAGGGTCAGGTCACTGAGGTGCTGTCGATGTGCCGTTGGTTTCTACTGACGTAAAATAAAAGCGATCATCTGAGTGCAATCACAGTTGTGCTTATGTCGGTAGCAGCATCAGCAGCGATCATATTCTCAACAATCGACGACACTCAAACAGTCTCTTGGACAATTTCTGTCAGTTCTATTTAAGCCGATGATGATTTGCTGAGCAGAGCAGAGATTAATTTTTCAATAATTATTATACACGAGAATGCAACAGATCATCTGACATTATCTTACTTTTAAAGTCGACTGGCAATAAAATAACACAAGCTATTATATAAAGCACTCACAGAATATTCTGCATGCCGTACTAAAAGCGAGACCATCTTTACAATGGCGAAACCGGGCTCAGACGTTCGCTGCTAGCTCTCTCTCTCTCTCTCTCTCTCTCTCTCTCTCTCTCTCTCTCTCTCTCTCTCTCTCTCTCTCTCTCTCCTCCCTTACCAGATGGCCAGCCCGGCTCACACACAGGGTTCATTATCTATCTAATTGACTTAGGCTCGTGGTAGTCCGACCTAGGCTTTTTGGCTTAGGATTTTCTATACACTTCAGGCCTTCCTATCTCTTCTCTATCTATACTCTCTGGTACCTCGTCTCTTACGGCCCTTCTTATACATCTCTTTGGTACCGTCTTATCTCCGGTACCTCTATCTCTTCGCCTTCTGGTACCGACCTTTTCAACGTCCGGTACCGTTGGTACCACTTAGCCTCTGTCCTTAGTGCTTGGTATTCACTGCTCTCTTGATACCGCGTCCTAACTCTCGACACCAAGTCTTTCTTTCTCTTGGTACCCTTGGTACCAATCCTCTTAATCCGCTGGTACTGCTGGTACCACCTCCTTTCCTCGGTGTCCGGTCTTTTCATCCCAGTCACTTAATCCCAGTCACTTAATCCTAGCCATTTAATCCCAAGTCTTTTAATCCCAGTGCAGATAATCCTAAGTCTTTTAATCCCAAATACCTGTACAGATAATCCAATGACACTCAATGATATAAAAAGAAATGTCTGTGTTGCAAAAACATAGTTAAAAATGGTTATAGGATAAAAACAAATAGGGTTAGGGTTAGTGTTAGGGTTAGTGTTAGGGTTGGGGTTAGGGTGAGGGTTAAGTTTAAGTTTAAGGAATAAATTTCAGGATTAAGTGACTGGGATTAAATGGATAGGATGAAAAGACTTTGGGATTAAGTGACCGGGATTAAGTGACTGGGATTAAATGGATGGGATTAAATGACAGGGAACCCCTTTCCTCAGCTGGTACCACCTCCTTTCCTCAGCTGGTACCGCTGGTACCACTTCTTTTCATCAGCTGGTACCGCTGGTACAGCTGATACCATTTCCTAGCCTCACCGGAGCCTCTGGTGCCGCTTCTTTTCCCAGCTGTTACCGCTCGGAACCCTTGGTACCGCTGCTCTATCGATACCGCTATTCTGCTTCTCAACTTGCCTCGGTACCGCTCTCTCAGCTGGTACCACTCCACTTCCACTGCTGGTACCACTGTTGGTACCGCCTCGCCTTAACTCTTCACTCGGTACCGCTTGGTACCACTTCCTAAACCTCAGCGGCTGGTACCGTCTGGTACCGCCTGTACCTCTACTTATCTTCCGTTGGTACCACCTGGTACCGCTCCTTCTCTCCGTCGTCGGCACCGCTGGTACCGGTATCCTGCACCTTTCTACGTCGGTACCGCTTGGTACCGGTATCTCAAGGGTGATCTCACGGTCTCTTCCCTCCCGAACACACGCTGCCCTCAGGTATCGGCCCTGAACATTGATTCGGTCCTCCTTTTATAGGAATCGGCGGCCACTAAAACGGTGGTGTCTTAAACCTAAACCGTTCCTTTCTAATATCTCACTGTCGACTGGCGCCACCTACCGAATGACCTTATCACTCACTCACTATGTCTTTTTAGCAATTACCTGGCTATTGATTATTATTGTTGGGCTTCAGATTTAATTGAATTATATTATTAATCGTTTTATTAACTTATTCGTGATTTTTCTACATTATAGGACGAGTTACCACAATACAGTGGCGTAGCGTGGTCTCGTGCCGCCCATGGCTCCTGGAAAAAATGCCGCCCCAACCTGCTCCTTTTATAACTGACAAGCAAAAAAGTCGTCGCGGCCGAATTTCGACAACCTGACAAGCCAAAAAACGTCATCGCCGCTCAATTTGCCGCCCCCTTCATGTGTGCCGCCCATGGCTCGAGCCATAGTAGCCATTGGCACGCTACGCTACTGCCACAATAATCAGTACGTTGTAATAATAATAATAATAATAATAATAATAATAATAATAATAATAATAATAATAATAATAATAATAATAATAATAATTAGAAAGCCGATTTATTACGTTTTCCACTTATAATATGATCGATTAGGCTTACAGTTTTAGAGAGAGACAAAAGATTCGAAAATATTCGAATCGGACCACGGTCGACTCACTTTCGAATCGAATCGGTTCTTTGATTCGTTTTCGAAGCGAATATCGAAGCTGCGCATTGTCATATAGTATCTTCGTGTCTAAATTGGAAGCTTTTGTTATTGCAATGCACCATGTACGACCCTCAGTGTCTAACCGTGTGCCTACCTGTTCTCTATTCATTCTGAGTCATTCTGATTCCGCCATAACCGAGACCGGAAAATCGGACTGACATTACGATTCAAACCAAGGGACGACCATCAACTGATGTCGGGAACGTTATTAAAATGGCGCTATAGAAGTTCGATGACGACGACGACGACCATGGTGACAATGTCGATGATGATGACTATGATGACGACGACGATGCTGATGATGCTGATGATGACGATGACGACGATGCACAAATAATGGAGGTCTTGGAATAAAGCGCGTCGGAGAAGAAGATGCTGTCTTTACGTATATTAAGCGCATCGGATAGGCAGGCAATCTGGCTCATTTGGTATTCTTCAGACGGAGTACTGCTTTTCTGATAGTCGTTCGGTTTCTCTTTCTTTGAGAAGGAAATTAGCGGAATTCTTCGTCCGATCAAAGCCCAATTAATGCAGATTCTTACGTTAAATTGGCGAACATCTGGCTTCATATAACCACTCAGTTTGAAATATTTGTTTCTAAGGAAAAATATAATAAACCGGAAGAGGTTGATAATCTGGAAAACAAGAACTCTCACAGAATTATACGATGTCCTGATGAATAATTTTGATTTTCAAACTTCTCCAATCAGTTGTGGATCTGACGTTGAAGATGCGCATTTTCTTCTCCAATCTACTTAGAAAGAGCTGGACAGGCGTCGCTGGCGGCGCTGTTCCCCTGCGATCGTCGCAATCGATAGGAAGAAGAATGGACGCCCATAGACCACCAGAGGAGGTCACTGGACGCCGTCGTGTTTCTTCTCATCGCTCACAGAAGAATCTCGCTTCTCGTCTCTTAAAGTGAGAACGCCAATAGAATTAGGAAGGAAGGTGAGAAAGCGCAATCGCTCTTCGCTGCTGTCCTACCATCTCCTCATCCTCCCCTCCCCTACCCTCTTCTCTTCTCTTCCTCTCAGTCGGCATCCGACGCTAGAAAACAGACTTTGGCATTCGCTGAATTAGCAAAGGAGCAGCCGAACGAACCGTCGACTAATTGACGGATGGCTGTCTCTGCTCCGCCGAAAACATTCGGCAACCGACGCTCACTTAGGAACAATGGGACGCAAAAAAACAGAAAGACAGACGCCGCCGCTGACTACGACGACGACGATGAGGCTCAGAGATGTCCATGGTTTGGGTTAACCCATGGGTTGGGTTGGGTTGGATTGGGTTGGGTTGGGTCAGACTTTTTCACAATAATGGTGGGTTGGGTTGGGTCGGAAAATAAGTCATGGTTGTACTGTATTACGGTGGGTTGGGTTGGGTCAAGTAGCACTATTACCGGCATGGGTTGGGTTGGAGATTTTGTGGGTTGGGTTGGATTGGGTTATAAAAAATGGACCCATGGACAACTCTGCTGAGGCTCTGGATAATGAGGATTTTCAGCGCTTCTGAATAGGAAAAAGCAGCGCTATGTAAATTCCTTATTACGTTACATGCATTGCACTTGATAGAGCTCGAGGCAGCCTTTGATATCAAACGCTTTTTACATCAGAAATAAAGAATAGAAGAATGCGTGTTAGCATGAAGATGAAAAGATGAAACTGCGAAGAGGAGGAAGAAAAGGGAGGATAAAAAGAGAAAGAGGAGAGAAGTAAGACAAAGTTCAGATCGCAAGATGCAGCAAGAAGAAAAGAAGATAATCTGAGAAAGGAAAGATAAAGAGACAGACGCTCAAATACGAAGAGACTGCAAAAGTCACTTAACGTATCCTTTGCGCAAAAATAACGAAGCGGAAGACAGATAAATGGCAAACGAAGAAGAACAGGTGTCTAGACTCTAGAGCGTGATAAGCATTCCAAACGCAGAAGATGATTGACATAAAAGAAGAAAAGTAGAGCAGAAAGGAAAACCCGATATAAAAGCAGACATATTGTGAAATCGTTATGCGTAACATTCCATTCGACGATGCATTAGATTAATACGGATAAACAAGATGAACTTAGTCTGACATTCAAAAAGAGAAACACTGCAAATGATCATTGCAGATCTCGGATCAGACGAAATTAATCTGCGAATACCCAAAGTCAACGGCTCCTGGGAAATGTCTCCGGAAAGAAGAGGCACGTTTCCCGAGAAATGGGCTGAAACGACTGAATATGAAGGCGCCTAATAAGCATTCACAAGATTGGATTAGAAGAAAAATAACTGTACGTGCAAATGAAAAGAGAAAACTGACTAGAAAAGATGGAGGAAATTAGAGCCTGTCGAGGGCAAAACAGAAAGGCAAAGTGATTAAAAGAGAAGAGAAGAATCAATCGAGAAGGACTAAAGGAAAAGGAATGATCGTACATGTAAGTAAGTAGGTAAGTAAGTAAGTAAGTAAGTAGGCAAGAAGAAATTTTTATAGCGATGCCTGAAAGCTTGGCGCACTGCACCAGCTTATTCATGAGCGCTTGATTTGTCAGCTGAGGAGCAATTTTTCTCTCAAATGGAAAAGAACAATAGGTCGAACGACTTCTATGTATGAAAGCAACGCTCAGACACTGTAAGTAAGTAAAATCTCGTGAATGTTTTGTATAGCACTCGAAAACAGTACTGCAGAACCTGCTTAATTTTAGGTGCTCACTCTAAATTTGGATTTGGTCTTCTCCTATACTCCGGCGCCATGGCTCACTCAGATGTTTAATAATAATATTCGTGATGATGATGAAGATAATGATAGCGATGATAGTAAATATGTGTTGATATGTCACTTAAAGGCAATGGCGCACGGAGAACGATGGGCGCTCGGCGGGGCGAAAACATTTTGGCGCCCTCTTCTGGTCGGCTGCCGGGGGGGGGGCACCGCTCCACCCACCGCCCTCTGCGCGCTACTGTTTAAAGGACAGCGTAGAGAAATTATTTGCGTAGGATTTGCCAGAATACAGTAGGCCTACCAGAGAAATCCTTTAACGAATGTTTTCGAAGAGTGATCAGCATACGAAAGGAAGAATTATTGTATTTTGCCAATGATTTTGGCCCAGTGCTGCCTACTTCGTGTTCTTCAGCCAACGCGTTGACAGTTGTACGGTTCTTTGCTATGTTTATAATTCATTATGGTTGCGTCGTGCGATGAATTTCCTGTGAGAAAATCAGGCGTCGCTTATTCCATTAGACGCCTGGAACTCCGGCGCTGCTGGAATTACGTTAGAGAACAATTCGATTGATTTCCACCGCTCTTCTCCATTTCGCTCTCTTTTCCTTTCAAAGCGCGCAGCCGTCCAGTCCGAGCGACGCGACGACCTCCTCCGATATTCCAGAAGCCAATACGAATACAACTGCACCGTTCGAGGATACATCTTTCGTCACAACTGCTCGGACAAGAACTGCAATTATTATGGCAGACATATCACGTGTCGTATAACGTTCTGCAACTCTCCCATTCCGTTTGTTATATCTTCCAGCAAACCGAGTTCCTTCAAATCTATACCAGAAACACATTTCTTCCAGTTGGCTTTTCGACCTCACTCTGACTGATTTTTGGAATCGTTCATGTAGACAGGGTTTCAGAATAGGACACCAAAGTTTCTGCGGATGTACTTCTTCTTCAGATCCGATTACTGTCTGGACTTTTCTGAATGGATTTGAATTTTGGAGTGACATGGAATGAAACTTTTTGAGTATTAGAAACGGTGCTATAAAAGTGCTTCATTATTATTATTATCGTCTTTATTTTTGCTATTATTATTATCATTATGTCCTTCTTTCTTCCTTCTCTTCTATATCTTCTTTGTCTGCGTCTGTTCCTGCCACTGCTGCTGCTACAACAGCAACAGCAGCAACAGCAACAACAACAACTACTATAATACTGCTACTACTACTACTACTACTACTACTACTACTACTACTACTACTACTACTACTACTACTACTACTATACTATTATTATTATTATTATTACTACTACTGCCACCACCATCAATGCTACTACTACTGCAACTACTATTGCCAGATCTTTGTCATCTGAGTTCCGTTATAAATTCTCCATAACCTTCGTAAATGTGTAGGACAATCGTCGTCGTTATTCTTCGAGTGGACTCTGTCAAGTGTCTTGTCATTGGTAATTAATTAATCAGAAACCACGAAATAGAGCTCTTGTTTGTTGCGTATTGTCACATTGTGTCTGAGCGCGCGCGCGCGCGTGCGTGCGTGTCAGAGGCGTAGCCAGGAATTTGAGTTGGGAGGGTATAAATATTTTGGGTGGGTATAAATCTTAACTATAAACCACATAAACCATATAAATTACATATAACCACATGTAAATCACATGAAAAACTTTAAGGTAAACTGATTTGGGGGGGGGTAATATATACCGATATCCCTCCTTTCGCTACGCCCCTGGTGTGTGTGTGCGTGTGTGGAACACACTGCATTTTCAAAAGCCTAGCCGGCTGAAGACCAGCAGAGAGTCTGTAGGACAGGGATCTGCAACTGAGTAAGAAAGGAGTCATGGTGGTCAATCCAGAAAATGATTGGTCAAACCACCTTGCAACTGACGCAAGACCATTTCTATGGTCCTTATCACTATTAGCAACAAATGTCTATCGCCGTGGTTTCCAAACTTTTCGGGTAGAGGACCGTATCTGCTATTTTCAGTACTTTCGGACAGCTGGCGGGCCACAGGTTGCCCCCGTGGGTCGTGGTTTTGGAGCCTCTGGTCTAACGGAAGCAAGGAACCAGCGGCTGGCACATTCGCAAAGTAATGCGGCATTTACAGGACTTCAGATACAGCAAGATTTGGCAATCCGTTTCATGGACTTCCTGTCATTAAGTACGACAGAATGAGTGTTAAAATTCACGACCTGGTTGATGGCAGAATCTGTTAAGCAAAGATGATTCGATTAGGCCTATATTCCGCGCGCAGCCTATTAGCCAAACCATCATTTTTCGCTTCACTTATAACTCACTTGAGAAGAAGTCATCTGCTCACATTTGCCGACATCAACTTCTTGTGAACTTAAGTTATTTCTTTATAAAAAGTAAAAATGCGAGACCGACGCGCGAATTCAGAATAAACTATTGCACCCTTATAGTTAGCACTGCTACTGCGCAGTGGCATCGTATAGGCTTAACTATTCAATAAGAATTGATCGACAGAGGCTGTCAGGCGACCGCAAATGGCCTCAAAGAAGCGACTGCAAATCGCCAACAGACGCTGAATATTTTATGAAGCCCTGCAGCAGCCCGACCGACATTCACAAAGCCCCGTACTACGCAATCCTAGATCGCTTTGAAGAGAATATTTCTGGAGTTTGGAATCGTCGCTCGCGTGTTTTGAAATATAATGAACGTTGATCATCATTATTTTGCCAGATTTGCCAAAATCATTTTTCGAATAGCTTTGGCCGAAAGCTGAAATGTTTCAAACGCACCGATTGCCGGCTCTCGTTCTTGACAAATCTTCATAATTTCTGTTCTTGTGTTTGTGTCTTTTCTTCTCTTTGTGTCTTTTCCAATTACGCTTCGTGTATCAAATCAGCCACCGGAAGTTGCGTATCTACATTTTTGGCCCAGGTGCACTTTTTTCTAAAAAGTTACAGATCAAGTGTGAAAAGTGGCGAGATGATATTTTTGGCTTTCGGGAGAGAGCGGAAGAGTTACAGATCAGATGTATATGAGTAATAGAGGCGATAACCATTTTTCTGTTTTCAGGACACGTTGCGTGATAAATGGTTGCATTTCGGAAAATAGAGTTGTTTAAACAAATAAATCCTAAAAATCATTATAAAATATTTTTAGTAGAAAAGGTGGGCCACTCAATTTTTATTTTGTTGGTGGGCCGGGTACAAATGTACCATTTGTACCGTGGTAAATCCGCCACTGGCCACCAGTCGTATACTTTTCGTCTACCGCTGAAGGTGCAGGGGGATTAAGTTAAACCGTTAAGATTGAGATTAATCAACTGTCTGATATGTGAGGTGAAGTAGAGAAATTGCCGTTCAGAATTCTTAGTTATGTCTTGCACGCTTGTTCAGTGGCGTAGCCAAGGGGGTTGGGAGTTAAACCCCCTTGGCTGCCGACGAAAATTTTGTTAATGTGTTTTCATATATTTTAAAATTTCAGACGCGGTTTTGGGGGTCAAAACTTTTCCCCTGGCTGCCGACCCAAAATAATTTGTAAGCGCTGTAGAAGGTAAAGATGTAAGGTGACGATCTTTCTTTGCTTTGTCAGGACATCTGCAAAGGAAAAAAGTAAAAAAGTACAAGAGGAAAGATAAGTATGACCTTTTTTGCTTGTCAAGATTTTTCCAAGTTGGTTATGATCAAAACCAACCCCATTCCGGAAATCCTGGCTACGCCACTGTGCTTGTTCTGTTGTCCTACTCTCATTCGGATGTCGAGAGAAATTTTCAAAAATTGCAGCATGTGAAACGTGAACTAAATCATAATGCATCGCGACAACAGTATGCATAGAAAACTGCGGATGATAATAATTGACGCAATTGATGTACAGGTCGTTATATTCGGTTTTTGATCTGCCAAATGATCAGCGCTCACAGAAATTCTAGCGCATAAAAACAATTCATCGGATCAGATGCTCGGTAGAAAAACACGAATAGCCGCATATTATTATTGGTATGATGGCCGTAACTCAAAGTTCGCACTGTGTCTCTGGTGAGAAAATAGCAAACGCAGAGAACCAGTTCCGAGTAGAACATTATCAGCCTTCGCATCTCATTCACATGTGACATTTAAGTGTCTAATATCAGTCAGCTCCATTTGTAAGCCTAATTCAGTTCATCGAGAGGCCGGTAAAACACTCGAGTGGATATCGCATGCGACTGTTCCCAACATTTGACAGATTTGGAATAAATTAAAATTTATAAAACTTTTCTGTCAGTACATGAACAAAGTGCGGTTTAAAATATCAGAAGAAACAAGATTTGTCAATTTATATTCCTTCGACTTCTTATCTTTGTAAAACAGAAAACTGATTTGAATAAATGTCTCCATACCATCCTAAGAAGACGATGACGAAATATTTAATAAAACAACGATTTTTGAGAAATCGATAAAGATACGATATGTCTAGAAGGATACAGATCTGTTTAGAAGGATAACGATATGTTTAGAAGGATAAAGATATGATAGTCTTTTACCCGATCTAGTCAATTGGACACATGGACGTCCGGCTACCGTTTAACCGACACAAAGTCATGCACTCATTCAGATCCGGGATTTGTGCGACTTCGATGAGTCAAGAGAAACTCCGATGGCCATGGAACTGAAAACGCACTTACACTTTCAATGAGTTCAACATGTCAGAGCTTTCCTGCTGAGAACATGTTCATTTACCAATCAATTACTTAACCGCGATAGAGTCGTTTACTGAAGCCTTATATGTGTTCCGTCGTTCAGACACTTCTGCGCTCGAGGGTCAACGGGTCAATTGGAACCTGAACTCAGGCAATCCTCAGTCTGCAGCAAATGACGCTAATTGCCTCTGCAATAACTGATTGATGCTTGATTAAACAAAACAAATAAATTTTTAGACCGCGTGACATAAGCGATATGAACGAGCGATAATTCGACTCGTGGTCTGAAAGGGAGTGGTAGAGGTAGCACCTTTCACTGCATAGGCAAAAGGAAGCGCAATAGAATTAATAGTATGGTCTCTCTCTCCTTTTGTCAAGAGCGTCCGTGCTTGATGAAGAATCACAACCTTCTAGTGTGGTGTCATCGTCAATAACAAAACACGACGGAACTAGACTAGACTTCGATAAAAAGTCCCCTGTTATGTGCAGCAGCACTACCCATCAGCAATGGACAGAGGCTATAGATCATTGACATCAGCAAGGCTCTGCTCGCAAAACATGGGCGAAGCACGTTTAATGGCCCTCGAACTGCGAAGGAAAGACCCTTAGAAAAACCGGCAGAAGGTAATGGCAACCCATTGTCGTATATTTTGCCGAGTAATTATGGAGAGCCAAAGAAAACAGATAAAGCGAAACGGCGTTAAGGAATCTCTGAGGAAAAACTCGAGCTTCTCGCCCGGTAGGAAAGGTTATGACCGACAGGTAACACCCGAGCGTAAACCAGCTGCTGTTCGAACATCGAAACGAAGATATAGAAAGGAGAAAGTGAAAAGAGAAAGTTTAAAAATTGGTACATGGAATGTTAGGACATTATATCAAACTCGATAACTAAGTAATGTGATGAAAGAAATGAAAAGAATGAAAGTAAACATATTTGTCATAGCAGAAACGAGATGGACAGGAAAGGGAAAGTTCACAACTGAAGGAATGACAATAATATAGTCGGGAACAGAAAAACATCAAAGATTGTCATTTATCCCGTACAAAGAGACATTCAAAAAATTACGGGGACATTGGGAAATATCGGATAGAGTAATAGACATCAAAATATAAGCAAAACCATGTTACATAAATGTAATACGGCTGTATGCTCCAACCACAGAACATGAGGAAGAAGACGTAGATAAATTTTTATGAAGGAGTAAAACAGGCAAAGAGCATATGCAAATCACAGGAAGTGATAATAGTCATTGGAGATCTAAATGCAAAAATAGGAAAAGAAAGAAGGGAAATGGCAGTTAGGCCATATGGACTGGGGGGATGAACGAAAGAGGAGAAAGATGGACTGATTGGTGCGAGGAAAACGAATTAATAATCACAAACACATGGTTTGACAATCATGTGAAAAGAATGTGGACTTGGAAGAACCCAGGAAATACAGTACAGTAAAGAATCAAATTGATTACATAGCAATTAGAAAAAGATTCAGAAATGCAGTGAAACAATCAAAAACACATTCATGGGCAAATTGCAACATGATCACACACAGTGGTTGTCAACATAAGGGCCGTTCATAAAGTACGTCACGCTCGAAGGGAGGCTCTAACTTCTAAGAACGTGTGACAGCTAGAGATGTGCGGGTACAGCAAAATGCCTACCCTACCCGTACCCGTGAAAAAACTTTTTTACCCTACCCTACCCGTACCCGCTAGCGCTATACCCTACCCGACCCGTACCCGTAAGCTGTGTACCCGTTCCCGTACCCGTACCCGACATTGGTTGGAATTTGGAGTTTTTTGGAGTTGGACCCATACCCGCGGGTGCGTGTACGGGTACAAGCCTACAAAGACCTGTACACGGACCCGTGTACCCGTATCCGTTCCTAGAGACTATAGAGAGGCAACAATGAAATAGTAATAGTAAAAATAAATTCTAGTACTTAGGAATCAGGATAATCCACTTGGCAAATAGTAGGCCCGGGTTCTGAAGTCTGGAGTCTATACTACTGGTTGGTAACATTGTGTAATACAACTAGTCAGCTAGCCTAAGCCTACATGAATGTCGGACATGAATTAGAACTTCTAGAAGACTCGATGGGCTTGTTTAAAATATTTAGTAGATATAATTTATCTATGAGCAGGCATTAGAGCTCAAGTTAAACAACAAAACTTTACCAGAAGAACTTTCTCGGTCGAGGAGTCCTTGGAGGAGTCAGAGGACGCCATTATAGATTTACAGTACTGGCCAAATTATTATGGATTTGGTTTCCAACAGTTGATTTCTTAGTTATATCGGTAAAAAGGCTAAAATAAAGTGACGCTATGGCAAAAGTGCAACTTTAGTGAATAGCTTAATGTGTCTGCGGCCAAAGTAAGTCGGACTTGAGCTGATTCAGTACTTTGTCCATCAGCCACGTGCCTTAGGGACAGCAGCTACCTGATCAGGCATCTGCAATATCAATGACCTGGCATGATCCTTCAGCTGCTGGTCATGGGACCATTCCTTGAAGAAGCCTCTTGGTGAGTTGGCGCTTTTTTGTAGAGACTGCTTCTTTGTTCTTGTCTTTAGGTATCTTCGAAACATTTTCAATTGGGTTCATGTCGGCTCTGTTCGCCGGCCAGTCAAGCAACCGTAATCCCTGCCTCTTGACGAATTCCTTCACTTTCCTGGCAGTGTGGCGTGGTTCATTGTCCTGCTGGAAGGTCACGTCTGCATTTCTAGTGCCAAACCATGCACGTATCTGATGAGATAAGAATAAAGTAGTGTGCAGTACCTTCGACCAGTCAGCTGCAGTCCAAGACAAATGCTCTTTAACCCACTGCAGCCTCTTCTTCATCATCGATGTCTTCAGCAGAGGCTTCTTTAGAGGGTACCATGATCGAACAACCAGATGACTTGATCGACCAGCATCGAACAAACGTCTACGCACCGTTCTACTACTGCTTGTAGCTGTCCCACTAACAACTCACGACTCCCAACTGTCTAGCGGTTGCCCTGCGGTTGGACAAACTGACCAGTTTCCTGTCGTTTCTTGCACTCGATAGACGTCGTCTGCCACATCTTCCCCTTCGCCTCGGAGACAATGTCAGGCCAAACATCACACTTTTTGCAATAACACTCACAACTTGGGGTGAAACCTTCATTTTCTCAGCAATATCTGGCTGTGTCAAAGATGTCTCCTCCAGAAGAACACGAATCTGGCCCTTTTTCCTCGGGCTAAGATCAGACTTCTTTCCCATCACATGGCTATTATATGTCGCCGAAGAAATTACTGCTTAGTATCGGTTAAATATGCAAAAGGCCTACTAATTGCAAATTGACTTATAAAATTAACTTGGAAGTGAAACTATGGTGCGTGAAGATTAACGAAATATCTTCACAAAATAGGCATTTTATTCAGAATTACTGTCGACAAAAATAAAGCAGTTACCTATAGCAAATGATATATAATATAATAATTTTATATAAATTTATATTCAATTTTATAGCATTAGAACAGCAAAGTGCCATTCAAGAAGGATAATTACCACCAGGATAAATAAACAGACTAGCAGCTGTTAGCATCAAATTAGTGATGAAAATGGCAAAATCCATAATAATTTGGCCAGTACTGTATTACTGATGATGTCAGATGACGTCATCTGTATTTCCTTTATGTTTTCAGTAAGTAAAATGCATGCTGTCTGACAAACTGAACGCGATATACAAGTTACGGGTAAAAACGGGTATACCCGTACCCGTAGCCGCTATACCCGTACCCGTAGCGCTATACCCGTACCCGACCCGTGCCCTAAAATGTGTACCCTACCCTACCCGTACCCGCGGGTACGGGTAGGGTATACCCGCGGGTACGGGTATACCCGTACATCCCTAGTGACAGCTAGTGACAGGATAGGGAGTAAGGACCAGCGTGTCGCCACACTTTCAGTATCAAATAAACCTTAAATATACCTGATGGAAGGTTTCTCAGACGTATGCAAAATATTTCAGGGACAAAAAACCAATGAGGAAGTACTAAAAGTTTTTGGTGTCAAAGAGAAAATTGCTAAAAGTATTAGAAAGCAAAAGTTTGAATTTTTCGGACACCTAATAAGAGAGGATGGATTGGAAACTCTAGTCATGACAGGAAAAATTGAGGGGAAAAAGAAAGAGGAAGACAAAGAATAAAGTATAGATAGCCTAAGAGAAGCGACAGGAACTAAAGACAACATCGAACTGATAAGGAAAACCAGAAACAGAGAAGAGTGGAAATCCATGGTCGCCGACGTAGCAATACATGTATTGCACATGAAGAAGAAGACCCGAGAGATTAAAACCTGGCGTTGATACTGTTGCCAGCGCTGGAATCAGAACCATACTTCAATTCTGCAGAAGCGTTCCTTGCCTTCTTCAAGTATCATTTCGGGAACTAACGTATGAACGAAACTGCATAGCCCGTAGTGGTACAGATGTCGCTATATAACCGAGTACAATGGTACATAATTATGTCGCTATACAACAGGCTCATTAGAAGTGGTTTTCCTATTGTCTTGACTGAGATCGATTCATAATTTATGGTTTTTTTTAAAAATTCGTTGACCAAAGGATGACTTCGGACGAGACCGTTGGGCGACGCTTTTGATCGCTACCGTTCTAAAGCGAGCATTCCTTTTGTAAGTTATC
This sequence comes from Metaphire vulgaris, assembly GCA_018105865.1. Taxonomy (NCBI): domain Eukaryota; kingdom Metazoa; phylum Annelida; class Clitellata; order Crassiclitellata; family Megascolecidae; genus Metaphire; species Metaphire vulgaris. The sequence goes on along the minus strand of CM030848.1, from coordinate 4,914,556 downwards.
GCAGCTGAAATCTCTGGCACAACATGCGCCGTTGCTTCTGACAAATGGGAGGTACGCACTTCAACTGCAGAATCCTCCCTCTGTTGAGCGGTCGTTCTTCTTTTTGGATTTACGTGAGACGTTCAGCTGAAGACGACGAACAGTGTCTGTCGGGAAATGGGCCATTTAAACGCTGTGTGTTATCAATATTCACTTCATGAACCCAGTAGATAATGGACATTCTCTGGCAAAAGTCATATTGATTTAAGTAGCAGATGAAAATGCATTGCTTGAAACCATTGAGCTTGCTTCTGAGGTTAAGTTTTGGAAGTGTTCATTATCGCTATATTAAACCACGTACAGCCAGCAAGCAGCGTTTGTCTCGTTTTCTTAATGACCGAAATGTAATCAAATTACACATACATATACACATACAGGTAGACAGACAATACATGCATGCATGCTTACATACATGCACACATACATAGGCCTACACATTCATACAACATTGCACATTCACACATACAGTACAAGCTTACACGCATATATAAAAACATACTTATAATGCATGCATACAAGCATTTACACAAACATGTATCACTGAATTCATGTGCAGTACTGTACATGTGTATACGTACTTACGTACGTAGCCTTATATTATCTTGACTATTAGTGGACTTTTTCGCCTGCTGCTCTGATTTCAAGGTTCCTGTTTCTGTAATCCTGTTGAACTGTAACGCAGTCTGACTATAGTAATGATCTGAATTAACACAACTCTGCAGCAAAGACACTTCAGTCGTTTCCTCTAGCAACTTTCTATGGCCTATGTAAATTCCTGTGTTTCTTTTAGGCAGAAATCAGAGAGAAACGTTTTCAAATGACTTTGAAATAATTATGCCTATCTTTTATGTTTTTAAGTTTACAAACGTATTGCCACATACGAAGCCATTCTGTCTACTTTCGACCAAACGAAAATCACAAAATATAGTCATTCTGAAGACAGTTTTGCAGATTTTCTATATGCCGGAATTAACCACGATTAAAGTGCACGATTTTAAGATGTATTTTCTGTGATTTTATTCAGATTGATAGTCAGACTGAATGAAATCCGTGACGTCTGTCACGTAGCGTCAGTTCACTCATATTCTTGTTGCTCTGATCAGATCTACTTTCGAGTGTTTTCGTCGAAGTCTTTGCCATTGTGATCGGCCTTCGTGTCGGTATTTTTCGACGATGTTACACCATAAGGCGTTGAAGAACAATAGCGTAAATAAAATAATTCGATGGGTTCTGTTATTTGTGCTGCAACGTTCTGTATCCATCCGCTCGATAGGAATCGTGTCTGTATGGGTTCGTGTAAAATCTACCGAGAGTATTCGATCTGTAGTCGTTGTCGTGGTCAGCTATTTGACCGACCGTTGATCTGCCACCGTCCATCGAATCAGTGGAAGAATTTATCTGATAAAGCGGCGAGTTTAGATAGGCCGATCCTCCGTTTCCAGCTCTCCTCATTCCCTGATAGGTCGACGAATTATCTGGGGCAAAGTGAACAGAAGTCCCAGCCAAAGAAGGATTTCCATTTGACCTAGGAGCGTGAAGGGAATCGGTATGGGAATAGTGGACCATCTCGATTCCCTGGGTGTGGTTGGAAGCTATCAGCGATGCGGTGACGTCGTTTGTCTGAGTGGATGACTGCGTCACGTGAGCCTCGGTCTTGTTTCGCCTCCTCCAGTAGCGACCGAAGCAGGAGCCAAGGATGACGACCAGCAGGACTAGAATGAGCCCCACAGCGATGCTCATAAACAAATAGACCAGGAATCGGTCCATGTTGTCTGCGCAACAATAAAACAACTCGCGATTAGGAGATTTTTTTCTTAAATTTGTTTGCTCAAAAGCCAAAATAGAGGCCCAAGGTTTGTGTATGTCTATTCACAAATAGATATACAGATAGATAAACAATCTGATTCTGCGTACCTACTACCTCTGAGGGTCCAGAGACCATAGTTTGGAAACCGCTGGTTTAGATAATTACCTTTAACGAATACCATGGACCATATCCATTCTAAGCTTCCTCCGCCTCTGTAGACAGATGTTGGATCAGACTGATCAGCTCCTGACACACCGACTAAAACATTCGAAAACGTTCTCTATGAGTAAAGTAAGCAAGTAAAGTAAAATATCGTGGATTTCTATAGCGCCTTGGAAAGCAGCACAACAGTAGCTGCTTATTCTTAGGCGCTCAGCCTCTCTTAAAATAGCTATGGGGAAGGTATATTATCAGCCAGGGAATAGTCAACATCCAAAGGGCAGTGAGGCTAGGTTGTTAAAGCTATGGAGGATATGATTTTAGAAAAAGGAAGGATTTAAGCTTAGACCTGAAGACTTGAGGAGATAGTGCAGGAATTATAGGAAATGAGGATTCAGATTTTATTGTCTGAGGCCTGGCATTAGAATGCCGTCTATCTTTAATAACCAATTTAATAATTTTAATAATCAAAATAATTTTTTCATCAGCTCAATCGTCTAAATAAATCGGATTTAGATTTGAAATAATTCCACTCGTATAAATTAACCTGACCAGAAGCACAGAGGCAGATAACGCCGTTCAAACTTTATAGAAAAAGCGTCGATCAATATCGAATTTCCTTCTATGGAAGATCTAACTTAAGCGGCCATCAGCGAATTTAGATGAATAGAGGACTGAAAGCAAGTTAGTCAGCAAAAGCGAAGATGAACTGTTGTGCCTAATTGTTCTCTCGATCTAGAGAGAGAAAGGCGTTTTACGAACTAACCACATTTTATTTTCAAAATGCTCATTAAAAATATCGACAAATACCGTTTTTACACCACACTGTATACTTTTAATGTTTGCGACTAGGCATAGAAGCTGAAAGGTATTGCTGAACATTGGAGCTGTTAATGATTGACTAACTGCCAGTAGAAGTGAGTTCCGGCGTTCTTGTCAACGGCAGTCTATCAGTGGTCGGTCGATGGGCTTCTGATCCAAACAGGTCGACTGGTTGTTGTCGATTTCTTGAATCGTCGTTGTTCGCCTCTAAGTGAACATTGCAGAAAGCGTCTGGACTCGTCTTCTCTCGCCTCAGTTCTTTCAATATCGTCTGATGAACTGCAAGAGAATTACGAACCAAAGAAATAACTGAAACGACACAAGTAGTTACAGTTAATTATTGAAAAGAAGAATAAATTATTTGAATGAAATAATAAAAGCTAATAAAAAGATCTTTGGTCCTTTTTATAAGGTAGGTCAAATTGTGGTGCACCGAAATTTGCGCGCCGACAAATGCGCGACCGACAAAATCGCGTATTTCGAGCGGAACACGACTACACTCCAATTTAATAATTGCACTATAAATTAAAAATTATCCGCGCTTTAGTTAGACCTAAAAACGTTGAAAAAACGTACATTTACTTTTTAGCCAGCACAAAACTTAACATGTTAATTTTTTTTACCGTGGTGGCGTAATTAGTTTACAAACGAAGAAAAGTAAGACAACAAGAAACACTCATTAGTAACGCATAAAACGCTAAATGTAGGCCTATTAATTTATTTATTTATTGTGACAATTTATATGCATGTAAGACTATTGTAAGTGTATAATTTGTATTTTATTTGTATTAACGGATGCATACTGGCTTTGTTTACTGCTGTAAGCTTACATGACTACTTGTGACAATTTGTTAATAGCTTTTTGAATAAATATTAACATTTTCATAGCGCCAAATTATTAAGCTCCTTTAGCAATCATAGACAGTCTAGACACGAAGCGATCATCTTAGGTTTAGTAGCGTTAACCTTCAAAGCTTGTTTATACTCATATTCTAAGGAATTCTAAGCAACTGCCGATAATATTTTGAAATATAACGCACCTTTTCGTATAAATTGCGCATAATTTACAATAAAAACAAGAGAATTCAACTCAACGTGGTTCGTATTTCGACTCTTCAATATTGCCACGTTTTGTCGCTAAACTTCAAGTAATTTAAATTGTGTAACGCCTCGATTAATATTTGAAAAATTCGATTCACCGCTTGTCTGACCTATGCTCTAGAAATAATGGAAATACCATATTGCAAAAACCGTTGAAAAACTCAATAAAATAAAAAAACTGTAAAAATAAAAAACGTAAAAACGACCCGCGTTTTTGTGGAGGAGAAAAAAACCTTTGCAACATCTACAGGGGTATGCTTAAGCCTATATGTCCATCGTCTCTCCTTCCATCGACGACAAAACCAAACCCGGTTGCATATTACGAAAAACTACATTAATAGGCCTATTGGTATTGCCAACATGCTCTGTGCTTCCGTTAAATAACGCATTGTTGCATATCTTTTAACCATCGCGCAATGACTTGTGCGATACCGAAATTAGGGTCCGTGGCCTTTTAATGTCACATCTATAACGATCCTGTCTACTTTACTGTATACAAATGGGCATGCTATAAAGAAATGAAACTAAGTGTCTCAGACTGACCACAGATGAATACGACCATGATCCTCTGTTGCTGTTGATTGCGTTTCCTAGGCACACACCGTCTTCCTTCGACTGAGTTAAGTAATTCGTCGACACCGAGACTGCATTTTTGTTTTCGATTACATGCATTTTCAACCACTTGAAGAATACAACATTCCGCGTCTAAGAGAAGCAACAAAACAAGTGAATGAATAAGCAATTTGTGGCAGACTACGCCACAAGACAGTTGTTGCACGTGGGCAAGACTGGTCAACGTAAAAATGTTAGTGTTTTCTTTCTTTATAAACTATTTAATAACACGAAACTTCAGTGAATTGCAGCCAATCGTAAGCTACGCAAATCCCAAATATAGTGGAGATTTTAATTAAAGAAATCTTGAGGTTTGCTATTACTTATTAGGTTTGAGTGTATTATAAGAAGCCGTTTGTAATATGCGAGGCGAGTGCATATCGACACCACAATTAAGCATTGACTGTTAATCGACCTTCGACCGCTGCATGGTTAACAGGCGCTTGTTTTCGAGTAGAGATTGGCGTCCGATACGGCACAGAAAGCGAAATATAGGGAGGAAATTTTAAAAAATGACATGTGTATAGGGCGATCAACGAACCCAGCTCTAGGCAACTATGCAAAGGGCGTGGTCACACATGTCGGCGACCACTCAACGAGTAAACGAAAGAGCCGTTTGGTGCTCATTAAGGGAGGGGTCCGTCTCAAACTCGTCCTAATTTCTAAAACCTATAGTGATGCGTGAACGCATTCTCGAGCCCAGTCCCGTAAAATCCATGATCCGTAGTCCATGGCTGTTCCGAGTAAGAAGGTAGGTAAGTAAAATATCCTAAATTTATATAGGAGCGCGTAGATAAACAGAATTATGCGTTCTGTTCAGAGATTTCAAAGGCAATTCAAAGCCAAATTAACTGACAACGTCTTTCTGTATATACCGATGCCTAATTGCCTAGTTCATATAAAGCTTCAAATATACAGTATGAGTACATGTAATACCTATTAACATATAAAATTTATTTTAGAAAGCAGAGACTTAAAAGAATCTGTCATCGACGGACTGGTTCATCGGAGGCTAATGAATCTCTGAACGGAACGGTGCTAAGACCTTTGGATGACCCTACTAGAGAAAGAGACAACATTCATCTTTTGAGTCGTTCCTCTCCAGTTGTATCAACTAAATGGAGTTGATTCTCTTACTTAGTTTGACGTTAGCCCCGCAGTTGGACACTAGAAGCACTCAGATATTTTACGAATAGACTACTCTCCTTTTCTCTCTCTCCTTCTCTCTCTCTCTCTGCGATTACGTGAAGTTCAGATAACTCTGCAATTAATGACTGCTGTTTGAATCTGATAGAGAAAGAATTTCCCAGTATTTCGAAGAACAGAATTGCAAAACAAAGCAAAGAAACAAATCAGCGCACTTAGCCATGGAGGGCTTCAGACTTAAGGGTAAGGGCTGTCTAAACGATAGGCACGGAGATAGCGCAGAGCTAATCGGAATCCTGCATCAGTTCAGCTCTGTGCTTCGTTTCAAACTGTATTCGAAGTCTTAACACAGCGAAACGCTTGCAATGGGAATACTTATTCTGTCTCCATGGGTGCCCGCACATTACGGCAAGAGGGAGCACTTGGAAAATGCAAATACAAATATTTCACAGTGAAATTTGAAAACCTTGCTAGAATATTAGCCGTGACCATTGTGCTAAAATGTGTTTTGCCCCTCCTGGAAAAATTTATGTGGGCACCCATGTATGCCTCTCATTAAGAAATTTAATCGTTATCTGTAAGACTATGCAATAAACTTTATTGCTTAAGTTGTTCTTTTTTTCCGACAGTCTGTTGCGACCTGAGACGGTTTAATTTAGCCTTTTGATTATAATTTGATTACTTGCTCGGCAGAAGCTCTCTTAGACGGAGTATGAACGCACCTGCATTGCTAGACGCAAGTGACCGATTGGACATCAAAGTGGCCGTTTGGCTGCACACGTCGCCAGAGCTTCTTACGATTGAAGCGCTGAAAACAGCGATACGATGCGACTTGTTGCATCCAAGTTCATGCTGCGACTCACTACTGCAGAAGGAAACGACCTGGAAATCGCCTGAAAAACGAGGTCACATGAAAATTACCTAAATTTAAACGAAAAACTGTTGGGAGTTACCTACCGATATAGATCGACCAAATATGGGAACTCTCAATTATTATACTGCTGGCTCATCAGGGTACATAGTAGGATATTTACTATCTCAGGTGAATTTTGCAAACGAGATCCGCAACTGATTACAAGACCATGTCAGGGTAGATGAATCCAGATACAGTAATGCATACCAAGACCTTCCTACTATACAGCTGTCTTTTAATAATAATAGAAATAATAATAATAATAATAATTATTATTATTATTATTATTATTATTATTATTATTATTAATTTATTATTATAAACATCATCATCAACAATAACAACAACATAAAATTTTCAGACTTTCAAAGTAATTAATTTTTTCACTAGTAATGAATGGTAATGAATGGTCATTGAAAACTTTTACTTGGAGAGAGAGAGAGAGAGAGAGAGAGAGAGAGAGAGAGTAAAATACTGGCTGCTAAGTCTTTGAAGTCATATTAAAAGAGAATGAAGTTTAAGCTTATTTTACTGTGTCATAACCAGGGATTTTTTGTAAAAAAATATTTTCCGGAGCGCAACAGTCGGAAGTCACTTGTCAACATGACGTGGTCACGTAGCTATATATATATACAGTATATATATACAGTATATATACAGTATATATATATATATATATAACTATTATAATCAATACAATACAACAATCTATAGATAGACAGATACATGATATACATATATAGACAAATAGATAGATAGATAGATAGATAGATAGATAGATAGATAGATAGATAGATAGATAGATAGATAGATAGATAGATAGATAGATAGATAGATAGATAGATAGATAGATAGATAGATAGATAGATAGATAGATAGATAGATAGATAGATAGATAGATAGATAGATAGATAGATAGATAGATAGATAGATAGATAGATAGATAGATAGATAGATAGATAGATAGATAGATAGATAGATAGATAGATAGATAGATAGATAGATAGATAGATAGATAGATAGATAGATAGATAGATAGATAGATAGATAGATAGATAGATAGATAGATAGATAGATAGATAGATAGATAGATAGATAGATAGATAGATAGATAGATGATAGATAGATAGATAGATAGATAGATAGATAGATAGATAGATAGATAGATAGATAGATAGATAGATAGATAGATAGATAGATAGATAGATAGATAGATAGATAGTTCTAAATTTTCTATTTAATAATTTAATTTTGCAAAAAGTCTTCGGATTTTCCGGAACGCGGTCCGGATTTTCCGGAGCGCCGCTCCGCCTCGCTCCGGCACAAAAAAGCCCTGGTCATAACGGACTTAGACTATTTGACATTTTGAATGTTTTTATTGAAACCCGTTCTAAGATTCTTCTGCAAAAGCGAAAGAACATTCGACGCCTTCGTTCCTTGGAACTCAGATACGATTCTCGCATGAGGACTAAAGACTGTTTCACTTCTGGCAGCTGTGAGGTCACGTAGGCGCCCATAGACATCGTAAGCAGAAAGTGCAAATTTACTTACCGGTTTGCTAATCAGCTCCAAACGAACAATTTAGTACTGAAGATATGAGGTCCGATTCTGCGCTTATACTTAACCAATGTTGACCAAATAGTTCACATATATATATACTATATATATATGTGTGTGTAATGTGTGTATATATATATATATATACATACGGATCAGAGCTGTTATCACAAGTGCATTTGGTATATGACGGAGGCTTATTGGGGTAGAGCAAAGATAACGGTAATCGTCAGTTCATAAACAACAAGAAAAAACTTATTCAAAGCATTTAGACCTACAGCGTACGAAGAGTCGAGAAACAAGGCATTCGTTTGTTTGCCATAATCGCCTTCAGGAGGGATAATTATCAGGAACATTTAGCTGTGTTCCGTGGCTGATTGGTTTTCACTTTGAATTCACATATATAAATATTAGGGCAAAAGGAAAATTAAAACATGAGATAAGAGGAAGACTGACGAAAAGTGACATAAATAAATAAAATAACGGTAATAATAATAATAATAATAATAATAATAATAATAATAATAATCAATATAATAATAGCGTGATTTCAATCAAGTGACTTAGGGGGCATTGGCCTGTGTTAAAATCACTATAATTATAGGCCCTAATAATTGATAAAAATATTGAGAGATTCGACGGTAGGCTAAATGACGAAGGAAGCCGAGGAAGAGGTGATATTCATGGTAAATACTTGATAAAAATAATCAGCGTTTAATTAATATCGTGAATAATGATCACGTAAAATAATAACAATAATATAATAATATGTCAGGATGGAAATATCAACATAATGGAATGATCCATCAAAATTTCATGTCCAGGGCCGCCTTATCGTAGACTGAAATCAGGAAATGACTATTTTCAGCTTTGTTGTTCTTTCTGTTAGGACATGACGTCAGTCATGCGCTCTAATGTCACAGTATCGAAAGTTAATTATTTAGTAATAATTAACTGTAATAATTAAATGTACAGATTATAAATGGTTAAACTTTAGGAAGTTTATATAACAGTTATATAAACGCGTTGAATGGCACACAGGAAGCGAGAAACATTACAATGGAAGTTCAACATGGAAATATCGGCATAATGAAATGGTC